>CM049321.1:11445478-12107978 GCA_026874595.1 Sipunculus nudus
TGGCTCGGAAACGAGTATATGTACAGATTAACAAAGGACAACAGTTACAAACTTCGTATTGACTTCACGGAGTGGAGTACCGGACGGGACAGGTATGTGGAACACCCCTCTTTCACTGTTGGACCTGAAGCCACAAACTACACCCTGACTGTCAGCAGTGGGTCAGGGACTGCAGACAAGCTTCTAGAGCGACACAGCAACAAGCAGTTCGGCACACCGGATTACAACTCGTACAGAGGGTCACACAACTGCGCCAACCAGTATTATGCTGGCTGGTGGTTCCACTCTGGCTGTCATAACGTACTGCTGACCGGCTTGTACAAACGGTATTGTAGTTCTAGGCCTTACTGTATGGGCTGGCCTTACAGCACATCACTTAAGTCCGCCAGTATGCGCATAACCCGGGCAAGTTAACTTTTTCTCCAACAGGAAAGACTGGAGGAACACTGAATATAGATAATCATACCACTACCGAATTGGAACTATTATTATTCAAGAACATATATGTGTACATCACAAACTCAGAATTCTGAACTTATTGTTTTGTTTATTTCATAGATCACTATCACGATAACCCCGACATGATTAAAAACAGTGAACAGATTGCTTTGTCTGCTATTACTACTACTACTACTACTACTACTACTACTACTACTATTATTATTATTATATAAATCCTTTTGTCGAGAGTGGAGGCATGTTATGTCTTGACTGCTTCCTAAGCATTATTACCCATATTCCTCCTGTTGCAAATATTCACTTCTTTCCGTCCCTGTGGTATCTTATTTGTTTAATGTCACATTACTGTTGTCCATATAAGTAATTCATACTTGTCATAGTGTATATCATCATTACCTTACTATAAGGAATGATGTAATCACTTCGCCAGAGCACGCTTCAACCTTTGATAATTAATAGAGCTCTTCGATTGCTCCGCAGTGATTATATCTCCAGGATTTTGCATGCCGTGCAAGCAAAGGTTCATTCTCCAAACCATGGAATCCAGAGCTTGACCGCTCCATGGTCCTTGCATGTACTCTGACACATTGGACGCGTAGTCAACACTATTTATATATATATATATATATATATATATATATATATATATATATATATACACACACTATATCAGAACCAATAGTGTACACAAACACACCGACTGTTAAAGGTTACATGACAAAACATTCCGTCAACACCTATAAAACAGGATAAACTTAATGCATATCTCAAAACATGAGTACAAGCATACAATAGCCAAAAATAAATTCGTTTCTCCTCTTGCATAATCCTATACCAAATATTTTTTAGAAAGTTACTAACATCCCATCCACTTAGCAAGTAGCCTTATTAAGTCAGCTGGATTTGTGTTGGTATCAAATAAATATATATAGAAATTAGCTTTTCTTCTCTTTGTGCTCTGAATTTCGCCTAATCGTTGGGTCTAATTTTCAAACATTGACTTAGATATCTCAATCGTTGCTGAAGGAGCGCCAAAGGGCGGGGGTCCATGATTTCCTCAACTACGGAACTCGGGAGCCATCTTTTTCTTCTTTGTTTTTTTTCCGCTATATTATACCAATATATGTAGAATGTTCATCACTAACGAATGACTTGACCTGCTTAATTTAGATTTAATTATATGGAATGGATGTAATAGTCAACTAGGATTCATGAAATAAATAACAAAACTAGATACATACATGAATCTGCATTCTAATGAATGCAAGCCTCCACCATTTATTTGTTTAGCCAATATTCCCAGGTTCATTTGTGCATAAGTGCCTGTACATTGGTGAGTATTCCTTAAAGACTTTCTTGAATACGGGTGATGTACACACAAACATCTAAACGATTCTTCATTGGTCCATTCCCAAAAAGCCCTGGAATTTCACGAGATTCTGTTTCTGACTGCAGGAATTATGTTCTGAACAAATACACAAACACACATACATACCCTGGCGGAGGCAATAACTGATAAAGTAATTGATTATCTAAGCATAAGCTTCTTATTGTGTCTTCCTAAACCGATAACACTTCATACTCTGTGTTTTAATATAACAGTATACATTTACTTGGAAATCTAAGATTATCTGTAACTTAAGTGGGTAGCTATATCTTCGGCAGTGACTTTTTTTACAGTTAGGGATGCTGGGTATCATGTCACGTGACCATCAATGAGTACGCTGTTACTGATATGTGTTATACATGGAAAACGCCCGGCATCAGGGGGTTCCTATTTAAATAACTGACTTCTGCCCCCGTGCCATTGTGGATGTGTACGTACCATCCCAGGGAATACCAACGTTTAAAAGTAACTTGCGCGTCCCCGAAATTACTTATATATGGAGAAAACAAGATAAAGATGAAAAATTAAGATGAAAAAAACATTTTTAATATAAAAAAGACACCAGCATAATTTATATAGCATATATATCAACCGTTTTGTGTTAAGGAAGGGGAAGTCCATGCGAACAATGGCTTTCCCCACTTGGCCAGAAATTATTTTTAGGGTATAATCTAGATGATGCTATGGAGCCCGGGAGACGACATGTTCAAAATATTTATTCATCCATGAGCAAGAAATACTTAATACAAATCCGTGCCCACGAATTACTAAATCATGCGCACGGTTGACTAATAGGTCAGCCTATCGGTCTACAATCTTCGATAGCTTCGGTAAAGAAAATATTTAAAAATAAGAAAATTTTCTTTAAATATCATACACCAACAGGCACTTGACACAATGTAGTCACCGGGTGAGCGATATTAGAAGCATCACTGCCGGGGGCCCATCCCCCTGTCACCTATCTAACCAAACTTCCCGCTAATTAAACCTAGTTAGCCTACCTTAACTGCCCTTCAAACGAAATAATGCTAAAATAACCTCTAAATAAAGCTAAAACAGCTCTTCAATCTTCCTACTTAATCGCCTCCACTCGACCTCTAATTTACTATAATGCATGTGTGGAAGCAGCCAAGTAGGAAGATTAAAAAGATATACATATATAGATATGAATTAAAAAACACAAAAAAACATAAAAAACACATCAAATAAAAAGTAATATATATATATAAATATATATATATAATTATATATATATATATAAAGTGTGGCAGGTGCCCTTTTTATTGTGTGACACGGGCGTAACTCATGTTGTAGCGCTCTTGCCTGGCCGTTTGTTACATTCTATGTTTAATCCGTACTGGTTGAACTCTCGTTGTCATGTTAGCCTTGGGCTTTCACGCCTGATCGTGCGTCACGTGATGACCCGGGTATGTAGAGTTACACACAGCGATGTTCTTCTAGATGATTCCTGTAACGCGTGTTTACTGTGTTGTGTAGGATCCTTAAGACTTTTCGAGAAGCGGAAAATTCTCGGCTTGGGGTGTGAAGGTATATAAAGGGGCTGTGTTTTAGAGCCGGGAGCAGAGAGCAGAGAAGGTTTCCAGCGGACGCAGAAGCGTGTGTCAGTTTCTGGGAACTTATCCGACGTGTGCGACAATTATAGATTTTCTTCAGACTTTCTCCTGGATTTTGTGCATTTGGACTTCAGTTTACTTTCTGGATTGTTACAAGAGCTTTACACCGGACTGTCATTCTCCGAGAGTATACATTTAAAGAACTTATCGTTGTGACGGTGTTGGTACTGTGCACATTGTTTATTTTTCTGTGTGATTGTATTGATTTGTTGTTATACCGCTTTTTTACTGTATAATTGTATTGATATAGTGTAATGTAATGTTAGGGTTGTTTTAAGAATAAATTACAGTTATTTGTTATTAAAAAAACACTGACTTCTTTATTCATTCCACTAGACATTTCACGCTGCTTAGTATTACAGAATCTGATTTTTTTTATCTCCATTACATAATTTGTGTTCATCACGCATACGTGATCTGTTTATATTAGGTTCCGTGACAAAAGTGTGTGTGTTTGTTAATAAAAACGTTGTCCCTACTTTGAACCCCCAAACACACACACACACTCACACACACACCCTCTCACACACACACACACACACACACACACACACACACACACACACACACACACACACACACACACACACACACGCCTGCCAGTGATCTCCACACCCTTGATGATAAGTTGACACCACTGATTTCCATAGGAGATGCAAAGTAAAGATATATATCAAGTTAGTGTATAATGGCTTAGTACTGTAGATATTTAACTTAGTGACCATGCTGTGATCACCAGGCTTTCAGCTGGTATCACAGCATGATACAGGCTCCGCATCTGGTGATGACCCCTGTATAGTTAACACATGTATATATAGGGGACCCGGCTGTGTGTTTGTAGTCTTAGTTTGGCATCATCATACTCAGCAGGTAGTCAAGCAACTTTAATAATTTCAGGCTCACATATATATATAAACCATTAGTTCTAAGAGGATCCAGGATATCTAGGACATATATTTTGTAATTTTTGAGATATTTGAATATACAAAGAAATTGTAATTATCCTAGACAATGGAAAGCACAAGTTCTGTGTAATTTATCAAATAAATATTTAATATTATGAGCTGAGATTTGGTGCATTCAAAGTATTAAAGATAGGTATATTAGGTATATTAAGCCATGACACAAAACACAGAAGTTCAGTTTGTTATGATTTTTAGGGATAGAAGTCATAGCGACGGTCACCCTCAGCCCGCCATTCAGCTCCCTGCTGGCGGATGATTACTTAAGACCAGATGCCCATTAACAGTCATAGTCAGTTTTGAATTCAACCTGTACTAGACTCCAGTAAGCCAGCCAGGGGTCATCCATCCAGTATACTGTTACGTTCCCTCCTTTCTATCATGACCTGAGGATCCTAATGGAACGGGGAAATTAGCTCAAAGTTTAAAAATGCATTCAGGTTTGCTTCCATTCCACATTCCTGTTCACACGAGTCCAGTGAAAGTCCAATTTGATCGTAAAACTTTAGATTTATTCTGATGATTCATACTGTAATGTTCATTCCAGCAGAACATCATACAATAAAAAATAAAAGTGAAACTTACTAACTACACTGTGATCTGTTGATCTTTCCTTAAAACTAATCGATTGAAACGGAGCATTTTTAAATTTTCTAAATATGCCGAAATGCTCCCAGAGTAAAGTCTGGCTGTCCTTATATACTGGTCTGTCCATCAGTTCAACCAACCAGATATCTGAAGTTACCCTATTGAATATTGAAATACATGCTTTTGACCTGGATACAAAAGATTGTCCATTCAGGAGCTATAGGAAAATGTTGTAGGCATTCGTACATCTGAATATCTTAACATAAATGCCCGCCGGCCTGGAAGTTATGTATGTGTTATTAAGATAGAAAATCGTAAGGACCATTCAAGGCGTCAAGATATTCAGTACTTTTGATGTTATCTGTGCAACTGTATCGCTATACTTCTTATTTCCGTGTCGCTATTTCTGATGAGGTTATTAGATGTCATCTTCATTCTTCCCCTTATGCTAATACATGGTATAAGAGTTTTACAAAAACAATCTTATTAATTCATAATATAAAATATATGTTTTACAGATTCCAAAACATATTGAAACGCCGCCAAGACAAAGGTAATTTAGTTCGAATAGGTAATTAGGTATCACCGCATTTAAAGTGATATCGCTCTCATTCTAACATAATCCTTAGCTCTTTATATTTATAGTCCGTAAAAGGTCAAGTTGCCTATTTACTGTTGGCAATATTGATAGCAAATTTGAGAAAGTAAACCTTGTCAGATAAACCTTGGACAGGGGTTGTGGCGCGGAGAACAGCTATAGGCGGAGAGAGGCGCGACACTCAAGTATATACTCGGTTACAAGCCCAGCGTCCTGTGGCTGCTTGAACCCTTATTCCGTAAAAAAAACGCCCTCGTACTCTGCTGAATCGTATTTTCCTGCCGGGTACAGGTCACTGATGTTTTTAATTACATTAAGAAACACAGGGCGATGGGCACGGGAGACACCCTGTTAGTTCTGACTAATGATAATAACATTTATAGCACAGAGAGTGATGATGCAGCACAAGTCTGGTGTACGCGCTATCATGAAAGTTCTGGTGGAAACATACCCCTAGGTGTTCGTGAACTATATATTTTACAGGTCACAGTATATAGGTCACCATGATCGAATTTTAGGTTTTCAAATATATTTGCCTCCCATGTTGCTGCGTTAGAGGATTTCAGGCCTAATGGATACATTGTGTGCCCATCTGATTTTAAAGGTGCTCAAATGACATTATAGGTCGCAGAATAAAGGTCACAGAAACTTAATTTCATAATTCCAAGGTTATTTGCCTCGGACCTCCCTGAATGTTATGTTAGAAGATTCTAGTCTAATGGATATATTTTCTGCCCCGTCTGTCTGGGTGCCAAAAATCGTGTTTCGGCCCATAAGTCGCAAAATATAGGTTATCATGACCATATTTCAGGCTTCCAAGGAGACTTGTCGAGAACCTATCTGGAGGTCGCATAAGAAGATAATAGGCTTAACAGAAACAGTTTGTTCCCATCTGATATTCAGGGTGTTCATATGACATATTTTCCCTATAGGTCGCATAATATAGGTCGCAGTGACCTCATTTCATTTACCTAGGACCTCCCTGAATGTTACGTAAGAAGATTTTAGGCCTAATGGATACAATTTGTGCTCCATCTGACTGTCTGGATGCTCAAAATCATGATTTCAGTCCAAAGGTCGCAGAATATAGGTCACAGTGACCTTATTTCATGATTCCAGGCGTTTGCCTAGGACCTCCCTGAATGTAACGTTGGAGGATTCTAGGCCTAATGGATACGATTTGTTCCCAATCTGACTGTCTGGGTGCTCAAACATTTCCAAGGAGATTAGCCTATGACCTAACTGCATGGATGTTACGATTTGTGCCCTGATAACGGCCGGCCGGCCGGACGGAAGAGCGACGGACAACGGGTGATCGCTTAAGCTCAGATGACATACAGCCTCTGAATGTACACATGCACTCATCCTCGGTCCCTGGCCAACCATTTCATTAAAGGCGGCTAAATTCATTCATTTTGATGTTTTCCTTATAGATTTTGATAAAATATTTGATCAAAATAGATGTCTGCAAACGCAAAGGAAACCAGCCCCTACTTGTTCTGATTTGAAGTATAAAGGTATTTGAATGTTTAACAAAGTTGATTTATAGTGAATCATAAAGCGTGTACCCTTTAGATAGAGAAGCAGTGTTTAGATATATGGTAGTAAACATAAACATTTCATGGTTCCATTTTCCACTTACAAAGATAATGAACTAATTTGAAGTTATCTTCATATACATGCAGTCTTTCTAAAGGGTTTCTTAAAATACCTCTCGTTTCATGCAGGAGGATTTGTTAGCAATTTCCATCATCTAGAAAATATTAATTAGGATTCAGAAAAAATATGAACATGTGTTCCAAAAGAAACTGATAAAAATATAAGGTTTACAGTCTACGTCAGAATCAACACATGCTCTTCTGGTGTTTTGTCATTCTTGTTAGTTTAATTCAGCAGCCTGGCCAGTATAAAAACAGGCAGCAATTACAGACACTGCATGAGAGCTCTTTCACAGCCAGCCGCTATATATCTACTAACGGCCTAGCCGTGACAACCCGCTTCAGTAGGCAATGATAATTCGGCTGGTTAGCCACCTGAGTCCTGATACAAGCAGTATCGAGGAATGCATGGCAGTGGTCTTCCATCATGTTGATAATGTTGTAAACAGCTCATAATCTTAACATTTTGCTACGAGTGATGCATTGATGCAAGCAAATTCATGTGAACTCAAGACCGAAACTGAAAACCCCGGCTTTATGGTAATGAGTCATTTCTTGAATATATATTGCGTACAATTTGGCTGCACCAAGTAACCCGTGCGAGCCATGCCTGTATTCATGCTGTCAGAAATTCAACAATTATGCGGAGGGATTTACCAATATGCTGAGTTGAACGGAACTTTTCTCGTTCATGTGTGGTGTTGTTAGAAAGTAAACTAAAATGCAAATGATTGGTTCATGTCAGTTGACACCTTTGCCCGACACTATGGGCAAATATGGCTGGGTTTAGACTGGTCACAACTTTTAATCGATCCTCCAATAATGAACTTTCTATCTACATTCGTCTCTTCAACAAAAATGAAAAAAAAAATTGAAATCTCCTGCGCCAATGTTACACCTCGTTATATCTGCAGTCATAATTAATAAAGTGTCATATGACAACATGTTAGGGGACGTGTTAATAATAAGAAAAATCAAGAATTAAGCTATTAAAAACTTCGTCATATCACTATTTAATGACGTCATCTATTTTTTCATCGTATCAAAATATCTCATATGAACGAAAATTTCCCATTGCACTTTCTTTTGCTGAAAGTCAGTAATTTATGTAACGCCCACTGATCCGTCCCTTCCCCGAATGCATATTAAATTCAATGGCTGAGGCGTGCACTGTTCAGTTTATAAAATATTACACAGGGTGGCCAATTGTTTTAATCTGTAAACATCCAAAATGTGTGAAGGGCACTTCGGGGAAACAAAACAAAATTATTTAAAATATACGATGTGAGGGCTACCGGAAGCCTATTAATTCCATCGAACGGACAAAATTCCCTTTGGTTATACAATGTTACTAATTCAGTTGTCCATCCATGGATCAGAGACAATATGTATATGAAGCACCTGATAGTTTTGCAAATAAAAGATCCAGAATGACCTTATTCACATTAAAACACATAATGATCCGGTAAGATAGCATATATATAAAACAATTTTTACATTAACTAAAATGCGATGAAAGACTAGACTTTTTAGTTGTTGTGGAGGCCACTTTGTCAAACTTTATCCATATTGGATATTAAGTAAGCAGTATTATACGAAATGAAAAATAATCAACCAGAGGCCTCCTGATAATGATATCTGACGACTAAAATTAAGTTTTTTTAAGGATCTATCTTGTCATATTGACCGCCATCTTGGATTTACACGGCCCCTATTTGCTCTTTATAGATATCTTAACGTTTCCTTTAATCCCCGGGGCTGCACGGGGCCCCCTCGGCTTCTTGAATAATTGATGCTTTTTACATGTAGATTTTAACATGTCTGGCGTTATAATTTATCTGTGTTTACATTTAACAAATTGGTCTGCAGATATAGCAAGAGGCGTAGAATACTTTAATAATATACTTAATAAGTAACCATTCAAGGACGTAATCATTCCATCTGTCGAACAGTTCTTGAATATAATAAGCTATGATACTATTTATACCACATGTCTTGCATATTTTAAAGGGGCATAATCACGTACCTGACCTGTAGCAACGTGTTTATAATTTGTGGGAGCCCGCCAAAATAATCAAAACAAATTCAACAATGGCATCTGGCAGCAAGTCAGATAAGCCAGAGCATTGCAAATGGCCTTTTGCAACAAGTGACCTTTCTTCCTCCGTATATATGCAAACTACCAACTTTGGTTACATGTTTTTCCCGTTTGTCAACATTGCTGTGATTACAAACATGTTATTGATAAACAAGTTCACACATCCTTCACGAAGGCCTTATAAGAACTTTTCACAACCAAAATCATTAATATATACACAGATGAAGCCAGATATCACAAATTCTTTTTCAAAATGTAGATGAATGAACACCTTTAAAGATTAAAACATTTGCATGCACCATATGTCTTTTATTCTTGCATTCCTTATTCCAGCAGGTAGCCAATTTTCACAAAGTATCTAAACATAATGGGTATTTTTAAAACCTTTTTACCATTGAAGATCATGGTATTTTATTTGATCATATAATTTCGTATTTGTCGGATACATTTTGAAGACCGAAGTGGAATATGGTTATTGACAAAAATTACATGACATGGTTTCTCTAGAAACAGAATCTTGAAGGTGACTTCGTCAGCATTTCCTATAAAAGAAAAGAGCTTATCGTATTATTTACTGAAAACATATACATTTATCCAGTATATGCCGGGTTTTTCATAAGCTCTCATGCAGCATGCACCTGGTATCATGGATCTCGTATTCTCGCGTGACACATGAGGTGCGGCGAGAGAATGAGAACTAATTTGAAACATTTGGCTTTTGATTTTTACGTCGAAGTTAACTCCAGTCAGCTGGGTGAGATGAGTCGGCTCCAGGTTCAACCGGTACGTACTGTGGTATATAGAAGGATGACGGCAGCTTTTAGATTAGTCGGTAGTTGGCAGGTTGTGATAAGTACACGGCCAGGAGTTAGTGATGACATTATCAAACACAGCTGTAACCTCTGGCACGGTGAAGTTACTCCGATATGTGCAAACGATATGCTGACCTTGGTTTTAAATTACAGACAGGACTCAAGAGTGTAGGGTGTACGGTTCAGAAGCGGATCCAGGGGGATCCGACCCCCCCCCCCCCCTCGCTTCAGCCGCCTCAACCCTTCTTAAGAGTTTTAGACAAATTGATGCGGACTGGACCTCCCTTTTTCCGGACCATAGGACCTTTTTTTTTAGGTTTTTTCCTTAGTCCTCCTGGGTTGGACCCCTCTGTTTTCTAAATCCTGGATCCGCCCCTGGGGTTTGCCGTTTGCTTGCCTTCATCCTTACCCTTAGCGCTAGTTTCACCTTCCTAAACATCGAATTTATAGTATCAGAAGTTGCACTGGTTGAAGCATATTTTTCTAAGCGAAGTGGCCCTTATTTAAGAAAGCCCCCCTCCACAAGAAGCCAACCCCCCCACACACACATAGTGGTGGTTTGCATTCCTTAGAATGCAGATTTCTAGTGTTACCAATATTTTTATGACGATATTCATTATTGAATAAAGAATATTATTTCAGTTTTGTGATCTAATGCATCTTAATTATTCTGTTGCCTTGGACACTGAAGGAAGATAAGATTGAGGTGGTCAATATATTTTTGTCCTTTTGATCACAGAAACGTCTATGCTCCAGGGTTATCGTGTCTTTACAGATGGGCAGGCTGAGGTATGTCTAAGAAAACTCATTCTTTGTATAATAGTCGGGTCACACATAGATATATATATATATGTGTGTGTGTGTCTTGTAGTTGAAATGCCACACCAAATTTGTTCAAGAAAAATAAAAAAAAATCATCTGTGGCGCAGACAATACCCTCTCAGTGAAATGGATGAATATAGAAGAATTATGTATTTTACCCGGCATACCACAGTAGGATTTCTCTGGCAGAAGTATATATTATATATTATTATAACGAAGACTGAAAGTCCAAGAGAAAATAAATTATGACGCATTATGACGACCACACCACTGACGTAACCACCTCACTATGACGACAACCCGATTCAAATGACCACCCCAATAGCATGATCATCCCTTGACATGACTACATCACTATGACCGCCACCCCACTGACATGACCATCCCACTAACATGACCACCTCACTATGACGACAACAAAACTGACATGACCACCTAACTATGACGACCGACCTCTTAAACATAACCACCTCACTATGACGACCACCCCACTGACATGACCACACCATTATAATGAACAATCCACTAATATGATCACCTCATTATAACGAACAACCCACAGATATGACCATCTTACTATGACGACAACAAAACTGACATGACCACCTAACTATGACGACCGACCTCTTAACATGACCACCTCACCATGACGACCACCCCACTGACATGACCACACCATTATAATTAACAACCCACTGATATGATCAACTCATTATAACGAACAACCCACAGATATGACCATCTTACTATGACGACAACAAAACTGACATGACCACACCATTATAATTAACAACCCACTGATATGATCAACTCATTATTACGAACAACCCACTGATATGTCCACCTCACTATGATGACCACACCATTGACATGACCACACCATTATAACGAACAACCAACTTTTATGATCACCTCATTATTACGAACAACCCAATGATATGCCCCCCCCCCCCCCTCCGATAATGACGACCAAACCATTGACATGACCACCTCACAATGAGGACCAACCCACTGACATGATCACGCTATTATATCGAAAAAAAACCCCTGATATGCCCCCCCCCCCCACAATGACGACCAGCCCACTGACATGATCACCTCATTATAACGACCAACCCACTGATATGCCCCCCCCCCCCATAAATGACGACCAAACCACTGACTTGACCACCTCATTATAACGAACAACCCACTGATATGATCACACCATCATGTCGACCATCCCATTAATATTACCACTCACTATGACGACCGTCCCACTGACATCACTACCTCACTATTACGACCAACCAACTGACATTACTACCTCACTATCACGACCATCACATTAACATAACCATCTCACGATGACGACTTCTCAACTGACATGACCACCTCACTATGACGATCACCCCACTGACATGATCACACCATTATAATTAACAACCCACTGATATGATCACCTCATTATAACGAACAACCCACTGATATGACCACCTCACTATGACGACCACCCAACTGACATGATGACCTCACATTTAGGACCACTCGACTGACATGACCAACTCACTATGACGACCACCCTACTGACATGATGACCTCACATTTAGGACCACTCGACTGACATGACCAACTCACTATGACGACCAAACCACTGACATGACCACCTCACTATGAGGACCAACCCACTGACATGAAAAAAAGTTTAACACGCATTGGGGTCTGCTTCCATTCAACATTGGAGTTCACACGAACCCAATTGAAAGTCCAATTGATGATAAAATTGAAAATTTATTCTGATGAATGTCCATACAACAAAAATTCATTCCAGCAGAACACCATATAGAATAAAAAAATAAAAAGACAAACTTTGCTAAGTACACTGTTTTCTTAAAACTAATCTACTGAAGCCGAGCTATTTAAGAATTTAGAAAGATATGCCAAAGTGCTCTCAGAGTAATCTGGCAGTGCTTTATACAAGTCTGCCCATCAGATCAACCAAGCAGCTTTATGTATTTACCCTATTTAACATTCAAATACATGCTTCTGACCTGAATACTAAATATTGTCCATTCAAGAGCTAGAAAAAGCTTTAGGCATTTATAAATCTGAATATCTTTAACATAAATACCATACAGTAAACTGAGTTTAAGCTTAATGATATAACAATAATACTGTTAACATTTCTGACAATTTACCAGTGAAATTCTTGATGAGCTAGGTATAGTTTAGAAGACTAAATTTTATTTCTTGCTGCATCTGGGCAAAACGAAGCCCGGTACTGCTAATTTGCTGTCGCCTTTAAGACGGACAGTCTTACAAATGCCAGCGCTGTGTTCCACAAACCCTGGGTGGTATATTTGGCAACAGGACAACTACCCCCCGGACAATTACCCCCCGACAATTACCCCCTTGACAATTACCCCCCAGACAATTACCCCCCGGACAATTACCCCCCAGGACAATTACCCCCTTGGACAAGTACCCCCCAGACAACTACCCCCGGACAATTACCCCCCGGTACAATTACCCCCCGGACAACTACCCCCTGGACAATTACCTCCATGGTATAAATTACACATTTAAAGTACACGTTATACATTTAAATATATTCTGTGTTGCTAATGGGTAGCACAGAATGCCAAAGAAATAAATAAAATTAATTGCAAACAAAAAATAAAGAGAAAATCACTTTAGATAATAATATCATGCTATTACTTATTATGATATTACTAATAAGAATGGATCAAAATGAATGGTATTCCCTATTTGAATGGAATTATATTGTAAGCTTGCCGGTGATTATAATCGGACCATATGTTTTTGTTTTACAACTTGCCAATGTAATGCATATTTCAAATAATGGACTTTTTACCATATATTTACAATTTTTTTACAATACACAATACAATCATCTGAGAGGCATTGCCTAGAACTAGTAAACAGCTACTGGAAACTTGATGGAATGGATTTTTTTCTATTTTTACAATACACATGATGTATGTACCTATGCTTGGTTTGAAATATATTATCACCGGTCTTTGTTTTACTAACAATCGGAAACTTTTACTTTTAGATTGTACTATGTGTACTTTAAAAGTGTAGTTATACCATGGGGGTAGTTGTCCAGGGGGTAGTTGTCTGGGGGGTAATTGTACCGGGGGGTAATTGTCTGGGGGGGTAGTTGTCTGGGGGGTAGTTGTCCAAGGGGGTAATTGTCCTGGGGGGTAATTGTCTGGGGGGTAAATGTCTGGGGGATAATTGTCCAGGGGGTGATTGTCGGGGGGTAATTGTCCGGGGGGTAATTGTCTGGGGGGGTTGTTGTCCTAGAGCCGATATATTTAATGAAATATGGTACAGTGGACAACATATGCGATAAATGAAAAGAAAACAGATATAATATCAAATTAACTGACCTAGTGTCTCAGATTTATGGATCCATCTGGTGTCTTTGATCCATGACATGGGCTGGAATAGCAGCTACAAGCGTCTGTATGCCATGTAGCATTCTTTTTAAATAATATATAAAATATTATGAAGAAAAGTTATATAATATTCCTAATCAAACAAAGTAATGTTATTAAGCTAATACTGTATAATCCAATTATAATTAGCGTGTCCTGTCATATTCTTTAATCATAGATCAAAAGATGAAAGGACATTGTAACAGATGACAAAGAGAGACACGTACATTATATCAGTAAAAAGTTACAGTTCCTGACACAAGTAATATATTACAAAGTTTTTACTGTCTTAAAGCTGCAGTGTATAGGGTTACGATGAGACGGTACGCTGATATTCGAGACTAATGAGGTAGATCAGGGATAATCCGCTAGGCAATGATAAAATGACACGGAGAATTTTATGAGACATACTGAATGACAGCTGTAGCAGCCGAATGAAGCCTACACCACTAGAGTAGCCGGAAAATAAAAACACCACTGGCTGCGGCACCGCCGGGGCTTTGCTGAGTTTGTCACCAACTTTGTTTTCACATCGACAAGCACACTACAAACGCTAATGGTCCCGGCGCAGCAGATCAACAGACAACGGTGAGAAATGAGCGCACATCAAAACAGATAGCGCCCATGCGCAGCGGCTCAACAGCAAAAGTTAGAGGGAGCTAGTTATTGGTTAAGAATGACATTGGTCAAGATGTTGATGGGTGTTGTTCTCACTTTCCTAGCTAGTCTTAACAGCGTGGTCTCTGACTCGGATTATGATGGGGATGTCATTATGAACTATCATGTCCAGAACATGTATGTAGTTAAGAACTCCCCAAAAGGTGTTCAGATCCCATCCAGTAACGGAACATCTGGCGGCGAGATGGAACGCTGGGCTGAGAAGTTTTCGGCACAGATTGGCTCCACATTTCGGATTGGTCTGAAAGAATTGGAAAAACAGAACGCTGCCATAGGACAAAACATAAAGGATTTGATAAAAGAGCTGCGCGCGCAGCATGAGGAACACCGGGAGTGGACCAGTGCCACAGCGGACATGATGAAGGAACTGTCTGAACAAATGAAACAAGTTGTCCGTAAACAAGAACAACTGCAGGAACACATCATCGGCTACACACTGAAAAAGAGAGAAGACGACAGCGTGAAAAATAATGTACTTGTGACCAACAACACTTTGACAGAACGAAAAGATAACTCTACGGAAATTGATAAAAAAATTGTCATCAATGGTACCTTGACAGAACCGAAATATAACACTTCTAAAATAGAAGAAGAAAAGGAATTCGTGATCAACAGTACTTTTAAGATACCGAAATATAACACTTCTAGAATAGAAGAAGAAAAGGAATTCGTCATCAACAGTACTTTTAAGGAACCTAAATATAACACTTCTAAAATAGATGAGGAAAAGGAATTCGTCATCAACAGTACTTTGAAGGAACCGAAATACAACATATATAACACTTCTAGAATAGATGAAGAAAAGGAATTCGTCATCAATAGTACTTTGAAGGAACCGAAATATAACACTTCTAGAATAGATGAAGAAAAGGAATTCGTCATCAATAGTACTTTGAAGGAACCAAAATATAACACTTCTAGAATAGATGAAGAAAAGGAATTCGTCATCAATAGTACTTTGAAGGAACCGAAATATAACACTTCTAGAATAGATGAAGAAAAGGAATTTGTCATCAACAGTACTTTTAAGGGACCAAAATATAACACTTCTAGAATAGATGAAGAAAAGGAATTCGTCATCAACAGTACTTTGAAGGGACCGAAATATAACACTTCGAGAATAGACGAAGAAAAGGAATCCATTATCAATAGTACATTTAAGGAACCGAAATATAACACTTCCAAAATAGATGAAGAAAAGAAATTCGTCATCAACAGTACTTTGAAGGAACCGAAATATAACACTTCTAAAATAGATGAAAAAGAGGAATTCGTCATCAATAGTACTTTCAATATACCGAAATATAACACTTCGACAATAGACGAAGAAAAGGAATTCGTCATCAATAGTACTTTCAATATACCGAAATATAACTCTTCTAGGACAGATGAAGAAAAGGAAGTCGTGATCAACAGTACTTTGAATGAACCAAAATATAACACTTCTAGGACAGATGAAGAAAAGGAATTCGGTATCAACAGTACTTTCAATATACCGAAATATAACACTTCGAGGACAGATGAAGAAAAGAAATTCGTCATCAACAGTACTTTGAAGGAACCGAAATATAACACTTCTAAAATAGATGAAGAAAAGGAATTCGTCATAAATAGTACTTTGAAGGAACCGAAATATAACACTTCGACAATAGACGAAGAAAAGGAATTCGTCATCAATAGTACTTTCAATATACCGAAATATAACACTTCTAGGACAGATGAAGAAAAGGAAGTCGTTATCAACAGTACTTTGAAAGAACCAAAATATAACACTTCTAGGACAGATGAAGAAAAGGAATTCGGTATCAACAGTACTTTCAATATACCGAAATATAACACTTCTAGGACAGATGAAAAAAAGGAAGTCGTTATCAACAGTACTTTGAAAGAACCAAAATATAACACTTCTAGAATAGATGAAGATAAAGAATTCGTCATCAATGGTACTTCGAAGGGACCGAAATATAACACTTCTAGAATAGACGAAGAAAAGGAATTCGTCATCAACAAAACCTTTACACAACGAAGAGATGACACCCTTAAAATGGATGAAAACAAGGTGATCAATAGTACTTTGCAAGATCGAAGATTTAACACTTCTAAAACAGATGAAAGTAAGAAGTATGGCAACTTTTGTCGTCCCGATGGAACCATACCGACAGGTAGGGAGCTTTTCATTGTTCGGGGTCTACTCTCACAAATAAGCTTTTTCCATGTGTTTTAAATCTAAAAAAAATAATAAAAATTTACATGCTATTCTTCTACGTTTTAAAGACGGGTTTGATTGTAATTTTTCTTTCGCTGAAATTTTGATGGAAATTTAATTTATTCCAAAGTATATGTTTGCCAAGCATGATATATTCAGAATTCTAACATATATTAAATCTGTTATATTACAGCATTGTAACTTTAAAAGTGCATGATTTAATTACTTACTCTAGATTTAGAGTAAAACGACAAATGCCAAAAAATATATTTCGCAGCATGGAAAGCTTTTCCTCACCATACTAGCGACACCAGTTGGCGACCACAGACACTAAGTGCTCGGTCCGTTTCGTCAAGATAAAAAAACTCCCTATTTGTATAGATGAATAAATGTGATAAAATACCTCATCTATGAAGGTAGGGTCTTTCCCTGGATTTCTGGTTTGTATTTGATTTGACTTGACAAAACCTGCGAGACATATCCATGCACTGAACCAGAATAACATGATACGCAGTGCGCATGCTCGTGGGAAAACGTATCTTATATCTGGTAAAAGAATATGTTTATCTTTCACAAGATAAAAGGAAATAACTGCTACCTCTTAATAATCCAATATGGCATGTATGTGCACCTTATAGTATGTTTTCTTTAAAAAATCGTGTATGGAGTATGCATGGTCGTCAGTATATGAACTAACTACCGATTGGACCCCTTTCTGGCAGCACACTTATTAATACGCATGCAACAGATGTAGACAAAACTACAAGACAGCTAGGCAAATGACTCAGTTTTGTTACAGCACTTGTTGTTTCATGGTAAACGAAAATAAGAAACAATATTTGAGCTGGTTTATAATAACGGCATATGTCAATCAAATCTCAAGCATTATTAAAAAGCCGTACGCCCGTGATAACAGGTCATAAGCATTTTTTTTTATCCTTTGCACACTACCGTACTTAATATGTTTCTTCTTGTGGCACTTACGAACCCCCGTCATACGGACCATGCGCCCGAGATAAATGGTCGTGCGCTTGACAGTTTTTTATAATCTTTTGCACACTATACATATTTTCGTATATCACTAACGGGTCACCGTAATACGGAACATGTTGCCTGAAAGTTGACTCCATACTCACATTTCATTTTGTTCATCTTTAGAACAGGTATTATATGTTTTACCTTTGGTTATTTGGTTTGTCCATTTATTAAAACGGGTGTTATTGGTTTTTATTATTTTTTTTGGCGGATTAAAGTAACACCCAAGGAAATGATTAGATTTTTGAGGTAATATGGATCTCCATAGTGTGTTGGATATCCAGAGTTCTTTTTGATTGTGAGATATCTCACTATCTCCATCAGGGTCGCTGGTATTTGGGCAACCACAGTTCTAGAGCCTTTATGTGTTCAGTCATGTAGTTGGTGAACCATGACACACATTCTGTGTAATTTTGTACGCAGTTAAGTTTGATTAGGTACCTGTAGGAGGTTGTAGTTTCTGACTACTGTCTAGTTTAACATATCCTTCCAGATTGCCTAGAAGTCAATGAGCTGGGAGCAACAGAGAACGGCGTGTACGCTATAGCGCCACCTGGCGGGAATCAATCCATCTACGTCTACTGTGAGATGGGACCCACGGTGTGGACTTATTTAATGCGTCGTTTCAACGGATCCGTCAACTTTAACCAAACTTGGAACAGATACAAGTGGGGGTTCGGGTCGGCGGATGGCGAATACTGGCTCGGGAACGAGTTCATGTCCAGATTAACGAAGAGTTCCAGATACAAGCTCCGTATCAGCATCACTGAGTGGCCGAGTGGAAGAAGCAGGTACATATAAAATATCGTAATAATCTTAGCGTTATCCTATTAAGAGACAAACAAACCATCCAACAAACAAACGCATATACACGGGTGTAAGCATAACCTCCGATTCGGAGACAAAGATGAGATTTTTTAATGAAATTTTATGGTAACTATTTGAATTATGATATGACACACTCAGGACCTTCGCCAATATTTAATATTCTATTTTTGATATTTAATAATTAATTTATGATATTTAATATTCAAACATAATTAAATGCGCCGATATCTAATGGAGTTTTCTTTGTCTATGTCCCATCCTCCACAAAATTTCGTGAAAACCGGTTTATTTGTTCAGGGGCGTAGCCAGGGGGGTACCGCAGGGGGCCCACCCCCCCCCCCCCCCCAAAATCTGACTTTCTATGTAATATTAAAAGTTAAAGTCTAATTGCAAAGAAAAAAAAATGTGTAAGTAATTTTAATTTAATAACTATAGGTAAAATAATAAAATAGCAAACATTTATATACCTTTAGGTAAAACACGTGATTCTAGAATTTTTGTATTAGAAAAATAATTGAAATTGAATTAATTGAAAACACATAACGTTTCTGTTTTTAAAAGGTTTATGGAGTACCCGTGGTTTGTGGTGGCTTCGGAAGCTACAAATTACACCCTGAGTATCGGGGAGGGTAACGGAACAGCCAAGGAGGCGATGCAGTACCTTAAAAACCAACAGTTTGGCACCCCTGACCGAAGTTTATTTGGCTGCGCCAAGATGTACCACGCGGGATGGTGGTACCACCCGATCTGCCTCCACGGTTTAAAGAATGGTTCATATACTGCGAGATGTGCTAAGCCGCCTTACTGTATGGGATGGCCTTACAGCGGGCCGCTTAGTACATTTTCTATGAAGATTGCCAGAGTGAAGCTAGCTATGAGAATATCATGACCTTTCTTTGAATGACAATGCTTTGAATTCACAGGAACTTGTGTCCAAATCATACATCCTCGAACAGGAGGAGTACACCAATGAACTACGAACATTTATCTGTACAAACATAATATCTACATATTTTAAATCAGATATATAAATGGGAACTACATTGTTTTAATACAATGTTATCTGTGGTCTTGTTCTTGTTGGTGGATATACTCTAGAAGCAAGTCCAAGCCATAAAGATAATGCATACCCCAGCCTTGAACCTGTAATATATGTATGTCATTTAGTTATACTTGTATACAATAAAAATCAAAGTTAATGAAATAGTTATAGAATTTATGTTCAACTTACGGGCACAAGTCTAAACTATGAACCATTGCTGTCACCATCGTGTATAACATTTATAACCTCGCCATTGTCTTGAAAATATCAGTTACGGGAACAGGAAATAGTACGGAGCGCGTTAATTAGGGGGACAGAATCACCTACCTGACCTTTATAAACTAAAGGTAATACATCGGATATTTTATAAAAATAGGCCAGAAAACGTGGATATCAACGCACATAGGATGCTTGTTTTGTTTATATCAGCGTGTTTATAATATCTGGGGGCCAGCACAAACAAAAAAAAAAAAAAATCAACAAGGGCATCTGGCAGCTTGTCAATTAAGCCAGAAATTTGCAATTGCGATTTGCAACAAGTGACCTTTCTACCTCCGCATATATGCAACCTACCACCTAAGGATACATGTTTTTCACTGTTTGTAAACATTGCTGTGTTTACAAACAAGTTGTTGATAAACAAGTTTATACGTATATCCTTATAAAAACTCATTCTTTTTCAAAAGATAGGTGAATTAACAAAACTATTCATCTATTGTTTCTCACTTTGTCTTTGGCCAGATTAGTGAACGATTCCTTGTTTCGAGAATGGCCCAGTATACAGAAGCGGATCCGGGGGGGGGGGGGGGGGGGGGTCCAAGGGTCTCACTTTTTTTATTGACAGATTGATCTAATGGCACACGTTGTAAACCGTACCGTTAAATTGACCCAGAGCGAATGTATAGTTCTAGGCAAGCGCAGTTGTGCCCATCTGAGAGTTGACTGAATTCATTAAAGTAGGGCGTATCAGTCCAAATGCAAATACCTACTGACCCCTGAATTCATAGAGTGTACAAGATAAGATGAAATATTCTTTTTTTTTAATTTTTTAATAGTAATAGAGTAAAAATTCTGTTTAAAATGTTTTTATTCTCACAACAATGCATTTGATTCATTTTAACTGGGCCTAAACAGTCCTCGTCCTTCTAAATTTACATAAGCATCCAGGGACAGCAGAAGGGATATACACATGACATGTTGTGATTTCAGTATTAGTTTACTGAAGTAAAAATAGATTCTGTTTCGTGTGCCACATGGGCCATACCAAAGACAAACAATATAGCGACATCAAGTGAAACCGGAAACTTAGGAAGATTGCCCTATACATCAGCGCTTGCCATGCCCATGTTGTAAAAACATTACGAAGTAACCAAAACTGCCTGCTTTAACCCACGAAGGCCAATCACGGTGGTCAAGGTTGCAACTCTAGGTCACTCATACAATCTAAATTACCTTGCCCCAGATTCTTTAACCCTCTACTTGCAGACTTCAGTGCACAGCATCACAGCACAGTTTCATACACACCAGACAATGCCTGGATAATTTAAAAATAATGGAATATTAAATAAATGCAGCTAAAGACAGTTTGTTGACCGGCTGGCTGTATTCTCGACCCTCTTCAGGCCTTCATTTCCAATGCGACCACATCCTGAAGTAGAATAAAGTATATTTTTGGGATATACTGTAAAGGAGGAGTTAACCCCAACTTAACGTTAGAATCTAATTACCTTTCCTGGGTTTGTCAAAAACCAAGCCAGTATGTTTTCCTTTTGTATGGACCTATGCGATGCTGGCAAAAAATGCTTTATCTAATATCAATCAAACAGTTGTCTTAACTTCCTAAAAGAACCATACAGTATGCGTTATTTTAAATCTGGTATAGGGCTCCTTCTGAAGGTATACAAGTTTTTGATAATTTTATTCATTTTCATATGATATTTAATATTTCATTTTTTTAAATGTTAAAACAGTATGCACCAAGTAACAGACTGGCCCAGTCCATAAAATGCTGCCCCTGACAGTGAAATCGAACGTTCCCTCACGGTCTTATATAACTTTTAATGTCGGTACTGCCACCTGGCGGCAAATGATATACCTATTTACCACTCTGACCCTCGAGAGAGCCAACACGGATGTACGGGTATCGGTGCATGGAATCACATATTATTTACGCATTTAAGGAACAATAAAAAAACTAACGCCCTGGCAGGGCTAACCCAGTAACAGAAAGACACTTTTTAGTATTAAAAATTATGACAATATCTCGAAAGTGGCTTATTGTTTTCCTCTGTCGTGTCTCTATCTACCTTAAAACTTAAATTTTAGATTTTGATTCAATAAAGAATTAAAAAAGTTCATTTGTCAACAACAAGGAACACAGTAGAGGGAAAAAATAATTTTGAGATATCGTCTTGAAGATTAATGTAAGTCCGTTTGAAAGTGGTTTACTATTACTGGATGCTTAAAATAGTGTATTAAAAAAAAATTAGATGTTTCAAGTTAAAACTATGTACCATTCTATGTAAATAATACTGTACCAGTTTTAAAATAATGTATACATTATGCTTCTTACATGAATTTAATACTTTTCAATCGATTGTAGATATAGGGGTTTTTGTCACTTTTGCTACCTTAACTATTTCGCTCAGAACATAAAAATAGTATGTTAACGACCCCAATTACCCCTGGCCCCTGCTTCTTCTAAATAGTCATTTATATCCACCTAACTATCGCTTTACGGTGTCTTAAAAATCACTTACTAAATTATGATAGCTGGAACAATATAGTATGAAGAGTTTTAACGAGAAAATTATTGAAAATTATAAAATAATAGTTTTCCTGAAAGAAAATGTAGTATGATTTTTATAGGAGAATTCAATGGTAGCCCTGAAGATATTTCTTCCCTGTTTGTTATGGAAATGTGTTACAGTGTAATTTTGAAGAAATATCATAATTAATTTTTTGGATTTATTATTTCTCGCATGTGTGATTGTAAAAGGTGGTTAGTTTCAACAGTGACTGGAATCACATTTTTACTCAAATCGAGATGCATGTGTGACACACTATGGAACCCATTATGACGTCACAAGTTTAACAACTGTCCATAAACCAACTCCCGTATTTTAGTATAAAATACTGCAAGGTATATTAAGAATATTATACACAAATGCCTTTTTCCAATCGAAAAGAGAAGACCATGTAGATTTTAACAGATCCACCACATCCGATATTTAGTTAAGTGCTGACCTCTGTAGATAAATCACCATAATAAAACTACACCAACAGTCGGCAACACGGATCACGATATCATATGATATTTGTAGGTCACAGTGTTCTATCAACATGCATTGCGGTCCGTAATTTATACTAATGAATAAATGGTATATTAGGCGTGGTTGGTAGTTGTTAGCATATATAATCAGAAATAAAAATAGTCACTCCAAGTCAGGTGTAGTTTAATCCAGGTCAAACCATTGACATAAAATGAAATTGTTGATGCAAGACAGGGCAATTTGAATTCATTTAGGGGGAACATGCGAGTGATCAAGAAAGAGGTGTTACAATATCCCCAGATTCTTCAGTTTTTCATCTTTTATTCAATGGTAGAAAAAGATGCTTACAGATGGAAAATTCTCATTCTCATCTGGAACAAGAAAGCATTCAGCAGAGCGCATACTCCCCCAGCAAGCATTCCTGTTGGATCTCTTTCTTCATCTTGGGGGGCCGCACTTATAAGGTTGCTAAAGAGGATGCTAATAGTTTCTTCATTTTTGACACCCCTCACATCATACAGGTGCGCAGTCACATAAAACAGACCTGACCAATCGTCAGATACGTCTTTGTGTTTTCTAACAAAACCTACATTGTGCGAGAAAAGATATGTTTTAACTCAGCATATCAGTTTATCAGACTGTATAGGATGTAGTATTTCTGACAGCAAGTCTTCCACTGGTTACTGGATGATAAACCAACTTGTATGCTACACAGCAATCAACATGTTACAATAGAGCTGTATTTACACTTAGGTTTGTGAGCCCACACGTATCATTTTGTGTTAATTCATCAACCGAACCCTAACGTTAAGAAACCCAATTTTTTTTTATAACGGTATTAATGTAATATGATGGATGGCCGTTGACGTGTATTCTTGGCTATGACTTGTGTCACGACTCAAGGACAGGCCTGCCAGCCTGCCGAGTGGTGTATTCCCGGCTAGGGATATGCAGCTGCATTGAGATATTTAAATGACATGAATATTCTATTGAAACAAAAGGTATGCCTCACACTAATTGGTCACTGAATGGAAATTATAAGAAAAAAAATATGAGAGAGAGAGTTATCTCAATGGAGTAAAAGGCATAATAAAGATACGATAAATCCACGAAATTACTACCACCAACGGGACCTCGATAAAGTGGTCGAAAGTGAACCTTGAAATTACGACCACCAACGAGACCTAGAACTAGGGACCCATGGGTCTCGACGCTCAGCTGCATTTGTCTATAAGGATATATGTTTATGACGTTTTCCAAAATATTGGTCCTGTGATCAGTTTGAAGCCAACCTGTCTACCCAAATTGGGGTTATCATCCATAAACTAATTTGTGAATGGATGGGCCCTGTGACCTTAACTTTTGACCTTATGACCCCAAAATCAAAAGGAAACTTCCCCTATTGGCAGGTGCACTATATGTTGATGATGGAAGGATTGAGATGAAAAGTTTGGCTTATAATGCATCCACAATCTTTCTGAAGTAGTAGGTCCTGTGACCTTGACCTTTGATCTCATGACCCCAGAATCAACAGTTCTTACTTTAGTGGTGGGCCATATATAATATTTCAAACTAAACTGGTGTTATCATTTTGAAACTAATATGTGGATTGATGGCCCCATGACCTTGAACTTTGACCCCCATGACCTTGACCTTTGTCCCCAAAAGCCATCAGTTACTTCCACTATTGGCAGGTGAGCAACATCTGGAAGATAGAATGTTTAGGACAGAAAGTTTGGCTAAAAATACATCAACAATTTTTTTAAAGAAGTGGGTCCTATATGTCAATCCAAACTGTAGTTATTATCCAGAAACAAATATGTGGACTGACTGCTCCTGTAACCATGGCCTTTTACCTTGTGACCCCAAAATCAATCAGTTTCTTCCCCTATTGGCAGCTCAGCTATATGTGCAAAATGGAAAGTTTAGGATGAAACGCTTGGCTTAAAATGCAGCCATAATCTTTTTACAAAAGTGAGTCCTGTGACCTTGACCTCTGACCTCATGACCCCAAAATCATATAGCTTCTTGCTTTAGTGGTGGGCCATATGTAAGTCAAGTTTGAAATCCATGTGTCAATACAACCTAGAGTTATCATCTGGAAACAAATTTGTATGGATGGACGGATGGACAGACAAACAGACAGACAGACAGACAGACAGGGTGATTACTATATGGCATCCACTTGTGATCAATAAACACACCAGGTTTTGGGACACTAGATGTAATTACAGCTGAGAAACTGACATGATTGTTGTCATTTTATAGTAAAAAAAAATAATAAATATTCGTTAAAATAACAAAAAATACAGGTGGCGCCACCACTTTTCGGGAACTGACAAAACTAGTCATGGTCAATATTCAAGGCAAGATTCATGACAATCCATGCCTTAATTATCAAGATATTGGAGGTTTTGTATTATATTTTTGATTATTCTGGGGGGGGGGGGGTACTTTCAAGCCCCATAGCTCGGAGGATATAGGTCGCAGTGATCTAATTTCAGGTTTGCAAGGAGATTTTTTATTGACCTCCCTGGATATTCACTAAGAAGTTTCTAGGTCCAGCAGTTACGATTTGTACCCTGCTAACGGACGGCCAGACGCCCGGACGGACAAAGCGCCATTCCTATACCTCAGTTCACTTCCAGTCAGCCGAGCTAAAAAGTGGTAGAGAGTGAACCTTCAAATTATGACCATCAACGGGACCGCGATAAAGTGGTTGCATTTTCGAGGCGGTCGTCTAAGCGATGTTTTACATAAAGGAAAAAGACCATGAACAAGTGGTCGTTATTTGGATGTGGACGTTAAACTAAGGTATTCGTTAGGCGAGGTGTTACTCTAAATATTCTTTGGACGTGTGTGAGAAAGGAGTACAAGGGTACATGAAAGTAAACCAGTACTTCAACCAAGAAATAACGGGTGGAGTTCTTCCTGTTAATTCGTTCTAACTCTGACCATTCGTGAAATTCAACCATGCGGAAACATGTGGCCATGACGTCATCATTCTTTCCGAATTTCGTAAATATGATTAAACAAATTCGGTTGATTCGTAGCTTAATGTTACGATTACCGACTATCGCCACGTATTTATGTAATAGGAAGTATGACGGTTGAAGTGTTTTCTCGTCTATGTCTTGTGTCTGTCTGCCTGGAATGGACAGGACAATTGCCGCTCTTAGCTCTCAATGTTTAATCACGTATATACTTTTCTTATTAGAAACTAATAAGTTTTGACGAAAGGACAGCTGCATAATGCCTAAAGTAATATATCACTATAGCTATAATATAGGTACAATATCCACAGGAAAGCATCAAAATAAGTAATGTACTACAAGAACATTATATCTCGCTTATCAACCTCCCATGAATAACAAAAAAAGTTATTTTGTCACAGCAATTTTTTTAATGCAAAATGTGTATAACAATATAAATAAATGGAAAAAATAGGAAGCAACATGTTATGTATTATATGCTATTATCACACAATGGAGATTTTACATATCACATGGAATACATACCCACTTGTGATAATACAATACGCAACAGTCTTGTGAACTTGTGACGGGTGCTGATTGTGCAAGTTTTCAATCTAACAGTAATCAGCCGGAAGGACCTTTGATTTTAAAAAAGTGTGATTTATCTTTTTTTTTCAATAAAAACTTGCATGTCATTAATTTTAAAATGTTATATGACGTCATCACTAACATTTTTTTCGTATCCGAAGAAATGTTCATGCCTTTGTGATTTCAGGTAGCTTGTTATTTTATCAATGATTTTCGGGGTTTTTTTCCAGCCGGTGTCATGTCTTATAAAGATAAATATTATTGCCCCATCACGTACATTCTACATTTACCATACAGATGGTAAAAAATCCTTCTTCACAGTTCCATTTACCATATTGATGGAAAAAATTCAGTCCCTTTGGCATGAACTCTCGTCACATTATCGATAATCAGAAATACAATCGTCAATCACTTATTTTTTAATATAGAAAACGAATGTTGAAGTATATTAGACACATTGGAACAGAGAGAACTTCACACATTACGGACAATTCCTACAATATCCATTTTGGTGTAAATAAGCACATCTCTTGGTGAGATCGTTGAACGAAACGTGGCGGAAGTGGCTACTTCATCATTCCGGGTTTCACAGCTCCGTGCCGACTCCAAATGCATTTATAATTATCATCCAGATATTGTAATCTGTTCCATAAGTAGTTACCATCCCAAGTCTGAAATTTAGTTTCGTAGGTATAATTTAGGTTTGGGTGGACAAACTTATTGCTGCTGGCTTCCGTTGGACGCCCGAGTCTGCGCACTAGCTCTTTCCGTTTCTCCGGCTGGGCTTCGACTCCTTTCAAGTCTATTTCTGTGATAAAAGTCTTTGCTCTACGCCCAAGGCCATTATTGACAGTGCTGTTGGGGCGATAATACCAGCCTATTCCGGGCATCATGAACAATCTCTATATTTAGCTAACAGTGTTAATTCCTCTATTTCACAGAATCCTTCGAATGTCCAAAGGCGACAATAATCTTAAACTGTGGCTTGATTTATTAGTGGTAACTCTCTTGAAATCGCTGACAAATATATTGATTAACCCAATAGATTCCTTTTCAGTCAGATCTGAAATATCTAGCGTCCAGTGCGTTCGATTGCCGATACCGCTAAAGTGAGTCACGACTTTCCCTAGAAAAGATGAGTGTATTTGTCTTATGTATTTTTAATTCGGCTTTCTCCAGGTATCACGGGAGTCAATGGAGCTTTTGCTGGTTAATTATTCTCTAGGGCTGCCATTTGGTCCTGCCCGACAAGAACTCTTGATCGCTGATGCTTGTGAACTGCTTCCTGTCACGAGAGAGATTAAAGAAGTCAATACCGCAGTAAATAGCAACACATGCCAAACTACAGAGCACGCTGATTAAAACCAACAGGGTAAACCAAGTACATTGTGCGTTCTGATTAAAAAGGAGGAAATAAGGCCAGGCGCTGGTCCCGTGAGCCACAATACAATAACCGCCACAACAAACATATATTTAACATTTAGATCTGGATAAAATACTTGTGTATTTATTTATATGTTGTGATGTTATTCTTCGATAGGGGTACATGCATTAAATGTTATAGAGCTCGGTAGAGAGCACATACCTCCGCCGATATCTCAAGTTAAGATTCACCTGATCTGAGCGAAAGTGAGAAAAAAATTATCTTTCTGAGCAAAACGGGTGTGCAGGGATGTGGACTGTGTTCACTTTCGCTGCGGGCAGACACGCATATAGCCGACCAGATCACTAAAGTTACAATGGCAAAGGATAATTATATACCGGGTGTAAAAAAACAACAACAGATAAACAAGAAGTGGAAGAGACAATTCGACATTATACCGGTATGAAACCTACCTCGGATTTTTTGATACCAAACTAAACATACAGTTTCTCTATTAGTTTCTACTATATCATTTCATAAATAAAATATATATGTATATAATGATGTACCGGGAGATCTGTGTTATGAGACCACCCATGGGACTGTCCAAAAGTGGTCTTAATTCACAGGTGGTCTTACTAGACAGATCAATGTGAATACTTTCGGTTCACTCAAAGGCGGTCTTATTAGAAAGGGGGTCTCTCAGGTTTCACTGTATATATATTTATCATTGAGTTTGTTAATTTGAGTATAAAAAATAGGGCACTTTGTTTCTGTTTCTTATGACGTACACGTGTCACGTGATGTCAGATGCACGTACGCCAAATGTGGTACCACCCAAAAAGTATTTTAACTCCTAAGCAACTGGTAATTGTGATATCAAAATATAGATTAATCACATAACAAATATGTGAGCTACAACATTAAAAGGTAATCAGACCATCAAATAGAGCTGGTTTGTAGGTTTAATTATCAAGATATATTTAATTATGTTGATTTATTGTCAAGAACGTCGACTGATATTAGGGCGCTAACCGATGTCATTAAAAAGCCCAGCAAATAGACTTTCCTATTTGTGTAACCCTTGCGTATTACAATATATACGTATACATAATTATTATTTCGCTAAAAGTTAGCTGCTCATCCGATCAAGGATAAATGATAACTAGACTTAGAAATAAATATATTTTTATGGAACCTTCTTCAGCTAATCGGTATATGTAATAACTTTTTATATATACTGCAGGATAAATGTTTTGAGGATTCTTTCTCTTGGGCTCCTAAAATGAAACAGGATACAGAAGTAAGAACTATTATGTCCTTAAAATTTCGAGGACAAAAAATAAATAATTAAGACCCACGACTTGACGCTGAAAAAAAGGCAGGGCTGGAAGTTGGGGTATGCAGTGTTAAGCACATCTTTTATTGACCCCCCCCCCCCCTTTGCCACATCTATATTATATCCCATGGTATGCATCATATAATTCTACACGCTTATGGTTTATTCAGAGCCAACCTTAAGTTAGCCCAGTCCTTAAAATAGCTATATTCTAATATATACCGCTGAAGTCTGTGATTTGAGAGCTTACGAAACAATATCACAAAAAAAGTAATCTATACTTACAGTCACAAAAAATATAACGAAGTTTTCGCAAATTCTTTATGTCTCCGGCTCAGGGAAAGCGCAAACTATGGACTCCGTAGCGGTGGCCGAAGGCGTGATCGGGTGATCCCATACATTAATTCACTCCACACTGAAAGTGTTCGTAAATAAAAGTGTCCGCGAGAGCACAAACGGACTAAATATATAGACGGGTCATATACCAGAACCGTAATAAAACTTCAGTTGAGGTCTTCATGGACTCTGTAACCAGCTCATCCTCAAGAAGAAATATTCTTCATATTAAAATGCTTCCTGCATGAGTTAAGTAGCTTAGCTGTTGCCCTGACAACCACTTATAAGATCAGGTGTAATGGGGTGTTGATAATCAGTTCCTGTATATTATGTTGTACAATAACGCCGGGCGACGGGACTTCTCAGCGTGCCGTGTGACCTCGCTATGTGCTAACCACGGATTTAGAATGATCCAATATGAACTTTTGACACTGGCTGTGGTGTTTTTAATACGCCTACCGCACCACTATATCTAAAAGTTCAGAACACAGCAACTGCGACGTGCGCTCGTACGTACATTCACCTGTTCAGTCTTAAATGATATAAAAGTAGCAGGTTAATTATGAGCTATGTTTACATATTTGCACGATCTGTAGTGAATGCCCTGTCAAGTGGTCTCCTTAGCTGTGTGTAATTCTCGCCACCGGTGAGCGTTATCGGATCATACGCGACTCTTACCTTTTCATCGATTGATAAATTGATCAAAGTAACCGTCACCGTGATCAGTCCCACCAACACCACGGTGACAATAAAATGTTCATATCACATCCCGTCAAGTCTGTACTATTGCATACCAGCATAGAAACACTGAAGACAAGAGGCGTCAATAAGGGCGGGGGGGGGGGGGGGGGGCGGGGTTATATATACACTCTTTTTTTAGCGAAGGGGATGGGCAATGTACGTAGTAATCATCCCACTTATACTCAGAGAATAATATTTATATATATATTGGAAATAAAATATATTAATTATTGGAATTATAGACTATGGTCCAGTTTCTGAGTTAACTATGAAATACTATATATCAAATCCTGGTTTTCTTATACCTTATACTTGATTGTAATATATTTGAAATGTGTCATGCAGACGCTAAGATGAATATATATATATAACCACATTCACCTGATGATCGGGTCGCATCCCGTGAAACAGTCTGTTGTGAATTAACAGTGTTGTTTTTCTTCAGAGTTATATATATATATATATATATATATATATATATATATATTTTCTCTGTGTGTGTGCGTGTGTGCAAGTCATCCCCCCCTTTAAAGATGAATTGACGCCATTGCTGAAGATTTTACATGTATGACGTGATTTTAAATTGTTTTATGGTAAAATTCTAAATACGTCCATCAAAGAGGTTATGTTTTTAATTGCGTTCGGTCGTTCGTTCGTTTGTTTTATATAAAGAAAGCAAATACTTAACCGATTTCCACGAACTTCGTGAGAGGTTCCATGGACCAGGTAAAACCCTCCTCATTAAATAATGATGCAGGTGTGGATGCATGATCTAGTTTGTCTACATGCAAGCTATTAGTAAATATGCGCCCATATTGACAAACAAAAATAAATCATGTGACTGATGTTTTTTGTTTTCATATGAAAGATAACTACATTCCAAAACGGAATTAGAATCGGATTTGCCACCAGATGTCCTTCCTGAAGGTATTGGATTATTTTGGCGTTACAAACACGTGGATTTTAAACAAAACGAACAGGATACGTAATGTGGGTTGTTCATTTTGGCCTCTTTTTTATTAAACAAAGGTTCAACTGATTAGCATTAGTTAATAGACGTTAGCTATTGGGATAGTACCCTTTAAGTGCCATTCTAGTTTCGCATGGAGAGGACTTCCACTTCTGATACACACAAACGCTCACACAGCTGAAATTAAAAAATCCACAATAATCCCACAGTAAGCTGTCTGTTTTTTGTCTGAAGTCGGTCTGTCTAACTGCAGAATCACTCCTTCTAACAAGGGTTTCTTGTGGAAGATTTGTCGATCTGGTGACATATATTATACGCTCCTAAACCTATTTGAGTGCGTATGTGTCTGCTTGTTTGACTATCTTTAAGGTACTTCGTATAATGTATTTCCTTAGTTTCTCGGGAAACTATGAATCTTATCATAAAACCTTAATCCGGTGACCTTCAAATTAGAAAAAAAACTTAAACTGCTGAGTATTTTTTTTATGAATTTATAGTTGACTAGAGAAACACTCAGAGAGCGCAGACCTCCGCCCAGGCAGCTCACTTCCCTCATAAGGTATTGTCAGAAATGCAGCATTTTTCCTTTGAAAAAAAATCTTAGATCCAGAAGAATAACCGGATCACCACCCAAACTTTAATCCATTGTTCATTCTATCTTTGACAAGTTATCCAGAAAATTATACCAAAATCCGTTAATGACTTGTACGAGTAATATTGTCAATAGACAAACAGAACAACGCCGGCAAAACATATCCTCCGCCCCTTGGCGGGGGTAATACATAACAAATCATCTCAACATTAGAACTTGATATTTTTTTTTTTATCATTATGACACCATTGAATAGACGAAGTAGTGACAAAACTTTGACCTTAGCTATAACTTGGTGCAAATTGGGAATCGTTTCTGCATTTGATTGACAACCGAATGTGAGATCGATCAAGACACTGGGGAAGGCCCGGGGTAACATGTTCAGTACACCGCTCACTCTGTCTCGCTTCATGCCACATTTGCAGTCAAGCAAACACCTACAGGTTATACAAATAAAGCCCGGGAGCTCATAAGAATGTTTGCCCGGACACAATTAGTGTAAGCGAATACGATCAAATCCAAATGGTGACCCGGCAAAATGAACACGCGGACTGACGTGGCAGTGGATATGACCTCGACAGCAGGGGTGTGTTTGTGGAGACGTGCTTCCCTGCTACCCACTTACTTGGCATTTGTTAGAACGCAGGGGCGGACTTAAGGGGGGGGGGGGTGCGCAGTGGGCATCTTTCCCCCCATCTCCGTCCTAAAATAAATCTGCGCAACAAAACAATAAATGCTTGATATAAAAAAAAAATCCAGGAATGCTACTCCAGATTTCCCCATAATGGCTTATTTTTTTTTCAAAATTTTCCACTCCATGGGGAGGATATCAGTTTTACCTCATCTGATACTCATATGTTCCAACCCTATACCGACTGGGCCGGCAGTTTGTCAATTTATTCAATTCAGAGGGGTCAATGTGGCCTGCAAGGCAAAATTCCTACCGCTTTCCAGATTTCTAACAGTGAGATGTATCACGTTTCACCGACTAATGTGTTGAACAATGGGTAAAAGATAACAATGGATACCCCCTCCCATGACCTCCGCCAATAAACGTATTATATCATAAATCTTTATGTTTCAACTAAAAATAATACAAATTAACAATAATAATATGCTGAAACCCATTTATATAATGGAGGTGTGTCCGTGTGAGGGTGTGTGTGTGGGGGTGGTGGGTCGGGGGTGGGGGGGGGGGGGGTGGTTGCGGGGGTGGGGGTATGGCCTTGGAAGATCACCGCCTGTTTTACATTATCGAATGCTATATTCTCTACCCCCCCCCCCCCCCGAAGCGCCCCCCCCCCTTTCTCAACTATGCTATGTGAACTTCCACCCTCTGGTACGTCACCTGAAATAACCTGAGGAGATTGTGCGTTGTTTGTACATGGCTGCCGGGAGCGAACGTGTCTTTGCGGTATTATGGGGCTACTGTCTTTTTCCTTTTGTGTTGGCACTTGCTCTTCTAAAACAATCGAGATACCATCGGTAATATACTTCACTATCCCTTTGTAAATATTATTTATTTTCACCTAATCAGTGCACATTTAAAAAATAGCGTTGAGTATTTATTATATTGCTGATTTATTGTGAATGCAAATTATTTTTAATTTCGATCTGTTAATTTTAACTGGTTGGTTGATCGCCTAATTATTTGTTTAACTGTTAACGGGCTGAGTGAAAGATGGAATGGATGAATGATGGAGTGATAAATAAATGACATAGCGAGCCGGTTGGTAAGTGAATGTGAGAGTGAATGAATGAATGAGTGAGTGAGCTAAGGAGAAGTGAGTGAATAAATGAGTGAATGATCGAGTAAGTGGTTGATGGAGTGAATGATGGAGTAAGTGGTTGATGGAGTGAATGATCGAGTAAGTGGTTGATGGAGTGAATGATCGAGTAAGTGGTTGATGTAGTGAATGACCGAGTAAGTGGTTGATGTAGTGAATGACCGAGTAAGTGGTTGATGGAGTGAATGATCGAGTAAGTGGTTGATGGAGTGAATGATCGAGTAAGTGGTTGATGGAGTGAATGATCGAGTAAGTGGTTGATGGAGTGAATGATCGAGTAAGTGGTTGATGTAGTGAATGATCGAGTAAGTGGTTGATGGAGTGAATGATCGAGTAAGTGGTTGATGGAGTGAATGAGCGAGTGAATTAGTGATTGGGTGAGTGAATGAGTGAACGAATGAATGAGTGATGAAGTAGGTGAAGGAATGAGTAAATGAACGAATGAAGAAAGGAGTGAATGGATTAGTGAATGAGCGAGTGAATGAGTGAGTGAATGAGTGGAGGAGTCAATGAATGAATGTTTAGTGCACGGGCGAGTCAGTGTATGAGGTAGGGAATGAGAGCGTGAGTTAATAAATGTGTGAGTAAATTAGAGAGTGAGAGATGGGATGAATTAATGAGTGAGTGTTTAGTGATTTGTTATTTGCTCTTGTGTGAGACAAATGTTATAATAAAAAAAGACATAAAATACTACTGAATGAATGAATGCAAAATATATAGACATGGAGCATTTTGTCCATTAAAAATGGCAAGGATTTCGCCTTTGAGAGAACGTCATAAATAGCACCTCCCCTCTTTAATTTACGGGCATTTCACCAAACACGAAACAAGACCCATCCACAAACAGCTTATATTTGGACGGTCATGAGTGTACACCTTAGTGATTGCCATATAGAACTCTAAATATACCTCCCCGTTATATGTGTTCAACACGGCTAAATACTTATCGACCATGTACACCGTTATGTAGAGTTAGATAGAGAACCGGATTTTATTACTTTTACCCAGCAAAATGACGACTTCTGATGATATACCTTGTGCCTGGTAAGTATGCAAAAATAACAGAGTTTAAATTGATTGCTTTTATGATTGCTTCATGGATAAAAAAAAGTTTGTGAATTGGTTTATTATAATGGTATATATTTCATTTAAAAGTGAGGGGCACAGTTTGTAATTAATAAGACTATAGCATATTACCTGTTCAATATATTTTACTTGAACAGCAGTTTAGTTTCATTCCAAATAGGATTCATCCACTGAAAACACTGGTTTTTGCGATAGCCCCTATGGAAAATAATGCAAAATGTCTCCTGATATAATGGAAGATATTGAAAATGAGCCCCCTTGGGACATACTTGACATCGTTCACTATAGTTCAATGCCAAAAGAAAGGGTCCTTCCGGAGTTTGCCACAGAGGAGTTACATGACAACCGATGAGTAGTACAGATTGTGCACATGCATATTAATCTATAAGGAAACAGGTGATATCAAATGTCTTATTCCTATGCGTAGAAACCCCTTGTATTAAACGGCTAATGTTATGAGAACAACACACACACGATGGTTGTCGTGTACCAGATTTTCTTTCAAATATTTTGGCAAAGCGAAAGTAACTGCCATGTTTGAAAATACATGAAAACAAGTAAGGACTATTTGTATCGGTTATTTAATTCCTATGCTAAATTGCTCCTATGCATGAAATACCGTATATGATATTATTATGTCAAATAAATAACTGTCAGATAAATAAGCTAGGATATATAACAATTATGAACAAAAAAATTGATTTGCAAGGTGTATTTAAATAGTAAAAATAATTTGAAGAGACTGTTGAGAATTGCTAATGCTGACATCTGCCGGTAAAATGGGTAACTAAGGCACAAAAGGTTGTTTTACAGGATTCACGCTTGAATTTTACCGATTTTGCGCTCCAGTCGCTCAAACATTTACCTGTTATTATATCTCCGCCAGGTGGCGTGGGATGTTATGTTTGACCCTTGGTAACGCGGTTTGTCTGTTTGCAATTTTACGCAAAAATATCTGAAAAAAAGACAGTTTGCTGAAATTTTGTGAAGAGTAAGAATGACACTCAAGGGATACGACGTAGCCTAGTAGATGGACTTCAACGCATAATGGTGAAATCTCGTCATAGAGCTTCAGAGGTTCGCTCTAATATCTTAACGACAGGTTATGACTTCTGAATTATTCCTAACCCCGTGCATATTAAACCTGAAATCCAGAAGGCCTTTATATTAAACATATCATTCTTATCATATAGCTACCTTCATTTTCATTCAATAGACAATGCCACCAACAGGCCATTGACCTATCCTTAAAAAATGACACTCAAGCAACGATCCATTAAATTCTTGAGGTAATCTGGAACACCATCATATGTTTTTCCATTCAAAGACATCTTTTCCATTGTTACATGCGGTTGTTTGTTTTGTTATGGAGGAGACTCGGAGCCATCGTTATTGAGAGCTAACGACTGACCGGAGTGGTTGAACCATAACAAACACTGCGTGTGTTGCTGTGTAGTTTAATTGGAATACTGGCGGAGGTTTGTGGTCTCTGACTACATTCTTGTTATATGTTATTATAACATCCACTAACCAGATGTAATTCTTATCGAAGTTTTATTGTGAAACAAAGTAAAAAAGAAAAAAAAAATATTGAATCGAAATGCACGAGTAACCACCTTTTTTTCTGGCCGGAATTAGTTTAACTGAATGCTTTTGTGTGACTCTACATTCACACGCCAGATTTAAACTGTTTTAACATGCTTACGATTTTTTGTTTAACCTACAGTGAAAGGTCTCTGCAAGTCCGTCGTCTAAGATCTTTGAAAGACCTTTCCAAACCAGCCTGGCTGTTGCTAGTGGCAACCGTCCCGGTAGCTGCCATGATAACGTGGAATATTACCCTCCCGCTGTTACTAGGGCAACCGGTCACACAATTTACAGAAGTCATATGTAAGTGCGCTTTATATGTTTACGATCTTGTTATAGCTAGGACGATCTTTGTGTAAAGTTGTTTTATAAAGAAGTACGTTTTGTCGTTAATGATAAAACTGTTCATAACTGCAGATATTTTAAACACCTGCATGCCCCTTGCTTGTTCAGAGGCACCAATTTATCATTTCTTTCTGACAAAAATTATAATGATTTGCCTTTTTCAAGGGTTAGGGCAAACATTTATTTTATCTTAGCAGAATTAATATGATCTCAAAGATTGTATGCCAGGGCATTGAGAATTCCTAATAGATATTGTTTACTTTATTGACCTTGAAAAAACATTTTCTGCTGATTTAGGCGAAACATAGGCTTGGTTCCCATAGCCTTTTTTCAGAATTCAGTGCGGGCGGGCGATATTTTATTTTTTTTTACCGTTTTTGTATGTTTCGAGAAAAATGTCTTTTATTCAGGGAAAAGCATGAAATAATAGATTTGTTTCCTTAACAGGTAATAACAAAGAAAATCTGATCAAAATTGCACTATTTAATCTTCTTGAAAGATGAAAATCAAAATAAAAATATTTGATGCGGGGGTGGGGGGGGGGGGGGGGTGGGTGTTAAACTTGATGCGGGCCGTTCCTGAGAGCCATTCCATTAATTTTATTGGCCTTAACCAAAAATCTAATTCTCACGAACATTGTCCAGAGTGCCCATAGATAAGTGAACATTCATGTGTATAAAAATTTTATCATCAGAAAATCAATTGTTTATAAGTCATGACTCCAGATTTAAATACAGAGACAGCTGAAATTATTTAAAAAGTAAAGAGACTTTATACTCAATTATTTGTATGTTGTTTTGTCATTTTGATGAAAATGTTATCGTATTATATAAACGTGTAGCGGCAAATAACCAGTGTCCGCCTTTACTGGATCAACGCGAAGAGCGTTTGTTCCTGGAACAGGAAAGTACAACAGTGCAAGTGATGGAGAAGTCAGAATATAGGACTCGTCAAGGGAAAGATAAGGATCGTCTTTTAAGGAGAGAACCATTACTTCTAAAACAGACCTTTTACCAAGGTTTGTATGCACCAGGCCAGGTAAAATCAAACCTGTATTATGTATAGAAAACATATGGAATCGTAAATTTTAATTGGCATACACTGTTGAAATATATATAGTGGAACCCTACAATTACGACCACCTTATAGACTGACCAAAGTGGTCGTAAAATGGGGGTGATCGTGTTAGTTAAACTCTAAGTTACCTGGATCGTATATTTGGGACCAAGAAAAGTGGTCGTAATTGTGGGGGTGGTCGCAATTGTGGGGTGGTCGCAAGGCGGGGTTCCACTGTATTCATTGTGGTGTTTCATTGTATCAAATTAAAAATCTAGGACTCTAAGACTTCAAATGCCGATTTGCCATGGTTATTAAAAAAATTGGTTAAGATATGCAACTCGTGAATTCAATTGCTTTCTTAATTAATGAAAGTTGGCTTCTGAAACAAGGAAAAGCATCGAGCGGCACCACTCATAAAGTTCTGCTGGGGAAAATTGTGATATGGCTGGAAAGAGCAGTCGGCGTATCATGTGTTTTGATATACACAGACAGAAGAGGCACCGAGCCACGAGAATACAGAAATATACAGTTATATCACTGGTACGACGGGAAGGTGATCGCCGCATCGTCCGTGTTACAGGAAGACACCAGACAGTCAGAGTGCGCAGGAGGTGTTCATTATGGTGTCCCTGAGGATTTGAAGGTTGGTATGTACTAGGGAAAAAAAAGATCTCAATACAAGCACTAAATACTGCTTTTTTTAAAAGCCTGGGCCAGAAATCTTTATCATTTTTGAAAGTCACACTCAGGACATTTTTAACGGTAATTTCATGGAACACTGGAAGTTTCCATATTAAAAATCCATAACATAGTCAGAAGGGGGACTCAAAAGGCTCTTTGCTATGTGTAAATATTTTCTTATTGTTACTGGAACCTATTATACCTCATTAGCAATTTCTACTCACAAATACGTTAGCATATATATATATATATATATATATATATATATATATATATGTATGCACACATGGTAATATATGCTAGCATCACATTATGTTCATGGCGAAAGCGATTTCCCCTAAATTAAAATTTCAACACAGTTTCCAATTACACTTTCTTTACATTTGTACTTTTATAAAAAATGCAGATTACATTATACGAGTACGACTGCATTAGATACAGAGTGAACTTCTAATTAATTTTCTAGGATCTGTATGGTAAAGTTACGTCATCCATGGAGCGGAACTTGATTCATATAAAACAAAAAGATGCCTGTACGTGGTTCGTGGGAAGGAAGTTCACTGGAATACGTCCTACATGGAGGTTGTCATGTGATTTCGCAATTTACGTTCAAGTAAGTACACCAAACCATGTGACCCAAACGTATCAATTTACATTTAATTAACTTCACCAAACCATGTAACCCAAACGTACCACTTTACATTCACGTAAGTTCACCAAACCATGTGACCCAAAGGTACCAATTTACATTCAAGTAAGTACACCACATCCTGTGTATTAAACGTACAAATGTACATGCTTGCGGTCAAAGGCAAAATATTTTCATATATATTATTGTAAAACTTCTCAGCGTCTATTAATACTGAGCATTGGGGTCTGTTCAATCGACTTCAAAGAAGGTTTTGTTGTATTACACATGATAATAAGACTCTTATCACGGCAGCTGAGTGGCGCCACCAATTGGAGGGTCAGAGTACCAATTCACGATGAAAGCAACCATGGGTTGAACTGGAAGGCCTTTACAGCAAATGGGGTGTCTGAAGGTCAGTATATATACAATGTTGAGTTAACTCGAACCAGGGTAGTATTTACAGGGTTTCTCCTATGTGTTAAAAAATTACTTATCGCTTTTTACATAATCAAAAATTGTATAGTTCATCGGATGATTCACTGGATTTCCAAAGGAAATATTGTGAACCCGGCCCGTATCACAGCACGGTTATTGTGATGTATCAGCTCGGCTCGTCTCTTCAGACTTTTAAGTTAAATATATTTTCCCTGGTATAATCACCAGTTGGAATCTACTATGATAGCGTGCACGCTACCAGGTGGCCATACCGCGAAACTTCACAAATCAAGATTTTAAAACTTTCAACCGGTGTTTCTTCTGTGTATCTGTTTCCATGTTTCTTCTCCTATTTGTGAGTTGATCGCTGGTCATAAAGTCTTGTAATGGTAAACAAACACACTTGGACTGTGTTTACTAACACACAGATCCATAACAACGTTAGAACAGATGAACTGGAGATATGAAGTCCAAGTGCCCAGAAGGTTTAACAAGAAAACATTTGTATTCAGGCAACACTGACTAACTTTATAAGATAATGCATTCATTAAGTTTTAGCGAATGTTTATGTACCGTTAAAATTCCATTTAATTTCGGCTTTATCTGGCTTAATTTAGCTTTAATATTCAACCTGCTCTGTTTAATGAGGAACATGAATGTGCAGATGAATTGTCTATTTGAATGTTTATCCCATTGAAATATGTAAATCATAAAAGAGGCTTATTAAGCCTTCACTAAGCAGAAGCCTCAAGACATTTTTTTCTTTTGCCAAGCTGCCATACATATTAATTTGTAATGTTAACCATTTTTTTTTATTTTAATTTTTAATATTTTTAAACAGAACAGTATAGTATCATCGATAAGTGATAGTAAGATATTATGCTCTGCCATTACATCATCATGTCGTTATTTTTAATATCCTCAGGTGACGTTCTGTTCCTCCCGCCGGTGTCACATTATTTCATGGCTGTCACGAGTTTCTCTGCTGTTGGGTTGTTCGCAAACATCACGAAACCACAAACACGCCCTCTTGCGGACATTCACCGAACAACCCTGCTGGACTCTCTCCACTCTCAAACAGATGCCTTTAATGGAAACCGAGACAACATATTGTTATGCCCTTCATAAACAGCGGATGTAACAAATATTGTGAATGTATTTTTATGTCTGTTTGCATGTACAGTGTATTTAAACATGTGCATGTTCAAACTATTATTGCCAAGTTTTACGATTTCGTTAACTATTGATTGTACGGATTTAAGTATAATATATTAATATTTATTGTTCTGATATGATTGATTTATGGGTATATTTTGTATATGAGTGTTCTTAATATCTTAATATCTTAATGTGTGTATACTGCGAAAACTCTCCGTGTCTATATCAAATCCATCCAGTAAAAACAGGACATGACACAGCTACAACATAAGCTTAACTGACAGGGGCCTGTCACAAGAAGACTGAACACAAGTCGTTGCTCTGCTTTAAAAACACTTAAAAAAAATGGCCTTCATAAACAGCGGATGTAACAAATATTGTGAATGTATTTTTATGTCTGTTTGCATGTACAGTGTATTTAAACGTGTGCATGTTCAAACTATTATTGCCAAGGTTTACGATTTCGTTAACTATTGATTGTACGGATTTAAGTATAATATATTAATATTTATTGTTCTGATATGATTGATTTATGGGTATATTTTGTATATGAGTGTTCTTAATATCTTAATATCTTAATGTGTGTATACTGCGAAAACTCTCCGTGTCTATATCAAATCCATCCAGTAAAAACAGGACATGACACAGCTACAACATAAGCTTAACTGACAGGGGCCTCTCACAAGAAGACTGAACACAAGTCGTTGCTCTGCTTTAAAAACACTTTAAAAAAAAAATGGCTGGTATATTTAATTTTGGACAGGGATTATAAAAAAACCACCGGCGATTCTTCATAGCAGAGAGGCAAAGCAATTCGTGCGTCAATTAAACAAGAAGTATTGAGGGCCTGACAAACCTAGTGGACATAATCGAACTTAGAATCTTTGAGCTTCCCCGTTGGGCCTTCTACTTCAATTGAATGAATTTCTAGACAGGATCGCAGGCCCAAGACCAACCTCCGCACAGTGTCAAGACCTATTGAGCCAGTTGATAGGCCACTGCAATTGCTCACTACTTCAGCGCGCGGCTTTGGGCAACCACTTTAAATAAACATGGCGGACCAAATGGACCTGGACCACTCGGAACTCCTCGGCCGAATTCTCCCGAGATCACCCAAAGATGAGGCGAGGTGTTCCTAGTGGGACACGGACGTAACCCAACGTCACGCTTATTTACAAAACATGTTTTTAAACCGGGTGCCACGTAGTATTTGTCGGTATACATTTACACGTCACTGATATCACCGATATCTCGCCGCAATGTAGTTCCCCGTGTTTTACGATATTTCAATAAAAAAAGACAAGAATATTCTTTAAAACCGTTATATTTTGGAATTAATGTTGTCAATGCGTGATCTTTATTTGCTCCATTGACTTATTTATTGTAATTACAATTCCCATGCGCATTAGCTCTATTTCCGCGTTAAAGCGTCCTGAGTGAATGAGTGTCTGCAGGAGGTTTATCCTTGATAATCATAGAAAGACCTGTGTGGAGAATGGCCCGAGGCGGTACATGCTATATTTCCTACCTTCACAACCCCCCCCCCCCGACTTTAAAACATCTGGTGCTCGATACAGTAAACAATCTGTCTTGTTGTGCGATCTCGAGGACGACCAAATGCATTGTTGGTACACCTGATTCGTGACTAGCCTTGAAAAAAACTTATTTCATGACAATTTCTCTTTAGATGTGAACATGTCAGTCCCATTCAAATAAAGATTTTGCAAATTTTCACGCAATTATTCGCACTGATATTTCTCATTAAACTCCTATAATGATAATATTGTCATCCTATTATAGATTCTGGCGCGTCCTACGTGAACCAATTAGCGTTAGAATATGGACGCATGGGTATGCCTGTTCAATAGTTGTAAATTTGTTTACACATATATCAGTAAGTTTATACACTTTCATAGGTAATGTACACTAAAAATACTCATATATGTCCTGACTCCTCTGTTTGCCGGAATAAAGTAAATCATGAGAGATCGGGGTCCGGCTTCATAGGCGGATCCAAAGGGGGCACGTACCCCCCTTTAGCTTTCGTAATCATATTATTTATTTAAATTATTTTTCCTGTTTTGCATTCTTCATACGACCATTCATCTAATTTTCACCATAGATGTAATCTGAGATAATATCTCAAACTGACCCCCCTCCCTTATTCTTTCACAGTAACCTCATTTTTTTAAGCGGACCCAAGTAATTCAAGTGACGCCCCTCAGTCAATGGACGGTCATACCTTTGGCTGCATTACCCTTTACATTTCTGAAAAGAAATGATCTCTCTCTCATATTATTGATAACTATTGCGTGTACACTAATGTCTACACATTTAAAGTAGATCTCCAGAATGCCCAGATGAAGTAAAACAAAAATAAGGCATACGTTATATATACTTACATACACCATATCCTTTACGGTGTTATGAAAATACAGCCATTTTATGTAAGTAGATTTATATAGTCATACTTATTCCGGCAAAGCAAAATTCTAACTCTAAAGTGCACAATCTTTCTCGCGAATTTCTAACCCATTGTATGGAAAGTAAATAAATAAGCTGCATCCATGTGCAGGTGTATGTAGGTGTTGGAAGGCATATTTGTATAAAAAAATAAAGTTTGTCGAGAAGAATACTTGCAAAGTGTCAACATCGTCATACTACCAAGTCGACTTGTCGTAGCTGTTAACAGCGCAGCTGCCACAGACTTTGTTCTATCAAGATGGAATCTGCATCTCTTAGCATTTTATTTTATCAAGGTTTATACAAATTTGGTTTAAGGAATGATGATGATAAAGTTTTATAAATCCTATGGTCCCAGTTTATTATAGGTGCAGATTCAGTGAAAAAATAGTCCCCAACTGCTTCAAGATAGGACAGGATACTGCGAGAATTGATTTGTGAGGGGTTTTGGTGGGTGGGAGAAGCAACCAAGGATATTATTATTCATTTTGTCCATCAGCGAAATGTTAAACAAATGATTCAATTTATTTAAGTGTCGAGTCATTCTATTGTTCAGTCTCCATGTTCTTTATTTTATTTAACGGCAACTTTCCCTGCATGACGCCAGGCCTCTAGAATATAAAAGTGTTTACGTGTTCAAATAATATTTGTCGGATGTGTGAAAATTCAGTGACTGTGTTACTCTAACTTAAATTATGTTTGATGTTTATGTTTCTTAAAGATATTCATTGTTAGATCATTATGATATAGGAGGAACCTCATATATATTAGGTTTTAATATGTTTAAGAGTTCTTTCAATGAAGTAGAATTAATAATTCAAATGTTTCAGTTGGGTTCTTATAATAGCATTTCTATTTTTAGGATCTGAAAATCATTACGTCATACATTTAATTTTAATTATGCTGCTGGGTGAGATAAAGTGAGTTTTAAAAATTTACAAAGTATTCTGAATTCACTAATTTAAGATTTTAAATTGAAGATTTAAATGCCCATTAATCGCAAAGTTGTTTTCCCCTCAAAAATGGCACCATTAAAGGCCACAAAGGAGACTGAACATATGGCCTTGGTATTTTTGTATAAAACATTCGACAATCCCTTTTAATGAAGATGCTGAGCGAAATACATAAACAAGTGGCCCATGGGCCATGAAGCTCAGCTGAATTCAAGGAACCTTGGACAATGGGTACCATGACTCCCAGAGTGCTCAAAATTGTGAATTTTGCAATAGACCTTCGATATAGATTACAGTGATCGTATACATCCAGGTGCTACCATTTGTGCTCATCTGAATAACAGAGTGTTAAACTCTTGTTCTTTCACACAGCTTGCAGAATACAGGTCACAATATCATTATGTCAGGTTTCCAAGAAATTTTGACAGTAACTTCCCTGGATCTTAATCAAATTAGAAGTTTCTAGGTCCAAATGTAACAAGTCATGGATATCTGTCCTATGGGGTGCTCAAATCATGTTCTTTCACATATCTTTCATGTGTTCAAGGAAATTTGCCCAAGGCCTCCCTGTGTGTAGAGACAGAAGATTCTAGGTCTTACGGTTACAGTTTGCGCCCTGTTTACAGCCAGGCAGCTTCATTTGAAGAAAAGGATGCGTAAAAAAACGAAAACAATACAGGTAGCGCCTTTAGTGTGCAAGAAATGATGAAACACTCCATGCTCAATTATATGCATGCAAAAAAATCATGGCGATCAACGCGTTAGTTGTTCAGATACTGGAGCTTTTGGATAATTTTTTTTATCATTCTTAGGGGTACCTACGACCCCCATGCCCCAAAAGGCATGGTGCACAAAGACCTTTCGAAGGAGATTTTTCATGGACCTTGGATGTCAAGTTAGAAGATTCTAGGTCAATCCAATGGTTACGATTTGTACCCTGTTAAGGCAGTTGTGCCCCCTCTGTAGCAAAATCTTGATCCGCCACTGGTACGAATACGATTTTCTGCTGCCAAAAAATCTTAAAAATCGGACTAAATACGATTAAATCGGACCAGTTGGCAGGTCTGAATTAGAGCAATTACTTGAAGAGCTCTTGAGGTAATGTACCGGTAGGCGAAAGGAATATGGGATCGTCGTTGGCTATCCAATTGCATTTTTTTTACGAGTTTGAAAAATTATTGCACGTCATTTTATTGTTAGGCCATTATTTTTTAATTTGTCGTTTCTCGAATCCGACCATCCTAAAAACTGGAAAATGAAATAAAAATAAAAATGAAATTTTTTATTTTTTTTATTGCCGCCCGGCACACTAACGCGGCAGTCTTCTAAATATTATTTACATTAACATTATCCCACATGTTTCTGCCAAATTTTCGTTTAACTTTTGTGTGTAATGTACCAACGATTGTTTGATTTAACGTCGGCGCTTGTCACTAAATTAGGTGACATAACATCCGACTTGGTAACCTCGGTAACCATTACGACGCGGCATGCATGTAATTGAGTATAGTCTCTTTGACCGACAAACGGTGGCGCTCCGTTTCCTCCCTAGGATTCATGTCAACTCATTTGCATAACCCAAGACCTTAAACGGTACTCCATACGAATATAACAGACTTCCGTGGATATATGTTTTTGGATAATGAGCCCTAACGGAAAATGTAAACTGTAAACGGGCGATTTCGAACGATCTCAACTCAGTACTTGTGATACTGAATTCGTGGCTTCGGCCATCAGACACGGACTCTGGGAATGGAATCCTCATTTAGAGAGGAAGGAACCATTCATTTCTCCAGGGAGACATTTTTAATATCTGTTAAAGCGCATTTTGTATTGCGTTAACTCTGTTCTCACTAAGCACGTGCATGGTTTCGCGGGCATATTGGTACCAGTTTTGGAGACCGTTGTCCCGGGAATCATTGACATTTTATTTAACATATGACCCCATATATACGATTTGTGTATCCTCTTAGAAAAATATATCATGTCCGGAGTCGTGGCTCACTGCTCGTTTTTCATTTCAAATTTAGTTCCAGTTAAAATTGAACATATAAAAAGCTGTGTTGAAATCCATTTGCTGGTTGATGTCAGCGGCCCAGTTAAGCTCTGACACTTGGCCTCACCGTGTTGTCTAAATTGCGTCCCCAAATCTGCCCTGCTGTAAAAAAATCGAAATTCACAGGTCATTTTCGTGGTTGATTCAACAGGCTTAACTCCTGTTTTTATCACGTTGTGGTTTTTGTTTGTTAACATTACTTAAAGGTGAATATAACAATGATAAGAAATATCAAACAAAGGGATTTATGAAATTTTATTGAGTGATACATCCGCATACGTTACTAAATGCCACGTGTTTTTTCATCGTCATGTAATGAAGCATGCACGGCATTGCGGTGGCGGTCAGTCTTTAAAGCCGGCATATTGACGATGTCCAGTCTAGAATTAAGCTCTCAGACGTTATCTTCAAATTTTATTAATTATAAGGTTATACACATAACTGAAATCATCAGTTCCTTTTATACATCAGAAAAAAATCAAGACCAAGGCCGAGTCACGGCCCTCCAAGACTATACGACCGAGGCCGAGTCACCACCAACCAAGTAAGAGTCTATATACAACTAAGATACAATGTCTGAACTCTGGTATGAGTTGTATCTCAAATGCATCAATACATAATAGGTCAATCTTTAGCGGGCTCGAGCCGGCCTGGGGCCATGTCAAAGAGGCCGGAAGACTTGAGGCCGAGTCAAAGACATAACCTTCCGAGGCCATAGCCGAGACCGGTCTGTAGACCTCCAACACTGCAAACCTGACATAGATGGTAACAGAGGAGCCAGTGATTAATATACGTATATGGAATAACATCAGCCCATGTAACCCTAGAAGCTTCATTATTTATCAAACAAATCAAATTGATTAAAGTAGATAATTTTGTTTAATGGTTAACACATAACATTTCAACATGTCATAAATGTCCGGAATGGGGGGGGGGGGGGGGGGGGTCCAGGCCGCAATATTTTGTCTTAAACCTTTAAGAAAAGGTTGCTTCGGATGAAAAAAAGGGGGGGGGGGGTCCGGACCTTCCCTTGATCCGCTACTGAAATATATTTCAGCACACCAGAGATGGGATAATATTAATATAATAATATGATACATAGTATTAAAATAAATTCCAGATTTTAAAAGTAACTGTAATATGAATAGATGTGTTAAATTCAGCTTCAATAGTATTGATAATAGAAGGAAAAGGATAAGAGTTATATCAGTATGTATCACTTCCAACTTCCCGCTATGCCATAAAGCATGTGACCAGATAACACTGAACTGACTTGTTCTGTTCCAGCGATCTTCTAGGATATGCCTATTGTTATATAACATTCTTTGTGCCTACATGGAGCTGCTCTGCTGGCCTGGTGTGCTGGGACCGGCTGTTATATCTATGTGGTGACCAGTGGTTCTTATTGTTTGGAGCACTTCATTGGACAGAACAAGCAACAGCCATGAGATAGAAAAGTACACCCCATTGACTGCAGCAGCTATTCTGTAACGAACGAATAAAATCAATAAAATTATATCACGCATGTGTGCTCATTCATTTAAACACCAGGTTTGTTGACACTGCTATTTAAGGGGATATTTATAACAGTTATAACCCCCATGATTATGAGAACTTTTAATTAATGTTTTCAATCACCCATAAAAATATTTGCATATATTTCAATTGCAGAATTTAATAATGGTCACTCGATCATTTGAAATCCAATAAAATTCAAATAAACACTTATCCAAATTCAGGCAGTTTAAGTACAAGCGTATATAAGACATGTGTAGAGTAAAGACGGCTTTATTTTTTTTTTCTTTTTGAACAATAACCCACAAATACCGATTCGAGCCTATACGTGACTGTGGTACGTATAGATCACCTCTCCGGGAAGGGCCACCCTCCGGTATTTTCCACTGGAACTTCCACATTTTAGTAATATAAACCACCTATTATCGCCCGTATTTCACCTTTACGCTGTCAAACGTTCCGTCCGTCTCCACAGACGACCGTTCTTGATAATTCTCCAGGATCTCCGTACCTAAAGGTATGAATGCTTGCCTTTGTCAAGTGAAATATGGAGCAACAATAGAATCCGTCCTACAGGTTAGATAGTGAACATCCCAAAAGCAGCCTCCTCTCTCATGACTCTCTTACTATTTCTGACTCCGGCTCTCACAGTTATTTTCAGCTCCTGTATTTGCCTACAAATTTACAACGGAAGATCTTCATTAGTAATATAGTAAGCCTCCCTGTGGACAGTTCTTATAAGTTCTTATAAGGCATTTGTAAAAGATGTGTGAACTTGTTTAACAACATGTGGCCCGAATATTGAATCCGGTCTACATTACCAAGGTGGGTCCAAACCGACTGGACAGTTTCATATTAGTAGTTATCAACATAAGCCATGACATATCTGATGATATGACATCGACATGCCTCTTACTTCTCCATTATGTGAATCTTAAACAACATTACGTCCGTCCGTATACTCCCATAAACTGATCCATGTAGACCGGATTCTATACTCGCTCCCAACATGTTTGTAAACAGTAATGTTGACAAATGGGAAAAACTTAAAACCTTAGGTGGTAGGTTGCATATATGCAGGGCTTTTTGCAAAATGCCACTTGCAAAGTTCTGGTTTGTCTGACTTGCTGCCAGATGCCCTTGTTGAATTTATTATGATTATTTTTGTCGGGCCTAACATGTTATAAACACTTTGATATACACAAAACAAGCAGCCTATGTGCAGTGCTATCCGCATTTTCTGGCCTATTTTTCTGAATGCACCTAGGGATTGCTGGTACCTTAAATTTATAAAGGTCAGATAAGTGATTGGGCCCCTTTAAACAATAGGTGGAATTTAGCTCCCACTTTGTTCCCACTCCATGGCCCTCTTATGAATGACATTAGGACTATTTTATCATAGCCATGAATCCGTTGCAAGAAAAACGGAAACTAGTCCAGCCAAGAGTGATCAAAGTCAATGCTGTTTCATTTTGTTTTGAGTGCAAGCTCGTCAGCCAAGCAACAAGTGTGCATAGACCACAGGCTCAGACAGACCGGCCCATCACCTCACTGTACAGAGATCATTGTGAACACTGGTGGGGTGTTGGGACAGTCTGTCTGAGCCCGTGGCATATGGCGCATGGGTTAGTGGACGGGTGAGATCTCGGCAAAATGAAATGTAACATTTATCTTATTTAAGTCTGAATTTTGGAAGGAATAGATAAAAAAGAGAAGCTTTCTGTCAGGTTTTCACACACCACGTCAATTATTATTCACATCAAGCCAACCCAATACAGTGGTGTCTAGTGAGTGCTGCAGCCCTAACCTGGCTAGGCTGTTATGTAACTTGCTCCACTCGGACAGCTCCCTTGGCTCGGCTGACCTAGGCTACCCCTCTGTCCCACCCCTCCCGACAAACCTCGACCCGACCTACACCCCTACATGGACAGCATATATTAACCAGATGAATTTTAAAAATTTCTATGTTTTATTAATTTTTTCTAGATTTTTTGCCAAATATAGAATTTGTTAAGAATCTAAAGGGTTGCAGTTGATAAAGTGCATATTTAATTATATGTCCACAAAGTGATTTTTTGCTATAAAAGTGAATGTTCATGTTGTAAGGATTCCTTACCTCAGAAAAGTAAACTTGAACTGATATTATCTTTAACATTGTTATTAAAAAAATTATAAATTATGGGTGCTTGCATTATTTGACATGATATGAGCTAAACTAAGGATAAGTAATGATGCACTTTATAATTCTGAGTAACCCTATATTTTAAGATTTTTTATTAGCTCAGCTGACTATAAGTCATCTGAGCTATAGTCGTGGTCCTTTGTCCGTCGCCAGTATGTCCGTCCGTCTGGCCGTCTGTCCGTCCGTCCGTTAACAGGGCAAGTTTCAGAACCATTGGACCTACGATTCCAAAATTCTGCATACCATAAGATGTCCCAAAAATCTCCTACCATACCGAAAATTGGGTCATTAGTTCCTTCGAGATATTAAGGAAAAACCTCCGTTTTCCATAAAAAAGCCATTGTTACACTTCAAGGCTGCCTAATATCAAAACCACTGATCTGTTTTTGATCATATTTAGTATTCATATTCTTCCATACATTTTCTGTGCACATACCAAAAATTAGGTCAGTATTGGGTATTATTTTGAAGTTATGGGCCCAAATATAATGCAATTTTTTTTAAAATCAGGAAATATATTTGCTCACTTAACATGAGAATTGCTGAAGCTGGAGACTTTTTTTCAGGAATATAACTTTATTTAATCAAGATTCAATTGTTTACCCAAAATTAGATCTGAATTTTGCAAATTTTTTCAAGTTATTAGCATAAATAAAATATCAATACCTTAAATTTTGTACAACTTTGGCAATGGCACGTTTTGTCCCTGTAAGCACTGTTGATTTAATTTTCACATTAATATACATAAAGATTTAATCTTTTAAAATCTGAAAATTCAAAGGAATTGTTTGAAAAGAGTAGCTTTTATTCAAGTTTTCATACACCATGTCAAGTGTTGTTTACATCTAACCCACCTAGTAGTACAGCCTTCACTTGCATTATGTAACCCACCCCAGGCAGCTTGCCTTAGCTCAGCTTGGCCACTACTAGCAGGCTTCCCCTCTGCCCTGCACTCCCCCCCCCCAGCTCATGCATAAACTAGATGAATGTTATAATTTTCTGTATTTTATTTTATTCTTGGCTATATGTTACATTTTAGATTTTGTATTGTACCACCAGGGTTACAGTGATTAAAGTGCACATTTAATTGTGTCCACAAAGTGATGTATTGCTATGAAAGTGTGGATGTTCATCAGATAAGTAATGCTTTACTTCAGAAGAGTAAAACTTCACCAGGTGTGAAATTGACTATTAATTCCAGTACTTAATTACAGCTGAGATTGTAATTAGCATAATGGTATTGTTTGTCCCTCATTCAACCAACAGTGTGTATACTTTATTTGAAAAGATGTTTTTATTTTATCAAATTTACTGAATCTTTTATTTTATTTCGGTGAATAAAATTAAGCATGTACTGAAAACTCCAATGTGCAAAACTTTTTAATAGGGATTCAAGGAATAATCTTGTAGATGCCATATTGTGGCATTATTTTCTTTTAAATTCAGTTTAAACATTTGATTTAAAAATAATTAAATATATGTGTATGCATAATATGACCCAATATGAGCTACAATCTGGATATATAATGATTGCAACTTAGAATTCTAATATTTTAACTTATATTTTCAGTTTTTTTTATTACAAATTTATAACACTTGTAAATAAAAAAAATAGTTTGCAATCATATATTTAGAACTTAACTATAACCAAGGAGGGGGCCCCTTTCCTCTTAGCTTCTCATATGCTTATAAAAATGAAAAACATTACAATAGAATATTTTTCATATTTTGCAATTGCAAAAATTTCAAACTTAAGCTGGGTGCCGTGACCCATGGGTCCTTTGTTTATATTCTGGATTCTCAACATCATTGTTTGACTAAAACTGAATAAATACTTGACATGGTGTGAATACTTTGCAAATGTATTTGAATACGAATATGAATATGTACTCCATTATAAAATTTCTTGCATAAGAATGGGAATTCAGGTAAAAATGAAAGTATTTGAATACCAGTACAAATACTTTCAAAATGTATTCATGAATGCATTCATGAATATATTCTATAATATTATTTTAATAATCATTTCAGTTATATTTTATTTTAAAAAATCATATGATTCTCTTATTATTTTTAATAAAAATTATATTTGGCACAATATTTGTTATTAAATTTTAATAAATAGTTAAACTCTTATCTTATATGTGCTGCTTATCAGTTATATGGCCAAGTCAAAATCTGTATGACAATAGCACTCTATTTGTTAATAAAATAAATGAAATCAGTCTCTTCCCTGTCTCCAAAGAAACCATCAAATTCATATATAAGCTAAACACTAACAACTCATAATACAGCTTATATTTATTTCCACACAAAACCAGCATGTGCCTCATTTCAAAATCATATTTTTTTTATCATATATAACAGCTGAACGCCGTGACCCATGGGTCCCTTGTTGTAAATTTATCAAATTTGTCAATAAAAAAAATGAATATGAAAAAAAAATATTCATTAAATAAATCATTCTGTTGCAGAAACCCACATATGCTGAAAAAGATAGGATAAAAACAATTGAAATAATTATTTCCCCAGCCTCCAGAGAAAGTTAAATAAAGTGATTAGTCCTTTCTGTCCATCTGTCTGTCCATCTGTAAATATTTCATATTCAACGCAGCATCTCAAAGCTTCACTGTTATGTTTCACGACAGTCATGTCAGAGTGTTAGTTATACAATCATTGATTTAGTACTTGATTATCCCCAAATAGGAGGGCCATCTCCTTTTAGCTTTTCATATGCTAATACATTGAAAACAATAACAATCGAAAAAAAGGATATTTTGCACTTGCTAGAATTCTAGATTTTACAGAAGTTCAAGGTGGAATTTTATTTTGACAATCTACATTCATGTGACAATTTAGCGTACACTCTAGATTTAGGTGATAATATTGATATAGGGTTACTGGGTTTATCTCATATCTGTCACTCCTATTTCATGGACAATACAGAAAGTTTGAATGAAAACTGGGTCAAAAACTTAATAAAAATGAGACTGACAAATCTGATAATTTTGTCTAGAGCTTTTCAATAAAAAGCCATATTTAAGCTCAAATTTCTTAGTAACGAATGCACAGAATGTTTGCTACTGATTGCTTTTTATGTAGAAAACTGAAAATCATCCTGGATTTATTAAGTTTCATAAAGAAAGAGTCAGAAAAATAAATGTATTTAGTTTTCATTAATGCTTGTCCAACTTTGCTTAAAGATAGTTTTGATAATTTTTTTATCGAGAATAGATTAACTTTTATTCTCCTTTGGTTTCAGTCAGTGAAGTAATATGGAGTCACACATGACAAAACTACATTGCATTGAGATGTTTATTAAAGAAGAAAAGGAAGATGAGGACGTCCTGAACAATCAGCGAACTGAGCATTCAGCAAAGGAAGACTTCCATGAAAACAAAAATGAACAGGATATTTCAACCATTGGGGATCCGGTCTTATCAAGAGGCGGTGCTCTGTCAGACATAGATAAAACTGAAGAAATAATAGTTAATGTAGAGACTGTTATTTCCAATACTTCAAATGAAGAGTCAAGCTTATGTTTAATTAAATCTGAATCCAACAATGAACAAACCGTGATTCATAACCCAACAGGCACTACATTTAAATGTCAGTTCTGTGGAATTTGTTTTTCTGAAGAAAGCATGTTCAGAATACATATAGGTACACACCCGAGGGAAAGCATCTGTTACTTTGAAAGTGTCCTGCATGCCTCTGGTCCAAGTGATCTCAAGCAGCACACCCGGAAATCATTCAAATGCGAATACTGTGGCCAAGATTTCTCCCGTTCTGATCGTCTAAATGCACACATAAGATCTCATACTGGAGAGAAACCATTCAAATGTGAACAATGTGGCAAGAATTTTGCTACTCCAACAACTTTGACCAATCACAAGCGAACCCACACTGGAGATACACCATTCAAATGTGAACAATGTGGCAAATGTTTCTATTGGTCTTCTGCTCTGACTTACCACCAAAGAACTCATACTGGAGAGAAACCATTCAGGTGTGAGTTGTGTGGAAAATGCTTCGCCCTGACTTCATCATTGAATGTGCATAAACAAATTCACACTGGCGTGAAGCCATTCATATGTGAATACTGTGGAGAGTCTTTCTTCCGGTCATCCAGACTGACGGTCCATAAAAGAAGACACACTGGTGAGAAACCATTCAGATGTGTTGAGTGTGACAGATGTTTTGCCTGTCCATCTGATCTTACAAGACATAAGAGAATGCATACTGGAGAGAAACCTTATAAATGTGACAAATGCGATAAGTGTTACTCGCGTTCAAAAGACTTGATTGTTCACAAACGAAGTCATACTGGAGAGAAGCCATTTGAATGTGAGCTTTGTGGTAAATGTTTCTCTGATCCATCAAATCTGAAGAAACACTCTAAAACTCATACATCAGAGAAATCCGTCAGATGTGAACAATATGATTAAAGACCGATATTATATGATCTTGGCTTTGGTTTCATATGATGCGACATTTTAACTTAGGAAAGCTCATGTATACTAAATGTGTTGTTTACATACATCAAAACATCATTTATTAGCTGTGACATCCCAACTCGGAAGGCATTAAAATTGGACTGGTAAGCCTAACTTGAGTTGTGAAACAAATCATATCGAGGAATACATCGCAGTGGTCTTCCAACATGTTGCATTTTTATCGTGGTAATAAAATACAAGTTAACTCGCAACCAAAACAAAACTCTGTCTCTATGGTAACAACTGTCCAGCATCGCGTACAAGTTGGTACAAGTAGTAACCCTTGCGAGCCATGCTTGTATTCATGCTGTCAGAAATTCTACAAACCAATATGCTTTTTTCGCTCATGTTAGGTGTTGTTAGAAGTTACTAACTAAACTAACGATTGGTCTGCATGGCTTTTATCAAGTGACACCGTACTTGTAGGCTATGAGGTATTGTCATAAATGACGAAAATATTTTCATCCTCATATAGCCTTAAAGTGCATTCCTCGCTGAAGAATGTAACGGATCTCTGACAGCCAGTATACGCTGGTTTTAGACTGTCTAATGTCAGAGGGCCGGAATGACGCAATCGTTTATATGCTGATTGTTGGGAATACACAACTTGATGGGCACTTACATTTGGCTGTAGACCTTCCAGTCATGACTTTGGTCATATGTAAACGTTAATGAAGACAAGTCTGATCTCCCGTTGGTTTCTGCATACGTTAATTAACACGAGTATCTTCGCCCGTGGTTTCTGTAAACTTTGATGAACAGGAGTCGCGTTGTCCGTTGGTTACTGGTAGATTTTAATGAACACTGTTCTTGTCGCCCGTGCTTACAGTACACATTTACATGAACAGGAGTCGCGGTGCCGTTGGTTACTGTTAAATTTTAATGAACACTGTTCTCGTCGCCCTTGGTTTTTGTACACTTTGATGAACGGGAGTCGCGTTGTCCGTTGGTACCTGGTATATTTTAATGAACGCTGCTCTCGTCGCCCGTGGTTTCTGTACACTTTGATGATTGGGATTCGCGTTAACTCTGAGCTCACGGTTGTGTAACAACATAAAATCGCTGTTTGGTTTAACTAATAATATTCACATACACTTGACGATTGAGCATTTTGCCCCCAGAGGTGCAAATTTTGTGTCAAAGGATTATATAGAAGAAAATGGGAAAGATCAGACACATCATAGTAAAAATTAAAAAAAAAAACAAAACAAAAAAAAAACAACGATCGATGTTAAGACCGTTTAACATATCTTTAGTCATTACTACTCTCCCTGTTGATCCTTCGTCGGCGTAACCAGGTCTATCAGAACCGTATATGTGTCACCAAAGAGCTGTGAAATTTTTCTTTTCATTAAATTTTTTTTTTAAATAAATATCTCGGCCCATGGGCCATTAATATCTTCACATGCTTACAGATATAAATTTAATAATTTAATTAATTTAATAAAGCACAAAAAAGAGTGAAGTTTTACACGTAGTATCACGTAGTGATTTTTAAGAAAAAGCATGAACTCATTTCCCGTAATGGAGATGGGTTAAGTATTGCGTGTGTTAAGTGGTGTATGTGTTAAGTGGTGGCAGCTTCGAGGCTTAACGTGCGGAAGTTGTATTTTTATTTTTCAACAACTGTTCTTCGATTGTTTAAATAAGTCCTGGATATTGATAGCCGATGAAAATAAAATTCATCGATTAAACCTGAATGTATGGTATGTTTATGGAACCCTTCTTTGTGAGCACCTAGGAGGTATGACTAAACCACAATTACGACCACTTTTTCTGTCAGCTGGTATGACAAACCACAATTACGACTTTACCACTTTTTCTGTCCCGAATTTTTTCAGTGCAAGTTATTTACAGGGATATTGCAATCAAAATGGCATTGGCCACTGAATTCAGAAATACGGGGACATTTATTACGGGTACGTTTTCCGGTCCAAGTGCTAATGTGCAAATGTGACTACAAAGTGCTGAAATAACATTTATCCCAATTAAGTCAGTGGCCTCTTCACAGTGTCACTGCCGCTCAAACGGAAGATCAATGGGAGTAGCACTGCTTGAATTAATTTGTCGCGCCGCATGGCTGACGGTAATGTATCTATATGCCTCTGATGATTATATATCGTATAATGCCAATTGCTCAAACGTAGCTATATTTGTTATTACTGCCTAATGTGCCGGGGGGGGGGGGGGGGGGTTACTTAATTTCTACTGATATTATCTTGTTTTTCCTGTACTTAGTCCAGGTAACGAGGTGAATCTCTATTTATATATTTATTTATTTAGTAACCCTCGACATCAAGAGAGAATATACATGCTATATAACAATACCCATATCACAAGGTCAAGATATAAACATAATAATCATAAAAATATATTAAAATGTCTTTTTAAGTTCATTTTTAGTAATGCCATGTTCTTACTTAAAACCAAGAGCGTATCATCGTTACAGTTCATCTTGCTTCTACGAAAAATTCCCATACGTGCTCCTCCAACCACTTCTGGGTTTCGATGACCACGGGCCATTTTCAATATCATTATAAAGAAGTCAGCCCAGTCCTCGTTTTTTTAGCTCAGCTGACTTTCAGTCATGCTGGGCTATAGCGATGGGTCTTTGTCCGGCGTCCTTCCGTCTGTCCGTCCGGCCGTCCGTCCGTTAGCAGGGCACAAATCGTAACCATAGGGGCTAGGGCCATGAACCCTATGCAGTCTTAGAGGTTCTAAAAAGATCTCCTTGCAAACCTGAAATTAGGTCACTGCGACCTATATTCTCGAAGTTATGGGGTGTGTTTGCACCCCCCAGAAATGATTCTTTTAGCCAAAATTTTCATCCCAAACCTTCCATCTTTCACATACAGCTCACCTACCAACAGGGGAAGAACCATAATTATTTTGAGGTCACAAGGTCAAGGTCAGGATGCATTTTAAGCCAAACCTTTCATCCCAATTCTTTGATCTTTCACATATAGCTCACCTACTAAGTGGGAGAAGAATCCTATAGATGTGGAGGTCACAAGGTCAAAGGTCAGGGTCACAGGATCCACTTCTTTGAAAAGGTTGTGGACACATTTCAAGCTAGACCTTTCATTCCAAACCTTTCAGCACTGATATCGCTTCTCTGCCAACAGGGGAAAAGACCTGTTGATTTTGAGGTCAAAGGTCAAGTTCACAGCACCCTCTTCTTGCGTGGAGTCATTTTCAGCAAACTTTTCAATCTATACTTTCCATCTGTCATATATGGCTTACCTACCAATAGGAGAAGAAGCCTATTAATGTTGAGTTCAAAAGGTCAAAGGTCAAGGTCACAATATTGTTCAAAATGCTTGTGAACATATTTCAAGTGAAACTGTTCAACCCAAACCTTCAGTCTTTCACATATGCCACATCTATGCATCACTGAATTTGATTCAAACTTCATATTTATGGGTCTTTTTGCGTGATGAAATAACTAATTGATTTTGAGGTCAGCTGGTCAGGAGGTTAAAGGTTGCAGTTCTAAGTTATTCACTCATTGGTTGCCGAGTAATTACACCCGGCCAGATGTAAGTGGTTAGTAGTTGCCCATCATTTAGAAAGAATCCAGTTGAAATGTGGGCAAAAGGCCAAGGTCATAGGTCAGGGATGTTCACAATAACTTATTTTGTAGACAATCTCTATTTTTCTTGTTTTCTTGTATATATAACTATATGGCACTCACAACTGGTACATCTCACTATGTGCCTATAATTGTCAGTGACACTTGTGATATATGACTCCCATTTGTATCAGCTCATGGAGTGATAAGGATATATCATTAGTGCATAACAAAAACACTGTTGCCGGAATGCTTTGGCCAGGCATTAAGACTATGAGAGTTAAGTGTTAAGTTTAGCTACTGATTTATAAAATGATGGGAACATTTTGCAGTTTATATCATGGAATCATAGCAATAAACTTAGTTTTCTAGATATCTGAATATTATTATACAAATCATCAGATATACCAGCAAGTGTTAGTTCTGATAATATGTGGATCTGTACCTGGATTTAGGATGGCTTTATTTGATTACAAGACTCTTAGTGATGCTTTCTGCATTTCTTTTCTTTTAGGTTTTGCAGTTTACCTATCCTGCTGACCCCATTGAATAGCAAGCTGATAATTAAAACAAATTGGACTTGCACTTTTTACATTTGCATGTTCATAAATCTTATATGAGAGCTCTCCAACCTGATCATGCCTTTTGAATTGTTTGGACATTCATAACTGTTACATTCTTTGAAGCAATTGCTACAAGTTTAGTGTCTTATTGGAGGATGTGTGACTTGTCAGAAAACCATTATGTCTGCCAGGTAGCCATTTTAGATATTCTTTTGCCAGGACAGTTTCTGTGATTTTTTTATGATGTTTGGTCCCTTTTAGAGGATGTTTGTTGTTCAATTTCCGACTGTCAGAAATCCAATATGGCCACCAGGACGCCATCTTTAAATTCCTTTAGAACATATTTTCTCAAGAACTATTAAAGTGAATGCAGTGGGATGTATATTAATGTAATCTTGCATTGGGTCAAAGATTTCTTAATAAATATGACCATCATTTATGAAAGCTCAATACAGTTGGCTTGTATTGAATAAAAATTAATATGGAAGCACCCATTTCACAATAATTCTTGCATAGATTTCCTTGATCTTTTGCTATATTTTGATCTTATATGTGGCCTGTGTGGTATTCCTTTTGAGACTGACAGGTATCGAGCAAGCTGTGGGATTAGTTCCGGATAGCTTAACAACCATACATTTTGCCTCAGACCATCATTCACTATGTTTTAACCAGACATATATGATAAGAATTTATGGCAATGTAGAAAGTTTAAACAAAATTGGCATATAGGTTCTGCAACAATTTTACTAGAAGTTGTGAATTGCAGCCCATGATGTCGCAGGTCATGCTTGGCAGCTGAGCGTCATGACCCATGGGTCACTTGTTTTGTTCACTAGCTGTGATCCGAGCCGTTCTATTGTCTCATGTCTTGCCTTGCATGTTTGCTCAGCTCGGTCAGTCCTCCAAGAAACCTATCAATAAGAAAACTCTTTATCTACGTAAAATGTATATAAATTATATACGTGTATTATTTTTTATTGTTGCTTTCTGAGTTACCGTAAGGGGTCATATTTTTGTTATTAACTTCCAGTGAAAAAAGTGCATGAGATGTTCAGTACTGGAATCATCGCTCCCTGTTGAGTTGCACATGACTGCAAGATGCTCTTCCTCTGTATCACTGCATGTGTATCATTTACATTAAAAAGAATGATTTCTTTTCATTAAATAATTCGATAACGATAGGCCTATATATAGTCCAAATATTAAATCGTTAACATTTGATTAATACGTTTCTGTTTTCAAATCGCTCATAAACCAATGCATCACGGTAACAAAATATTTCAATGTCGTCATTAACTTGTGAGAACTTATTTCAGATATTGCGGTTCGCGTATAGTTTATAATATTACATTTCGTGCACGGTTTGCTGTGTATGTGGTGTTCGGTTTCGTTAAATATTTGAACAAATTCTGTAAATATAATTGATAGTTTAATAAAAAAAAAGGTAAAATAGTATACAGTTTTATTGTATTAAATGATATTTTAAATAAATGGACCTGACCGCTTTGACCGGTCCATCTACAGGACCGGTCCGCCGACTGGACCGGACCGCCTACAGTGGAAACCAAACATATTGGCATTTGCTTGAATTTTGTTATCCTCTCTTTGGAATACCACCTTAACAGAACAGAGAGTAGCTCGCATTGAATTTAAAACATGATTAGCTATTAGTCAGATTAGACACACTCAACCATAGGTTTAAAACACACACACACACACACACACACACACATATTGATTCGTCTGTTTGCAAGTTCATGCATGCATATATAATGGCATTCAAGAGTGTACTCCAACTTAAATTAGAAGATAAGTTAAGTATACGAGTCATTTAGCTTGATTCAATTTCCAAGTTTGAACCTACGTCCTGTTTACCGTTCGACTCGGCAACCGGCTTCCGACTTGCGACATTCAGATTTTAATCTGTACCATTTTTGAAAGGAACAAGAACGAGTTGAAGCGAAATCCAATGGTGGTTGGGTGTCTCAAAACTCCGAAGCTCGAGCATGCAAGTACCCCTTGTTATGATACACAAATATTATTTCGAAATGATGTTCAGTAAAATGTTTTCTGATCACTTATCATGTTCACAAACTTGACTTATAAGATTATTATATATGTGGGATCTGACCTGGTGTCCCAGTACTATTAATCTGGGATATTACTAAAACGCGTACACGCAGAATTAGCCTGTTTGCAATTAAGCTTATGGATACGTGGCAGTATTAATTTTCCCTATATAACATAGTCCATACCTAAAATTTTGTCATTCATATTCGTTTTCAGTATACTTCATCTACTTGCATCTTATTGTTCCCTATCTTTTACATAGTTCCTGGATTCTAAAGTCGCTTCCATCTATTATAAATATCAGAGGTTGCAGCAAGTTATAAATAATTTTCATAATAAATTCTGATACCGGTATCAAATATTTTTTAACTTTGGAATTTTTTTTTCTACAGTCAAACAAGGCCAAGAAAATCAAGGCATGAGAAAATCATTTTCTCACAAATCTGGTCCAAATGCAGTGAAGCCAAAATAACCCCTCTAAGCAGTCCTAAACAAGCATTTGGACAACATGTCTTTGATTGGCCACATATAAAAAAATATTTGACTGATACCATCAATTTTCGTTGAGATTATACTAAACAAACCAAAAAATTAAACAATGGGATTTTATGAAGGCATATTACAGCTATTTAAAGCCAACCAGAGGAGTCCATGCAAACCTGTCACTACTCTGGCCCTAGGTCATGTAAATAAATAGGACCACGTAACCTTTTCAAACCCTGAAAGTCAAGAACATGTAAACTTATACAAACCTGACCCAAACTTTCAGCCTCCATTTATAGGAATGGAGTCTGAAAGTCTATATTTTCTTAATATATTATACATAGGTGTATTTTCTTAATATATTTTACGTAGGTGTATTTTCTTGGTATATTTTACCTAGGTGTATTTTCATAATGTATTTTACTTAGATGTATTTTCTTAAAATATTTTACCCAGGTGTATTTTCTTTATACCAGGACTTTCAGGAACACTGGAGTGTCTCTGATGCTCAAAATCTCTTATGCTTGCTCAGTTCTAAGGGTCCAAGCATTCAATGGGAAGTGCAAATTTCTGGCTTTAGGACCTCATAGCATTCAATGAACATTACTGGCTGCCTCTTAAAGACCCGTCAGTGGTATAAACACCACGCTGATAACTGAGGCTTACATTTTGCTTAAAGCAAATATTCATATAATGACAGGATTGCTCATCATATAATGATATGGTAATTACATAATATACAAAAAAATTTTACATAACTCTTGAAAGTAAGACATATATAACCTCCCCTTTGGATGCTCTAAACTCAGATGGGACTCCCCAGAATTGATACCTCAGCATCCCAGACTCTTCATAATTTCTTCCTATTTAAAGCACTGTAATACATATATCTACCCAGGTGAACTTTCTTAATTTATTTTACATAGGTGTATTTTCTAAATATAATTTACCTAGGTGTATTTTCTTAATATAATTTTTCAATAGGAAAATAATAAACTTTAAGTCCATAAACTTATAATAGGTGAATTTACTTATATATAAGTATATGCCTGTTTTGAAGTGAATTATTTTTTTTAATATATTTTTTTTACCTGGACCCATGTAATTTCTTAATGTATTGTTACCAAGGTGTATATTCTGAAAACATATTTTTACATAAATGTATTTTCTAAATATATATATATATATATATATTTTACCTAGGAGTGCTCTTTATTTTTACAGAATCTAAGCTAAGCATGAGTGAGGCCCATCAAAAGATTATAAGAGACAACAGGAAGTTTCTTGTTGAGAGTATTGATGTAATCAACACATCTCTCCTTGATCACCTGGTACAGCATGGTGTGCTTTCTGTGCAGCAGCTGATATCAATAAAGGTAAATAATAATATTACAAATTGATATAGACCCAAAGGGAACATTTTATAACATAACATTACTGGACACCTTACCAAGGCAGGGTACATCATACATGCCCTACAGACTGCAGTCCTGAGATAACTTATTCGTCATGAAATTGTCCCACAGGTCAGAGTATTGCCCTTCTGATAATTGTATGATTGATTATTTTGAAAATTTGGAGGATACTTAATACCTTTCAGGGTAGCTTAATATTTTATGCTTTTATTTTCTGGAACCCCTTGAATTGTAAATTTATAAATACTTGCTCTAATGTATAGTAAGAGTGATATCAAGTATGAATACTACATGTTGCTCATTCATTTATTATAATGTAATCACAAATGCATTTTGATTACTGTTATTAATACACACTGTCTACTTACCAATTGTATCTTGTCCAGTGTGGTTTTACAAAATAGAATGATAAACTTTATGCTTTCTTAAATTGATTGTACCTACACAATTTCACAGGACACATGTTCAACAAACATGCTGAGAGTTTCTGCCCTACTGGACCATCTCCATCGTAGAACCAAGGAGGACTGGGGCATCTTTATGAATTGTCTCTATGCCAACTCTCACCGGCATGTTGTAACCAGATTAGAGACATCAGGAACAGGTGACATTTAGTGCACATCCTTTATCTTAAATACACAAAGCTATCTCAGCATAACACAGACCCTACCCTTTTGTGATCTCCATTTTAAAATTTATATGAAACTTCTTCCAGTTTTCAGAATTTAAACATTAGGAATTGACCTATCAATGAAATCTGTGACGTTAATCAGATATTCAATCAATGAATAATCATGAGCTTAGCTGTTGCTATAAACCAATCAAGTTACCGTTGGCAATGTAAACAGTCAATCATCTGACAAGCGCAACATTTGCATAATTTGGGATACTCTCCTAAACAGAACACACGTAGTCTGAACAAGTACCCATGTTGGCATGTTTTCAGGGATAAATTTTTAGCTCAGCTGACTGAAAGTCATCTGAGCTATAGCAATCACTCTTTGTCCTTCATCTGTCTGTCTGTTAACAGGACACAAATCATAACCACTGGACCTAGAATCTTTTTTTTTTAAAAATTGACATCCAGGGAGGTCCAACAAAAATCTCCCTGGAAACTTGAAATTAAGTCTCTGTTACCCATATCCTCTGAGGTATGTGGCTCAGATATACACCCAAGGATAAATTTAAAATTATATACAAATGCTCAAGTATCTAAACAACTGATGCATTGATCACCATGATTCATTGCATCCTAGACTGGCCCAGTCCATGAAATAGTTATGACTTAATTGTTGCTTCTGACAGAGAAATCAAACGTTCCCGTGTTGTATCGCACTTAGTATCGGTACCGCCATCTTGCGGCAACTCATATAACTAATAACTAATTTTCAACTATATGACCCTCTTATTTCATGGACTGGTAATCTTGGCCAGTTCCCAGACAGTCAGCGCCACACATCACCGCAGTGGTCTCTCCAAGAATCTTTTTCAAAACCAACACGTCTCATTCAATCATGGCCTATTCTGGGCTTCCAATTGGCTACTAATATTCCCATTTAATTTGTCTTAAATTTTAGGCCGTCGCTTATATTGAGTTTGCGAGAGACTACAGTATGCACTTACACGGCCCACGGAATGTAATATTCATTCAGCAGAGATATATCATAAGACACAAAGGTCCATGTGTGGACTACCTGAATACATGATTTCAGTGCAAATGTTACCAAGCGGGTGGAGCTTTGGGACCACTGTTGGCGTTCTCATAGCTGAGGCAGGGCTAGTTGCATGCAAATTCATCATTGAGTGTTACATTAGTTCCTGCAGACTGGTGGCTCTACCTGGATTTTTAAAAATTGTTTACACATTGTTCTCTCCATTTTTGAGACCTTCAAAGATGTGGTCATCTGTTAACAGGGCACAAAGCAAAACCACTAGACTGAAAAATTATTACCTTGACATCATTACCTTGAGCTATGGGGCTTATAATTATAATAAGTAGGATAATTGAAAATTTTATACCAGAGCAAGGCACAAATCATAACCATTGGATCTAGAAACTTCTTACTTAACATCCTGAGAGTTCCTTAAAAGTTCTCCTCAGAAATATGAAATTAGGTCACTGTGACTTATATATTCTCTGATTTACAGGCCATGTTTGAGCACCCTAGAAAGCAAAATACACACAAATTGCCAGATTCCTCAGGAACAGCTGGATGGATTGTCATAAATTTTGTGTGCTTATGGGTCATGATGAACTTGAGCTAACATGCATGACTTATGATGCCAGCTACATTATCTTAAATAGTTGCCTGTGGAAGGACACATTGTCAGCATGTCAGTTGGCCTAGCGTCATGACCCATGGGTCACTTGTTATACAAAGTACCGTAGACGGCATAAAAAGTTTTAGGCAAAAGGTTTCAGGAGCCATTCCTCCAACTACTGGAGTGAAAAATAATGTCATACCTGGTACGTAATTCGTATGAGACAAATAATCCAAAATATGGCAAGACAGTGCATAATGACTGTTATATATTCATCACTGGAGAACAGAAATTTGGCAATTCCAATTGATGACGTCAGTCAGTGCTAAGTCACATATCATCGACCTTTGTGACATCATTTTTGTCTTGTAAACAGCTCTCGCAACCATGTGCATGGAAGACCATCTGTGTTGGAGTGTTTGGGGGCTCATTATAATTAGGTTAAAAGGGCAGAGCAAATGGGCTGTGTTGGTTAGGTCAGTTTGGCAGTTCATATCCTTTATTTATCTCTTTTTTCTTTGAACAGTGTACAGATGTCTCCACCGACATGGCGTGGCCACCCAGAATCCTTATTCTGACTTTTCCAGCCCAGTTTCCACCAAATTCAGAGTATCTTAATGTCAAATGTCCATGTCCTTACAAATCCCCAGATTCATTCCTGGCATGCATTTAGAAAAGTATAAAAGAGTCCATAGATGCACTAGTTAAGGAAACACTCTTATTGACTACTGGTATATACAGCTATTACCAAATGATTGAAAACCTGTGTTTTTGATATACCTGCTTAACTGTAATATGTGGGGAAGTTCCCAAAAATTTTCTGTCTAACATATATTCCCCTCACTGTTATTGTAACATATTTAGCTCAACTCACTGTAAGTTACCTGGTCTATAGCGATTACATTTTGTCCATCATCTGTCAGGTTATCTTGTCATCTAGCAGTCTGGTAACAGGGCACAAATCATAACTGTTGAACATAGGAACTTCTAACATAATATGCTGGAGAAATATCCTTGGAAAAACAAAATTAAATCATGGTGTCCTATATTCTGTGAGCTACAGGCTGAAAACATGATATTGAGAAGTCAAAAAGTCAGATAGGGCACATATATTAACTATATATAGCTATAATTAGGTCACTGTGTCCTATATTCTGTGAATTCTGGAGAAAAAAAACATGGTTTCAGCACAATGAAAGTTTTATGTGACAAATTGCAACAGTTTGACCTAGAAACTTGTCCTGGTAAAGTTTTCACAAAAAAATTGTCACAAAACTTGTTAAATTTCATTGTAATTATTCAAGTAGAGTAACATTTCAAACATACACTTAATGTGTCAATATTGATAATTGATACCTTTTTCATGTCAAATGAGTCTCATGGCTCACATGTTTATTGAAATTTCACAAATTCTGAGGGTGTAAAGTTCAGGCTGCACATATTGGGAACTCATCACAGGTGCAAATCCCTTATTACAAATCCTGTGCATTTCCTGTGCTGACTGGATGAGCACTTCACGTTCTTGCCTTTGCTGTCACACATAAGAGGGGAATTCATTTGATGTAATACAAATATATAATGTGTGTGGTTGGCTTCACATTTACAAGGTTACAATTTTGTGATTTTTAACATTTTAATGTTTTGCAAGGGTTCCATTTCATGATCAGATTATTACAAAATAACTACATAGAGTATAGCCATTATTATATGAATTAATTTATCAAATAGTTATCATATTTTAACAGTTGCATAGGGATCCAAGAGAACTTTGACCAAGTGGAAATTTGTGTCTTTTAATGGCAGATAATTTGAAAGATCTGATATAATTTATAATGGAAATCTTTCAACATGCATGCTCTAATATTATTCATTGTATCAGTCTTTAAACTTTCAACTTTCCTTTGATGATGGGACCTCTTATTTATGAAGGCTTTATTTTCGTGATAATTCCCCTCTCATGAATATCTGGAATTTGAAACTCTAGCACCCATAATGGCAACCACAACCAAGTGCACCTTTTGGGTGTATGACCAAGCAATGGGGATGATTATGCACCCAGGGCCCGCAGGTGCAGTAGTCACCAGGTCTGGTTGACATGAGGATATAAAATGAGAGGAGGCGTATGATACTGCCCTGGCAAGTAGTCTGAAACCAGTATGGAACCCTGCAAATGTACATATATATGTAGTTAAGTAAGCATTAATAAAACCTCCACAAAAATAATTAAAAAACCCACAGTATGTCCACCTTAGTCCTTGTCAAAATACTGTGTGTGCTACACCGGAAATGATGCATCACTGTTCAATAAATCCATGGTTGTATCACATGCCTGCGCTGTGTCCTTTGTGCAAATTATATAGTTTATTAATTGATATGCATCAAAGGGCCTAATTAAAAAGGGTTACAGCAGAATTCATGGTTTCCTGTGCCATACCTATCTAGTCTGTAATAAATTACAGTATGTACATGTATATAATATTCTTGTTAAATTGTTTCAAACTGTCCTGCTATTTAGCTGTTACTAGAATTTTTTTAAGGGAAGACTTAGTACCCCAACTAATTATAAATGTGATTTTCTTTCATTTTGATTAGGTTCATATTAATAAAGCATTGGATTTTATAAAATCTGTAATATGGCAATTAGGATTTAAATATCAATTTTATGTCCTCACACGTCATGTGTTCCAGCTGGTTGCTCTGAAAGTGTTGTCATTGATCTACAATATAAAATGGCAACATTGATCAAGGATTTTTATGACAACATCCCCCTGTGGACTCTGCATTCTGATCGTGTCACCATACCAATGGATGACATCTATGTCAGTCTGGTGATGGTGAAAGAAAATCAGCGCAAAAATAGGAAAGAAGAAAAACTGCACAGTTACAAGGATATCCTCAGAAAGGTTAGTACATTATTGGGCTTTGATTGTTTATCTCAGTAAGATGCCTTTTCCCTATCATTAGTGGAGCAGAAATGTCTTGTATGCCATTGTCATGGCTGCGTTAAAGTAGCTTCCATTTGAATGGAAATAATGATAGTTCTTGTTTTCCTGGGAAAGAACTCTGGTTTGTTCCTGGAATAATTAAATAATTGTTCATATGTATAGTACGATGTTTCATCTGAGTAAACTTTTGAACAAGTTTATTTTCTAACCATGTGTTTCAATGGTCGGGTTTTAAATATTGCTATGTAAAGTGAAGGATATCTTGCCTCCCAGTCCCACTCATAATGGATTACTACAAATAGTCATCAATATAAAGCAGAAAATAATGAATATTATTAATGACTATAATAAAAAGACAAAAAGCTTGTATACTGAAACATGCAAGTGAATTTTTGTATGAAAACGTTCTCATATTTTAGGAAGCAGATCGCAGGATCATTTATATGACAGGAGAGCCAGGGGTTGGAAAGTCAACTCTTGTGAAACGCATATGTGTGGACTGGGCTGTGTTAAAGAAAGAAAAAGAACAGACAGGAGGAGATGAAACACTCTCACATTACCTATTTGTTTTGCCCATATTTCTTCGGGATATCAAAGTAGGTCAGACTTTCTCTCAGGTACTTGAAAATGAATATCAGCTAAGAGAGAATGAAGCAGAAGCCCTGTGTAGATGTATCAAACACACCGACAATCCCATCCTTATTATATTGGATGGGCTTGATGAGTATAATGAGGACACATCTACAGAAATTACAGAAATTATAAAAAGAAGACGGCTCCCTCACATCACTCTGTTCATAACATCTAGATTCTTACCAGAATCTATATTTTGTGATGATAAACCAGGTCGCTGTGTCGAAGTACGACTACAAGGATTCTCAGAAGCCGGAGTCAAGGAATATGTTGAACGTTATTTTGATGATCAGAAAGATGAAAAAGACGCACTGCTTCAAGAAATAAAGAAATCAGAGGAATTAGAACACTTCAGCCAAATACCTGCCATCTTGTTAATGATGGTCACTCTCTGGGAGGAAAACCAACAACTACCCAGCACCATCACAACCTTCTATGAAGAGTTTGTGGCGTATGTGTTCGCCAGAATGGAGAAGAAAATCAAAAGAGTGACCGACAGAGCAAAATCCACAAAGGAGATTCTTAAAAGGTACAACACACAAATCATGGCTTTAGGTTGCCTGGCAACAGGACACGTGAAGACGCACAAACTGGAATTGAATTTCAAACACCAAGATGTCATTGAACATATCAGCACCGATGACATCAATATTGGATTTTTGATTGAAAAACAAACCTTTTCCAGAGAAATATTTTACATTTTTGTCCATAAAACAGTACAGGAATATTTCCTGGCGTTCTATCTTGTTTTCTCAGATAAATCAAAACAGAAAGAATTACTACTGCGGTTTTTCAATTCACGCAGGGCCTTCACTGAATCGGGGATGATCCTGAGGTTTGTGGTCGGGCTTGGTGGATATCAAATACAAGATGGAATAAAAGCTTTAATAGATGGGGATAAGTGGGAGGTAGCTCAAATGCACACAGAACTACAGCTTGAATATTTAGCTGAGCACCAGGATTCCAGGCTCACGTTGCCCCATGTGGTGAATTTATATATTGGTGACAGATACCCCAAATCCCATATTGTGAGGTACCTTTCACAGCCAGGAGGGGAGGTCAGGGCGATGTCGATAGGGTCAATACAAGTGAACAACTTGAAACTACTCCAGCACTTGGATGCCCCACACCTCACCAGTCTTGATCTTTGGGGGGTTGAATGGCCAGCAGGTTTCGTTCGCAAAACATTTATTGGACAATCCCTGGACAGGACACTACCAAAGTTCCCACTGAAACAACTAACAGCACGTTCTCTGCTTTATGGCAATATAGCATTCATGGTTGTCAGAGGTGTTTTATATTCTACTATGCTTCAGGACTTGAAGTTTGAATTGACCCCGTTGACTGGTGACCTGATGCAAACGCTGACAGCATGGCTGCCTGGATCTCACCTCCAATCACTTGCTCTGTCACAGTGTCATCTTACATTACAAGAGACCATAACAACATTCAGTGTACTGCCACCATCACTTCGTACACTCGATGTTGGAGGTAACAAACTGACAGGACTGACAAAAAGAAAACAGTTGTCAGGTGTCACCAGCTCACACATAGAAACCCTGTACATGTCGACATGTCGACTTACGCCTTGTGGTGTGTTAGCAGTGATAGATTCTGCCCCATCGACCCTAACCTACCTGGATATGAATGGTAACTGTCCAAAGGGCGGTGATGACCTGATTAGTTTGACAGAGATGTCGAAGCAACTCTCTAAATAAAAAACGCTGAACCTAGTAAAAAACCATTTAAGATGTGATGTAGTGATGATCATCAAACAGAAACTGACGGAAACATTACCACACCTGGATCTGGTGATAGAAGGGGAACCAGATACTGATAGTGACGGGTCAGGACAGACTGACAGTGACGAATCAGGACAGACTGACAGTGACGAGTCAGGACAGACAGACACTGACAGTGACGAGTCAGGACAGACAGACAAAACTGACAATGACCAGTCAGTGCACACAGAAGCTGGCCACGTCCTGTCAGAAGGGACCGGTACTAACAATGACCAGTCATTACAGGTGGACAGACAAGAAGACCCCGGTGTCCCAGAAACAAAAAAGAAAAGACTTGTATAACATTAATTGTGTTAACATTTTTGGCACTCCAGGTTTTCCCAAAATAGTAGCATACAAATTGAATCTGTTTATAGATTCAGCAGAACAAAAGTAATATCGAATTTATACCAACTGTAAACTATATACTTAATAACTGTGTTTGACTCACAGACCTCAATCCCCGCTACAGGGGACACCTACATGTCCGTGTACTGTGTTGTGTTGCAGCGTCGGGTGAAAGCAACAAAGATCATGAGCTTTGTCTGTTATCTAAAAGGGCAATCGGGTCAGACCACGAGCTTTGTTGTTGTATTTGGATCAATTGCTGCAACGTGTTACAACTTTCATATGCCCTGTCAGTTTGTATAAAGAACGTTTACAAATTTCTAATTAAACGTTCTTCATGGACCTCTTCTTTTTATATTTTCGACACGCTTGGTCAGTATATTAATTTCATTTTCCATAGCACACGTGCGACGTGATATCTGAAAAAAAGTTGGATAAACTCGGGTCCACTTTCACAAAAATACATGTTAGGCAAGTGTTCATTCTGTATGTTTCTCGCTTTCATTCCACCCTCCAAGAAGCGGTTATGTAAAAAGTAATGTCTCTAGTTTAAAAAAAATTGTGAAAGTCGCATTTTAACAGTTATTTGATTAGTATTTTCCAGAATAGGCCCAATGTGATGAGGAAGTCAGTACGCAATCAACAGGTTGTAATAAGTTGCATCTCGGAGTGAGTAACCTAAAATTGTTCTTGTTGGTAAACACGATAATACTGGGCCGCTCTGAATGCATTTCTCTTTCGTATTCTAGTGTTAACATGGAGCGACATGTTTAACGGATCGCGTTTTCTGCACCTAAATTGCTCTGTAAAATATTGGCCATAATAATAAAATTGTTTGCTCACACAGCTTGAGGAACGCAATACAGCGATATTGTAAAACAAAACAGATCTTCGGGTTTAGGGTAACTTCAGCTGTTTGGATGTAAACTGTTTATATCGGGATATTTTTTAATGCGAAGATCCCACTCTTGAAAATTTGGCCTATATAGCATATAATTAGCCTATTTGGCCTATAATTGCATGGTTCTACATTCAGGTTGCCAGATATTTCATTGTCCATCTCAATCCAGAGATGCATTTCAGCTGGGCGGGGCAGTTGGTTCTCTGGACGTTTTCTAGTTTACATTGTACATGTTCTTCTGCATGGGTGACAATTGAGATGCTAAAATTGTTACAAACAAGTGTGTTTTTGACCGAGGTATCGTTTAAACAGCGTATCGCACGTCAGTTTATGAGGAGCCGGTCAAGAAATGCAAAGAAACAAAGACACTAAATTATCTAATCAACGGACTAGATTTACTATGGCACAATATTTGTAGCAGTGGTATTTTATGCATGACCGTTGCACTTTTAGAAATGTACATTTAATATTTTGTTGCATTTAGTTAACATGTATTTATTGCATTCTAAATTTTCCAAACTATTCGAACGGCCAGTCATACAATATGTTTCATCGATATTTAATCTATGACAAACTTGCGGATTGAAAACAGGTGATTTATTGTTTTGTTGCTCATACTTAAACTATGACACACTCATGAAAGACTGTTATAATAATGTGTTTTGTGGCATTCATGTTTCATCAGTGCCAAACGCTCTGTTGGAAAAGTTATATAACAATATATTCTGCTTTGATATTTTGTAAGACTGTATAATATATTTTTGTATGACCATATCATGGTATAAATGGCCATTGTACGAGTTCAGACCCCAGTTGTGAATTGTATTACCAAGATCAGCAATTTTACCTGTACAGATGAAAAATATGCTTTTTACCGGTTCAAATCGCAATTGCCAAAGTTCCGTTACAATTGCTTATTGTACCCGATTGTCATTTATACCACGACCTCCATATTTAATCTTTGGCAGTGTACATGTTTAAAGAGTGTACATAAATAAGCTTTGTTGCATTTATTTCTCTCATATCTTATTTACACTGTAATTAAAAATATCCGTATGGTTACATTAAAAATCTTTTTTTGACTCCAATATATATGTGTGTGTAGGTCTTCTTGATATTCGCAAAATGGAAATATACCGCGAAAATTGAACCACCGTGAAAAAGACGCCCCTCAATACAGGTAAACAGTGTTACAGATGTCTCTTTTATTGGGTGCAGGAGTCTTGCATGTGTCTGTGTAGCGCAAACATAGTTCGTTGCCATGGGACAGTGCGAGTTGGCCCGGCCCACGTGTGGGGCCTGACGTGTAGAAACACAGCGCTCATGCTAATCTTGAATTTTCTGGGCTGGTCGCGCTCTATGAGCGCGTGTCTTGTTTCGTTCTTTGGGCGGGAGTGTACTTTGTATTGTTGGGTTCTTTGGATTGTTCGTGAAACTTAAGTTTCTAGGCTTTAAATTAGGGGCTGTGTTTAGAGCTCAGGGAGGAGAGGGAAATATTCCAGCGTACACGGAAGAGTGTGAGTCAGTTTGTGGACCTTTCCGATAATTGCAGCTGTTATAGATCTTCTTCGAAATTTGTAACGGATTTTATATAGTCTTCAGTTTGCCTTTCGGATCACTACCAGAATTTCACTTTTGGATTACAACAGATTGATTTTGTGATTAAATTTGACTATTATTCTCTGAGAAGATTCATCTGAACTGTTCATCTGGATTATACGTTTAAAAGGACTTGTTGTCGGTGTGACAGTGGTGGTATCTAGGTACTGTACACTTTATTTATTATACTGTGTAATTGTATTGATTTACTGTTATACTGTTGTTATATTGTGTATTGATTTTTGTATTGTAATGTTAGGGTTGTTTTAAGAATAAATAATAATTATTTGTTAACAAATAAACACTGACTTCTTTATTCATTTCTCTAGACAATTCACGCTGCCTAGTGTTACAAAATCTGATTTTTTTTTATCTCCATAACAATATTTATGCTCGTCACGACTACGTGATCTGTTGATATTAGGTTCCGAAACAACAGTCATTTATAAAGTGAACCCAATTGGACCTCTATCTTTTTCTTGAATAAAGCCTGCAAAATTGGATGACAAAAGGTGGAAATAAAAATGGATAACTTTAGGCCAAAAAAAAAAAAAAATAAATAAAAGGTATTGGGTTTCAGGCACCGCCCGCATAAATTTTAAACCCCCGCATTAAAAAATTTTTATTTTGATTTTCATTAGAAACTTATCAATTTTGAGCTGCAGCTGCTCGGGCATTTCTTTCAAGAAGATAAAATCATAAAATTTCCTTTGTTATTTAGTTCTTTTACTTGTTTAGCAAAATAAATCTGTTATTATCATGCTTTTCCCTTATCATTTGACATTTTTATCGAAACATACAATAAAATTAAAAACAAAAAACCGCCCGCCCGCATTGATTTCGGGAAAAAAGTGCCCGAGAACCATACCTTTTTTTTATTTTTGCCTTATTTATTGCATTTATGAAACCTGAAAATGAAATATTGATCACGAAAATAATAAAAAAAAATCTCCTCGTTCCACTTTCCCCTTGGTCAAATTACCAAGTCACCAAAAATCTCGTATACGACGAAATAAAACGGGTTTAATCTGGTAGCTATCGTAATGGTGAGAGAAAGAGAAACGAAGTATGAAGACAACCACAGCATACAATTTTTATAAAACATGCTTTATCCGATACGTTAATTCACTGAATTTTTCAATATAAAGGAAATATTTTATTTTTAATTTCGTTAGATTAAACTGTGTATGATATTGATGAATTACCTTATTATATAAAGAGGAAACGCATCTTCTATCAGAATTTCATAGAACAGGTGATAGATTAGAGTAGGGAGAGACGCAAATAAAGAGAGAGAGAGCGTTTATGCAGACCTAAACGAGTGTTGTGTTTCGGGTTATCAAAATGTAACTAAATTCGGCGTACTTGACGTGATAAAACCAAGCGGCCTCAAGCTGGAAAGTAGTTTGTACACGTATCGCCCGCTCCTGTATTTGTATAATCAAATCGGTTTTATAAATTGACTGTTAGGTTGGCCGTGTTGAATGTTACTGATGGGGACCAAGAACACAGTTTATCCCAGCACAGAGAGAAACTGCTGATGTGAGTTGTCATTGATTAAGCCTCAGTCGGAACTAATCGTTCCTTTCCGGAGGTTTGAAGCGGAACTCTATTGACCATGTAGCCTGTTAAAGTCTTAATATATTCTATTGTTATTAAAAGTTACGTGTTGAATTAAGATAACTTTTATAACCAAATACATTCAAAACAAGATCGTTCTTTACGCCTACGTTTAAAAATCCTTCGTTTCCAGAGACGTCGAGGTATTCACTTGGCTATTCCGCACATGGGAACTTATACATAAAAGTCTACCAAAGCGACATCGCAGGTGGACGGTTGGACTTTTCGGTTAAATTTACGGTCTTCCGATCATTGGCAAACGTAAATTGCGGTATCATGTAATTAAAAAAAACAGTTATATATTTATCTGCATTGTGTAATGCACTAATGTGAATATTGCATTTATTTGGGGGATACGAGGGCTGGCAGTGATCGACAGATTTAAAAATCCCTGCATGTAACCTTCCTGTTGTAAAATAAGGCACTAAAATGTACAGTGTCTTCGTCAAATGTAGTGTGTGTATGTATATATATATATATATATATATATATATATATATATATATATATATATATATATACACACATTTTCGTCTATTCCCGTTAAATCTCATATATCTGTTACAATTTATAATGGATAAGATATTAAAACTGAACAATTGACTATATGGGTCATTCCTATTATGTTGGCCTTCTACAGTAAGGAACTTAAGGAAAGTCTTAAAAGTTTAAAAAAATATCTTTTTTTAACTAATTACATAAAATCATTTTATTCGAGACGTGCACAGTGAGAGCTTTTTTAAATTTCTTAACGATAAGATTCCTTCATGTGATCCTTTCCTTTTGTTATAATATGTCAACTCAATGGATCGCCTCTGTAAAGTGTTGAGAAACACGGTCAATACGTCGACATATCTCTCAAAGCTGGGTAGGTCTTGCCCAGTTTAACATTGGTACAATGAATAGGGAATATTTGGCAAACTTTCAAGGAATTTAATATTTACCTTATCTGAACATATGTTTAAAGGCATTCCTAACATTTTGTTCTCAAATGATAAAGATTTAGTATTCAAAAACTCCTCCGAGTTTATCAGAGGAGTTAGACCATTGGCAACCTTGGCCCCGATCTTATTCGTCTCTTGCACAATCGGTATAGATCAGTCATGATTGTCTTCAGTCTTCGCCAATGTATAACTCATCAATTAAAAAAGAACCCTGTCGACTTTGGTGTCAGAGAGTCAATGTTAATAAAACATTTAAAATTGGCATTCAGATAAAAAAATTCCTGTTGTCAATGTTAGGCTGAAATTTCATGCTAGCCGGCTGAGCGTCATAACCCACGGGACATTTGTTTTATATTGCTGCACTTGGAATGTAAATCCTAATGGTACAGCCATTTGGCAATATCATTAATATAGTTATATGCATGTATAGTTTCTTTCTCTTAGTTTCAAATACATTTGATGTTACTTGTGTTCCGACAATGATTATAGATGCCACATTTGTGTCTGTATATATAGACACGAAAAGGCTCCAAATCGTGTTTAAATACTGTTTATCCCTTCAAATATATTAATATTTACAGAATACATAATATGTACTGAGTTCCTGAATCTCAAGAATAACTAATAATACATGTATAATATATTCTACATGCACTTAAACATTCAAGGGATATTGTCCCAAAAGATTGAGGAAAAATGTGACTTCAATTGCTTGACTGCAACAAGTATGAGAAGTAAGATCCTTGAAAATAACATAGTAACTTAGATAACTAGGACAAAATAGAGATTATTTGTAAAGTAAATGACATTTTCTCAAATCATGTTTGCCATAGTTAGGAGAGCTAAAGATTTAAAATGTTTGTCCGATTAATTTCAAAACAAGTTTGCATGACAACTCTGAATGATTTAGTACACCAAGATTTCACCTAAGTGACCTAACCTGCCCCAACCTGCTTTGAGAGGCATGATGCTGCAAATGTTTACCAATTTGGCAGTCTTCAAAATTTACCGGTTGAGTTTGATTTAGCATTCAGAAATCATCAGAGTATTTGCACCTATTTAAATATAACCAGCATTTGGGTGATTTCACCTGAGTAACCTAATTTTAAGGATAACATTGCACAATCATGCATTGATTGCCATGCCCTGAAATTTGCTGTTTCCGTTGATATAAACAGCTTTATGGTTATGATGCATGTGTCAACTGGCAACACGTGTTCCCACTAAAGCCATTTGTAAAATCACAACGGTTTTGATCCTGTCCTTGGGAGATTCCATAACGTTAGTTAAACTCTCAACTCAAGGATACTGTCGAAAGCTTTAGCTATGAACAAAATAATTCCCCGAGTTGAGAGTTTTAGGGATCGGGACAAAGAATGGTGGGGATAATGTCTCACAAGTCCCCCTTACTTTTAAGGGGGAATAAAACGGGTGACTAATGATACTTTATCCCCATCATACTTTGTCACCATCCCTAAACTAGGGACCCATGGGACTCGACGCTCAGCTGAAATTGTCTAAAAGGATATGTTATTGAGTTGTAAGAAAATGTGGGTACTTTGATAAAGTTTAAAGTCAATCTGTCCACCCAAACTGAAGTTATCATCCATAAACTATTTTGTGAATGGATGGATCTGTGACCTTGACCTTTTGAACCAAAAATCAAACAGAATCTTCCTATTGGCAGGTGAGCCACATGTAAAAGATGGAAAGGTTTAAGATGAAACGTTTGGGGTTAAATGCATCTCCAATCTTTTTTAAGAAGTACGTCCTGTGACCTTGACTTTGATCACATGACACGAATATCAATTGAATTCTTACTTTAGTGGTTGGCTAAAAATGCATCCATAATCTTTTTTTTTTGCAGAAGTGAGTCTTGTGATCATGACCTTTGACCTGATGACCCCAAATTGAAAAGGGTCCTTACTGGGCCATGTATATGTCAAGTATGAAACCAATTTGTCAATCCAAACTGGAGTCATTATCCAGAAACAAATATGTTGACAGATAACCCCTACGACCTTGACCTCTGACCTTGGGACTCCAAATCAATCAGCTTCTTCCCCTTTTGGCATGATAGCTATATGTGCTAGATAGAAGGTTTGGGATGAAACCTGGCTTCAAATGCATCCACAATCTTTCTAAATAATCCTGTGACCTTGACCTTTCTCCTCATGACCCCAAAATCAATAGAGTTCTTGCTTTAGGGATGGGCATTATTTCAAGTTTGAAATCGAAATGTGAATCCAAAATTGAGTTATCATCAGGAAACAAATTTGACGGATATACAGGATGACGAACAGACGGGGTGATTACTATAGGGCTTCTGCTGATTCAAGCGGGGCCCTAAGAAACAAACAAGGTTTTGGGACACTATATAAAGATGGATCACTGTTGTAAATTTGATAGTATAATTATTAACTTGCAGTTACAGGTTTCATAATAAGAAATTTAAGCCCCGGAAGGGGGGGGGGAGTGGGGGAGTCTCCGCAAGATGTGCTCATGTCAGTTATATTTTCTTTGTATCACTCACACGCGCCGGCTTTTCATCGGAGCCCTGACATTCGTATATTAATTTCTTATCGAATTGATCATATAGCAAAATATTTGACTTGTTTAATCCTAACAGCGAAAAAAATGGAAATAACATGGCTATAGCTTCACAAGTAATTAACGTTATAGATCATGTTATCCATATTTGTTAGCAGTCATTTGTTCCCTCGATACAACCAGTACAGTGTGCAAGGGTATAGGTAAGCGTATCGACGTTGCGGATCAATTCGTGTCGATATTTCGGTATATTGATACAGCCCCAGTATAGAGGCTGTGACAAATGGCTTTTTGCAACTAGTGACCTTTAAATGTCCTCACCTGTGCAACCATCCACCTTCCGTTATGCGTATTTTTTTTCTGTTTGTCAACATAGACTGCATGTGCCATGTATACTAGCGGCTTGCAGATTAACAGGGTCATATATCCGTCAAAGAGCCTTAGTTCAACCTTTCTTAGCAGGAACTACCTAAAGTTCTTTAATATGGACACAGAAGAAGCCCGAATTTACATATATTCTACAGAAAAAGTGGGCGAAAAGACGGCTTTAATATTGTGAGCATTTATAAAAGCCACTTGAGCAGCACTTAATAAATGGCCGACCTATCATAATACCAATACCTCTTCTTTTCTGGCAGCCTTCCTGTCCATATAAATATTGTTGCCCAGGGACGAATATATCAAGTTGCTCATGTTCTATGACGGTAAACCAACGTAGACTGCAGACGAATATGACACCCGTGCATGGCCTTTCTTGTTGATACGTTCCAACAGAAATATTTGTTTCTCAAATAACAGATTGCGATAGTAGCAAGAATAAACCATTAAGACTATTTAGGAATTTTAACAAATGTTTACTCACTGAAGGCGGCAGCTTCACAGATGAAGTAAATATGAAAGAGTATTGTCATTTATTGCATAGGCATTTTTACAAAATCTCGAGACAAAATAATATATTTATACTGCTAGAGCTATTACTACTGCCACTTCTTTAATAAAGATTATACATATGTTACACATAACTCAAGCAATCCCGTCAGACGTACAGGGCGCTAAAGACATTATATCCATGTGTAAGGCCACATCGGAAAATCACATGTAGACTATTTCACCGACGCACGGGAAGAGAATTAAAGGGGCCCAATCACATATAAAGCATGTTGAATTTACACTTAAAATGGCTTCTTCTCTTTAAAATTAATCTGGACCTGCCAAAATATTGCCTTGAAACCGTTTGCTTACTCCTGTAAACGAGTGTGAAAAACGGTGGACCGGGCGCGATTACAGGTGTCAACACACTGCGTTGGGCCGTGTGCATCTCGGAGCACACAAGAGATTGACCTGTCCCAAAACCGTCATACATGTTTCCGCTGGCTGAAACATCCCGTATTGCTACTCACAGTCGGACCTCCGGTCACGCAGCCTTGTTATGGTAAACAGACACACGTGGACTGTGAGTCATAACAAGGTGTCAAACAGCCGTGTGTGAGGTAGTGACACTGCGTGCTGGGATGGTTTTGCTGGGAACTTTTGTATAAAGCAAAACTGAACTGATAGTGTGAAAGAACAGGCATAATATTGCGTCTGATTATGTCCCTTTAAAAAACCTTTATATAGAAAATGTATCTTTTAAAGTTTGGAAAATGAGCAATACCTTCCAAAGAATATGTCCAATATAACAAGATTTCGTTCCTTATGACCAAAAGCTGGCACTTTAAAATAGTATTATTACGCTGCATAAGTGGGAAATTCCACTTGCATTTATTTTCCTCTTCTCCAAGACGAACAATATTGTTTCTAAGGATTTGAAATATTGAGCATGCTGTCGCCTAATATTCTCCAGATTTTTTAAATAGATAGCATGATCGTTGTGGCCAGCTACAGATATTCAATGTTAGCTGCAGTACCAAATAAACTGGTAACAATTTGTTTCAGCAATGTGTAACGTAAAGGATGTCAAAGAACGACATGTACTTGATACTGTTATAAACCAATTAGATTTGTATAAATGCAGGACAAAAGATTATAACGAAACCACAATACCTATTAAATATGAACCCCTGTCAGCAATTTCTAAATGGGAAAATGTTTATTGTGATGTGGATGGGTAGGCCTACACTTTGCTCAGTGTAAACCCGATACATGCCATCGTTGCATGCAAAAGAACTGAATGTTTTCTATAGTAACACCGTTATATCAGAAGCACGATTGTGCATGAAAATATAGGACCGAAATGTAGGAAATATAGGAAATATAGGGAGTCGGTGGAAGACAAACTGTACCATTTTTCGTTTTTATCATGTTAGTTCCCGTGTATCAGATACTATGAAAAACGTCTAGGTGTTCTACTCTCCAACTGATTGGTACAAAATGAAAAAATGCCATTTCGTGCACATGCTTGCCTGCATGCATGTCTGATACAGGCGGAAAAGCGTTATTGCGTTTTTGTCATGTTAGTTCCCGTGTATCAGATACTATGAAAAACGTCTAGGTGTTCTACTCTCCAACTGATTGGTTCAAAATGAAAAAAATCCATTTCGTGCACATGCTTGCCTGCATGTCTGATACAGGCGGAAAAGCGTTATTGCGAGCCCTGTTTATACATATATATATTATTGGAATCACGTTTGTCAGCGTTCTTGCTGCATTACGCATGCGCATTGCATATTTATAATGCTAGCTTAACTCAGTCTGCCGAGTTGCTGATACTACTCGTAGATTCTATTGACGAAAACATAGCTTGATTCTTAATGAAAATAATTATTATGCATTTTTAAACTGCAACTGCATGCTGAAATCAAATGCGACATTTTAAATTATAATTTCTCTTGGAGCCTAATCCTGATTTATATCACTGATTTCACTAAAGGGGCCGTCACATATCCAAAACGGAGCCCACCCGACTTCTCTGCGAGCTCAAAAAAGGCATTTTCGGCAGGAGTACGGCCGGCATTTGCTCGATCACTGCGGGCTACGCCGCGATTTTAAGGGGTCGGCCGACGGACGCAAGGAACGAAAGCTGTTCTTAATTTAGCGACTTTCCAATGGTGAATTTTGAGGTCGCAGAGCTGGTAAACAGGTCGCCCATAGATCGCTCGGGTATTGGCCAACATTCGATAGATATTCGGGTAGCAATCCGACGATTTTAGACCGTATATTTGCTTTTAAATTCGGACGGAGATCGTAAGAGCTGCGCGGACGCCGCATGGGCTCCCTGCGATAATCGAACTATCCCCTCCCGTATCCCGCCCCACTTGTACAAAGTCGAATGTGCTTCAAGCGCGCTCCGTGTTGGCCATCAGTCGGCTACTACGGGCCTCCGCCGGGCTCCTCCTATCAACTCAGGAATTAGACCCCTGGGGTTCGTGCTATGATGAAGCGGACTCGGGCTCTTGTGCCATCTTCTTTTTAGGAAAGGGTCTCCTTGCCCCCTTGGTCTTCTTTGGTGGCATCTAAGCAGGTCAATGGTATAAGAGTAGCTGTGCAGTACTCTTCACTTTCTCAAACATCAGAAATATGATGTGTAAAACTTTTTTACATGCCCGATATATACTCGAGGCGCGGACGTCGGAGGACGTCAGCAGGACGTCGGGCGGAGCCCACTCGACATCCCTGATGGCGGGCGGGCATCGACAGACCACTTGACCATCGACCAAAACTCGGACGGCGCTGCCATTATATCGAGCGGGCTTCATCTGACTCCCGTTTTTTTTACTGACGGAGGCCGAGCGATTTTTTTTTCTCTAGTGTTCAAAAGGCACCCCGTCCAATATGTGACAGGGTTGATTTTAAGCGAAAAGTACGCTCCACTCCCCGGCGGACTTGAAACTCGGCGACTTTCTGGCGATCCACAAATTTGGCCGGAGGCCGTTGGATATGTAACGCCGGCATTATAAAGTGCCGGGTCTCATATTAACATTTTATTAGATGAGATATCTCCATAAATGGATTCACTGACACGATCTTTTTTTTTTCAATCCAGTTTTCTGTTTTTTAAACAAGGGACCTATGGGTCACGGCGCTCAGCTGTTATATGATAAAAAAATATGATTTAGAAATGAGGCACATGCTGGTTTTATTTGGTAATAAAAATAAGCTGTATTATGAGTTGTTGTTGTTTAACTTATGTATGAATTGATAGTACCTTTGGAGACAGAAAAGAGGACTTTTATCATTTATTTTATTAACAAATGGGGTGCGATTGTCACACAGATTTTGACTTGGCCATATAACTTATAAGCAGAACATATAATATAAGAGTTTAACTATCTATTAAAAAAATTACAAATATTGTCCCAAATATAATTTTTATAAAAAATAATAAGAGAATAGTATGATTTTTTTCAAATAAAATATAGATGAAATGATTATTAAAATAATATTAAAGAATATATTTATGAATGCATTTTGAAAGTATTTGCACTGGTATTCATATACTTTCATTTTTAACCTGAATTCCCATTCTTATGAAATAAATTTTATAATGGAGTACATATTCATATTCATGTTTAAATACAATTGCAAAGTATTCGCACCATGTCTGGTATTTATTCAGTTTTCACCAAACAATGATGTTGAGAATCCAGAATATACAAAATTCACACATTTAAATAATGATCATAAGTACCTGGTTTTATGGCTTTTATTTATATTAAAAAAATGTAATATATTCATTTTGGACTAATTTCACATCAATGTACTAACTATAGACACAGTAGGAATCTAGATAATAATATTATCAACTGCATCTTTGTCTATCATTAATTTCCTTCATATGATCCCTATGGATTAGTAATGAATAAAATGATTACTTTTTTATCATTAAAATTGAACTGAAAAATACCATAGGTGACTGCATGGTGTTATTTGGAATACATGGCATTCTATCCATCGATACAAGATTCTTATATCATCGGTAACTGCAAGTTAATTTCCTGTTATTATCAACTAACAAATTCCTTTTCTATTTTTCTTTAATTTGTTATTAAAAACCAATAAAAATTTATTAATTTATTGTTTATTGTTATGTTGTTGGATGAGTTGGGTTGGACACCTGGATCAACTGTGGCTGGCCATTATATAATAAGCTGCCTGGAGCCCCAGTTTATGCCTCGCCTCAAGCATGCATATTTGCTGAAAGTTCAACAAGGTCAACATACAGGTGACTCAAGAGGTGCTACAGAGAGCCAAGGTCTGACATAGTCTCATAAAAAACATTAATAAAAGCTATAATTTTTGGCCAATTTCTTTCAGCTTTTTAAACTAAAAAGCTGAAATCTTTATGTGTGCATGATATGAAAATTATATCAACAGTGCTCACAGGAAACAAACATGCCATGGTCAAATTTGGGCAAAATTTAAGGTACTAATTTTATATTTATACTAATAACCTATAAAATTTGAAAAATTCAGAACTAATTTTGGGTATTCATTTGAATCTTGATTCAATAATGTTACATCCCTGACAAAAAATCTCTAGCTTCAGCAATCCTCTTGTTAAGGGAGTAAATATATTTCTAGATTTTTTACAAAGTGCATTATGTTTGGGCCCATAACTTAAAACAATTACGCAATACTAACATCATTTCTGGCATGTGCATAGAGAATGTATAGAAAAATATGTATATTATATATGATTAAAGTCAGATCAGTGGTTTTGATATTAGGCAGTCTTGAAGTGTAACAATGGGTTTTTAATGGAAAAATGAAGTTTTTCATTAATATCTCGAAGGTATTAAGTCCTAGTGACCAAATTCTTGGCATGGTAGGGGATTTTTGAGACATCTAATTGCATGCCAAATTTTAGGAACTGCGAGCTGAAGCTGGGGAGCTGAGCACTTGCAAACTGCATGACACTAGCTTGATGTAAACAATATGTTACATGGTGCTTGAAAACTTGAATAAAATCTACAGTTTTTGATCAACTGGTTTCAAATTTTTGGTGTTTACAGACAAAATGCTAAAAAAACATGCTGTGAAAATTAAATCCACTGTACTTACAGGAAAAAAAGTGCCATGGTCAAAGTTGGGCAAAATTTAAGGTACCAATTTTTTATTTTTGTTAATATTTTAAAATATTTAAAAGATTTTGATCTAATTTTGGGTATACAATTTAATTTTGATTAATTAAAGTTATATTACTTACAAAAAAGTTTATAGCTTTAACATATTTTGTGTTAAGTTATCAAATATCTTTCCTGATTTTTTACACAATGCATTATGTTTGGGCCCATAACTTTTTAAATTTACATAATACAGACATAATTTCTGGCATGTACATAGGAACTATATACAGAAATAATTATGGTAAATATGAGGAAAAACAGATGAGTGGTTTTGATATTAGGCAGTCTTGAAGTGTAAAAATAGGGTTTTAATACAAAATTGAGGTTTTTCCTTAATTTCTAAAAGGAACGAAGTCGCAAAGACCCAGTTTTGGGCTTGGTAGGAGATCTTGGGGACATCTAACATCATGCCGAATTTTGGATTCCCAGGTCTTACGGTTTCAAAACGTGCCACATCTACGGACGGACGGACGGACGGACGGACGGACAATGGACCACGACTATAGCTCAGATGACTTATAGTCAGCTGAGCTAAGAAGGACCTTTTTGTGGTTATTGTTTAATACCAGCAAGACGAATTTTATAATACCTTCATTAAAAGAGACACAACCAATCAATCAGGCACACAAAACACACAAACATATATATTTACGGGCATTTTATTTATTCACAGGCATATATCCACAGGGACATAGTTGACTAACCCATTCCATTCAGCACTGACTCGATTATGGAATCAATCCATTCATTATTTACCATTATTATCATTACCTTGAAGTGTACAGTTACCTGTACATGTGATGATGGTAGAATGAATTCAACCTCTTGAAGGTTTCTGGTTTTATGGTTTTAAAAATTCTACTTTGTGAATATTCAAATTTTATGTATTATCTGCGGAGATGGTTCTTACAAAATAACAAAGAACCATTTGTATAACATATATACGGAAGGAACAATATATTTTAATTCAGGACATTTCTTTCAGACAGACACGTTAAATGCATGTGTACAAGGAATGTGTCACTTTGAATGAATACATGAACAAGTATATACACATATAAATATAAAATAAAAATACACTATGTTAAATAAGTCTCAGACCCATCATATTCAAAACATTCATTAATTTTTTGTTATTGTCAATTGCATAAATATGTTATCAAATCATAATGATTTTTAATTTTAAAATCACGTGGTTTCAGGTTGCCGCTCCTGAAGCTACAGAATGATATACGTTAAATGATGAGATATGGTTCGATAACTCAAAAACTTTGTAGTGGAATGTTGAGAATTGAAAGTGTGGTAGATATCAATAATAACTACTATAATTGGGAAAAAGATAAATACTAAGATATAACCACTTCTTAAAAGTATGTCCATAGGAATCAAATTGAATATTTGTAATTCATTGAACATTTTCTCAAAAATGCGTCATGTTGTGTTATCATATAACACATTAAGGACTAGATTAACATGGCTTATTCCCTTATGCTATTTGTTTAAAGTCTTATCATATTAAACAAATAACAGAGATAAATGTATTCTTCAAAATGTGTCATGCTGCATGTGTATAATCATATAAAAAATGAAGACTGGACTAAAATGGCTTTTTGTTCCTGATACTTGTTCAAAGTCCTACTATATGAACCAAATCACTGAAGTAAATTTATTCTCCAACATGTTTAATGCTATGTATAATCATATAACAAATTAAAAACTACATTAACATGGCTTATAAATACTAAGATATAACCACTTCTTAAAAGTATGTCCATAGGAATCAAATTGAATATTTGTAATTCATTGAACATTTTCTCAAAAATACGTCATGTTGTGTTATCATATAACACATTAAGGACTAGATTAACATGGCTTATTCCGTTATGCTATTTGTTTAAAGTCTTATCATATGAAACAAATAACAGAAATAAATGTATTCTTCAAAATGTGTCATGCTGCATGTGTATAATCATATAAAAAATGAAGACTAGACTAAAATGGCTTTTTGTTCCTGATACTTGTTTAAAGTCCTACTATATGAACCAAATCACTGAAGTAAATTTATTCTCCAACATGTTTAATGCTATGTATAATCATATAACAAATTAAAAACTATATTAAAATGGCTTATAAATACTAAGATATAACCACTTCTTAAAAGTATGTTCATAGGAAGCAAATTGAATATTTGTAATTCATTGAACATTTTCTAAAACATGCGTCATGTTGTGTTACCATATAACACATCGAGGACTAGATTAACATGGCTTATTCCCTTATGCTATTTGTTTAAAGTCTTATCGTATGAAACAAATAACAGGAATAAATGTATTCTTCAAAATGTGTCACGCTGCATGTTTATAATCATAAAAAAAATGAAGACTGGACTAAAATGGCTTTTTGTTCCTGATACTTGTTTAAAGTCCTACTATATGAACCAAATCACTGAAGTAAATTTATTCTCCAACATGCTTAATGCTATGTATAATCATATAACAAATTAAAGACTACATTAACATGGCTTGTTTCCTTATGCTATTTGTTAGTTTTTCAGTGAACCGGATAATTTATATAAATTGAAGAATTCTTCAACATGTGTCATATTGTGTATTATCAAAGAAGGCTGATCTAAACAAGGGACCCTGGGTCACATAGCTCAGCTGAATTTTGGAAAATTTTTAGCAAATGCAAATTATACTTATTTTTTTATATAAATTAGCATTTGAAAAGCAAAGAGAAAATGACCCTGCTAACTGGTAATAATCAAATATTAAAATATATATTCGCCCAATCGAACTGTGCACTTTTATGGACTAAAAAAATCAAACATTTCCATTTTAAAATGAGCATAAACTAAATCTGGTAAGTATATATTTTACTGTGTAATACATGAAAATTGTGGCCTTAAACTTTTTAATAATGCAATAAGGTAAAAAAGAAACATTACGTGCCTTTCATGAGTTATATGAAAGGATACATTTGACCATCACAAAAATAAGTTAATGTGATTTATAAGTCGAGAGAGAGAGAGAGAGAGAGAGAGAGAGAGAGCATTCAACAGTCCTTTTAGGAAAAGGGTTGATTCATGATTATTATATATTAAATGAAAAACAGAGATGGACTGACAGAGCTGATCACTTTATGTCCCATTCTGCCAAGGCAAGAATATATCTTTAAATTAGATCCTAATTATTATAATGATTTTTTTTCTCATTTAATAAATCCTTATACAGTGGGCAAGTTCACAGATGCAAGGGCTCAATGGCATAGGGGGTGCGGTGGGGGGGGGGGGGGGGTTATTAATGGTGAAAATGACAACACCTCTGCATATACAAACAGGATATGAAATTTAAGGCAATGCTCACAGGAGGAAAAGTTTAATAATAATTAATAAATATTTAAGAAAAAAAAGAGAGATTGACAAAAAAGCCACTTTTTTCATGTTCTACTGAGTCAGTTAAATATAAACAAATATTTGCATAAGATCCTCATTTTTTCATTGCATCAATCTCCTTTTCAAGTTTATACATTTTATACATTTGCAATATATCATATCTATCTGAATATATTGCTTGAATCACAGCTCTATATTGCATTACTTCTTATACCTAATTTGTCAGATAAGAACACATTATGCATACCCATGTATTTATTTTTTTTTACCAAAAAATATCAATTTGCATAACAATAAATATCTAAAAATGTAATTTGATTCAGAATTCACAATTTTTAATTGCACCTTTATTTACCCATAATTTGCCTCATATATTATAATATATATCAAATTATGCTTCCTGATGGGTAACATTAATTTCTATTTGTTAAATTTATTAAAAAGGAAATTAATTTCTTTAAAAATGTTAAACATGGCATAATGGATTACTCCTTGATTCAGAAGAGTTTTGAACAATGGAATGGAAAAAAGCTTTACAATCTAGGAAATACATTTCAAACTATAAACAATTTTGCATTACACTTGGGGGGGGGGTGATATTAGAATAACTGTACACCTGTGAGTGTGACCCCTATTCCCCAGTGACCCATTACAAATTAGGCAAGCAGAGAGAGCTGCATTGAATAACCTCCAGTGACCAGAAATGGGCTGCTTGACAATTCAAATGCAAACAATAAGAGCCTAAAAAAATTTAATAACTAGCCTATTTTTTTAGCTTATATTTTCAAATTTCAGATTTTAACAGATTAAGTCTTCATGTGTACATGCTGTAAAAATTAAATTCACAATACTTACAGGAAAAAACGTGCCGTGGCCAAAATTAAAGGTACTGATTTTATATTCATGCTAATAACTTAAAAATTTGCTAAAATCAGATATAATTTTTGGAATACAACTGAATTTTGATTAAATAAAGTTATATTTCTGAAAAAGGTCTCTAGCTTTAAACAATTCTCATGTTGAGCTAATATCTTTCCTGATTTTTACAAAGTGCATTATGTTTGGACCAATAACTTTAAGAAATTAGACAACACTGACCTAATTTCTGGCATGTACATAGGAAATATATAGAAGAATATTTATTTAAATATGATCAAAAACAGATCAGTGGTTTTGATATTAGGCAGTTTTGAAGTGTGACAATGGGTTTTTAATGGAACATGTTATTCCTCAATATCTCGAAGGATCGGTGTGTTATTGATCCAATTTTTCATATGGTAGGAGATTTTGGGGACACCTAACTGTATGCCGAATTTTGGATTTGTTAGTCTAAATGTTTCAAAATGTGCCAGTTTAATGTTTGGACAGGCAGCCGACGGACAAAGGACCATTGTTATAGCTTAGTTTACTAATAGACAGCTGAGCTAAAAATGTTTAGTTAACAATTCACAATTATCTGTGATAGTGTCATAATGATCTCTTATGATACTATCTTGAGAGAAAAAGTTTACTATTATTCACATTTATTTGTTTTCTCCTCTGTGAAGAAGTACATGTCTATTCAGGTTACACTGCACAGAGAAATATTTGCCACATACTTCACACTTGTATGGTTTCTCCCCAGTATGCGTACGTATATGAATTTTTAGTTGACTTGGCACGAAAAATCCTTTGCCGCATATTTCACAAATGAACGGTTTCTCCTCGGTGTGGGTTTTCTTGTGGGCGCCAAAATCGGATGAACTATGGAAACACTTGTCACATATGTCACATCTGAATGGTTTGAAGCCAGTATGGATACCTCTATGTTTGGATAATGCTGAAGAATGAGAGAAGCACCTGCCACATTGTTCACACGTAAATGGTTTCTCTCCCGTATGAGTCCTGCTGTGTCTTGTCAAATCAGACGAGAAGAGGAAACATTTACCGCACTGCTCACATTTGAATGGCCTCTCCCCTGTATGTATCCTCATATGATCTTTCAATGTGCCCTTCCGGGAGAAACATTTATCACATTGTTCACATTTAAACGGCTTCTCTCCAGTGTGAATTCTGATGTGTCTAGCCAGATGAGAAGGCTGGGAGAAACCTTTCCCACAATACAAACATTTTAGTAGTTTCTCATCACTTTGTTTTCTGTAGAATTGCTCCAGGTCGCTTGCATCACCAGAATAACTGTCATAGTCTTGGGGTTCAGATTTAATGGGACCCAAAACGGACTCATCTCCTGAAATATTTGGAACCGCTGTTGCTACATGAACTGTGATTTCTTCTCCCCTCTCTTCTGATGTAGTATTAGACTTGTGTGCATTAATATGTGTTGATATGGTTGCATAACGTTCTCTCTCCTGGTATTGGCAGATTTCTTGCTCCGTTTCAATATTGTTCTGATGGTTTTCCTGGTCCCTTTTCTTTTGAATACGCATGTCCAGTCCAGATAAAGTGTCCCCGCTCATTTCTTTCTTTTAATATACACTGCAAGAAAAATTAAAAATAAAATTAACTAAACAATACATGACACTGTCAACCTCAATTAAAAACATTAAGAAACTTAATATATATACATAATCTTTTTCATATTCAGGAGGTGATATGATCTACTTCTTATCAGAATAAATTTGGGATTTCAATAAAGCTCACTGTTTTGTTTTGTGACTTCAGTAGCTGACATTAATTGTTATCCAGATGAGAACATTTAATTCTAATTATCTATGGTGAATCAAAGATACATCTATCATATATGTTAAAACAATTTTTTAAGTTTGTATATTGACTTCAAAATAATTTGTTTCCATCCTAAGATCAGAACCTTGGATCATTTATATCTTATACACAAACATGTACTTTATGCTGACATTTTGTTCTATTGTATATATCATGTCTCTATCATGTATATTTTGCATAAAAAGAATTGTCTTGGCTAAAACATAAATATAACATAATACAAATTTAATTTATCATATATATAGAATTAAGGTTCCTCAGGGGTACTTGGTGTACGTTTTGGTATATGCACTTTAAATAAGACTTTTAAGGATATTTTATGTATTTTTTTGTATATATTTTATGCTATGTCTATTTTGTATAAAAAAATTGTCTTGGCTGACAATTATATATAATATATGTTTTATTTAACATAAAAATAATTAAGGTTCCTCAGAGGGTTCTCTTTGTTTTGGTATCACTTTAAATTAGCCTTAAATGATATTTGATGTAACTGTTTTTATTTTTATTAATCTTATGCTATGTTTATTTTGAATAAAATGAAATGTCTTGGCTGATCATTAAAAATAAATATCAAATTTATTTAACATAAATAGAATTAAGGTTCCTCAGGGGTACTTTGTGTTTTGATATCACTTATACATAAGCCTAAAAGAATATTTCATGTAATTTGCAAAATCATCCTGGAAACTTCTGGAAAATCAGCAGCTGTAGCTGCGTGTAGTCAACACTCAAGCTGCAGAACAACTTCATTCTTTAAAAGCAAAAGACATCTATTTCTTACACATGATGTCACCTGCAAACCACATCTTTACCTTCAGACTGATCACAAATTTAAACAATGTAATTCAGAACCAGAAAACGATGGAAACAGTCAAACAATCAGTTAATGAACTAAGCCTGCATCACTCTGGACAGCTGGTAGATGGGTCAGCAATACGTCAGGTGACTTCAAGAGTAGACATGGAAAAGACCATCACTGTCAGTCAAAGCGAAAGGAAAATGACAATAAGTGGAAAAAGAATGAGATATATTCTGTACTATGAAAAATTTCACAATTATTACAAGGTATTATTAGTTTGAATTCAATTCAAAATTAAAAAAAGAACTGAAATCTTTATTATGTATTAATAATAGAAGAGTGTGTAATAAAGGTAAGATTCAAATTAAAGTTAAGGAAATAACTTCTGCTAACTGATTATTTTTATCCAGGCCACACAAACCAATGTCACCAAGTGCTACGAAGAGAAAGTCTCCAAGCAATCAGAAGGATCAAGCCCCAACAGCACCAAAGAAAACCAAACAACAGGCTCCTTGCACAGAACTGCTTGACCCTAGACAGCATGACTCATCATCCGCTGGAGCAAGAGTTGAATCATGCACACCTAATGTATATGGAAAAGATATTCTGTTCCAGTACAAAATTCCTGGTGATGGTAACTGTTTTTTCAGGACTGGCCCATTGCTTGAATGAAAACCAGAAGCATGTGCACTTAAGAAAGCAAGTACATGAATGGTGAAAGGACAGTCAGTCGTTGCTTGATATTTCACCAATTGACTTGACAGAAACTGGAACACTGAACCATCCAGTAGGGGATATGGTCATTGTTGGTGCCGCAAATGTGTGAAAACATTCAAATCAATGTCTGGTATGACACAAGATGGTTTGGCTCATACAGAGATAAATGTCTTTATTCAGTGGAGTGGACATTACGATCCCCTGGTCAGTGAACCAGTTGCAGGTAACAAAGTATACCGCCATTGGTTTCGTAATCAAGAAAAATTGCATAGCTTGCATGGCAGTATTTATATTTTAAAGAAGAAAGCAGACCCTTCAGTCAAGATAATCTGCGTGTCGAACGGACAGAAAATAAGAAAGCAGCATTTTTTAAGTTAGGCCAAAAAAAAATGTTCTGCTTCTAATTACAAAGACTTTTAAAATAGGGTAGGTAGGTAGAAATTTTTTTTTTACATTTTTTTTATTTTGGCTTTTCTATATTTTAAAGACCATTCTTAACATGACAAAGTCCCAAACTAAGCAAAACGCATAATCACTATAGCTCAGACTGTCAGTAAAGCTGGCTAAAACAAAAGAACATCTCAGATGTTGCACTTTTTGCTTCTGACATTTAATAATAAACCAAGTGATAGCATAACATTTAAAAACAAGGGACCCATGGGTCAAGGCGCTCAGCTGATTGTGATTGGACTATAAATGTTTCTCCACTGTGATATTACATTGAGTCGATAAAGCTTATGAATATCATGGACATGTCTGGCTATTATAAAGGAATGTAATGTAATATGTGAGTAAATGATAAATGAAATTACCTGACTGATGGATTAATAGAGTAAAATATAGTGGTTTATTTTTTATTTGTTTAGGAGGGGTTGAAAATTGTGATATATTTGAGCAAATATGATGCAATGACAGCAGTAATAAGCAGTAGTAGAATGATGATAAGGCTATTTGTTGAAGGATCTAAAGTGTATGGTAGTCTGCAAGCTTTCAATAGGACAGATATGATGTTATGATTAACTATGCTGATGAAGTGATTTATGAATTTGTGACTGTATGACACAATATCTCTTTAGTTTTGACAAGGTACATTATTGTGATGCCCACTATGTCTACATATTACACAATATTGACATAATTTCTGGCATGTACATATGTACCTATTGACGAATAGTTATACAAAATATTAAAGTATAAATATATCTGATTCATCTTGTTCTTGCTTACTGAGGCTGACTTTGGGATTGGGTTGGGAGAAGGGAAAAGTGAGGGCAGCACGAAGGTGGATGTAGAAATATTCTATTGTAATGTTTTTCATTTATATAAGAATATGAAAAGCTAAGAGGAAAGGGGCCCTCCTATTTGGTTATAGTAAAGTTCTAAATATATGATTGCAAACTAATACTCTGACAAGACTGTCATGAAGAAAAACAGTAAAAATTTTGAGATACTGTGATGCTTATGAAAATTTACAGATGGACAGGCAAGTGGAAAGAATGGACTAATACCTTTATTTCACTTTCAAGGGAATAATGCATTTAAGTTTATATATAAGCCTATTTTTTTAGCATATCCACTTTCTCCATTAAGAAGTTTTTATCTGAATCATTTTTTTATTTACAGGTTTTATTGATTTTTAATAAAAAAAAACTGAAAATATAAGTAAAAATATTAGAATTGTTGCAAAAGTTGCAATCATTATATATACAGAGTAAAAAAACTGAAACTATAAGGTAAAATATTAGAATTGATGCAAAAGTTGCAATCATTATATATCCAGAGTGTAGCTCATATTGGGTCATATTATGCATACACATATAATTTATTATTTTTAAATCATAAATGGTTAAACTGAATTTAAAAGAAAATAATGCCACAACATGGAATCTACAAGATTATTCCTTGAATCACTATTAAAAAGTTTTGCACATTGGAGTTTTCAGTACATGCTTAATTTTATTCACCAAAATAAAATAATAAAAGATTCAGTAAATTTGATAAAATAAAACATCTTTTCAAATAAAGTATACACACTGTTGGTTGAATAGGGGACAAAAAATTCTCATTGTGCTTATTACTATCCCAGTTTTAATTTATTACTGGAATTAATAGTCAATTTCACACCTGGTGAAGTTTTCACTCTTCTGAAGTAAGGAATTACTTATCTGATGAACATCCACACTTTCATAGCAATACACCACTTTGTGGACACAATTAAAAGTACACTTTAATCATTGTAACCCTTGTGGTACAATACAAAATCTAAAATGTAGCATAGATAGCCCAGAATAAGAATGAATCAAATACAGAAAATAATAAAATTCATCTAGTTTACGCACCATCTGGGGGGGGGGGGGGGGAGTGCAGGGCAGAGGGGAAGCCTGCTGGTAGTGGCCAAGCTGAGCCAAGGCAAGCTGCCTGGGGTGGGTTACATAATGCAAGTGAAGGCTGTACTACTAGGTGGGCTAGATGTAAACAACACTTGACATGGTGTATGAAAACGTGAATAAAAGCTATTCTTTCCAATCAATTTCTTTGAAATTTCAGATTTTAAAAGATTAAATCCTTATTAATATATGCTGTGAAAATTAAATCAACAGTGCTTACAGGAAAAAAACGTGCCATTGCCAAAGTTGGACAAAATTTAAGGTATTGATTTTTTATTAATGCTAATAACTTGAAAAATTTGCAAAATTCAGATCTAATTTTGGGGAAACAATTGAATCTTGATTAAATAAAGTTATATTTCTGAAAAAAAAAGTCTCTAGGTTCAGCAATTCTCATGTTAGGTGAGTAAATATATTTCCTGATTTTTAAAAAATTGCATTATATTTTGGTCCATAACTTCAAAATAATACCAAATACTGACCTAATTTTTGGTATGTTCATAGAACATGTATGAAAGAATGTGAATACTAAATATGATCAAAAACAGATTAGTGGTTTTGATATAAGGCAGCCTTGAAGTGTAACAATGGCTTTTTTCATGGAAAACAGAGGTTTTTCCTTAATATTTCGAAGGAACAAAGTCCTAATGACCCAATTTTCGGTATGGTAGGAGATTTTGGGGACATCTAACATTATGCCAACAGCCTGGGGAGCATAGAGATGTGCACTGAATGACCTACAGTCATTAAAGTGGACTGCTTGACAATGTAAGGGAATACAACAAAAGCCTCCAAAAAAATTCAATAACTAGCCTAAAATTGCAGCTTTTATTTTCAAATTTCAGATTTTAACAGATTAAATCCTTATGTGTACATGCTGTGAAAAGTAAATCCACAGTACTTACAGGAAAAAAACATGCCGTGGCCAAAGTTGGGCAAACTTTAAGGTACCAATTTCATATTTTTGCCAATATTTAAAAAAATTTAACAGATTTTGATCTAATTTTTGGTATACAATTAAATTTTGATTGATTGAAGTTGTATTACTGAAAAAAAGTCCCTACCTTTAACACTTTTGGTCTTAAGTGACCAAATATCTTTCCTGATTTTTTTACAAATTCCATTATGTTTGGGCCCATAACTTTTTTAAATTAAATAATACTGACTTAATTTCTGGCATGTACATAGGAACTATACAGAGGAATATTTATGATAAATATGAAGAAAACCAGATGAGTGGTTCTGATATTAGGCAGTCCTGAAGTGTAAAAATAGATTTCTAATAAAAAATTGAGGTTTTTCCTTAATATCTTGAAGGAACAAAGTGTTATTAACCAAATTTTCGGCCTGGTAGGAGATTTTGGGAACATCTAACTGTATGCCGAATTTCAGATTCATAGGTCCAATGGTGTCGAAATGTGCCAGTCTTACGGACGGACATCCCGACGGACGGACGGACGGATGGACGGACGATGGACAATGGACCACAACTATAGCTCAGATGACTTATAGTCAGCTGAGCTAAAAATCAACCAAAACCTTCATGAAATGATACATTTTGGGAGAAAAAAAAACAACTCAATTTTTATTAAAGAAAGTGAACTCAAACTTTAATTTAATCACTTAATAATTAATTAAGTCATTGTATTCACATTCCCTTGCCAAAACATCAATGAAATATCCCTCAGTAAATTCGAGATATATGACAGACTTCACAATAATATTCTCCAACCTGGTCGGCATTGGATGCCGGCCTCAAGCAGGCATGATGATTTGAAAGTTCACTTTTCTTCCTTAAGCTTTGAACAACAAGGCATGACCTGTTGAGATATATATTTAACATAAAACTGGTGATTGCCGATCACTTTGAGCAATGGAATATACTATTTAAAAATAAAACGGGAGTCTTATCATCAGCGAGGGCGGTTTAATGTTGTCAGACCGATCGGCACGTGCCACTGATTCAGCAGCCACTGAACCATAGCTAACGCTCCGCATAGGCATGCAGTATCGTACTTGGGTTTCAGAAAAAAAATCACTGTGCGGAGGTTGCCGACAGTTGGAAGTCTTCGGTTGTGTTCTATATTGAGCATTCGGATAATCGTTGTAGTACATGGTCATCCAAGCTCTCTGGCGAAAGAAACCTGCAGATTCAGGCGAGGTGTTCTGAGTGCTACTTTCTAAGACATGTTGAAAAAAAGCAACTAGTGTCTTCAATAGACGCAAGGTGCCGCCACTCTGGACAACAGAATGGGTCCGTCAATGATGTTTACAAATGAAAAAAAAGGCTTCGGGGTTTCAACTTATTTTAGATAGGGTCAGCAGGGTAGAAATAGGGTTGGTCGGGAACCGGAAGCAGAACATTTATATTTTTTGGCCTTACCCTTGCCAGCACAACAGAAAAAGATACTGAGCTGGCTTCTTGATGAGGATGTTGTAAATGTAGTGTTAGATGGGGGAGAATGGTACAAGAAAAGGACATTGAAATGGTTCCAGAGGCAGTGCCAAATACAGTATTATATATGTTGGACTTGGGGGAAATCAAGTGTTATTGTACCGATGATGCATGGATTGCTTTGGAGCAGTTGACTGCAGTAAAAGCTAGATGTGCAATGAAGTACTGCAGGCACTGCAGTACTTGTATATAAGAAAACACCATTTCAACTGTATGTGATGCATGCTTGGAGTGGCAGCATTTATCTTGTGCTGGCCTCAGTAGGAAACCTGCTGCCCCCACATGGTTCTGCCAAAGCTGTTCAAAATAAATGCAGACGATCATATACCCTTATTCTATGCAATACATGTTTGGAATGGCAGCTTTATCTTGCCTCAGTAGGAAAGTTTAGATGCAACTGTCACAGTATGCATTTGACCAATGTATTCAGATATACAGTAGAACCACTGACAATTGCGACCACTTTGGGGACTGACCAAAGTGGTCAAATTGGGGGGTGGTCGTATTTGTGAAACTGTAAGTTATGTGAATTCTACATTCGGGACCGAGAAAAGTGGTTGTTATCGTGGGGGTGGTCACAATTGTGGGTTAGTCGCAAGGCGGGGTTCCATTGTATATATTTTATATATATATATATGTTTTATTTTATATATATAATAGTAGATTCAACTATTGCAGTATACATTTGACCAATGTGTTCAGAGATATATATATATATGTATATATATATATACTAGTATATATTTATAGGCCCCTAGTACATATTGTACATATAGTATATATTTTTATTTATATATATATATATATATATATATATATATATTATTTTACATACTTTACACAATCTTTAGATACCTATGGTACATATTTTGTATTTGCATACATAAAAAAACTCTGAATTTCTGAGGATTTATAAACACAGGAAAATGCGTAATTAGTAAAAGAGTCAAGACATAAATAGAGTATGTATGTATATTAAATATAATTACTACTGCAGTGTATATCTGTCTGTACAATAAACATTCCTCAAAATGGACTGAGTTTTTTTAATGGAGAGGCTGTGAAAAGGTGCTGAGACATAACAGGACTGTTTATACACCCCAACTAATTGATTCTATTCTTGACTGAATGATTAGCAGGGACTGAAGACATGTTTGCTTTGTATGTATGCAGTCACCCACCTTTAAGCCCCAGAGTTACTCAAGGTGTTACATAATCACCCTCCCCCCACAGAGAGAGAGAGAGAGAGAGGGAGAGAGAGATTTTGAACTCATTTTTTTAAATATAACACATAACAAAGGTACGTGTAATTGTTACAGGAAAAAATTCAGAGTGAAATACAGTTACTGAAACATTTAGATATACATGAATAGCTGTGATCCTTTCTGGCTGAGAGAGATCAATCAAACAGGAATCGCCATTAATTACTCAGGGTCACATCATAAATTTATGGCCCCAGATGGACAGACCACCCCAGACTGTCTACCAATTACAAAACCATCCTCCCCGGGGTCTGCAGAGAGGGTAGCCAAATGACCAGTAGACCAGTGGCAGGGTAGACATTAGCCATGAAAACATAACACTCAGGCTTCTGAAATAAACTGACGGGCCCATCGTCTACAGTTCAGCAAAAATCGACGTTTGGGGTGACGGGCTGTCACTAGGTAGACATATAGGCCTATGCCCAGTTGAGGCCAGTACTGGCAGTAGCACTTCGGACCTTACTCGATCAATCGGTCTTTGTAAGGAATCAACACTTTATGTGACACCCATTTGGATCAAGCGGACATGTTGGTCAAACTTTGAACAAATGCCTATTTTACAAACTCTCTTCGTGTACCGTAGTCATCGAACGTGGCAGGACAATAACAGAGAATTCCGCGATTTTATCGGGCTACGCCCCCCCCCCCCCCTTATCCTTGTCTTCATACAGCGCGGCTTTACTCAAGTTAATGGTATGCCTTGAAGTTCAGTGTTTTCTGCAAGCTATGAAACACGCGTTGAGTGATGATCCCAAAATCCATATTACCTACCCGTTTATACGGACGAAACACAAAGCTGAAGCCGTGCCCCACCATGAAGATCGATAGATATCAATATGAGCGATAATGTAGAAATGGTCATGCTAAAATTGGGATAGTTAAATAAGAATTCTTGGAGCATTATAAACTGATTTCGTGAACGTCGTGACAGGAAGAACCAGTTTCACTGCTTTTTAAAGTAAAGGTGAATTTGTTTTATGATTCAAAGTGGTGGAAAATGTTTCACGTTGACCGGGATTTGTAGAATAAAATTCGGAAGGCAGGCAGGACTCGGGGTATCACATGTCAAACTGTTAACCCCAAGCCCTGCATGCATGGTGATTTCAAAGTTAAACAGTAGGCAGCTCTACATATATTACAACTGCATACAATTAAGTACTCAAAAGACAATATTTCAAATGTATGCCAAAATGAGGAATGTTTTCCACAAAAGTTCACACAGCCCTGATGACTATATGAAAATGAAGTTTAAATTCATGCTTACAACCCCATGCTTACAAGTTCATCGGTTTTAAAGAAACATATCCGATCTGTTAAACGTAAAATTAATGAAGTAACCCTGTAATACTTTCAACAATTTCCAGTATTATTCAATCAGTTCATCTCGTGAACAAAAATGACATATGAATGTACATAATAAAATTTCTGTCTGTATGTGTTCTCTTGGACAATTGAATTTATTTATAACGGCTGAATGAAACTTTTCCGTCTTTACATCATTTTACATTTCTACATTACCTGATTTCTTGTAAAACAAAATTTTATTTTTAGGCAACCTGCTTATAAAAAACAAGAGCCCTGCAAATGGTGCACAATACGCCCGTCGCATATCTTGTCATCTCTGGCTCATTAAATATGCGTGAATTTTGCTTAGAATGTAATTCAGGTGCGAAATTGTATGGTTAATATTCATAATGAGTTTCATAAAAAATTATCAGATTGTTGGTAATTAAGTCATCACGCCCTACCAAAGTCTGGTGACTTCAGACCTAATTATTAAACATGGATGGAATACGCTTGAAATCGATCATAGGTGCATGAGGTATAATATATTTCTGTTGAGTTTTACTATATAAGATCCAACATATTTCTGGTAAGTTTTCGCGGCGACACCACAAAGTAACTTAGTGACCTCTGACCTTATCAAATATGAACTTGGGCGAGTTAATCTATATATTGGTGAGTAGTTATGGCGAAAATTGTGTTATCGCGGGGACACTAAACGATAACGGACGGATGGACAGGCGGACGGACGGGCCGTGTGTATACCATAATACGTCCCGTCATTATTCCCATAGCTCAAACCGAATACTTTACGAAGCTAGAACAGATGGCTGTAGAAATCTTTTAAAGCTTTGGTCAATAAAAAAAATAAAAGATGAATTTAATCCAAAATTTCACTAACTTGTAGGCCGGTTTGATAATTCCCCTGTAAAAATATCATATGCAAACAGTCTTGCAAAGGACCTATGATAAGGCTTCAATATTAATATTGAATTGATTATGGTCTAATTCACGGATATACAGGCGGGGGCGGATCCAGGATTTAGGAAAAGCAGGGGTCCATTAACCCTTGAGAACTCATGACAACATGTATGTGTGCAGGCGCGTTATTACGTATTCCATGACATTCCCTTGTCAATGAAAGTTACATACCTGCGAATGTCTCTTGTGTTAACATGCATAAAAATGTAATACTATAATATGGCTATAGCATGTAGGTGCATGTGCAAACATGTACACAAATAAAGATCACTCAGTCCTCGTATCGGTTTGGATATTTCAACACTCTACCATAACGTATGGTGTAAAACTATATATAAACTGGCAAACTAGTCTTAATCATCAATTCGATCAGCCAGGTCAAGTAAAATTGTCAATTCAGTCATGAGTCTCGTTTTGAATTTCAAAATTCACTGTTTGAAGATGTTTTATCGAATTAAATATCGAATGACATTTATAAATATGGCATCACTGATATTAGGAGGTTGTACCAGGTCTCTCAGCGTGGTAACAGGTGGATGACCATCTGTTTGGCGGATGGATACTGCGTAACTGGTACTGAAGGTACGGACAAATCTCTGATGTAGGCACGGTTTCGAGGTAAAATTCGACCATCGACGGTTGAAGTATTTACGACCTTGGCTCTCGGGCCTTATCTATTACTGACGCTGGTGTCCATTTGCCATTTGGGTTTTTGAAGTATACTGCCTGGTCAACATGTAAAGGTGCAAGATCTCTTGCATGTCTATCATGTATTTCTGTCATTTTGTTTTGTCGCTCCACGAGTTATCATGTTATGGGCCCCTAGCGCGCAGAATAAAGGTTACCATGGCCTTATTTCAGATTTCCAAATATATTTGCCAAGGACCACCCTGGTGAAGTATATTTTTTAATACATTCTAAATTTAGGAATGTAAATGTATTGGTTCAGATCACTAAGGAAAGTTTGAAAGAGCCACAACAAGCTTGTATTGGTTTAATAAAATAGAAACTATACTCGCACATTATCAGAATTGCAACATGGTGACTGGTAAGTTATCAAAGATAATAAGCAAACGTACCTAAGCTTGCACCGGTTGAGCGAAGATGGTAAGCACGGCACGAACCATCTCTTCCTGATGCTCAGGGCTCGGTCATCAGGATGCCCCGCCCCTGGTCAACAGAAGGTTAATAAGGGCAAAGTTCAAGCATAATTTAGAGCGGGATGCTACAATGGTTTTAGCCCTGTTAACAGCTGGACTGCTTCATTTGAATAGAGAAATGATGCGTAAAAAAAGTAAAGGGGGCACCATCAGTCTTCAGGAACTGATGAAACATTCCATGGTACAATATGCATGGCATGAATCATGGCAATCAGTGTGTAAGTTATTCAGATACATTTGCTTTTGTATCAATTTTTTAATTATTATGGGTTGCACAAACAGGCCCAAATAACTCAGAGAATATGGGTTACAGTGATCTAATTTCAGGTGTCCGTGGAGATTGTTCAAGGTCCTCCCTCGATCTTAAGTTAGGAGATTCCTGGTCAACCGGTTACGATTTGTGATGGACAGACGGACAAGCGTTTCAGTTAGCTGAGCTGAAATGTGAGCCGGAAGTCAACTTTTACAAAGCTCATGCATCTAGTGTTCTTTTCACTACAACTTCAAAAGTTCAGAAGACCATCTATATTAAAAGAACATAAGAACTGTGTCCATTGACATATAAATACAGTAACATCTTGTAGTTTGCTTACTAATTCTTGGGGAAATTGGGCCTGGACAGCTGCACTTGCACAATTAAAGAAACAAAACAACACTGTTTGACTGAAATAAAATTTAGTTTCCAAACCTTCAAATAATCAAACTGCAATATGATGATTACTTAAGCTAAACATGAAATTAAAACAAGCTGACCCCAGCAATCAGCTCCGCTGTCTGATTGAAAGAGGGCGAACAATTTTAATAGTACACCCATTTTAATATTAGCTGCAGGTAAATTTAACCCACTGCCTTGTGATTGGCTAAAGTGACCGGGGCGCCCATGAACTGAGAGGTGCTGGATACCCCGCCCCTTGATCACTCAATGTTAATGTGGTGCAAAAGGTTAACATCATGCAAGGGCAAGATGTTACAAGCTAATAGCCTATGGGCAATAACCATACTTGATTATATGTAAAAGTGCATCATTAATGCTAGGATATAATTCAAAGTCAAGAAAAGCAAAGCTGTGCTTAAAAATGCGATCCCACCAATAAACAATAAGAATATCAGGCATTTAAAATTTCCTGACAATTCTCATAGCCGTTTATTCGAAACTTGGAATTTTATGTTATCTCTGGTCCTTATAAGACCTGAAATAATTAACTTTTTCTGTTGTGTCTACAAACAAAATATTTGCATTCTGGCCACGATGTAGGTCCATGGAAGCACTATTTTTGTGGGCGGGGCAATTGGAAAAATGTCTCGTTTCCCTGAAAATATTTCCTACCCCCGTCCAGAATTAGAATATTATATACCACAGATAACATTATTTTATGGTAAAAATATGATAAATATTGTGTGGCAAAGGCCTGTGTGCGGTGAGAGGCGTGCAAAACAAAATTGTAAAAGGAAATTGTAAAAGGAAATTGTGCTCCTGTGTAGGTTTGAGGGAGACTAGTCATTCTACGTCATCATTTCCATGCTCTTCCCCATCCTCCCCTGCACCTAACCGAAACAAGACCCATGCAAACAGAGGTCTATTCTTTAAATATTTAAAAATAGTGACTGTGTTTCAGTGATATTACGACAACAATTAAAGCTTGTCTCTCGGCCTTGACAACCAAGTTCAAATACTCTTAGTTAACATTTTGCGTTATAAGGGCAAAGGATTTTATTCTATAAAAAAATATTAGACAATGTATCCAAATAAAAAAAGTAAACCACACTTTGAAAAAAATATAAGATCTGCAGGCATACCAACTACAAAAAAATCCAAACAGCCACCCTCGCCTAAACCTGAAATACAGTATTAACATTGACCAACAGCTGAGTTGTTAGGATATTTCCCATCTTTATGTGATTCACTTTAACAAAAAGTATCTATAAGATTGTCGGGATGGCAGATAAAGTTCTCTAGCTTTTCGCACAGAAGCGGGTTTGACTTAAATTGTTGAAATGAACGACTTATTGGAGGAACAACAAGAGACGATTTTTCACTTGTAGCCACAAATCATCACGGTTTATATTCTCATATACCTAAACAAGGCCATACTCATATATACTATATATGGTTACTGTCTAGATGTCACGCAGATCCCCTAAGATATAATTTTTATGTGGGTATATAATCAATAGTCATGCATTTATTTTTTGTGTGACAATGTACAGTGTGAGACACAGCCAGTTGTTTTGGGTCCCATGTAGTTTTTTTGTACCCATTATGACCACACTGGTAACAATGATCTGTGTCCGGTGAGGTGTAACAAAAACCCCTACGTAGTCCTTGTGTCCAAGGCCTATAACAATTCCCCTGAAACAAGAATAGGGCTGTCATAATTTCACTGGTTCTGCTCAATGTGCTTAGAATTGTTGTCAAGGCTCTTTTTAACAAGAATAAGGCAGTTGGCCAGCAGCTCTGCTAGAGGAAACATGAACCTCTCTCTACCTGAACTTTAAGAGGCCTGAGGGCTACACAACATGCCTGTTACCATATGCTACACTAAATTAAGACCAAGAGCTGTCTGTGTTTTGTTTCTTGGTATGGGCAACTATAGACTTTTAAATGCATACAAACCATGGTATGAACTGTGCCTCACTCAGAATGTTGATATCATGCATTAAAAGACTTGTTTTCAGTGGGTAGAGGTTTAGTGGAGACCGAGGGGTACCGGCAGTGCACGGACTACACCCAGAAGTACCGAGAATGGTGGAATTCAGACTGTGATACTTTTGACATTCATGAAAGGTGAGCCATTGTACAGTTGTTCTTGGTACCCAAAAGCAGAACTGACATTATGGTAGCCCCTATATATATATATATATATATATATATATATATATATATATATATATATATATATATATATATCAAACAGTACTATCATTATTATCTGCTGAAAGAGTGTTATACTTGATACAAAAATCCTAAGATATACATGTAGGAGGAGGCACGTTATTTCTTTTGGGACCCAATTTAATGACCATCCTTTAATATCTTGTTTTATCTCTATCGAAATACTGGCTCTGTTTCCCCTAAATGTTGGAGTTATCTTTTTTCTTTGAGCTGAAACAGTCCTATGCTATTTTACAGAAGGAGCCTTATGGTATTGGGTATACCTCCATTGATGGGTTGCTTCCGATAGAAGTTTCACTGGACTCCCTTTCTGCTTCTTGTGGTAACTGTAGTTACCCGGATTTCCAAGGATTGATATTATTCAACTCGTGTTTATTTTATAAAGTTTAGTGTCTAAGCTGTGCTGTACTTGCCAGCTTATTTCACAGTGAAGTGCTAATACTGGATATTTCCCTTTATGTCATATTACACTTATTTGCACTTATATTCATTAAAGTTATTGTACATCTTTCAGTTGATGTTCATTTGTATGTGCGAACGTTTTCTTATTACTAAAAGAACCTGGGGCAAGGTGCTTTTAACATCAGGGGATCTTAGGATGCAAACCTTGACACTAGACTGTCAGGGGAAACAAAAGAGAATTAATCTTAATGCATGTCAGAATGATATATGAAGTTTTGGGTGTTACTACATGTAACGTTTACAAAGGGATCCTTTATTAGATCGTTTAGGCTAAAACTGGAGGGAGGCTGGCTTACCAACAATAACAAGTATACATGTATGAACCTAAAAATATGCTTTCCGGTAAGAATGGCATGCTGACCTCTCATATCGTATGATTCAATATAAATGCCCAAACAATTAAGTTGAAGACGTGCGAAGAAAACACTGTCAAACTCTTGCATACTCCATAGTAATCATTCGTCACAAGTCACTTGATCCATGGCAACTGTTTATTTAACAATGTTTATCAGCAATTTAATCAACGTAAAAAAAAAACAAAACGACGAACAGAGCATAAAGAATACATATAAAACTCATTCCTTTCCTTTTAAATATGTATTTCATTATATACTAAAATGCGGAATATATAATGCTTTTTCGGCTAACCATTACAAATTCAACTTTGTCAAGTTCAAGCCGTGATTCATGTGTACGGGCACTTGGTTATGAATCAAATACGACTAACCCTATATGATGTAGTATAAATATGTATATATGTATTAGGTTTTATATGTTTATATATGTGTATATATATATATATATATATATATATATATATATATATATATGTGCGTGTGTTTGTGTTCAATTATCTCATTACAGAGTCAAGGTTGTGATGTCATGGACACATCAAATTCTATTTACAGGGAAAATGCATTGGGTTTAGCAGTAATTAAATGTAGATCAAGATTATATGTAATATTATGTATATGATTGTGCAGCGTCAGGGAAATCAACATAGTCTTTAGAAATATAATTATCAAGAATATATCATGGAGGAAATAATTCTCATCTAAAAGTAAACACATAAGTGAACAACAGAAGCAAAGTGAGAAAGATAAAACGTTACGGTGCACACTCCCTGCAAGGAACAGTATGTACCGTTTGACATAGTAGCCATGCCACCCATGGTCAAGCACTCCCTGCATGAAGATAACTTAAGGCTGGAGTGGGTGTGGTTCCATGGTGTGTTTGGGTATGGTTTCAGGATAAGTCATGCTTGGCTGCCTTTGTATGTCAGGGTGAGGTTCCAGCTGTCGGTGTTTGTTCCTTGGATACCTATGGCCTCTTCTTGTGGTCACAGTTAGGGGAGGGCTTCATTAAGGGGGCAGGTGAACAAAACTGTGCATATTTCAGATACTTTAATTCCTTTTAAATAACTCGCTTGTTGTTCATAATTATAGTTTTAGCTTGGTGCCACAAGTCATAATTTCTTTTTTTTCACTATCAAATGATATAGATAATGTCAAAGAAAAATAGGAATAATTTTTTTTGTGCAAGTCCCTACATTCAGGGTATTTTCCACATGTTGTGACACATATGTATGCTGGGCATTTGCACACAAAATATAAGCGAAGTGTCTTATTCTGATTGTTAAAGCAGAAAAGAAATAGTACATATAAGAATTCTTTCACTGAAAAAAGAGGGGAAAAAGAAAGAGAGCTGCTGAAAAATATAATGAAAAAAAATATTATAATATAAAAATACATATAATTAAAAAAAGTGGAAAAAGAGCATTTTTAGTAATATGGCACAATATTGCATTTATAAAAGTGATTGCATATTGTTTTGATCGTTTAAGTGATCAAATATCACATTTCTTAGGTTTTTTAATTATTTTCGATTTTTTCCATCAGAATAACTGTTTTTGAGTTTTTCGAGAATATCCGAGCTTTTTCAAAGTTTTACTATATACTCTATATTATCGCTCATGTTTCAACTTCTGCTTCGGATCACAACTCCTCACTTCAGCACTGTATTTCTTCAGTGATCCACGGTATTGCGCAATTTAATACATGGCACTTGTTCAGAACTGGGCCTACTACGTAATACTACATGTCTGCTTGGTCAAAACGGGTGTGGCATAAATTGTTACCTTACAGAAACTGATAACATATTTTCCTGAGAAATTCCCTTATTTAAAGGGGAGCCAGGCCAAACCCCCACCTCACCAGGTTGCTTACATTAAATTAAGCTGTTCAAATGCAAAATATAAAATAAAAATGGTTTCCCATTTACGCGATAGATGGCGCTTCTGTCGTAGCTTTCAATGCACCAAAATCACCCCGACTGCTGGTAAGACTATTAGCTATCTTATCTCACGGCTCATTTAAAAGCGTGTAGACCAGAGTTGGGTTCAAATGCGGTGTGAGGCATATAATGTAAATGCAGATCTATGTTTGCTCCCCCAAAAGGCAAATGCAAATGCTTTTCCAGTCATTGCATTTGAATGCAAAAGTTTTCAGATATTTTCAAATGCAAAAGCTTCATTATTCATTACATTTGAATGCAAATTCAAATGCATTTAAATATTTTCAAATACAAATGCATAATTTAAGAGCATTTAAAAGCAATGATTTAATCAAAGTATAATCTTTATCTGTATTAACTTTTATTGTGCCATTTATATAATTTTGGTTAAATTTATGGCAAATTACATGATGCATTCTTTTGAAAACTAAGCAGAAAATTATGAACAAAACATGTTTAGGTCACAATTAAATTCATTCCCTTAAGCTAGTTTTACTTTCTTACACCAGCGTGATGTGCTTAATCTAGAATGACATACATTATGTACCTAAACACACATGCCAGTGCCACAAAGCCAGCATTGCTAACCACAGTGAAGCAAGCATAAGGGACAAGATTTTTTCAGTTGACATCAAACGAGATTTGTATACATGTCCATAAATATTGGTAATACTTACCTGTCGACTATTACAGAAGAGTAAATAATTTTGGGGGAAAACACTTTAGTTAATACACTAAAATTCACATGTTTGATCCTGAAATTGGCCTATTTAAATATCTAAATTTCTTTTAGTAGAATTTGTATTTGACATTTGACTCGTTTTTTTAATGCAAATGCAAATGCAAAGCATTTTATTTTTCCAAGTGCAAATTCGAATACACAACATCAGCATTGCATTTGAATGCAAATGCAAATGCGGGTTTTCCAAGATCGTTGCATTTTAATCCAAGTTATTCAGACCTGTTAGGTATATATAGGGGTAGTAATTCTATAACTTTTCTTAATGAATTTAATTACAAAGATGTTCATTATTGATATGTATTGTGATACATTTTGTATATGGATAGATACTGCTGCTTTTTCATCTTTGTTGCAGGAGAAGCACATGTTCTGCTCCGGTCCACACCAGTATGTTCTATGGTTTGGACTGCCCCATTAATAATCCACCCCTATTGTAAAGTAGGCTGCCCTGGAGAAGTCAAGGCAGCAGGGCCTATCACTTCTTCTCTCGTGCTTGAATGATCCAGACGTGGGCCCAGTGGTCGGTACTTGGTTAAGTCATTTTGACGTGCGTAGGGGCTAAACGTTAATCGACATAAGGTGAAGTTCAATAGCCGCCGCGATTATTCTAGTTTCCTGTTTATCACGTTTAACTAACAGACTGGCAGTATATCTTTTGCTACGTAATAACAACCATACCAAATTCGGACAGACCTTTCAGCCACTTGGTGGGTTTAAATTTAAACTTAAATTTATATTTCCTGTGTGAAAAAATTCAACTATGGTACATACGAGACGAATATAAATGGAAGGTAGGTATTTTCACGGTCGTCTGATAAAAACATGAAAAAAGTATTACTTAAGCCCATGAGCTAAGATAAACAGAAAGGTTGTTTTCAGATATTTGAGAGGGATGCTATAGACTGTCGTGTATTTAAAATTGCAACTTTCCGGGGGTCTTCCAAGTTTTTAAATGTATCAAATTCCTGCCCCCCCTGCTCCTACAACATGAATTTGCAATGTTAATATTCCAAGAAATTTTGAAGCTCTTCAAATTCATCACCAGACAAAACGGATTAAAACTTTCAACAAAGTCTTATAGAAAAATTCCAAGGAGACCTCATGTATGAACATGTTAGATATCTTAGCCTTTGCATGCCGTATATGGCAACATATTCCGCATAGACATGCATTCACTATGAACAGTAGAACTGACGGTTCTTAATGAAATCATGCACAAGCGGGTCTTTCCGCCTTGTCTAAAAATCGCAAAAATAGTTAAAATATTTTAAGGCTAAAATATCGAAAATGGCCGAGAAATTGTACTAAAAATTGTAGCAGAAAAACAGCCACGGTCATTTCATTTCTTCAAATGTGACACAAAAAATATTTCCAGCAAGATCTCAGACAATTTGACATGTGACCTTAAGTTAGGTCTTCAAGGTCAAATGTGCGGAAACAGGAGGTGAAAAAGAGAAAGTTATTTATATATCATGTTCCAGAATGTAGACGGAATTCTGAACATGCTCTCGGTATACCTTCATTAATACACTCGCTGAAAATCCTGCTTAATAACATAAGCTTTGGTGCATCTCGGCCTGGACAGTCCTCTGTTTACACGTTGTCCTCTCTCCGCTGGCGACCAACGTTCGATTCCGCTAAGTGTGACTGTGAGAGTGGGTTATGTTTGAGAAGTTTGTCCGAATGGTTCCTGCTTGGTGATCTTTTGGTGAGTTACAGAAGCATATTGAGATTAAAAACTCAGAAATGGCTAGAACTTGCATCACCAATTTTTTTGCATATTTTGAACACATGAATCATATTTGAAAATGAGTTTTTTGTGGAGCCACCTGCATCGACCTGTGTTTTACGGACAAAAAAAATCTTAAGTTTCAGCCTCTTTAAGCTTCCACATTAAAATGTAGAACTGTTTACTTTTCTCAAGAATTATCTTAGGATAGGGGTTCTCTCAAATGTATTAGAATAGATCGGATTCTTTGATATTTGGTGAAGTTATTAAAGAAAGCTGAACTTAGTCTTGTGGCCAGGTAAGCCCATATCAAACTGAGGGCTGCATGAGTCGTCTGCAAAGCAGTTGTTTCAAATTCTGTAATATTGCACAAAAATGATTCTTAGGTGGCCTTTGTTCAAGTTTACTTCAATGATTTTGGCTGATTTATGGGACCTTTAACAAATTCAATGAAAGGACTGTGAGACACTTTAGTAGGCAAATCTAGTAGATTTATTGAAGTAACAGACGGAGCACTGTGTGTAATTAAGCATTATACCTGGTGTATATCAAACAGCACTGGTTCTCATTAGGCCTGTAGGTCTTGTTAAATTTTAGGAAATAATTACAGACTCTTTAAGGGCAGCTTGGGGTCATGATCCATGGGCACTTGTTAATTTTAGGTAATAATAAGTGACACTGTTGCAAGTTTGGTAAAGAAAATCCAATTTTGATATTTTCTTTTCCACCAAATAGGCCTGACAGTGTCCTGATGAGCTCAGTGACTTTGCTTTCTCTCTTTACTAGTTAGCAGTTGATGAAAACATGGATTCAAAGGTTTGATACAAGATGACCTCGATATGTTTATTAAAGAGGAGGAGGACCAGGAGCGTGTGAGGAGGAATACCCAGTCCGAAGAATCTTGCACGAAAGTCAACGATGGAGACCTCAGCATGTACACAGAGGAACAACATGACACTGAACACGAACAAAACATTTCATTTAGTGATCCAGGCGGTGTATATCAGTGTCAGTTTTGTGAAAGGTTTTTTTCACCGATGAAAATAATATGTGGGAACATATGGGAACTCGCACAAGTAATATTATAGGAAATCTGGGATGTGAAAAATATACTTGTTATCCAAGCGACCTGAACACGGATAACAGTGAACGTGAAAAAGGTGCTTCCGTTTCATTTAATATCGCTCAAGACATCTGTGACCACACCGATGAGAAACCATTTAAATGCCAAAAATGTGACAAATATTTCGCCCGTTCTTATGATCTCACCAGACACATCAGAAATCACACAGGGGAAAAGCGATACAAGTGTGGCCAGTGTGGTAAATCTTTTACTCGTTTATCTTCTTTGAATGTACACAAACGAAGCCATACTGGAGAGAAACCTTATGCCTGTGTCGTTTGTGGTAAATGCTTCACCCGTTCGAATGATCTAAAAGCACACACCCAAACTCATACTGGTGAAAAACCGTTCATATGTGAACTTTGTGGTAAATCTTTCTCCCAGAGGTCTCAACTAAATTTGCACAACAGAAGTCATACTGGAGAGAAACCATTCAAATGTGAACGATGTGGAAAAGGTTTTCTTCAGTCGTCTCAGTTGACTAAACACAACAGAATCATACTGGAGAGAAACCATATAAATGTGGGCAGTGCGGGAAGACCTTCACTTGTTCATCATCTCTTTGTGTACATAAACGATACCACACGGGAGAAAAACCTTATACATGTACTGAATGTGGCAAATGTTTCTCTCGTTTATCTGACCTCAAAAGACACAACCGAATACATACTAAAGAGACGCCATTCAGCTGTGAGCAATGCGGTAAATGTAGACTTCATGCGGGAAAGAAACCATTTAAATGTGAACACTGTGGGAAAAGTTTCTATTGTTTACATGACCTGGACAGGCATAACAGGCGCCATACTGGCGATAAACCGTTCAAATGTGAACAATGTAGCAAATGCTTCTCTAGCTCATCTCTAGCCTGACATTACACAAACAAATTCATGCTGGGGAGAAGCAGTTCAGTATGAGCTCTTTGGTAAATCTTTCACCTATTCCTCTAATCTGAATGTGCACATAAAAGCACACACAGGAGAGAAACCATATACTTGTGCTGTTTGTGGTAAAAGTTTTTCCCACTCGTCTTATCTGAGAGCACATCACAGAATTCATACCGGAGAAAAGCCATTCAAATGTGAGCAGTGTGGTAAATGTTTCGCGCGCTCGTCTGACTTGTATATTCACAAAAGGATTCATACTGGGGAGAAGCCATACCAATGTGACCAGTGCGGGCAGTGCTTTTCCCGTTTCTCAAATCTGGTCACGCATAAATGCACGCATACTGGAGAGAAACCTTACAAATGTGAACAATGTGGAAAATGTTTCGCCACCTTAGCTCACATGGCTAGACATAGTAGTATTCAGACTGCACCAAAAACATTGGAATGTTAAACATTATTGGCAGACTTTTAAATGACTAGATTCAATATATGTCACATTGGAGAATAATTTTAACGTACTCAGAGTGAGAAATAGTTCTTTCGGTCACACGATTCAAAATCTCTAGAAATTTGGAAAAAAATTGAATGTCTCAAATATTTCTGCCGTTCATCAGATCTGAAAAAAAAACAGCAGCACTCGCGCATGAATGAAAGTATACTCATTGTAAAAATTTCATAGCTGATTCACTTTGCTTCGCATGTTTTGAGACCAGTCATACACGGCCAAATTAAATGCTAATAATTCAATGCATGGATATGCGCATATCTATTCTACGTATGCAATATCACAACACAACATTGGCAAAATCATTATATAAATGTGAATTTACAGTTATTCTTGCATTAAACTTTATCTGATGTACAGAAAACTAATTTTCATTTAAAAACATCATTTATGGGATGAAAATCTATATATTGTTATACTTTGTCATTTTGCCAGTTATGGACTCATGGCTGGCATGTCAATTTATACATTAACTCCTTCTGTCTGTTCTTTGCTGGTTTTATGCAGGATCTGCAACATACACTCCTTTCAGATATGCTCCATGCATAATGTTCAGACTGAGCTTAACTCGTTACGCAGTGGTAAAATGATGCAAACACCTACCATGTAACCGTTATATGTTATAACATGTTTCACATGGGTTTTCTCCCTGCAAAAATGTTCAGATAAGAGTGAGAGCGGTGTTGGCTTATATACAGTGTAAAGCTTGAAGATAAAAGCCATACTCTTACAAAACCTTGTATATTTGTATTCAATAAATATTATGTACTGGGATATATTTCCCAGTTAGGCCTGTTAGTCTATCAGAGATGTTCTCGCTATATAAATATTATTAGGGCCCCGCTTGACAAGCGGTGCCCTCTAGTGGTCACCGTGTTAGTCCGTCCTACCGTCCTTCCGTCCATCCGTCCTTCCGTCAGTGACACTTTCTTTCACGCGCGATAACTCAACAACAACGAACTGCAGTTTTACAAAATCCACAGGGATGATTGGTACCTATGAGGGCTCCAGACCTATCGATTACAGACATGTCGGAATTCCAATATGGCCGCCACAGCCATATCGCTGATTTTCTTTCTCGCGATAACTCAACAAAAAACTACTGCAGCTTTCCCAAATTCACAGGGATGATTGGTACCTATGAGGGCTCCAGACCTATCGAATTACATACCCGTCGGAATTCCAATATGGCCACCACAGCCAGATCGCTGATTCTCTTTCGCGCCCGATAACTCAACAAAAACCTACTGCAGCTTTCCCAAATTCACAGGGATGAATGGTACCTGTGAGGGCTCCAGACCTATTGAATAACAGACATGTCGGAATTCCAATATGGCCACCACAGCCCGATCGCTGATTTTCTTTCGCGCGATAACTCAACAACAACATATTGCAGCTTTCCCAAATTCACAGGGATGATTGGTACCCATGAGGGCTCCAGACATATTGAATGACAGACCTGTCAGAATTCCAATATGGCCGCCACAGCCCAATCGCTGATTTTCTTTCGCGCGCGATAACTCAACAACAACCCTAATGCAGGTTTCCCAAATTCACAGGGATGATTGGAACCTTTGAGGGCTCCAGACCTATCGATTACAGACATGTCGGAATTCCAATATGGCCGCCACAGCCATATCGCTGATTTTCTTTCTCGCGATAACTCAACAACAACGTACTGCAGTTTTACAAAATCCACAGGGATGATTGGTACCTATGAGGGCTCCAGACCTATCGATTACAGACATGTCGGAATTCCAATATGGCCGCCACAGCCAGATCGCTGATTTTCTTTCTCGCGATAACTCAACAAAAAACTACTGCAGCTTTCCCAAATTCACAGGGATAATTGGTATCTATGAGGGCTCCAGACCTATCGAATTACATACCCGTCGGAATTCCAATATGGCCACCACAGCCAGATCGCTGATTCTGTTTCGCGCCCGATAACTCAACAAAAACCTACTGCAGCTTTGCCAAATTCACAGGCATGATTGGTACCTATGAGGGCTCCAGACCTATCGAATTACATACCCGTCGGAATTCCAATATGGCCACCACAGCCAGATCGCTGATTCTCTTTCGCGCCCGATAACTCAACAAAAACCTACTGCAGCTTTCCCAAATTCACAGGGATGATTGGTACCTGTGAGGGCTCCAGACCTATTGAATAACAGACCTGTCGGAATTCCAATATGGCCACCACAGCCCGATCGCTGATTTTCTTTCGCGCGATAACTCAACAACAACATATTGCAGCTTTCCCAAATTCACAGGGATGATTGGTACCTATGAGGGCTCCAGACATATTGAATGACAGACCTGTCAGAATTCCAATATGGCCGCCACAGCCCAATCGCTGATTTTCTTTCGCGCGCGATAACTCAACAACAACCCTAATGCAGCTTTCCAAAATTCACAGGGATGATTGGAACCTATGAGGGCTCCAGACCTTTCGAATTACAGACCTGTTTGAAATCCAATATGGCCACCATAGACCGATCGCTGATTTTCTTTCGCGCCCTTTAACTCAACAAAACCTACTGCAGCTTTCCCAAATTCACAGGGATGATTGGTAACTATGAGGGCTCCAGACCTATTGAATTACAGACCTGTTGGAATTCGAATATGGCCGCCACAGCCCGATCGCTGATTTTCTTTCGCACGCGATAACTCAACAACAACCCTAATGCAGCTTTCCCAAATTCACAGGGATGATTGGAACCTATGAAGGCTCCAGACCTATTGAATTACAGACCTGTTTGAATTCCAATATGGCCACCATAGCCCGATCGCTGATTTACTTTCGCGCCCTTTAACTCAACAAAAACCTACTGCAGCTTTCCCAAATTCACAGGGATGATTGGTAACTATGAGGGCTCCAGACCTATTGAATTACAGACCTGCTGGAATTCGAATATGGCCGCCACAGCCCGATCGCTGATTTTCTTTCGCACGCGATAACTCAACAAAAACCTACTGCAACTTTCCCAATTTCACAGGGATCATTGGTGCCAATGAGGGCTCCAGACCTATTCAATTGCTGACTTGCTCAAAATCAAATATGGCTAACAGACTACATTCGGTGATTTTCTATTGAACACATTATTTCAGACATATCTTCTTTAATATCATTTGATCCTGTAGGATTTTCCCCCTCATGCATATGGAAAAAAACCTATTTCTGTGTGTCATATTTTTCAAATTTAACTTTAGTTTTCACCAATATGTAAACTGGTTCAGCACCAGCAGAAACGCGGGGCCCTCCGAGGACCATTGTCCGACCACATCTAGCTATTATTATTATTATTTTAAATATGCTTATGAGGAATAGATAAATAAATCATTTATTGTTCAGCCTTGCATTAGTTTAGTGATGAGAGATTCTAGAATAAACAAAGGACCAAGGGGTCTCGGCGCTCAGCTGTATTTTGAAAAATCCAAGTGAATACAAAGATTTATTCCTAATGAATACAAAGAATTATTTCTATTATTATATATTTTTAAAGATATATTGCATTTGTAAAGCAGAGAGGATATGTCCTTGTTATTGTTATTTAGGGGTAGTCAAATACAGAATATGATTGCAGAAATAACTCTACTGTACTTCCACGGAAAATAAGGAATTTAAGCGATTTTCTGTTTGTGCTGAATATGCAAATATAGGAGTAATGTCTTTATTGGAATTGTAATAATCACATATACTGGGTTTGTGGACCTTTCTTCAGAAAAAAAAATTCCATGGTTTCCAAAGATTATCCATGACTTAAATTTTTACTTTTTAAAGACATTTCGGGAATGATATGGTAGGTTTTCCATGATTTTCTCAGGTAAATGAGATAAAACACATTTTTATGTGTGCTTCAGATATATGAAAATAAAATCAGCTAATTTTACTGATTCCACAGTTCCCTTATTTGTTAAATATGGCTGCCATGGCCACGAACTCGTATGGATGAAACAGTGAATCTGATTGGTAGACCTTCATCGTGTTTATACATGTGTAAACGGTTCCTTTTCATTTTACATGATTAAACATATTATTATAAATATGATAATGAAAAACTAGCCGTGAAAACCCGACTCAGTAGGCAACGATAAAGGGGCTTGTAAGCCGACTTAAGTTGTGATACAAGCAATATTGAGGAATGCATCGCAGTGGTCTTCCATCGTGTTGCATTCATATTGTGGTGAACAGCCCAAAGTCTTAACATTATGTTAACGAAAGATGAATAAACACAAGAGAAAACATGTGAACGCACAACCCAAACTAAAAGTCTATGGTAACGAGTCATTTCCTTTATCGCGTACAATTTGGCTGCGTCTAGTAACCCGTGCGAGCCATGAGTGTATTCATGCAATCAGAAATTCAACAAACCTGCGGAGGGGTTTATCAATATGCTTAGTTAAAACTTTAGTTTAAACTTTTCTCGCATATGTTGGTGGTGTTTGAAAGTACACTAAAAATACTAACGATTAGTTTGGTTTATGTCAACTAACAGTGGTCCTGTAGGCCATGAGACATAAAAAATGACGAAAATATTTGCATCCTTATTGGGCCTTATAATGTGGTCCCCATACCTAGATGTAAAGGCACTCTGACAGCCAGTGACAGGTTGTAATGTCAGAATGGCGATATGGCGCTAATGAAAACCTGATGTCAGCTGCACTGAGCAAATAAATCATGACATAGCTGCTTCAATGAAGAATACAATAAAGTAAATTTTGTATTCTCAAATATATATTTGCAATTGCAAAACAATATATATATATATATATATATATATATATATATATATATATATATATATAATCATGAGCTGGTCCATCTGTTTAAACTAAATAAATAATTGAACTTCAAGGTAAAATGTTGAATCAAGGTTTATTTAGAAATTAAAGTCCAACAAGTTTGCCGTCTGAATTATGTTACTTAAATGGAAACTGATGTATTAACATTACTATTCAGCTGCATGATTATTAAATGCCAAGACACCCAGTTGAATAAATTTATGAATCATAGACTTGATTGAAAATGAATTCCAATATGTAGTGTTTGTTTTAAAGCCCATTTTCTGAGAGGGTATCTCTGGTACAGGTGAGTGTGTCATCATGGGATATAAATACAATATATCTTTGAGATGTTTGACTAAAACCAAGATAAATAATAACATAAGAATATTAAAGATATTGCACTGTGCATGTGTATGTGTGCAGGGGGAGGGTTTCAGCTGATAAAGTCATAAACCTGCACCAGTGGCTTCAATTTACCGGGGGGGGGGATGACTCGGGGCTAGGGGGTATGACAAGGGGTGGGAGGGTTATATATATATATACACACACACACACACACACACACACACACACACACACATATATATATATATACGCATACTTTTTAGTCTGGTAAGACCTACTTTTGAGTAACCCGATTCAATCGGACTCAATATTAGTAGGCCCTGCTATATATTGAGTCCAATAACTATACAGTTTGAGTTTCTACAGTACAAGTCTCAGACTACACACGTCCCAATGCCCTTGTAACCAGTGTCAACAGGTGTTCGTTACCCCGTGCAAGCGCGTCACTCTTCAGAGCTGGGCCCGCTGAAACAAAATTGTAACAACATTTGGCTTCTAATCACTCGAGTCAGCGAGGGTCCCAGCGAGGTCTTCAAGTGCGGCCATTCGACTGTTCTTCTCGGTCCCTACTTTACTTGCTGACAAGCCTCTGATGAAAAGGTCAGAAAAAATATTTAAAAAATGATGACCCTAGTTTAATTTTGGTTGCTATCGAAACCATTATACACATACTTATTGGCGTTAAACTGGTGTAATCCTGTGTCTTGTTGTTTGGCAGTACACAGGCAGTCAAAGAACATGCAACTGATCCGTAGCTTATACCGTGACTTATATTGTAGAAACTCTTACTGTATGGCTATCGGACTCAATGTATGACAGGGCCTAATAATATTGAGTCCAATTAAATCGGGCTAACTTTTGAGTTGTGAGCCCAGTCATTACTGTACTGCAGTGGCCATTGATATCGCACTGCACAGCCGGTGTTACGACCCATAATGTAATAACCGGCCCATAATGTAATAAAAACGACCCATAATGTAATAACGGCTCATAATGTAATAAAAACGGCCCATATTGTAAAAACCATACCCTGCCCATATTGTTATAAAATCGCAAGTGGATAAAATGTTCATATTGCAATAAAATCGCAGGTGGGTAAAACGGCCAATAATTTTATAAATCAAATTTTATTCAACTTAAGCAATTCAAATATTGACTTCTAGTGACACGAATGTGTAAGTGAACATACAAGCATGAAAATCCACTGGATTTACATAATTCCTAAATGTTTAAAACGGTGAGCAAGCTTATGTGAGCCAAATATGGCCATGATTCATGTTTATCCTTTGTTTGGCTCAGTGTTTAACTGGGATGATAAAGTATTTACACAGGATAAACTGGATAATATCTAAAATGATATATATATATATATATATATATATATATATATATATATATATATATATATATATGGTTCTAATATTTTGGCGTCTGTATAAAACCTAAAAAAAGCACGTATTAAATGTAATTTTGGTTTGCTGAAAACACCTTAATATTTCTCCTGGGTACATTTCTAGGATTTTATAAAGCACCTGAGTCCATTAAAGCTAATATACTTGTATATATATATATATATATATATATATATATATATATATATATTCACAAGTATATATATATTAATGTAAATATTTTGACAATATAAAATGATAAAACCTAAAAATACTCTTTCTTTTTGATACATTTCAATTTATTCTAATTCTCTCTAAAATAAGGAATTTAAATTTAAATTTCAGTGCGTTTGGTCAATATATCGTAGAGAATATTTTATATGATCTCTCGAAACCCTCTAGATTAAAAAATTATAAATGTAGGTACTGCTGCAATTTCTCCTGTGTCTATCATCGGACTGACTGCCATCGACTAGAATTCGGGAGATAATATAATAAATAATAATCTTATATTCTATGGTAAGAAAAAAAAAATCAGTTAAGAATAAAAGTTTTTTCGGTTCTCTTATTTGGATAGGTTTAGATGTCTTAGGTCAATATGTATAAAACGTCACATAGATTAAGAGCTCAAACACACGTTTTTGAAGTTAAAACCTGGATGCGTCATTCGTGCGCTTCAAGAGTGACACTGATGCAATTTAATCTTGAAAAATAAAATGACACGCCCTAACAACAAAACAACAATTTAAAAATGCCGGTTTCTGTTCTAGAGGTAATGCAGAGAGCTCAGAGCGGGAAGATTGTGAGTTCAAATCTCAGCCGGGGAGCGGTAAGATTTTTCATGGTCGGCCCCCATCCAGGGTTAGCGCTCTGCAGCCGTGTATCACAAAGGTGTATGCAAGGGGGGGGGGGGGGGTCGGGAGGGTCGTACGACCCCCCAAAAACTTCAAAAAGGTCCACATTTTTTTCCAAAGAAATTTTTTTTGGTCAGAATCGCATATGGAAAAAGTTTTGATCAGGTACCAGCAATGCTTCAAAGACCTGGCAAAATCATATACTCTACGAGAAGATGGTTGATGTAAAGGAAGTGGCATTGGTACGTTCATTCTGACAAAAGCAACCTATAGACTGTTGCATTTAGGGCATGCCCTTGAGAACTCGGACTAGAAGAAAGACACTGAAATGTGGCATTCCTCAATGGCGTTGCAGTCTCAGATAAGGAATGGGATTAGGTAAAACTTTACCAATATTAGAGTCACAACTCTTGTTCTAATGGTAGGCCAATCCATGCAATTTTGTGCACTTTATTATATGAGACTTTTGACCGCTCATAGGCATTAGTGTCCATAATGTAGTCCTATTCACATGCAGACATTCACTCATGTAATTATATTTGCATAAGGAGTAAATTTACGCTTGTGCGTAAAATTCTACTTTAAGTATATTTCCATTGTGTTCACATGTCGTTAATGTTAGGAATGCAAAAATGACATTTAAAAACACTAAAAGAGTTAAACAAAGGCCCTATGGCTATAGAAACAAGAAATATATTCTTCCATGGTAAACGGACGTTTTCGGATAGGACATTCAGGAACTGGACAGTCCGGACAAAGACGTTAGTTTCAGACAGGTCTTTTTGTATGAAAAGGCCATTGGTTTTGAACTGAATGAAAAGATTTCAAATCCAGGCAAATCAAATACACCAATGTGTTCTTCAAATCTGCACGATGAAAGGAACATATGTTTTGATATAGACTACGCTTTCATTTTTTTTTAATTATTTTTTTTATTATTTTAACAAAGATGATAATATACATAACACATTGCTTAAAAATATATGATATAGCATACGCTTTAATTTTTCGTATTATTTTTTATTATTTTTACCAAGATGATAATATACATAACACATTATTAAAAAATATATACACTTTCCATAAGGCCCTTAATATACAGGAATGCACATAAACGCTAAAGAAAACTGTAGCTCACTTGGTCAGGCATAAACATTTATAACATATATTAGCTGTATCCCTGGAACTTTTGTTTATAAAAGGTATTATTAGATAGACAGAGCAATGGACCCCAAAATATCGCTGTATAGCTAACAGGTCAATTTAACATCATTGTGTCATCACCATTATGAAGTATTTGATAAAAATATTCCTTAATTTTACCTAAACTGTTGTTCTGGGTTCACCATATACATAATGTGCAACCTATGGATATTTGCATTTACCTTTAAAATGTTATTTCCCAACCATTTATGGCTCAAAACATTACATTTTCAACATATTGAGTTGTAAGCATATACACTAAAATGCTAAAACGGGTCCAGTCTTTTACAGGGAGACGTTTGTAGATGAAAAATTGAAAAATTATCCCTGCTTATTTCAAACGCCAAAGTCCTACAAAGTCATAATTTTTAAAAGTAAGTGTCCCTATTAAAATGTAAATATGTTCCTATATAAACATGATGCATATAGCTTTTCCTAATTGCACATTGGATCAACGTTTTCTGGATAAAGGTAATTTTTCCCTCTTCTTTATTAACTTCTTGACAGTGAGATATTATCAGGATAATCAGTACTGCATGAAACACCCAAATAACAAACAGTACCAGAAATATTAACTTGTCACATGAGTAAATGCTAAGGAATAAAGTCTTATATCTCCGATACTGTATCCACTTGAAACTATTTATAGTCCTTTTATTGGCTGCACTGGAAGATTAAGTCTAGTACACAAGTGTCAGGATCATACATACCAGCAAGGCACTATGTATTACAAGGTGACAAATTGTTAACCTTTAAGAATTTTCAGACAAACAGAAGCGTGTTAGGCCTAAATTCGAAAACTTTTGCTTTGTATCCAACTTATCAGAAACAAAAATGTCAGGTTTAAGTCTTTTTTTTTCTAGATCCGCCACTGAGCACCCCTCCCCTTCCCCGGTTTCCCGCAAATAATCGGTAATAGTAATTTTTATCCCTCTGAGAAAATAGAATGTTATATATTTCAACTTTTTATTGAAAGATTTTGTCATTTATTTTTAGATTCCTATTAACTTAGAGTCACTATTTTGTCGCCAAGAAACTAGTCTACGTACCTATGGGTCATATTCATGTGTATTTGTAGAAAAATGCTTCAATTCTGTTTTTTTCCAGTAAGAAAAGCATAAGCAAATCGCAAGCAAATTATAAGCAATGGAACAATGTCTTCATAAATGCTTTTTGCGACTATTTTCTGAGGACATAATGTATTATTGGACTTCTATTGAGACTAACTATGTCGGAAATAGTGCAAAATTGTAGATAGAAACAAAAAAATGGGTCTCGAATTTCATATTATCCCCCTTAGAAAATAGCAATATTATATTTATTAATTAATGTTCATTAGGAGGCACCATGTTTTAGCCAGGTAAATAGTCTGCATCCTTAAGGGAATCCTTGGGTATTTGTTGAAAAATACTTCATTTCTGTAGTGTTTTCTCAATAAGCAAACCATAAGCGAAACGCAAATAAATTGTAAGGAAAGGAACAATGTCTTCATTAATTCTTTTGCGACTATTTTCTAAAGACATAATGTATTATTTGACTAACCGGGAGCCTAATTATATCGTAAACGGTGCAAAACAGTAGATCAATTGATAAAAAATTAAAAAAAAAAAAAAAAATGGGCCCCTGTAATACATAATATCTCTTATTGGAAATACCAGTCTTTTACATTTCTAATAATGATTGAACGATTGTGCCCTTTATTTTTAGATTAATGTTCACTAGGAGTCACCAATGTGTAGCCAGGGAAATAGTCTGCGTCCTTAAGGGACATATTTGTGTGTATTTGTTGAGAAATGCTTCATTTCTGTGGTGTTTTATCAATTAGCAAAGCATAAGCAAAACGCAAGCAAATTGTAAGCAAAGGAACGTCTTCATAAATTCTTTTTGGGACAATTTTCGGAGGACATCATGTATTATGTGGCTTTCAGGAAGTCTAATCATGTCGGAAATAGCGGAAAATTGTAGATAAATTGGGAAAGAAATAAGAAAATGGGTCTCGAAATTCATTTTCTCCCTTTTATAAAATAGGAGTATTTTATATTTCTACTTTTTTTAAAAGATTTTGACATTTATTGTTAGATTCTTGTTCACTTAGCGTCACTATTTTATCGCCAAGGAACTAGTCTGCGTACCTATGGGTCATATTCATGTGTGTTTGTAGAAAAATGTTTCATTTCTGTGGTGTTTTTACCGTAAGCAAAGTATAAACAAAGCATAAGCAAAGTGTAAGCAAAGGAACTATGTCTTAAAAAATTCTTTTTGTGAATATTTTCTGAAGACAATGTATTTTTTGACTAACCGGTAGCCCAATTATATCGGAAACGGTGCAAAACAGTAGACCAATTGAGAATAAACTAAAAAATGGGTCCGTATTACCCATAATATCTCTTATTGGGAATAGTAGTATTTTACATTTCTAATATTGATTGAACGATTGTGCCCTTTATTTTTAGATTAATGTTCACTAGGAGGCACCATTGTGTAGCCAGGGAATTAGTCTGCGTCCCTACGGGACATATTTGTGTGTATATGTTGAAAAATGCTTTATTTCTGTGGTGTTTTCTCAATAAGCAAAGCATAAGCAAAACGCAAGCAAATTGTAAGCAAATCAACAATGTCTTGATAAATTCTTTTTGCCACTATTTTCTGAGGATATAATATATTATTAGGCTTCCGAGGTGTCTAATCATATAGGAAATAGTGGAAAATTGTAGATAAATTGTGAAAGAAATAAGAAAATGGGTCTCGAATTTCTTATCATCCCTTTTATAAAATAGTAATATTTTGTATTTTTACATTTTATTGAAAGATTTTGCCTATTATTGTTAGATTCCTGTTCACTTAGCGTCACTATTTTATCGCCAAGGACATAATGAAGACATAATGTAATATTTGACTAACCAGGAGCCTAATTATATCGAGAACGCTGCAAAACAGTAGACCAATTGAGAAAAAACTAAAAGATGGGTCCGTATTACCCATAATATCTCTTATTGGAAGTAGGAGTATTTTACATTTCTAATATTGATTGAACGATTGTGCCCTTTATTTTTAGATAAATGTTCACTAAGAGGCACCATTGTGTAGCCATGGAATTAGTCTGCGTCCCTACGGGACATATTTGTGTGTATTTGTTGAAAAATGCTTTATTTCTCTGGTGTTTTCTCAATAAGCAAAGCATAAGCAAAACGCAAGCAAATTGTAAGCCAAGGAACATTGTCGTCTTAAAATCTTTTTGCGGCTATTTTCTGAGGACATAATGTATTATTAGGCTCCCAGGGAGTATATTCATGCCAGAAATAGATGAATATTGTAGATAAATTGGGAAAGAAATGAGAAAATGGGTCTCGAAATCGATATTATTCCTTTTAGAAAATAGCAATATTTTAAATTTCTACTTTTTTTGAAAGGTTTTGCCATTTATATTTAGAATCCGGTTCACTAAGCGTCACTTTTTTGTCGCCAAGGAAATTGTCTGCGTACCTATGAGTCATATTCGGGTTTATTTGAAGAAAAATGCTTCATTTGTGTGGTGTTTTCTCAATATGGAAAGCATAAGCAAAACGTAAGCAAATTGTAAGCAAAGGAACAATGTCTTCATCAATTTTTTTTAAATATTTTCTAGAGACATAATGTATTATTTGGCTAACCGGGAGCCTTATTATATCGGAAACGTTGAAAACAGTAGATCAATTGAGAAAAAATAAACAAAAGGGTCCCTATAATCCCTAACATCTCTTATTGAAAATAGCAGTCTTTTACATTTCTAATATTGATTGAACGATTGTTCCCTTTATTTTTAGATTAATGTTTACCAGGAGGCACCATTGTGTAGCCGGGGAATATGTTTGCGTCCCTACGGGACATATTCGTGTGTATTTTTTGAAAAATGCTTCATTTCTGTGGTGTTTTCTCAATAAGCAAAGCATAAACAAAACGAAAGCAAATTGTCAGCAAAGAAACAATATCTTCATAAATTCTTTTTGTGACTATTTTCTGAGGACTTAATGTATTATTAGGGTTTCAGGGAGTCTAATCATGTCGGAAATAGTGGAAAATTGTAGATAAATTGGGAAAGAAATAAGAAAATGGGTCTCGAAATCGATATTATCCCTTTTAAAAAAATTGCAATATTTTATATTTCGACTTTTTATTGAAAGATTCTGCCATTTTTATTTTGAATCCGGTTCACTAAGCGTTACTATTTTGTCGCCAAGAAACTTGTCTGTGTACCCATGGGTAATATTCGTGTGTATTTGTAGAAAAATGCTTCATTTCTGTGGAGTTTTCTCAATAAGCAAAGCATAAGCAAAACGTAAGCAAATTGTAAGCAAAGAAACAATGTCTTCATAGATTCTTTTTGTAAATATTTTCTAGAGGCATAATATATTATTTGACTAACCCGGAGCCTAATTATATCGAAAACGGTGCAAAACAGTAGATCAAATGAGAAAAAATTTAAAATATGGGTCCCTATAATCCCTAACATCTCTTATTGGAAATAGCAATCTTTTACATTTCTAATATTGATTGAACGATTGTTCCCTTTACTTTTAGATTAATGTTCACCAGGAAGCACCATTGTGTAGGAAGGGAATTAGACTGCATCCCTACGGGACATATTCGTGTGTATTTTTTGAAAATGCTTCATTTCTGTGGTGTTTTCTCAATAAGCAAAGCATAAGCAAAACGCAAGCAAATTGTAAGCAAAGGAAAAATGTCTTCATAAATTCTTTTTGCGACTATTTTCTGAGGATATAATGTATTATTAGGGTTCCAGGGAGTCTAATCGTATCGGAAATAGTAGAAAATTGTAGATAAATTGGGAAAGAAATAAGAAAATGGGTCTCGAATTTAATATTATCCCTTTCATAAAATAGTAATATTTTATATTTTTACATTTTATTGAAAGATTTTGTCTTTTATTTTTAAATTTCTGTTCACTTAGCGTCACTATTTTGTCGCCAAGGAACTTGTCTGCGTACCTATGGGTCATATTTGTTTGTATTTGTAGAAAAATGCTTCATTTCTGTGGTGTTTTCACCGTAGGCAAAGAATTAGCAAAGCGTAAGGAAAGTGTAAGCAAAGGAACTACATCTTCATAAATTCTTTTTGTGAATATTTTATCAAGACATAATGTATTAGTTGACTAACCAGGAGCCTAATTATATCGGAAACGGTGCAAAACAGATCAAATGAGAAAAAATTAAAAAATGGGTCCCTATAATCCATAATATCTCTTATTTGATATAGCAGTCTTTTACATTTCTAATATTGGTTGAATGATTGTGCCCTTTATTTTTAGATTAATGTTCACTAGGAGGCACCATTGTTTAGCCAGGGAATTAGTCTGCGTCCCTACGGGACATATAGGTGTGTATTTTTTGAAAAATGCTTCATTTCTGTGGTGTTTTCTTAATAAGCAAAGTATAAGCAAAACGCAAGCAAATTGTAAGCAAAGGAAAAATGTCTTCATGATTTCTTTTTGCGACTATTTTCTTAGGATATAATGTATTATTAGGGTTCCAGGGAGTCTAATCGTATCGGAAATAGTGGAAAATTGTAGATAAATTGGGAAAGAAATGAGGGAATGGTTTTCAAATTTAATATTATCCCTTTCATAAAATAGTATTATTTCATATTTTTACATTTTATCGAAAGATTTTGCCTTTTATTTTTAGATTCCTGTTCACTTAGCGTCGCTATTTTGTCGCCAAGGAACTTGTCTGCGTCCCTACGGGACATATTCGTGTGTACTTTTTGAAATTGCTCAATTTCTGTGGTGTTTTCTCAATAAGCAAAGCATAAGGAAAACGCAAGCAAATTGTAGGCATAGGAAAAATGTCTTCATAAATTCTTTTTGCGACTATTTTCTGAGAATATAATGTATTATTAGGGTTCCAGGGGATCTAATCGTATCGGAAATAGTAGAAAATTGTAGATAAATTGGGAAAGAAATAAGAAAATGGGTCTCGAAATCGATATTCTCCCTTTTAGAAAATAGCAATATTTTATATTTCGACTTTTTATTGAAAGATTTTGCCATTTTTATTTAGAATCCGGTTCACTAAGCGTCACTATTTTGTCGCCAAGAAACTTGTCTGTGTACTATGGGTAATATTCGTGTGTATTTGTAGAAAAATGCTTCATTTCTGTGGTGTTTTCTCAATTAGCAAAGCATACGCAAAACGTAAGCAAATTGTAAGCAAAGGAACAATGTCTTCATAAATTCTTTTTGTAAATATTTTCTAGAGACATAATATTTTATTTGACTAACCCGGAGCCTAATTATATCGGAAACGGTGCAAAACAGTAGATCAATTGATAAAAAATTAAAAAAGGGTCCCAATAATCCCTAACATCTCTTATTCGATATAGCAATCTTTTACATTTCTAATATTGATTGAACGATTGTTCCCTTTACTTTTAGATTAATGTTCACTAGGAGGCACCATTTTGTAGAAAGGGAATTAGTCTGCGTACCTACGGGACATATTCGTGTGTACTTTTTGAAAATGCTTTATTTCTGTGGTGTTTTCTCAATAAGCAAAGCATAAGCAAAACGCAAGCAATTTGTAGGCAAAGAAACAGTATCTTCATAAATTCTTTTTGCGACTATTTTCTGAGGACATAATGTATTATTAGGGTTCCAGGGAGTCTAATCATGTCGGAAATAGTAGAAAATTGTAGATAAATTGGGAAAGAAATAAGAGAATGGGTCTCGAAATCGATATTATCCCTTTTAGAAAATTGCAATATTTTATATTTCGACTTTTTATTGAAAGATTTTGCCATTTTTATTTAGAATCCGGTTCACTAAGCGTCACTATTTTGTCGCAAAGAAATATGTCTGCGTACCCATGGATCATATTCGTGTGTATTTGTAGAAAAATGCTTCATTTCTGTTGTGTTTTCACCGTAAGCAAAGAATAAGCTAAGCGTTAAGAAAGTGTAAGCAAAGGAACTACATCTTCATAAATTCTTTTTGTGAATATTTTCTCAAGACATAATGTATTAGTTGACTAAACAGGAGCCTAATTATATCGGAAACGGTGCAAAACAGTAGATCAATTGAGAAAAAGATTAAAAAAAGGGTCCCTATAATCCCTAACATCTCTTATTAGAAATAGCAATCTTTTACATTTCTAATATTGATTGAACGATTGTTCCCTTTACTTTTAGATTAATGTTAAGTAGGAGGCACCATTGTGTAGCCAGGGAATTAGTCTGCGTCCCTACGGGACATATTCGTGTGTACTTTTTTAAAATGCTTAATTTCTGTGGTGTTTTCTCAATAAGCAAAGCATAAGCAAAACGCAAGCAAATTGTAAGCAAAGGAAAAATGTCTTCATCAATTCTTTTTGCGACTATTTTCTGAGGATATAATGTATTATTAGGGTTCCAGGGAGTCTAATCGTATCGGAAATAGTAGAAAATTGTAGATAAATTGGGAAAGAAATAAGAAAATGGGTCTCGAATTTAATATCAACCCTTTCATTAAATAGTAATATTTTACATTTTTACATTCTATTGAAAGATTTTGTCTTTTATTTTTAAATTCCTGTTCACTTAGCGTCACTATTTTGTCGCGAAGTAACTTGTCTGCGTACCTATGTGTCATATTCGTGTGTATTTGTAGAAAAATGCTTCATTTCTGTGGTGTTTTCTCAATAAGCAAAGCATAAGCAAAACGCAAGCAATTTTTAAGCAAAGAAACAATATCTTCATAAATTCTTTTTGCGACTATTTTCTGAGGACATAGTGAATTATTAGGGTTCCAGGGAGTCTAATCATGTCGGAAATAGTGGAAAATTGTAGATAAATTGGGAAAGAATTAAGAAAAATGGGTCTCGAAATCGATATTGTGCCTTTTAGAAAATAGCAATATTTTATATTTCGACTTTTTATTGAAAGATTTTGCCATTTTTATTTAGAATCCGGTTCACTAAGCGTCACAATTTTGTCGCCAAGAAACTTGTCTGCTTACCCATTTGTCATATTCGTGTGTATTTGTAGAAAAATGCTTCATTTCTGTGGTGTTTTCACCGTAAGCAAAGAATAAGCAAAGCGTAAGGAAAGTGTAAGCAAAGGAACTACATCTTCATAAATTCTTTTTGTGAATATTGTCTCAAGACATAATGTATTAGTTGACTAACCAGGAGCCTAATTATATCGGAAACGTTGCAAAACAGTAGATCAAATGAGAAAAAATTAAAAAAATGGTCCCTATAATCCATAATATCTCTTATTGGAAATAGCAGACTGTTACATTTCTAATATTGATTGAACGATTGTGCCCTTTATTTTTAGAATAATGTTCACTAGGACGGACCATTGTGTAGCCAGGGAATTAGTCTGCGTCCCAACGGGACATATTCGTGTGTATTTTTTGAAAAATGCTTCATTTCTGTGGTGTTTTCTCAATAAGCAAAGCATAAGCAAAACGCAAGCAAATTGTAAGCTAAGGAAAAATGTCTTCATAAATTCTTTTTGCGACTATTTTCTGAGAATATAATGTATTATTAGGGTTCCAGGGAGTCTAATCATGTCGGAAATAGTGGAAAATTGTAGATAAATTGGGAAAGAAATAAGAAAATGGGTCTCGAATTTAATATTATCCCTTTGATAATATAATAATATTTTATATTTTTACATTTTATTGAAAGATTTTGCCTTTTATTTTTAGATTCCTGTTCACTTAGCGTCACTATTTTGTCGCCAAGAACTTGTCTGCGTACCCATGGGTCATATTCGTGTGTATTTTCAGAAAAATGCTTCATTTCTGTGGTGTTTTCACCGTAAGCAAAGAATAAGCGAAGGAACTACATCTTCATCAATTCTTTTTGTGAATATTTTCTCAAGACATAATGTATAAGTTGACTAACCAGGAGCCTAATTATATCGAAAACGGTGCAAAACAGTAGATCAAATGAGAAAAAATTAAAAAATGGGTCCCTATAATCCATAATATCTCTTATTGGATATAGCAGTCTTTTACATTTCTAATATTGATTGAACGATTGTGCCCTTTATTTTTAGATTAATGTTCACTAGGAGGAACCATTGTGTAGCCAGGGAATTAGTCTGCGTCCCTACGGGACACATTCGTGTGTATTTTTTTAAAAATGCTTCATTTCTGTGGTGTTTTCTCAATAAGCAAGGCATAAGCAAAACACAAGCAATTTGTAGGCAAAGAAACAATATCTTCATAAATTCTTTTTGCGACTATTTTCTAAGGACATAATGAATTATTAGGGTTCCAGGGAGTCTAATCATGTCGGAAATAGTGGAAAATTGTAGATAAATTGGGAAAGAATTAAGAAAATGGGTCTCGAAATCGATATTGTCCCTTTTAGAAAATAGCAATATTTTATATTTCGACTTTTTATTGAAAGATTTTGCCATTATTATTTAGGATCCGGTTCACTAAGCGTCACTATTTTGTCGCCAAGAACTTGTCTGCGTACCCATGGGTCATATTCGTGTGTATTTTTAGAAAAATGCTTCATTTCTGTGGTGTTTTCACCGTAAGCAAAGAATAAGCGAAGGAACTACATCTTCATCAATTCTTTTTGCGACTATTTTCTGAGGACATAATGTATAATAAGGGTTCCAGGGAGTCTAATCATGTCGGAAATAGTGGAAAATTGTAGATAAATTGGGAAAGAAATAAGGGAATCGGTCTCGAATTTAATATTATCCCTTTCATAAAATAGTAATATTTCATATTTTTACATTTTATTGAAAGATTTTGCCTTTTATTTTTAGATTCCTGTTCACTTAGCGTCGCTATTTTGTCGCCAAGGAACTTGTCTGCGTACCCATGGGTCATATTCGTGTGTATTTGTATAAAATTCTTTATTTCTGTGGTGTTTTCTAAATAAGCAAAGCAAAAGTAAAACGCAAGCAATTTTAAAGCAAAGAAACAATATCTTCATAAATTCTTTTTGCGACTATTTTCTGAGGACATAATGAATTATTAGGGTTCCAGGGAGTCTAATCATGTCGGAAATAGTGGAAAATTGTAGATAAATTGGGAAAGAATTAAGAAAAATGGGTCTCGAAATCGATATTGTGCCTTTTAGAAAATAGCAATATTTTATATTTCGACTTTTTATTGAAAGATTTTGCCATTTTTATTTAGAATCCGGTTCACTAAGCGTCACTATTTTGTCGCCAAGAAACTTGTCTGCTTACCCATTTGTCATATTCGTGTGTATTTGTAGAAAAATGCTTCATTTCTGTGGTGTTTTCACCGTAAGCAAAGAATAAGCAAAGCGTAAGGAAAGTGTAAGCAAAGGAACTACATCTTCATAAATTCTTTTTGTGAATATTGTCTCAAGACATAATGTATTAGTTGACTAACCAGGAGCCTAATTATATCGGAAACGTTGCAAAACAGTAGATCAAATGAAAAAAAATTAAAAAAATGGTCCCTATAATCCATAATATCTCTTATTGGAAATAGCAGACTGTTACATTTCTAATATTGATTGAACGATTGTGCCCTTTATTTTTAGATTAATGTTCACTAGGAGGGACCATTGTGTAGCCAGGGAATTAGTCTGCGTCCCTACCGGACATATTCGTGTGTATTTTTTGAAAAATGCTTCATTTTCGTGGTGTTTTCTCAATAAGCAAAGCATAAGCAAAACGCAAGCAAATTGTAAGCTAAGGAAAAATGTCTTCATAAATTCTTTTTGCGACTATTTTCTGAGAATATAATGTATTATTAGGGTTCCAGGGAGTCTAATCATGTCGGAAATAGTGGAAAATTGTAGATAAATTGGGAAAGAAATAAGAAAATGGGTCTCGTATTTAATATTATCCCTTTGATAATATAATAATATTTTATATTTTTACATTTATTGAAAGATTTTGCCTTTTATTTTTAGATTCCTGTTCACTTAGCGTCACTATTTTGTCGCCAAGAACTTGTCTGCGTACCCATGGGTCATATTCGTGTGTATTTGTAGAAAAATGCTTCATTTCTGTGGTGTTTTCACCGTAAGCAGAGAATAAGCAAAGGAACTACATCTTCATCAATTCTTTTTGTGAATATTTTCTCAAGACATAATGTATTAGTTGACTAACCAGGAGCCTAATTATATCGAAAACGGTGCAAAACAGTAGATCAAATGAGAAAAAATTAAAAAATGGGTCCCTATAATCCATAATATCTCTTATTGGATATAGCAGTCTTTTACATTTCTAATATTGATTGAACGATTGTGCCCTTTATTTTTAGATTAATGTTCACTAGGAGGAACCATTGTGTAGCCAGGGAATTAGTCTGCGTCCCTACGGGACACATTCGTGTGTATTTTTTTAAAAATGCTTCATTTCTGTGGTGTTTTCTCAATAAGCAAGGCATAAGCAAAACACAAGCAATTTGTAGGCAAAGAAACAATATCTTCATAAATTCTTTTTGCGACTATTTTCTAAGGATATAATGAATTATTAGGTTTCCAGCGAGTCTAATCATGTCGGAAATAGTGGAAAATTGTAGATAAATTGGGAAAGAATTAAGAAAATGGGTCTCGAAATCGATATTGTCCCTTTTAGAAAATAGCAATATTTTATATTTCGACTTTTTATTGAAAGATTTTGCCATTATTATTTAGGATCCGGTTCACTAAGCGTCACTATTTTGTCGCCAAGAACTTGTCTGCGTACCCATGGGTCATATTCGTGTGTATTTGTAGAAAAATGCTTCATTTCTGTGGTGTTTTCACCGTAAGCAAAGAATAAGCAAAGGAACTACATCTTCATAAATTCTTTTTGTGAATATTTTCTCAAGACATAATGTATTAGTTGACTAACCAGGAGCCTAATTATATCGAAAACGGTGCAAAACAGTAGATCAAATGAGAAAAAAATTAAAAAATGGGTCCCTATAATTCATAATATCTCTTATTGGAAATAGCAGTCTTTTACATTTCTAATATTGATTGAACGATTGTGCCCTTTATTTTTAGATTAATGTTCACTAGGAGGAACCATTGTGTAGCCAGGGAATTAGTCTGCGTCCCTACGGGACACATTCGTGTGTATTTTTAGAAAAATGCTTCATTTCTGTGGTGTATTCTCAATAAGCAAAGCATAAGCAAGACACAAGCAATTTGTAGGCAAAGAAACAATATCTTCATAAATTCTTTTTGCGACTATTTTCTGAGGACATAATGTATAATAAGGGTTCCAGGGAGTCTAATCATGTCGGAAATAGTGGCAAATTGTAGATAAATTGGGAAAGAAATAAGGGAATGGGTCTCGAATTTAATATTATCCCTTTCATAAAATAGTAATATTTCATATTTTTACATTTTATTGAAAGATTTTGCCTTTTATTTTTAGATTCCTGTTCACTTAGCGTCGCTATTTTGTCGCCAAGGAACTTGTCTGCGTACCCATGGGTCATACTCGTGTGTATTTGTATAAAATTCTTCATTTCTGTGGTGTTTTCTAAATAAGCAAAGCAAAAGTAAAACGCAAGCAATTTTAAAGCAAAGAAACAATATCTTCATAAATTCTTTTTGCGACTATTTTCTGAGGACATAATGAATTATTAGGGTTCCAGCGAGTCTAATCATGTCGGAAATAGTGGAAAATTGTAGATAAATTGGGAAAGAATTAAGAAAATGGGTCTCGAAATCGATATTGTCCCTTTTAGAAAATAGCAATATTTTATATTTCGACATTTTATTGAAAGAATTTGCCATTTGTATTTAGAATCCGGTTCACTAAGCGTCACTATTTTGTCGCCAAGAACTTGTCTGCCTACCCATGGGTCATATTCGTGTGTATTTGTAGAAAAATGCTTCATTTCTGTGGTGTTTTCACCGTAAGCAAAGAATAAGCAAAGCGTAAGGAAAGTGTAAGCAAAGGAACTACATCTTCATAAATTCTTTTTGTGAATATTTTCTCAAGACATAATGTATAAGTTGACTAACCAGGAGCCTAATTATATCGGAAACGGTGCAAAACAGTAGATCAAATGAGAAAAAAATTGAAATATGGGTCCCTATAATCCATAATATCTCTTATTGGAAATAGCAGTCTTTTACATTTCTAATATTGATTGAACGATTGTGCCCTTTATTTTTAGATTAATGTTCACTAGGAGAAACCGTTATGTAGGAAGGGAATTAGTCTGCGTCCCTACGGGACATATTCGTGTGTATTTTCTGAAAAATGCTTCATTTCTGTGGTGTTTTCTCAATAAGCAAAGCATAAGCAAAGCGCAAGCAATTTGTAGGCAAAGAAACAATATCTTCATAAATTCTTTTTGCGACTATTTTCTGAGGACATAATGTATTATTAGGCTTCCAGGGAGTCTAATCATGTCGGAAATAGTGGAAAATTGTAGATAAATTGGGAAAGAAATCAGAGAATGGGTCTCGAAATCGATATTATCCCTTTAAGAAAATAGCAATATTTTATATTTCGACTTTTTATTGAAAGATTTTGCCATTTTATTTAGAATCCGGTTCACTTAGCGTCACTATTTTGTCGCAAAGAAATTTGTCTGCGTACCCATGGATCATATTCGTGTGTATTTGTAAAAAATGCTTCATTTCTGTGGTGTTTTCACCGTAAGCAAAGAATAAGCAAAGCGTTAAGAAAGTGTAAGCAAAGGAACTACATCTTCATAAATTCTTTTTGTGAATATTTTCTCAAGACATAATGTATTAGTTGACTAACCAGGAGCCTAATTATATCGGACACGGTGCAAAACAGTAGATCAATTGAGAAAAAAATTAAAAAAAGGGTCCCTATAATCCCTAACATCTCTTATTGGAAATAGCAATCTTTTACATTTCTAATATTGATTGAACGATTGTTCCCTTTACTTTTAGATTAATGTTCACTAGGAGGCACCATTGTGTAGAAAGGGAATTAGTCTGCGTCCCTACGGGACATATTCGTGTGTACTTTTTGAAAATGCTTCATTTCTGTGGTGTTTTTTCAATAAGCAAAGCATAAGCAAAACGCAAGCAAATTGTAAGCAAAGGAAAAATATCTTCATAAATTCTTTTTGCGACTATTTTCTGAGGATATAATGTATTATTAGGGTTCCAGGGAGACTAATCGTATCGGAAATAGTAGAAAATTGTAGATAAATTGGGAAAGAAATAAGAAAATGGGTCTCGAAATCGATATTATCCCTTTTAGAACATAGGAATATTTTATTTTTCGACTTTTTATTGAAAGATTTTGCCATTTTTATTTAGAATCCGGTTCACTAAGCGTCACTATTTTGTCGCCAAGAAACTTGTCTGTGTACCATGGGAAATATTCGTGTGTATTTGTAGAAAAATGCTTCATTTCTGTGGTGTTTTCTCAATAAGCAAATCATAAGCAAAACGTAAGCAAATTGTAAGCAAAGGAACAATGTCTTCATAAATTCTTTTTGTAAATATTTTCTAGAGACATAATATATAATTTGACTAACCCGGAGCCTAATTATATCGGAAACGGTGCAAAACAGTAGATCAATTGATAAAAAATTAAAAAAGGGTCCCTATAATCCCTAACATCTCTTATTGTAAATAGCAATCTTTTACATTTCTAATATTGATAGAACGATTGTTCCCTTTACTTTTAGATTAATGTTCACTAGGAGGCACCATTGTGTTGAAAGGGAATTAGTCTGCGTCCCTACGGGACATATTCGTGTGTACTTTTTGAAAATGCTTCATTTCTGTGGTGTTTTCTCAATAAGCAAAGCATAAGCAAAACGCAAGCAATTTGTAGGCAAAGAAACAATATCTTCATAAATTCTTTTTGCGACTATTTTCTGAGGACATAATGTATTAATAGGGTTCCAGGGAGTCTAATCATGTCGGAAATAGTAGAAAATTGTAGATAAATTGGGAAAGAAATCAGAGAATGGGTCTCGAAATCGATATTATCCCTTTAAGAAAATAGCAATATTTTATATTTCGACTTTTTATTGAAAGATTTTGCCATTTTTATTTAAAATCCGGTTCACTAAGCGTCACTATTTTGTCGCAAAGAAATTTGTCTGCGTACCCATGGATCATATTCGTGTGTATTTGTAAAAAATGCTTCATTTCTGTGGTGTTTTCACCGTAAGCAAAGAATAAGCAAAGCGTTAAGAAAGTGTAAGCAAAGGAACTACATCTTCATAAATTCTTTTTGTGAATATTTTCTCAAGACATAATGTATTAGTTGACTAACCAGGAGCCTAATTATATCGGACACGGTGCAAAACAGTAGATCAATTGAGAAAAAAATTAAAAAAAGGGTCCCTATAATCCCTAACATCTCTTATTGGAAATAGCAATCTTTTACATTTCTAATATTGATTGAACGATTGTTCCCTTTACTTTTAGATTAATGTTCACTAGGAGGCACCATTGTGTAGAAAGGGAATTATTCTGCGTCCCTACGGAACATATTCGTGTGTACTTTTTGAAAATGCTTCATTTCTGTGGTGTTTTCTCAATAAGCAAAGCATAAGCAAAACGCAAGCAAATTGTAAGCAAAGGAAAAATATCTTCATAAATTCTTTTTGCGACTATTTTCTGAGGATATAATGTATTATTAGGGTTCCAGGGAGACTAATCGTATCGGAAATAGTAGAAAATTGTAGATAAATTGGGAAAGAAATAAGAAAATGGGTCTCGAAATCGATATTATCCCTTTTAGAAAATAGGAATATTTTATTTTTCGACTTTTTATTGAAAGATTTTGCCATTTTTATTTAGAATCCGGTTCACTAAGCGTCACTATTTTGTCGCCAAGAAACTTGTCTGTGTACAATGGGTAATATTCGTGTGTATTTGTAGAAAAATGCTTCATTTCTGTGGTGTTTTCTCAATAAGCAAATCATAAGCAAAACGTAAGCAAATTGTAAGCAAAGGAACAATGTCTTCATAAATTCTTTTTGTAAATATTTTCTAGAGACATAATATATAATTTGACTAACCCGGAGCCTAATTATATCGGAAACGGTGCAAAACAGTAGATCAATTGATAAAAAATTAAAAAAGGGTCCCTATAATCCCTAACATCTCTTATTGTAAATAGCAATCTTTTACATTTCTAATATTGATAGAACGATTGTTCCCTTTACTTTTAGATTAATGTTCACTAGGAGGCACCAATGTGTTGAAAGGGAATTAGTCTGCGTCCCTACGGGACATATTCGTGTGTACTTTTTGAAAATGCTTCATTTCTGTGGTGTTTTCTCAATAAGCAAAGCATAAGCAAAACGCAAGCAATTTGTAGGCAAAGAAACAATATCTTCATAAATTCTTTTTGCGACTATTTTCTGAGGACATAATGTATTATTAGGGTTCCAGGGAGTCTAATCATGCCGGAAATAGTAGAAAATTGTAGATAAATTGGGAAAGAAATAAGAGAATGGGTCTCGAAATCGATATTATCCCTTTTAGAAAATAGCAATATTTTATATTTCTTTTTATTGAAAGATTTTGCCATTTTTATTTAGAATCCGGTTCACTAAGCGTCACTATTTTGTCGCAAAGAAATTTGTCTGCGTACCCATGGATCATATTCGTGTGTATTTGTAGAAAAATGGTTCATTTCTGTGGTGTTTTCACCGTAAGCAAAGAATAAGCAAAGCGTTAAGAAAGTGTAAGCAAAGGAACTACATCTTCATAAATTCTTTTTGTGAATATTTTCTCAAGACATAATGTATTAGTTGACTAACCAGGAGCCTAATTATGTCGGAAACGGTGCAAAACAGTAGATCAATTGAGAAAAAAATTAAAAAAAGGGTCCCTATAATCCCTAACATCTCTTATTGGAAATAGCAATCTTTTACATTTCTAATATTGATTGAACGATTGTTCCCTTTACTTTTAGATTAATGTTCACTAGGAGGCACCATTGTGTAGAAAGGGAATTAGTCTGCGTCCCTACGGGACATATTCGTGTGTACTTTTTGAAAATGCTTCATTTCTGTGGTGTTTTCTCAATAAGCAAAGCATAAGCAAAACGCAAGCAAATTGTAAGCAAAGGAAAAATATCTTCATAAATTCTTTTTGCGACTATTTTCTGAGGATATAATGTATTATTAGGGTTCCAGGGAGACTAATCGTATCGGAAATAGTAGAAAATTGTAGATAAATTGGGAAAGAAATAAGAAAATGGGTCTCGAATTTAATATTATCCCTTTCATACTATAGTAATATTTCATATTTTTACATTTTATTGAAAGATTTTGCCTTTTATTTTTAGATTCCTGTTCACTTAGCGTCACTATTGTGTCGCCAAGGAACTTGTCTGCGTACCTATGGGTCATATTCGTGTGTATTTTGAGAAAAATGCTTCATTTCTGTGGTGTTTTCACCGTAAGCAAAGAATAAGCAAAGCGTAAGGAAAGTGTAAGCAAAGGAACTAAATTTTCATAAATAGTTTTGTGAGTATTTTCTCAAGACATAATGTATTAGTTGACTAACCAGGAGCCTAATTATATCGGAAACGATGCAAAACAGTAGATCAAAGAGACAAAAATAAAAAAATGGGTCCCTATAATCCATAATATCTCTTATTGGATAAAGCAGTCTTTTACATTTCTCATATTGATTGAACGATTTTGCCCTTTATTTTTAGATTAATGTTCACTAGGAGGCACCATTGTGTTGAAAGGGAATTAGTCTGCGTCCCTACGGGACATATTCGTGTGTACTTTTTGAAAATGCTTCATTTCTGTGGTGTTTTCTCAATAAGCAAAGCATAAGCAAAACGCAAGCAATTTGTAGGCAAAGAAACAATATCTTCATAAATTCTTTTTGCGACTATTTTCTGAGGACATAATGTATTATTAGGGTTCCAGGGAGTCTAATCATGTCGGAAATAGTAGAAAATTGTAGATAAATTGGGAAAGAAATCAGAGAATGGGTCTCGAAATCGATATTATCCCTTTAAGAAAATAGCAATATTTTATATTTCGACTTTTTATTGAAAGATTTTGCCATTTTTATTTAAAATCCGGTTCACTAAGCGTCACTATTTTGTCGCAAAGAAATTTGTCTGCGTACCCATGGATCATATTCGTGTGTATTTGTAGAAAAATGCTTCATTTCTGTGGTGTTTTCACCGTAAGCAAAGAATAAGCAAAGAGTTAAGAAAGTGTAAGCAAAGGAACTACATCTTCATAAATTCTTTTTGTGAATATTTTCTCAAGACATAATGTATTAGTTGACTAACCAGGAGCCTAATTATATCGGACACGGTGCAAAACAGTAGATCAATTGAGAAAAAAATTAAAAAAAGGGTCCCTATAATCCCTAACATCTCTTATTGGAAATAGCAATCTTTTACATTTCTAATATTGATTGAACGATTGTTCCCTTTACTTTTAGATTAATGTTCACTAGGAGGCACCATTGTGTAGAAAGGGAATTAGTCTGCGTCCCTACGGGACATATTCGTGTGTACTTTTTGAAAATGCTTCATTTCTGTGGTGTTTTCTCAATAAGCAAAGCATAAGCAAAACGCATGCAAATTGTAAGCAAAGGAAAAATATCTCCATAAATTCTTTTTGCGACTATTTTCTGAGGATATAATGTATTATTAGGGTTCCAGGGAGACTAATCGTATCGGAAATAGTAGAAAATTGTAGATAAATTGGGAAAGAAATAAGAAAATGGGTCTCGAAATCGATATTATCCCTTTTAGAAAATAGGAATATTTTATTTTTCGACTTTTTATTGAAAGATTTTGCCATTTTTATTTAGAATCCGGTTCACTAAGCGTCACTATTTTGTCGCCAAGAAACTTGTCTGTGTACCATGGGTAATATTCGTGTGTATTTGTATAAAAATGCTTCATTTCTGTGGTGTTTTCTCAATAAGCAAATCATAAGCAAAACGTAAGCAAATTGTAAGCAAAGGAACAATGTCTTCATAAATTCTTTTTGTAAATATTTTCTAGAGACATAATATATAATTTGACTAACCCGGAGCCTAATTATATCGGAAACGGTGCAAAACAGTAGATCAATTGATAAAAAATTAAAAAAGGGTCCCTATAATCCCTAACATCTCTTATTGTAAATAGCAATCTTTTACATTTCTAATATTGATAGAACGATTGTTCCCTTTACTTTTAGATTAATGTTCACTAGGAGGCACCAATGTGTTGAAAGGGAATTAGTCTGCGTCCCTACGGGACATATTCGTGTGTACTTTTTGAAAATGCTTCATTTCTGTGGTGTTTTCTCAATAAGCAAAGCATAAGCAAAACGCAAGCAATTTGTAGGCAAAGAAACAATATCTTCATAAATTCTTTTTGCGACTATTTTCTGAGGACATAATGTATTATTAGGGTTCCAGGGAGTCTAATCATGCCGGAAATAGTAGAAAATTGTAGATAAATTGGGAAAGAAATAAGAGAATGGGTCTCGAAATCGATATTATCCCTTTTAGAAAATAGCAATATTTTATATTTCTTTTTATTGAAAGATTTTGCCATTTTTATTTAGAATCCGGTTCACTAAGCGTCACTATTTTGTCGCAAAGAAATTTGTCTGCGTACCCATGGATCATATTCGTGTGTATTTGTAGAAAAATGCTTCATTTCTGTGGTGTTTTCACCGTAAGCAAAGAATAAGCAAAGCGTTAAGAAAGTGTAAGCAAAGGAACTACATCTTCATAAATTCTTTTTGTGAATATTTTCTCAAGACATAATGTATTAGTTGACTAACCAGGAGCCTAATTATGTCGGAAACGGTGCAAAACAGTAGATCAATTGAGAAAAAAATTAAAAAAAGGGTCCCTATAATCCCTAACATCTCTTATTGGAAATAGCAATCTTTTACATTTCTAATATTGATTGAACGATTGTTCCCTTTACTTTTAGATTAATGTTCACTAGGAGGCACCATTGTGTAGAAAGGGAATTAGTCTGCGTCCCTACGGGACATATTCGTGTGTACTTTTTGAAAATGCTTCATTTCTGTGGTGTTTTCTCAATAAGCAAAGCATAAGCAAAACGCAAGCAAATTGTAAGCAAAGGAAAAATATCTTCATAAATTCTTTTTGCGACTATTTTCTGAGGATATAATGTATTATTAGGGTTCCAGGGAGACTAATCGTATCGGAAATAGTAGAAAATTGTAGATAAATTGGGAAAGAAATAAGAAAATGGGTCTCGAATTTAATATTATCCCTTTCATGCTATAGTAATATTTCATATTTTTACATTTTATTGAAAGATTTTGCCTTTTATTTTTAGATTCCTGTTCACTTAGTGACTATTGTGTCGCCAAGGAACTTGTCTGCGTACCTATGGGTCATATTCGTGTGTATTTTTAGAAAAATGCTTCATTTCTGTGGTGTTTTCACCGTAAGCAAAGAATAAGCAAAGCGTAAGGAAAGTGTAAGCAAAGGAACTAAATTTTCATAAATTGTTTTTGTGAGTATTTTCTCAAGACATAATGTATTAGTTGACTAACCAGGAGCCTAATTATATCGGAAACGATGCAAAACAGTAGATCAAAGAGACAAAAATAAAAAAATGGGTCCCTATAATCCATAATATCTCTTATTGGATAAAGCAGTCTTTTACATTTCTCATATTGATTGAACGATTTTGCCCTTTATTTTTAGATTAATGTTCACTAGGAGGCACCATTGTGTAGCAAGGGAATTAGTCTGTGTTCCTACGGGACATATTTGTTTGTTTTTGTAGAAAAATGCTTCATTTCTGTGGTGTTTTCTCAATAAGCAAAGCATAAGCAAAACGCAAGCAATTTTTAAGCAAAGAAACAAGATCTTCATAAATTCTTTTTGCGACTATTTTCTGAAGACATAATGAATTATTAGGGTTCCAGGGAGTCTAATCATGTCGGAAATAGTGGAAAATTGTAGATAAACTGGGAAAGAATTAAGAAAATGGGTCTCGAAATCGATATTGTCCCTTTTAGAAAATAGCAATATTTTATATTTCGACTATTTATTGAAAGATTTTGCCATTTTTATTTAGAATCCGGTTCACTAAGCGTCACTATTTTGTCGCCAAGAACTTGTCTGCGTACCCATGGGTCATATTCGTGTGTATTTGTAGAAAAATGCTTCATTTCTGTGGTGTTTTCACCGTAAGCAAAGAATAAGCAAAGGAACTACATCTTCATCAATTCTTTTTGTGAATATTTTCTCAAGACATAATGTATTAGTTGACTAACCAGGAGCCTAATTATATCGAAAACGGTGCAAAACAGTAGATCCAATGAGAAAAAATTAAAAAATGGGTCCCTATAATCCATAATATCTCTTATTGGAAATAGCAGTCTTTTACATTTCTAATATTGATTGAACGATTGTGCCCTTTATTTTTAGATTAATGTTGACTAGGAGGAACCATTGTGTAGCCAGGGAATTAGTCTGCGTCCCTACGGGACACATTCGTGTGTATTTTCTTAAAAAAAGCTACATTTCTGTGATGTTTTCTCAATAAGCAAGGCATAAGCAAAACACAAGCAATTTGTAGGCAAAGAAACAATATCTTCATAAATTCTTTTTGCGACTATTTTCTGAGGACATAATGTATAATTAGGGTTCCAGGGAGTCTAATCATGTCGGAAATAGTGGAAAATTGTAGATAAATTGGGAAAGAATTAAGAAAATGGGTCTCGAATTTAATATTATCCCTTTCATAAAATAGTAATATTTCATATTTTTACATTTTATTGAAAGGTTTTGGCCTTTTATATTTAGAATCCGGTTCACTAAGCGTCACTATTTTGTCGCCAAGAAACTTGTCTGTGTACCCATGGGTCATATTCGTGTGTATTTGTAGAAAAATGCTTCATTTCTGTGGTGTTTTCACCGTAATCAAAGAAAAAGCAAAGCGTAAGGAAAGTGTAAGCAAAGGAACTACATCTTCATAAATTCTTTTTGTGAATATTTTCTCAAGACATAATGTATAAGTTGACTAACCAGGAGCCTAATTATATCGGAAACGGTGCAAAACAGTAGATCAAATGAGAAAAAAATTAAAATATGGGTCCCTATAATCCATAATATCTCTTATTGGAAATAGCAGTCTTTTCCTTTTCTAATATTGATTGAACGATTGTGCCCTTTATTTTTAGGTTAATGTTCACTAGGACAAACCATTGTGTAGGAAGGGAATTAGTCTGCGTCACTTCGGGACATATTCGTGTGTATTTTCTGAAAAATGCTTCATTTCTGTGGTGTTTTCTTAATAAGCAAAGCATAAGCAAAGCGCAAGCAAATTGTAAGCAAAGGAACAATGTCTTCTTAAATTCTTTTTGCGACTATTTTCTGAGGACATAATGTATTATTAGGCTTCCAGGGAGTCTAATCATGTCGGAAATAGTGGAAAATTGTAGATAAATTGGGAAAGAAATAAGAGAATGGGTCTCGAAATCGATATTATCCCTTTAAGAAAATAGCAATATTTTAAATTTCGACTTTTTATTGAAAGATTTTGCCATTTTTATTTAGAATCCGGTTCACTAAGCGTCACTATTTTGTCGCCAAGAAACTTGTCTGCGTACCCATGGATCATATTCGTGTGTATTTGTAGAAAAATGCTTCATTTCTGTGGTGTTTTCACCGTAAGCAAAGAATAAGCAAAGCGTAAGGAAAGTGTAAGCAAAGGAACTACATCTTCATAAATTCTTTTTGTGAATATTGTTTTAAGACACAATGTATTAGTTGACTAACCAGGAGCCTAATTTTATCGGAAACGGTACAAAACAGTAGATCAAATGAGAAAAAATTAAAAAAAATGGGTCACTATGATCCATAATATCTCTTATTGGTAATAGCAGTCTTTTACATTTCCAATATTGATTGAACGATTGTGCCCTTTATTTTTAGATTAATGTTCACTAGGAGGCACCATTGTGTAGCCAGGGAATTAGTCTGCGTCCCTACGGGACATATACGTGTGTATTTTTTGAAAAATGCTTCATTTCTGTGGTGTTTTCTCAATAAGCAAAGCATAAGCAAAACGCAAGCAAATTGTAAGCAAAGGAAAAATGTCTTCATGAATTCTTTTTGCGACTATTTTCTGAGGATATAATGTATTATTAGGGTTCTAGGGAGTCTAATCGTATCGGAAATAGTGGGAAATTGTAGATAAATTGGGAAAGAAATAAGGGAATGGGTCTCGAATTTAATATTATCCCTTTCATAAAATAGTAATATTTCATATTTTTACATTTTATTGAAAGATTTTGCCTTTCATTTTTAAATTCCTGTTCACTTAGCGTCGCTATTTTGTCGCCAAGGAACTTGTCTGCGTACCCATGGGTCATATTCGTGTGTATTTGTATAAAATTCTTCATTTCTGTGGTGTTTTCTCAATAAGCAAAGCAAAAGTAAAACGCAAGCAATTTTAAAGCAAAGAAACAATATATTCATAAATTCTTTTTCGACTATTTTCTGAGGACATAATGAATTATTAGGGTTCCAGCGAGTCTAATCATGTCGGAAATAGTGGAAAATTGTAGATAAATTGGGAAAGAATTAAGAAAATGGGTCTCGAATTTAATATTATCCCTTTCATAAAATAGTAATATTTCATATTTTTACATTTTATTGAAAGATTTTGCCTTTTATATTTAGAATCCGGTTCACTAAGCGTCACTATTTTGTCGCCAAGAAACTTGTCTGTGTACCCATGGGTCATATTCGTGTGTATTTGTAGAAAAATGCTTCATTTCTGTGGTGTTTTCACCGTAATCAAAGAATAAGCAAAGCGTAAGGAAAGTGTAAGCAAAGGAACTACATCTTCATAAATTCTTTTTGTGAATATTTTCTCAAGACATAATGTATAAGTTGACTAACCAGGAGCCTAATTATATCGGAAACGGTGCAAAACAGTAGATCAAATGAGAAAAAAATTAAAATATGGGTCCCTATAATCCATAATATCTCTTATTGGAAATAGCAGTCTTTTACATTTCTAATATTGATTGAACGATTGTGCCCTTTATTTTTAGGTTAATGTTCACTAGGACAAACCATTGTGTAGGAAGGGAATTAGTCTGCGTCACTTCGGGACATATTCGTGTGTATTTTCTGAAAAATGCTTCATTTCTGTGGTGTTTTCTCAATAAGCAAAGCATAAGCAAAGCGCAAGCAAATTGTAAGCAAAGGAACAATGTCTTCTTAAATTCTTTTTGCGACTATTTTCTGAGGACATAATGTATTATTAGGGTTCCAGGGAGTCTAATCATGTCGGAAATAGTAGAAAATTGTAGATAAATTGGGAAAGAATTAAGAAAATGGGTCTCGAAATCGATATTGTCCCTTTTAGAAAATAGCAATATTTTATATTTCGACTTTTTATTGAAAGATTTTGCCATTATTATTTAGAATCCGGTTCACTAAGCGTCACTATTTTGTCGCAAAGAAATTTGTCTGCGTACCCATGGATCATATTCGTGTGTATTTGTAGAAAAATTCTTCATTTCTGTGGAGTTTTCTTAATAAGCAAAGCATAAGCAAAGCGCAAGCAAATTGTAAGCAAAGAAACAATATCTTCATAAATTCTTTTTCGACTATTTTCTGAGGACATAATGAATTATTAGGGTTCCAGCGAGTCTAATCATGTCGGAAATAGTGGAAAATTGTAGATAAATTTGGAAAGAATTAAGAAAATGGGTCTCGAATTTAATATTATCCCTTTCATAAAATAGTAATATTTCATATTTTTACATTTTATTGAAAGATTTTGCCTTTTATATTTAGAATCCGGTTCACTAAGCGTCACTATTTTGTCGCCAAGAAACTTGTCTGTGTACCCATGGGTCATATTCGTGTGTATTTGTAGAAAAATACTTCATTTCTGTGGTGTTTTCACCGTAAGCAAAGAATAAGCAAAGCGTAAGGAAAGTGTAAGCAAAGGAACTACATCTTCATAAATTCTTTTTGTGAATATTTTCTCAAGACATAATGTATAAGTTGACTAACCAGGAGCCTAATTATATCGGAAACGGTGCAAAACAGTAGATCAAATGAGAAAAAAATTGAAATATGGGTCCCTATAATCCATAATATCTCTTATTGGAAATAGCAGTCTTTTACATTTCTAATATTGATTGAACGATTGTGCCCTTTATTTTTAGATTAATGTTCACTAGGAGAAACCATTATGTAGGAAGGGAATTAGTCTGCGTCCCTACGGGACATATTCGTGTGTATTTTCTGAAAAATGCTTCATTTCTGTGGTGTTTTCTCAATAAGCAAAGCATAAGCAAAGCGCAAGCAATTTGTAGGCAAAGAAACAATATCTTCATAAATTCTTTTTGCGACTATTTTCTGAGGACATAATGTATTATTAGGCTTCCAGGGAGTCTAATCATGTCGGAAATAGTGGAAAATTGTAGATAAATTGGGAAAGAAATCAGAGAATGGGTCTCGAAATCGATATTATCCCTTTAAGAAAATAGCAATATTTTATATTTCGACTTTTTATTGAAAGATTTTGCCATTTTATTTAGAATCCGGTTCACTTAGCGTCACTATTTTGTCGCAAAGAAATTTGTCTGCGTACCCATGGATCATATTCGTGTGTATTTGTAAAAAATGCTTCATTTCTGTGGTGTTTTCACCGTAAGCAAAGAATAAGCAAAGCGTTAAGAAAGTGTAAGCAAAGGAACTACATCTTCATAAATTCTTTTTGTGAATATTTTCTCAAGACATAATGTATTAGTTGACTAACCAGGAGCCTAATTATATCGGACACGGTGCAAAACAGTAGATCAATTGAGAAAAAAATTAAAAAAAGGGTCCCTATAATCCCTAACATCTCTTATTGGAAATAGCAATCTTTTACATTTCTAATATTGATTGAACGATTGTTCCCTTTACTTTTAGATTAATGTTCACTAGGAGGCACCATTGTGTAGAAAGGGAATTAGTCTGCGTCCCTACGGGACATATTCGTGTGTACTTTTTGAAAATGCTTCATTTCTGTGGTGTTTTCTCAATAAGCAAAGCATAAGCAAAACGCAAGCAAATTGTAAGCAAAGGAAAAATATCTTCATAAATTCTTTTTGCGACTATTTTCTGAGGATATAATGTATTATTAGGGTTCCAGGGAGACTAATCGTATCGGAAATAGTAGAAAATTGTAGATAAATTGGGAAAGAAATAAGAAAATGGGTCTCGAAATCGATATTATCCCTTTTAGAACATAGGAATATTTTATTTTTCGACTTTTTATTGAAAGATTTTGCCATTTTTATTTAGAATCCGGTTCACTAAGCGTCACTATTTTGTCGCCAAGAAACTTGTCTGTGTACCATGGGAAATATTCGTGTGTATTTGTAGAAAAATGCTTCATTTCTGTGGTGTTTTCTCAATAAGCAAATCATAAGCAAAACGTAAGCAAATTGTAAGCAAAGGAACAATGTCTTCATAAATTCTTTTTGTAAATATTTTCTAGAGACATAATATATAATTTGACTAACCCGGAGCCTAATTATATCGGAAACGGTGCAAAACAGTAGATCAATTGATAAAAAATTAAAAAAGGGTCCCTATAATCCCTAACATCTCTTATTGTAAATAGCAATCTTTTACATTTCTAATATTGATAGAACGATTGTTCCCTTTACTTTTAGATTAATGTTCACTAGGAGGCACCATTGTGTTAAAAGGGAATTAGTCTGCGTCCCTACGGGACATATTCGTGTGTACTTTTTGAAAATGCTTCATTTCTGTGGTGTTTTCTCAATAAGCAAAGCATAAGCAAAACGCAAGCAATTTGTAGGCAAAGAAACAATATCTTCATAAATTCTTTTTGCGACTATTTTCTGAGGACATAATGTATTATTAGGGTTCCAGGGAGTCTAATCATGTCGGAAATAGTAGAAAATTGTAGATAAATTGGGAAAGAAATCAGAGAATGGGTCTCGAAATCGATATTATCCCTTTAAGAAAATAGCAATATTTTATATTTCGACTTTTTATTGAAAGATTTTGCCATTTTTATTTAAAATCCGGTTCACTAAGCGTCACTATTTTGTCGCAAAGAAATTTGTCTGCGTACCCATGGATCATATTCGTGTGTATTTGTAGAAAAATGCTTCATTTCTGTGGTGTTTTCACCGTAAGCAAAGAATAAGCAAAGCGTTAAGAAAGTGTAAGCAAAGGAACTACATCTTCATAAATTCTTTTTGTGAATATTTTCTCAAGACATAATGTATTAGTTGACTAACCAGGAGCCTAATTATATCGGACACGGTGCAAAACAGTAGATCAATTGAGAAAAAAATTAAAAAAAGGGTCCCTATAATCCCTAACATCTCTTATTGGAAATAGAAATCTTTTACATTTCTAATATTGATTGAACGATTGTTCCCTTTACTTTTAGATTAATGTTCACTAGGAGGCACCATTGTGTAGAAAGGGAATTAGTCTGCGTCCCTACGGGACATATTCGTGTGTACTTTTTGAAAATGCTTCATTTCTGTGGTGTTTTCTCAATAAGCAAAGCATAAGCAAAACGCAAGCAAATTGTAAGCAAAGGAAAAATATCTTCATAAATTCTTTTTGCGACTATTTTCTGAGGATATAATGTATTATTAGGGTTCCAGGGAGACTAATCGTATCGGAAATAGTAGAAAATTGTAGATAAATTGGGAAAGAAATAAGAAAATGGGTCTCGAAATCGATATTATCCCTTTTAGAAAATAGGAATATTTTATTTTTCGACTTTTTATTGAAAGATTTTGCCATTTTTATTTAGAATCCGGTTCACTAAGCGTCACTATTTTGTCGCCAAGAAACTTGTCTGTGTACAATGGGTAATATTCGTGTGTATTTGTAGAAAAATGCTTCATTTCTGTGGTGTTTTCTCAATAAGCAAATCATAAGCAAAACGTAAGCAAATTGTAAGCAAAGGAACAATGTCTTCATAAATTCTTTTTGTAAATATTTTCTAGAGACATAATATATAATTTGACTAACCCGGAGCCTAATTATATCGGAAACGGTGCAAAACAGTAGATCAATTGATAAAAAATTAAAAAAGGGTCCCTATAATCCCTAACATCTCTTATTGTAAATAGCAATCTTTTACATTTCTAATATTGATAGAACGATTGTTCCCTTTACTTTTAGATTAATGTTCACTAGGAGGCACCAATGTGTTGAAAGGGAATTAGTCTGCGTCCCTACGGGACATATTCGTGTGTACTTTTTGAAAATGCTTCATTTCTGTGGTGTTTTCTCAATAAGCAAAGCATAAGCAAAACGCAAGCAATTTGTAGGCAAAGAAACAATATCTTCATAAATTCTTTTTGCGACTATTTTCTGAGGACATAATGTATTATTAGGGTTCCAGGGAGTCTAATCATGCCGGAAATAGTAGAAAATTGTAGATAAATTGGGAAAGAAATAAGAGAATGGGTCTCGAAATCGATATTATCCCTTTTAGAAAATAGCAATATTTTATATTTCTTTTTATTGAAAGATTTTGCCATTTTTATTTAGAATCCGGTTCACTAAGCGTCACTATTTTGTCGCAAAGAAATTTGTCTGCGTACCCATGGATCATATTCGTGTGTATTTGTAGAAAAATGGTTCATTTCTGTGGTGTTTTCACCGTAAGCAAAGAATAAGCAAAGCGTTAAGAAAGTGTAAGCAAAGGAACTACATCTTCATAAATTCTTTTTGTGAATATTTTCTCAAGACATAATGTATTAGTTGACTAACCAGGAGCCTAATTATGTCGGAAACGGTGCAAAACAGTAGATCAATTGAGAAAAAAATTAAAAAAAGGGTCCCTATAATCCCTAACATCTCTTATTGGAAATAGCAATCTTTTACATTTCTAATATTGATTGAACGATTGTTCCCTTTACTTTTAGATTAATGTTCACTAGGAGGCACCATTGTGTAGAAAGGGAATAAGTCTGCGTCCCTACGGGACATATTCGTGTGTACTTTTTGAAAATGCTTCATTTCTGTGGTGTTTTCTCAATAAGCAAAGCATAAGCAAAACGCAAGCAAATTGTAAGCAAAGGAAAAATATCTTCATAAATTCTTTTTGCGACTATTTTCTGAGGATATAATGTATTATTAGGGTTCCAGGGAGACTAATCGTATCGGAAATAGTAGAAAATTGTAGATAAATTGGGAAAGAAATAAGAAAATGGGTCTCGAATTTAATATTATCCCTTTCATACTATAGTAATATTTCATATTTTTACATTTTATTGAAAGATTTTGCCTTTTATTTTTAGATTCCTGTTCACTTAGTGACTATTGTGTCGCCAAGGAACTTGTCTGCGTACCTATGGGTCATATTCGTGTGTATTTTTAGAAAAATGCTTCATTTCTGTGGTGTTTTCACCGTAAGCAAAGAATAAGCAAAGCGTAAGGAAAGTGTAAGCAAAGGAACTAAATTTTCATAAATTGTTTTTGTGAGTATTTTCTCAAGACATAATGTATTAGTTGACTAACCAGGAGCCTAATTATATCGGAAACGATGCAAAACAGTAGATCAAAGAGACAAAAATAAAAAAATGGGTCCCTATAATCCATAATATCTCTTATTGGATAAAGCAGTCTTTTACATTTCTCATATTGATTGAACGATTTTGCCCTTTATTTTTAGATTAATGTTCACTAGGAGGCACCATTGTGTAGCAAGGGAATTAGTCTGTGTCCCTACGGGACATATTTGTTTGTTTTTGTAGAAAAATGCTTCATTTCTGTGGTGTTTTCTCAATAAGCAAAGCATAAGCAAAACGCAAGCAATTTTTAAGCAAAGAAACAAGATCTTCATAAATTCTTTTTGCGACTATTTTCTGAAGACATAATGAATTATTAGGGTTCCAGGGAGTCTAATCATGTCGGAAATAGTGGAAAATTGTAGATAAACTGGGAAAGAATTAAGAAAATGGGTCTCGAAATCGATATTGTCCCTTTTAGAAAATAGCAATATTTTATATTTCGACTATTTATTGAAAGATTTTGCCATTTTTATTTAGAATCCAGTTCACTAAGCGTCACTATTTTGTCGCCAAGAACTTGTCTGCGTACCCATGGGTCATATTCGTGTGTATTTGTAGAAAAATGCTTCATTTCTGTGGTGTTTTCACCGTAAGCAAAGAATAAGCAAAGGAACTACATCTTCATCAATTCTTTTTGTGAATATTTTCTCAAGACATAATGTATTAGTTGACTAACCAGGAGCCTAATTATATCGAAAACGGTGCAAAACAGTAGATCAAATGAGAAAAAATTAAAAAATGGGTCCCTATAATCCATAATATCTCTTATTGGAAATAGCAGTCTTTTACATTTCTAATATTGATTGAACGATTGTGCCCTTTATTTTTAGATTAATGTTGACTAGGAGGAACCATTGTGTAGCCAGGGAATTAGTCTGCGTCCCTACGGGACACATTCGTGTGTATTTTCTTAAAAAAAGCTTCATTTCTGTGATGTTTTCTCAATAAGCAAGGCATAAGCAAAACACAAGCAATTTGTAGGCAAAGAAACAATATCTTCATAAATTCTTTTTGCGACTATTTTCTGAGGACATAATGTATAATTAGGGTTCCAGGGAGTCTAATCATGTCGGAAATAGTGGAAAATTGTAGATAAATTGGGAAAGAATTAAGAAAATGGGTCTCGAATTTAATATTATCCCTTTCATAAAATAGTAATATTTCATATTTTTACATTTTATTGAAAGATTTTGCCTTTTATATTTAGAATCCGGTTCACTAAGCGTCACTATTTTGTCGCCAAGAAACTTGTCTGTGTACCCATGGGTCATATTCGTGTGTATTTGTAGAAAAATGCTTCATTTCTGTGGTGTTTTCACCGTAATCAAAGAATAAGCAAAGCGTAAGGAAAGTGTAAGCAAAGGAACTACATCTTCATAAATTCTTTTTGTGAATATTTTCTCAAGACATAATGTATAAGTTGACTAACCAGGAGCCTAATTATATCGGAAACGGTGCAAAACAGTAGATCAAATGAGAAAAAAATTAAAATATGGGTCCCTATAATCCATAATATCTCTTATTGGAAATAGCAGTCTTTTACATTTCTAATATTGATTGAACGATTGTGCCCTTTATTTTTAGGTTAATGTTCACTAGGACAAACCATTGTGTAGGAAGGGAATTAGTCTGCGTCACTTCGGGACATATTCGTGTGTATTTTCTGAAAAATGCTTCATTTCTGTGGTGTTTTCTTAATAAGCAAAGCATAAGCAAAGCGCAAGCAAATTGTAAGCAAAGGAACAATGTCTTCTTAAATTCTTTTTGCGACTATTTTCTGAGGACATAATGTATTATTAGGCTTCCAGGGAGTCTAATCATGTCGGAAATAGTGGAAAATTGTAGATAAATTGGGAAAGAAATAAGAGAATGGGTCTCGAAATCGATATTATCCCTTTAAGAAAATAGCAATATTTTAAATTTCGACTTTTTATTGAAAGATTTTGCCATTTTTATTTAGAATCCGGTTCACTAAGCGTCACTATTTTGTCGCCAAGAAACTTGTCTGCGTACCCATGGATCATATTCGTGTGTATTTGTAGAAAAATGCTTCATTTCTGTGGTGTTTTCACCGTAAGCAAAGAATAAGCAAAGCGTAAGGAAAGTGTAAGCAAAGGAACTACATCTTCATAAATTCTTTTTGTGAATATTGTTTTAAGACACAATGTATTAGTTGACTAACCAGGAGCCTAATTTTATCGGAAACGGTACAAAACAGTAGATCAAATGAGAAAAAATTAAAAAAAATGGGTCACTATGATCCATAATATCTCTTATTGGAAATAGCAGTCTTTTACATTTCCAATATTGATTGAACGATTGTGCCCTTTATTTTTAGATTAATGTTCACTAGGAGGCACCATTGTGTAGCCAGGGAATTAGTCTGCGTCCCTACGGGACATATACGTGTGTATTTTTTGAAAAATGCTTCATTTCTGTGGTGTTTTCTCAATAAGCAAAGCATAAGCAAAACGCAAGCAAATTGTAAGCAAAGGAAAAATGTCTTCATGAATTCTTTTTGCGACTATTTTCTGAGGATATAATGTATTATTAGGGTTCTAGGGAGTCTAATCGTATCGGAAATAGTGGGAAATTGTAGATAAATTGGGAAAGAAATAAGGGAATGGGTCTCGAATTTAATATTATCCCTTTCATAAAATAGTAATATTTCATATTTTTACATTTTATTGAAAGATTTTGCCTTTTATTTTTAGATTCCTGTTCACTTAGCGTCGCTATTTTGTCGCCAAGGAACTTGTCTGCGTACCCATGGGTCATATTCGTGTGTATTTGTATAAAATTCTTCATTTCTGTGGTGTTTTCTCAATAAGCAAAGCAAAAGTAAAACGCAAGCAATTTTAAAGCAAAGAAACAATATCTTCATAAATTCTTTTTCGACTATTTTCTGAGGACATAATGAATTATTAGGGTTCCAGCGAGTCTAATCATGTCGGAAATAGTGGAAAATTGTAGATAAATTGGGAAAGAATTAAGAAAATGGGTCTCGAATTTAATATTATCCCTTTCATAAAATAGTAATATTTCATATTTTTACATTTTATTGAAAGATTTTGCCTTTTATATTTAGAATCCGGTTCACTAAGCGTCACTATTTTGTCGCCAAGAAACATGTCTGTGTACCCATGGGTCATATTCGTGTGTATTTGTAGAAAAATGCTTCATTTCTGTGGTGTTTTCACCGTAATCAAAGAATAAGCAAAGCGTAAGGAAAGTGTAAGCAAAGGAACTACATCTTCATAAATTCTTTTTGTGAATATTTTCTCAAGACATAATGTATAAGTTGACTAACCAGGAGCCTAATTATATCGGAAACGGTGCAAAACAGTAGATCAAATGAGAAAAAAATTAAAATATGGGTCCCTATAATCCATAATATCTCTTATTGGAAATAGCAGTCTTTTACATTTCTAATATTGATTGAACGATTGTGCTCTTTATTTTTAGGTTAATGTTCACTAGGACAAACCATTGTGTAGGAAGGGAATTAGTCTGCGTCACTTCGGGACATATTCGTGTGTATTTTCTGAAAAATGCTTCATTTCTGTGGTGTTTTCTCAATAAGCAAAGCATAAGCAAAGCGCAAGCAAATTGTAAGCAAAGGAACAATGTCTTCTTAAATTCTTTTTGCGACTATTTTCTGAGGACATAATGTATTATTAGGGTTCCAGGGAGTCTAATCATGTCGGAAATAGTAGAAAATTGTAGATAAATTGGGAAAGAATTAAGAAAATGGGTCTCGAAATCGATATTGTCCCTTTTAGAAAATAGCAATATTTCATATTTCGACTTTTTATTGAAAGATTTTGCCATTATTTTTTAGAATCCGGTTCACTAAGCGTCACTATTTTGTCGCAAAGAAATTTGTCTGCGTACCCATGGATCATATTCGTGTGTATTTGTAGAAAAATTCTTCATTTCTGTGGTGTTTTCTTAATAAGCAAAGCATAAGCAAAGCGCAAGCAAATTGTAAGCAAAGAAACAATATCTTCATAAATTCTTTTTCGACTATTTTCTGAGGACATAATGAATTATTAGGGTTCCAGCGAGTCTAATCATGTCGGAAAAAGTGGAAAATTGTAGATAAATTGGGAAAGAATTAAGAAAATGGGTCTCGAATTTAATATTATCGCTTTCATAAAATAGTAATATTTCATATTTTTACATTTTATTGAAAGATTTTGCCTTTTATATTTAGAATCCGGTTCACTAAGCGTCACTATTTTGTCGCCAAGAAACTTGTCTGTGTACCCATGGGTCATATTCGTGTGTATTTGTAGAAAAATGCTTCATTTCTGTGGTGTTTTCACCGTAATCAAAGAATAAGCAAAGCGTAAGGAAAGTGTAAGCAAAGGAACTACATCTTCATAAATTCTTTTTGTGAATATTTTCTCAAGACATAATGTATAAGTTGACTAACCAGGAGCCTAATTATATCGGAAACGGTGCAAAACAGTAGATCAAATGAGAAAAAAATTAAAATATGGGTCCCTATAATCCATAATATCTCTTATTGGAAATAGCAGTCTTTTACATTTCTAATATTGATTGAACGATTGTTCCCTTTATTTTTAGGTTAATGTTCACTAGGAAAAACCATTGTGTAGGAAGGGAATTAGTCTGCGTCACTTCGGGACATATTCGTGTGTATTTTCTGAAAAATGCTTCATAATATGCTTAAGCAAAGAATAAGCAAAGGAACTACATCTTCATCAATTCTTTTTGTGAATTTTTTCTCAAGACATAATGTATTAGTTGACTAACCAGGAGCCTAATTATATCGAAAACGGTGCAAAACAGTAGATCAAATGAGAAAAAATTAAAAAATGGGTCCCTATAATCCATAATATCTCTTATTGGAAATAGCAGTCTTTTACATTTCTAATATTGATTGAACGATTGTGCCCTTTATTTTTAGATTAATGTTGACTAGGAGGAACCATTGTGTAGCCAGGGAATTAGTCTGCGTCCCTACGGGACACATTCGTGTGTATTTTTTTAAAAAAAGCTTCATTTCTGTGATGTTTTCTCAATAAGCAAGGCATAAGCAAAACACAAGCAATTTGTAGGCAAAGAAACAATATCTTCATAAATTCTTTTTGCGACTATTTTCTGAGGACATAATGTATAATTAGGGTTCCAGGGAGTCTAATCATGTCGGAAATAGTGGAAAATTGTAGATAAATTGGGAAAGAATTAAGAAAATGGGTCTCGAATTTAATATTATCCCTTTCATAAAATAGTAATATTTCATATTTTTACATTTTATTGAAAGATTTTGCCTTTTATTTTTAGATTCCTGTTCACTTAGCGTCGCTATTTTGTCGCCAAGGAACTTGTCTGCGTACCCATGGGTCATATTCGTGTGTATTTGTATAAAATTCTTCATTTCTGTGGTGTTTTCTCAATAAGCAAAGCAAAAGTAAAACGCAAGCAATTTTAAAGCAAAAAAACAATATCTTCATAAATTCTTTTTCGACTATTTTCTGAGGACATAATGAATTATTAGGGTTCCAGCGAGTCTAATCATGTCGGAAATAGTGGAAAATTGTAGATAAATTGGGAAAGAATTAAGAAAATGGGTCTCGAATTTAATATTATCCCTTTCATAAAATAGTAATTATTCATATTTTTACATTTTATTGAAAGATTTTGCCTTTTATATTTAGAATCCGGTTCACTAAGCGTCACTATTTTGTCGCCAAGAAACTTGTCTGTGTACCCATGGGTCATATTCGTGTGTATTTGTAGAAAAATGCTTCATTTCTATGGTGTTTTCTCAATAAGCAAAGAATAAGCAAAGCGTAAGCAAATTGTAAGCAAAGGAACTACATCTTCATAAATTCTTTTTGTAAATATTTTCTAGAGACATAATGTATAAGTTGACTAACCAGGAGCCTAATTATATCGGAAACGGTGCAAAACAGTAGATCAAATGAGAAAAAAATTAAAATATGGGTCCCTATAATCCATAATATCTCTTATTGGAAATATCAGTCTTTTACATTTCTAATATTGATTGAACGATTGTGCCCTTTATTTTTAGGTTAATGTTCACTAGGACAAACCATTGTGTAGGAAGGGAATTAGTCTGCGTCACTTCGGGACATATTCGTGTGTATTTTCTGAAAAATGCTTCATTTCTGTGGTGTTTTCTCAATAAGCAAAGCATAAGCAAAGCGCAAGCAAATTGTAAGCAAAGGAACAATGTCTTCTTAAATTCTTTTTGCGACTATTTTCTGAGGACATAATGTATTATTAGGGTTCCAGGGAGTCTAATCATGTCGGAAATAGTAGAAAATTGTAGATAAATTGGGAAAGAATTAAGAAAATGGGTCTCGAAATCGATATTGTCCCTTTTAGAAAATAGCAATATTTTATATTTCGACTTTTTATTGAAAGATTTTGCCATTATTATTTAGAATCCGGTTCACTAAGCGTCACTATTTTGTCGCCAAGAAACTTGTCTGCGTACCCATGGGTCATATTCGTGTGTATTTGCAGAAAAATGCTTCATTTCTGTGGTGTTTCCACCGTAAGCAAAGAATAAGCAAAACGTAAGCAAATTGTAAGCAAAGGAACAATGTCTTCATAAATTCTTTTTGTAAATATTTTCTCAAGACATAATGTATTAGTTGACTAACCAGGAGCCTAATTATATCGGAAACGTTGCAAAACAGTAGATCAAATGAGAAAAAATAAAAAATGGGTCCCTATAATCCATAATATCTCTTATTGAAAATAGCAGACTGTTACATTTCTAATATTGATTGAACGATTGTGCCCTTTATTTTTAGATTAATGTTCACTAGGAGGCACCATTGTGTAGCCAGGGAATTAGTCTGCGTCCCTAGGGGTCATATTCGTGTGTATTTGTAGAAAAATGTTTCATTTCTGTGGTGTTTTCTCAATAAGCACAGCATAAGCAAAACGCAAGCAATTTTTAAGCAAAGAAACAATATCTTCATAAATTCTTTTTGCGACTATTTTCTGAGGACATAATGAATTATAAGGGCTCCAGGGAGTCTAATCATGTCGGAAATAGTGGAAAATTGTAGATAAATTGGGAAAGAATTAAGAAAATGGGTCTCGAAATCGATATTGTCCCTTTTAGAAAATAGCAATATTTTATATTTCGACATTTTATTGAAAGAATTTGCCATTTATATTTAGAATCCGGTTCACTAAGCGTCACTATTTTGTCGCCAAGAAACTTGTCTGCGTACCCATGGGTCATATTCGTGTTTATTTGTAGAAAAATGCTTCATTTCTGTGGTGTTTTCACCGTAAGCAAAGAATAAGTAAAACGTAAGGAAATTGTAAGCAAAGGAACTACATCTTCATAAATTCTTTTTGTGAATATTTTCTCGAGACATAATGTATAAGTTGACTAGCCAGGAGCCTAATTATATCGGAAACGGTGCAAAACAGTAGATCAAATGAGAAAAAATTAAAAAATGGCTCCCTATAATCCCTAACCTCTCTTATTGGAAATAGCAGTCTTTTACATTTCTAATATTGATTGAACGATTGTTCTCTTTACTTTTAGATTAATGTTCACTAGGAGGCACCAATGTGTAGAAAGAGAATTAATCTGCATCCCTACGGGACATATTCGTGTGTATTTTTTGAAAATGCTTCATTTCTGTGGTGTTTTCCCAATAAGCAAAGCATAAGCAAAACGCAAGCAAATTGTAAGCAAAAGAAAAATGTCTTCATAAATTCTTTTTGCGACTTTTTTCTGAGGACATAATGAATTATTAGGGTTCCAGGGTGTCTAATCATGTCGGAAATAGTGGAAAATTGTAGATAAATTGGGAAAGATATAAGAAAATGGGTCTCGAATTTAATATTATCCCTTTCAGAAAATAGTAATATTTCATATTTTTACATTTTATTGAAAGATTTTGCCTTTTATTTTTAGATTCCTGTTCACTTAGCGTCGCTATTTTGTCGCCAAGGAACTTGTCTGCGTACCCATGGGTCATATTCGTGTGCATTTGTAGAAAAATGCTTCATTTCTGTGGTGTTTTCTCAATAAGCCAAGCATAAGCAAAACGCAAGCAATTTTTAAGCAAAAGAAAAATGTCTTCATAAATTCTTTTTGCGACTATTTTCTGAGGACATAATGAATTATGAGGGCTCCAGGGAGTCTAATCATGTCGGAAATAGTGGAAAATTGTAGATAAATTTGGAAAGAATTAAGAAAATGGGTCTCGAAATCGATATTGTCCCTTTTAGAAAATAGCAATATTTTATATTTCGAATTTTTATTGAAAGATTTTGCCATTTTTATTTATAATCCGGTTCACTGTGCGTCACTATTTTGAAACCAAGAAACTTGTCTGCGTACCCATGGGTCATATTCGTGTGTATTTGTAGAAAAATGCTTCATTTCTGTGGTGTTTTCACCGTAAGCAAAGAATAAGCAAAGCGTAAGGAAAGTGTAAGCAAAGGAACTACATCTTCATAAATTCTTTTTGCGACTATTTTCTGAGGACATAATGAATTATGAGGGCTCCAGGGAGTCTAATCATGTGGGAAATAGTGGAAAATTGTAGATAAATTTGGAAAGAATTAAGAAAATGGGTCTCGAAATCGATATTGTCCCTTTTAGAAAATAGCAATATTTTATATTTCGAATTTTTATTGAAAGATTTTGCCATTTTTATTTATAATCCGGTTCACTGTGCGTCACTATTTTGAAACCAAGAAACTTGTCTGCGTACCCATGGGTCATATTCGTGTGTATTTGTAGAAAAATGCTTCATTTCTGTGGTGTTTTCACCGTAAGCAAAGAATAAGCAAAGCGTAAGGAAAGTGTAAGCAAAGGAACTACATCTTCATAAATTCTTTTTGTGAATATTTTCTCAAGACATAATGTATAAGTTGACTAACCAGGAGCATAATTATATCGGAAACGGTGCAAAACAGTAGTTCAAATGAGAAAAAATAAAAAAAAATGGCTCCCTATAATCCCTAACCTCTCTTATTGGAAATAGCAGTCTTTTACATTTCTAATATTGATTGAACGATTGTTCTCTTTACTTTTAGATTAATGTTCACTAGGAGGCACCATTGTGTAGGAAGAGAATTAGTCTGCATCCCGACGGGATATATTTGTGTGTATTTTTTGAAAATGCTTCATTTCTGTGGTGTTTTCTCAATAAGCAAAGCATAAGCAAAACGCAAGCAAATTGTAAGCAAAAGAAAAATGTCTTCATAAATTCTTTTTGCGACTATTTTCTGAGGATATAATGTATTATTAGGGTTCCAGGGAGTCTAATCGTATCGGAAATAGTAGAAAATTGTAGATAAATTGGGAAAGAAATAAGAAAATGGGTCTCGAATTTAATATTAACCCTTTCATAAAATAGTAATATTTCATATTTTTACATTTTATTGAAAGATTTTGCCTTTTACTTTTAAATTCTTGTTCACTTAGCGTCGCTATTTTGTCGCCAAGGAACTTGTCTGCGTACCTATGGGTCATATTCGTGTGTTTTTGTAGAAAAATGCTTCATTTCTGTGGTGTTTTCACCGTAAGCAAAGAATAAGCAAAGCGTAAGGAAAGTGTAAGCAAAGGAACTACATCTTCATAAATTCTTTTTGTGAATATTTTCTCAAGACATAATGTAATAGATGACTAACCAGGAGCCTAATTATATCGGAAAGGTGCAAAACAGTAGATCAATTGAGAAAAAATTAAAAAATGGGTCCCTATAATCCATAATATCTCTTATTGGATATAGCAGTCTTTTACATTTCTCATATTGATTGAACGATTGTGCCCTTTATTTTTAGATTAATGTTCACTAGGAGGCACCATTGTGTAGCAAGGGAAATAGTCTGCGTCCCTACGGAACATATTTGTTTGTTTTTGTTGAAAAATGCTTCATTTCTGTGGTGTTTTCTCAATAAGCAAAGCAAAAGTAAAACGCAAGCAATTTTTAAGCAAAGAAACAATGTCTTCATAAATTCTTTTTGCAACTATTTTCTGAGGACATTATGAATTATTAGGGTTCCAGGGAGTCTAATCATGTCGGAAACAGTGGAAAATTGTAGATAAATTTGGAAAGAATTAAGAAAATGGGTCTCGAAATCGATATTGTATCTTTTAGAAAATAGTAATATTTTATATTTCGACATTTTATTGAAAGATTTTGCCATTTTTATTTATAATCCGGTTCACTGTGCGTCACTATTTTGTCACCAAGAAACTTGTCTGCGTACCCATGGGTCATATTCGTGTGTATTTGTAGAAAAATGCTTCATTTCTGTGGTGTTTTCACCGTAAGCAAAGAATAAGCAAAGCGTAAGGAAAGTGTAAGCAAAGGAACTACATCTTCATAAATTCTTTTTGTGAAAATTTTCTCAAGACATAATGTATAAGTTGACTAACCAGGAGCCTAATTATATCGGAAACGGTGCAAAACAGTAGATCAAATGAGAAAAAATAAAAAAATGGCTCCCTATAATCCCTAACCTCTCTTATTGGAAATAGCAGTCTTTTACATTTCTAATATTGATTGAACGATTGTTCTCTTTACTTTTAGATTAATGTTCACTAGGAGGCACCATTGTGTAGGAAGAGAATTAGTCTGCATCCCTACGGGCTATATTTGTGTGTATTTTTTGAAAATGCTTCATTTCTGTGGTGTTTTCTCAATAAGCAAAGCATAAGCAAAACGCAAGCAAATTGTAAGCAAAAGAAAAATGTCTTCATAAATTCTTTTTGCGACTATTTTCTGAGGATATAATGTATTATTAGGGTTCCAGGGAGTCTAATCGTATCGGAAATAGTAGAAAATTGTAGATAAATTGGGAAAGAAATAAGAAAATGGGTCTCGAATTTAATATTAACCCTTTCATAAAATAGTAATATTTCATATTTTTACATTTTATTGAAAGATTTTGCCTTTTACTTTTAAATTCTTGTTCACTTAGGGTCGCTATTTTGTCGCCAAGGAACTTTTCTGCGTACCTATGGGTCATACTCGTGTGTTTTTGTAGAAAAATGCTTCATTTCTGTGGTGTTTTCACCGTAAGCAAAGAATAAGCAAAGCGTAAGGAAAGTGTAAGCAAAGGAACTACATCTTCATAAATTCTTTTTGTGAATATTTTCTCAAGACATAATGTAATAGATGACTAACCAGGAGCCTAATTATATCGGAAAGGTGCAAAACAGTAGATCAAATGAGAAAAAATTAAAAAATGGGTCCCTATAATCCATAATATCTCTTATTGGATATAGCAGTCTTTTACATTTCTCATATTGATTGAACGATTGTGCCCTTTATTTTTAGATTCCTGTTCACTTAGCGTCGCTATTTTGTCGCCAAGGAACTTGTCTGCGTACCCATGGGTCATATTCGTGTGCATTTGTAGAAAAATGCTTCATTTCTGTGGTGTTTTCTCAATAAGCAAAGCATAATCAAAACGCAAGCAATTTTTAAGCAAAGAAACAATATCTTCATAAATTCTTTTTGCAACTTTTTTCTGAGGACATAATGAATTATTAGAGTTCCAGGGAGTCTAATCATGTCGGAAATAGTGGAAAATTGTAGATAAATTGGGAAAGAATTAAGAAAATGGGTCTCGAAATCGATATTGTGCTTTTTAGAAAATAGCAATATTTTATATTTCGACTTTTCTTTGAAAGATTTTGCCATTTTTATTTAGAATCCGGTTCACTAAGCGTCACTATTTTGTCGCCAAGAAACTTGTCTGCGTACCCATGGGTCATATTCGTGTTTATTTGTAGAAAAATGCTTCATTTCTGTGGTGTTTTCACCGTAAGCAAAGAATAAGCAAAGCGTAAGGAAGGTGTAAGCAAAGGAACTACATCTTCATAAATTCTTTTTGTGAATATTGTTTCAAGACATAATGTATTAGTTGACTAACTAGGAGCCTAATTATATCGGAAACGTTGCAAAACAGTAGATCAAATGAGAAAAAATTAAAAAAATGGGTCCCTATAATCCATAATATCTCTTATTGGAAATAGCAGATTGTTACATTTCTAATATTGATTGAACGATTGTGCCCTTTATTTTTAGATTAATGTTCACTAGGAGGCACCATTGTGTAGCCAGGGAATTGGTCTGCGTCCCTACGGGACATATTCGTGTGTATTTTTTGAAAAATGCTTCATTTTTGTGGTGTTTTCTCAATAAGCAAAGCATCAGCAAAACGCAAGAAAATTGTAAGCAAAGGAACAATGTCTTCTTAAATTCTTTTTGCGACTATTTTCTGAGGACATAATGTATTATTAGGCTTCCAGGGAGTCTAATCATGTCGGAAATAGTGGAAAATTGTAGATAAATTGGGAAAGAAATCAGAGAATGGGTCTCGAAATCGATATTATCCCTTTAAGAAAATAGCAATATTTTATGTTTCCACATTTTATTGAAAGATTTTGCTATTTTTATTTAGAATCCGGTTCACTAAGCGTCACTATTTTGTCGCCAAGAAACTTGTCTGCGTACCCATGGGTCATATTCGTGTTTATTTGTAGAAAAATGCTTCATTTCTGTGGTGTTTTCACCGTAAGCAAAGAATAAGCAAAGCGAAGGGAAAGTATAAGCAGAGGAACTACATCTTCATAAATTCTTTTTGTGAATATTTTCTCAAGACATAATGTATTAGTTGACTAACCAGGAGCCTAATTTTATCGGAAACGGTGCAAAACAGTACATCAAATGAGAAAAAATTTAAAAAATGGGTCACTATGATCCATAATATCTCTTATTGGAAATAGCAGTCTTTTACATTTCTAATATTGATTGAACGATTGTGCCCTTTATTTTTAGATTAATGTTCACTAGGAGGCACCATTGTGTAGCAAGGGAATTCGTCTGTATCCCTACGGGACATATACGTGTGTATTTTTTGAAAAATGCTTCATTTCTGTGGTGTTTTCTCAATAAGCAAAGCATAAGCAAAACGCAAGCAAATTGTAAGCAAAGGAAAAATGTCTTCATGAATTCTTTTTGCGACTATTTTCTGAGGATATAATTTATTATTAGGGTTCCAGGGAGTCTAATCGTATCGGAAATAGTAGAAAAATGGTAGATAAATTTGGAAAGAAATAAGGGAATGGGTCTCGAATTTAATATTATCCCTTTCATAAAATAGTAATATTTCATAATTTTACATTTTATTGAAAGATTTTGCCTTTTATTTTTAGATTCCTGTTCACTTAGCGTCGCTATTTTGTCGCCAAGGAACTTGTCTGCGTATCCATGGGTCATATTCGTGTGTATTTGTAGAAAAATGCTTCATTTCTGTGGTGTTTTCTCAATAAGCAAAGCATAAGCAAAACGCAAGCAATTCTTAAGCAAAGAAACAATATCTTCATAAATTCTGTTTGCGACTAATTTCTGAGGACATAATGAATTATTAGGGTTCCAGGGAGTCTAATCATGTCGGAAATAGTGGAAAATTGTAGATTAATTGGGAAACAATTAAGAAAATGGGTCTCGAAATCGATATTGTGCTTTTTAGAAAATAGCAATATTTTATATTTCGACTTTTTATTGAAAGATTTTGCCATTTTTATTTAGAATCCGGTTCACTAAGCGTCACTAATTTGTCGCCAAGAAACTTGTCAGCGTACCCATGGGTCATATTCGTGTGTATTTGTAGAAAAATGATTCATTTCTGTGGTGTTTTCACCGTAAGCAAAGAATAAGCAAAACGTAAGCAAATTGTAAGCAAAGGAACAATGTCTTCATAAATTCTTTTTGTAAATATTTTCTAGAGACATAATATATTATTTGACTAACCCGGAGCCTAATTATATCGGAAACGGTGCAAAACAGTAGATCAATTGATAAAAAATTTAAAAAATGGCTCCCTATAATCCCTAACATCTCTTATTGGAAATAGCAGTCTTTTACATTTCTAATATTGATTGAACGATTGTGCCCTTTATTTTTAGATTAATGTTCACTAGGAGGCACCATTGTGTAGCCAGGGAATTAGTCTGCGTCCCTACGGGACATATTCGTGTGTATTTTTTGAAAAATGCTTCATTTTCGTGGTGTTTTCTCAATAAGCAAAGCATCAGCAAAACGCAAGAAAATTGTAAACAAAGGAACAATGTCTTCTTAAATTCTTTTTGCGACTATTTTCTGAGGACATAATGTATTATTAGGCTTCTAGGGAGTCTAATCATGTCGAAAATAGTGGAAAATTGTAGATAAATTGGGAAAGAAATCAGAGAATGGGTCTCGAAATCGATATTATCCCTTTAAGAAAATAGCAATATTTTATATTTCGACATTTTATTGAAAGATTTTGCCATTTTTATTTAGAATCCGGTTCACTAAGCGTCACTATTTTGTCGCCAAGAAACTTGTCTGCGTACCCATGGATCATATTCGTGTGTATTTGTAGAAAAATGCTTCATTTCTGTGGTGTTTTCACCGTAAGCAAAGAATAAGCAAAGGGTAGGGAAAGTGTAAGCAAAGGAACTACATCTTCATAAATTCTTTTTGTGAATATTTTCTCAGGACATAATGTATTAGTTGACTAACCAGGAGCCTAATTTTATCGGAAACGGTGCAAAACAGTAGATCAAATGAGAAAAAATTTAAAAAATGGGTCACTATGATCCATAATATCTCTTATTGGAAATAGCAGTCTTTTACATTTCTAATATTGATTGAACGATTGTGCCCTTTATTTTTAGATTAATGTTCACTAGGAGGCACCATTGTGTAGCAAGGGAATTAGTCTGCGTCCCTACGGGACATATACGTGTGTATTTTTTTTAAAAATGCTTCATTTCTGTGGTGTTTTCTCAATAAGCAAAGCATAAGCAAAACGCAAGCAAATTGTAAGCAAAGGAAAAATGTCTTCATGAATTCTTTTTGCGACTATTTTCTGAGGATATAATGTATTATTAGGGTTCCAGGGAGTCTAATCGTATCGGAAATAGTGGAAAATTGTAGATAAATTTGGAAAGAAATAAGGGAATGGGTCTCGAATTTAATATTATCCCTTTCATAAAATAGTAATATTTCATATTTTTACATTTTATTGAAAGATTTTACCTTTTATTTTTAGATTCCTGTTCACTTAGCGTCGCTATTTTGTCGCCAAGGAACTTGTCTGCGTACCCATGAGTCATATTCGTGTGTATTTGTAGAAAAATGCTTCATTTCTGTGGTGTTTTCTCAATAAGCAAATCAAAAGTAAAACGCAAGCAATTTTTAAGCAAAGAAACAATATCTTCATAAATTCTGTTTGCGACTAATTTCTGAGGACATAATGAATTATTAGGGTTCCAGGGAGTCTAATCATGTCGGAAATAGTGGAAAATTGTAGATAAATTGGGAAAGAATTAAGAAAATGGGTCTCGAATTTAATATTATCGCTTTCATAAAATAGTAATATTTCATATTTTTACATTTTATTGAAAGATTTTGCCTTTTATATTTAGAATCCGGTTCACTAAGCGTCACTATTTTGTCGCCAAGAAACTTGTCTGTGTACCCATGGGTCATATTCGTGTGTATTTGTAGAAAAATGCTTCATTTCTGTGGTGTTTTCACCGTAATCAAAGAATAAGCAAAGCGTAAGGAAAGTGTAAGCAAAGGAACTACATCTTCATAAATTCTTTTTGTGAATATTTTCTCAAGACATAATGTATAAGTTGACTAACCAGGAGCCTAATTATATCGGAAACGGTGCAAAACAGTAGATCAAATGAGAAAAAATTAAAATATGGGTCCCTATAATCCATAATATCTCTTATTGGAAATAGCAGTCTTTTACATTTCTAATATTGATTGAACGATTGTTCCCTTTATTTTTAGGTTAATGTTCACTAGGAAAAACCATTGTGTAGGAAGGGAATTAGTCTGCGTCACTTCGGGACATATTCGTGTGTATTTTCTGAAAAATGCTTCATTTCTGTGGTGTTTTCTCAATAAGCAAAGCATAAGCAAAGCGCAAGCAAATTGTAAGCAAAGGAACAATGTCTTCTTAAATTCTTTTTGCGACTATTTTCTGAGGACATAATGTATTATTAGGGTTCCAGGGAGTCTAATCGTGTCGGAAATAGTAGAAAATTGTAGATAAATTGGGAAAGAAATAAGAAAACGGGTCTCGAAATCGATATTGTCCCTTTTAGAAAATAGCAATATTTTATATTTCGACTTTTTATTGAAAGGTTTTGCCACTATTATTTAGAATCCGGTTCACTAAGCGTCACTATTTTGTCGCAAAGAAATTTGTCTGCGTACCCATGGATCATATTCGTGTGTATTTGTAGAAAAATTCTTCATTTCTGTGGTGTTTTCACCGTAAGCAAAGAATAAGCAAAGCGTTAAGAAAGTGTAAGCAAAGGAACTACATCTTCATAAATTCTTTTTGTGAATATTTTCTCAAGACATAATGTATTAGTTGACTAACCAGGAGCCTAATTATGTCGGAAACGGTGCAAAACAGTAGATCAATTGAGAAAAAAATTAAAAAAAGGGTCCCTATAATCCCTAACATCTCTTATTGGAAATAGCAATCTTGTACATTTCTAATATTGATTGAACGATTGTGTCCTTTATTTTTAGATTAATGTTCACTAGGAGGCACCATTGTGTAGCCAGGGAATTAGTCTGCGTCCCTACGGGACATATACGTGTGTACTTTTTGAAAAATGCTTCATTTCTGTGGTGTTTTCTCAATAAGCAAAGCATAAGTAAAACGCAAGCAAATTGTAAGCAAAGGAAAAATGTCTTCATGAATTCTTTTTGCGACTATTTTCTGAGGATATAATGTATTATTAGGGTTCTAGGGAGTCTAATCGTATCGGAAATAGTGGAAAATTGTAGATAAATTGGGAAAGAAATAAGGGAATGGGTCTCGAATTTAATATTATCCCTTTCATAAAATAGTAATATTTCATATTTTTACATTTTATTGAAAGATTTTGCCTTTTATTTTTAGATTCGTGTTCACTTAGCGTCACTATTTTGTCGCCAAAGAACTTGTCTGCGTACCCATGGGTCATATTCGTGTGTATTTGTATAAAATTCTTCATTTCTGTGGTGTTTTCTCAATAAGCAAAGCAAAAGTAAAACGCAAGCAATTTTAAAGCAAAGAAACAATATCTTCATAAATTCTTTTTCGACTATTTTCTGAGGACATAATGAATTATTAGGGTTCCAGCGAGTCTAATCATGTCGGAAATAGTGGAAAATTGTAGATCAAAGAGACAAAAATAAAAAAATGGGTCCCTATAATCCATAATATCTCTTATTGGATATAGCAGTCTTTTACATTTCTCATATTGATTGAACGATTTTGCCCTTTATTTTTAGATAAATGTTCACTAGGAGGCACCATTGTGTAGCAAGGGAATTAGTCTGTGTCCCTACGGGACATATTTGTTTGTTTTTGTAGAAAAATGCTTCATTTCTGTGGTGTTTTCTCAATAAGCAAAGCATAAGCAAAACGCAAGCAATTTTTAAGCAAAGAAACAAGATCTTCATAAATTCTTTTTGCGACTATTTTCTGAAGACTTAATGAATTATTAGGGTTCCAGGGAGTCTAATCATGTCGGAAATAGCGGAAAATTGTAGATAAACTGGGAAAGAATTAAGAAAATGGGTCTCGAAATCGATATTGTCCCTTTTAGAAAATAGCAATATTTTATATTTCGACTATTTATTGAAAGATTTTGCCATTTTTATTTAGAATCCGGTTCACTAAGCGTCACTATTTTGTCGCCAAGAACTTGTCTGCGTGCCCATGGGTCATATTCGTGTGTATTTGTAGAAAAATGCTTCATTTCTGTGGTGTTTTCACCGTAAGCAAAGAATAAGCAAAGGAACTACATCTTCATCAATTCTTTTTGTGAATTTTTTCTCAAGACATAATGTATTAGTTGACTAACCAGGAGCCTAATTATACCGAAAACGGTGCAAAACAGTAGATCAAATGAGAAAAAATTAAAAAATGGGTCCCTATAATCCATAATATCTCTTATTGGAAATAGCAGTCTTTTACATTTCTAATATTGATTGAACGATTGTGCCCTTTATTTTTAGATTAATGTTGACTAGGAGGAACCATTGTGTAGCCAGGGAATTAGTCTGCGTCCCTACGGGACACATTCGTGTGTATTTTTTTAAAAAAGCTTCATTTCTGTGATGTTTTCTCAATAAGCAAGGCATAAGCAAAACACAAGCAATTTGTAGGCAAAGAAACAATATCTTCATAAATTCTTTTTGCGACTATTTTCTGAGGACATAATGTATAATTAGGGTTCCAGGGAGTCTAATCATGTCGGAAATAGTGGAAAATTGTAGATAAATTGGGAAAGAATTAAGAAAATGGGTCTCGAATTTAATATTATCCCTTTCATAAAATAGTAATATTTCATATTTTTACATTTTATTGAAAGATTTTGCCTTTTATTTTTAGATTCCTGTTCACTTAGCGTCGCTATTTTGTCGCCAAGGAACTTGTCTGCGTACCCATGGGTCATATTCGTGTGTATTTGTATAAAATTCTTCATTTCTGTGGTGTTTTCTCAATAAGCAAAGCAAAAGTAAAACGCAAGCAATTTTAAAGCAAAAAAACAATATCTTCATAAATTCTTTTTCGACTATTTTCTGAGGACATAATGAATTATTAGGGTTCCAGCGAGTCTAATCATGTCGGAAATAGTGGAAAATTGTAGATAAATTGGGAAAGAATTAAGAAAATGGGTCTCGAATTTAATATTATCCCTTTCATAAAATAGTAATTATTCATATTTTTACATTTTATTGAAAGATTTTGCCTTTTATATTTAGAATCCGGTTCACTAAGCGTCACTATTTTGTCGCCAAGAAACTTGTCTGTGTACCCATGGGTCATATTCGTGTGTATTTGTAGAAAAATGCTTCATTTCTGTGGTGTTTTCTCAATAAGCAAAGAATAAGCAAAGCGTAAGCAAATTGTAAGCAAAGGAACTACATCTTCATAAATTCTTTTTGTAAATATTTTCTAGAGACATAATGTATAAGTTGACTAACCAGGAGCCTAATTATATCGGAAACGGTGCAAAACAGTAGATCAAATGAGAAAAAAAATTAAAATATGGGTCCCTATAATCCATAATATCTCTTATTGGAAATATCAGTCTTTTAGATTTCTAATATTGATTGAACGATTGTGCCCTTTATTTTTAGGTTAATGTTCACTAGGACAAACCATTGTGTAGGAAGGGAATTAGTCTGCGTCACTTCGGGACATATTCGTGTGTATTTTCTGAAAAATGCTTCATTTCTGTGGTGTTTTCTCAATAAGCAAAGCATAAGCAAAGCGCAAGCAAATTGTAAGCAAAGGAACAATGTCTTCTTAAATTCTTTTTGCGACTATTTTCTGAGGACATAATGTATTATTAGGGTTCCAGGGAGTCTAATCATGTCGGAAATAGTAGAAAATTGTAGATAAATTGGGAAAGAATTAAGAAAATGGGTCTCGAAATCGATATTGTCCCTTTTAGAAAATAGCAATATTTTATATTTCGACTTTTTATTGAAAGATTTTGCCATTATTATTTAGAATCCGGTTCACTAAGCGTCACTATTTTGTCGCCAAGAAACTTGTCTGCGTACCCATGGGTCATATTCGTGTGTATTTGCAGAAAAATGCTTCATTTCTGTGGTGTTTCCACCGTAAGCAAAGAATAAGCAAAACGTAAGCAAATTGTAAGCAAAGGAACAATGTCTTCATAAATTCTTTTTGTAAATATTTTCTCAAGACATAATGTATTAGTTGACTAACCAGGAGCCTAATTATATCGGAAACGTTGCAAAACAGTAGATCAAATGAGAAAAAATAAAAAATGGGTCCCTATAATCCATAATATCTCTTATTGAAAATAGCAGACTGTTACATTTCTAATATTGATTGAACGATTGTGCCCTTTATTTTTAGATTAATGTTCACTAGGAGGCACCATTGTGTAGCCAGGGAATTAGTCTGCGTCCCTAGGGGTCATATTCGTGTGTATTTGTAGAAAAATGTTTCATTTCTGTGGTGTTTTCTCAATAAGCACAGCATAAGCAAAACGCAAGCAATTTTTAAGCAAAGAAACAATATCTTCATAAATTCTTTTTGCGACTATTTTCTGAGGACATAATGAATTATAAGGGCTCCAGGGAGTCTAATCATGTCGGAAATAGTGGAAAATTGTAGATAAATTGGGAAAGAATTAAGAAAATGGGTCTCGAAATCGATATTGTCCCTTTTAGAAAATAGCAATATTTTATATTTCGACATTTTATTGAAAGAATTTGCCATTTATATTTAGAATCCGGTTCACTAAGCGTCACTATTTTGTCGCCAAGAAACTTGTCTGCGTACCCATGGGTCATATTCGTGTTTATTTGTAGAAAAATGCTTCATTTCTGTGGTGTTTTCACCGTAAGCAAAGAATAAGTAAAACGTAAGGAAATTGTAAGCAAAGGAACTACATCTTCATAAATTCTTTTTGTGAATATTTTCTCGAGACATAATGTATAAGTTGACTAGCCAGGAGCCTAATTATATCGGAAACGGTGCAAAACAGTAGATCAAATGAGAAAAAATTAAAAAATGGCTCCCTATAATCCCTAACCTCTCTTATTGGAAATAGCAGTCTTTTACATTTCTAATATTGATTGAACGATTGTTCTCTTTACTTTTAGATTAATGTTCACTAGGAGGCACCAATGTGTAGAAAGAGAATTAATCTGCATCCCTACGGGACATATTCGTGTGTATTTTTTGAAAATGCTTCATTTCTGTGGTGTTTTCCCAATAAGCAAAGCATAAGCAAAACGCAAGCAAATTGTAAGCAAAAGAAAAATGTCTTCATAAATTCTTTTTGCGACTTTTTTCTGAGGACATAATGAATTATTAGGGTTCCAGGGAGTCTAATCATGTCGGAAATAGTGGAAAATTGTAGATAAATTGGGAAAGATATAAGAAAATGGGTCTCGAATTTAATATTATCCCTTTCAGAAAATAGTAATATTTCATATTTTTACATTTTATTGAAAGATTTTGCCTTTTATTTTTAGATTCCTGTTCACTTAGCGTCGCTATTTTGTCGCCAAGGAACTTGTCTGCGTACCCATGGGTCATATTCGTGTGCATTTGTAGAAAAATGCTTCATTTCTGTGGTGTTTTCTCAATAAGCCAAGCATAAGCAAAACGCAAGCAATTTTTAAGCAAAGAAACAATATCTTCATAAATTCTTTTTGCGACTATTTTCTGAGGACATAATGAATTATGAGGGCTCCAGGGAGTCTAATCATGTCGGAAATAGTGGAAAATTGTAGATAAATTTGGAAAGAATTAAGAAAATGGGTCTCGAAATCGATATTGTCCCTTTTAGAAAATAGCAATATTTTATATTTCGAATTTTTATTGAAAGATTTTGCCATTTTTATTTATAATCCGGTTCACTGTGCGTCACTATTTTGAAACCAAGAAACTTGTCTGCGTACCCATGGGTCATATTCGTGTGTATTTGTAGAAAAATGCTTCATTTCTGTGGTGTTTTCACCGTAAGCAAAGAATAAGCAAAGCGTAAGGAAAGTGTAAGCAAAGGAACTACATCTTCATAAATTCTTTTTGCGACTATTTTCTGAGGACATAATGAATTATGAGGGCTCCAGGGAGTCTAATCATGTCGGAAATAGTGGAAAATTGTAGATAAATTTGGAAAGAATTAAGAAAATGGGTCTCGAAATCGATATTGTTCCTTTTAGAAAATAGCAATATTTTATATTTCGAATTTTTATTGAAAGATTTTGCCATTTTTATTTATAATCCGGTTCACTCTGCGTCACTATTTTGAAACCAAGAAACTTGTCTGCGTACCCATGGGTCATATTCGTGTGTATTTGTAGAAAAATGCTTCATTTCTGTGGTGTTTTCACCGTAAGCAAAGAATAAGCAAAGCGTAAGGAAAGTGTAAGCAAAGGAACTACATCTTCATAAATTCTTTTTGTGAATATTTTCTCAAGACATAATGTATAAGTTGACTAACCAGGAGCATAATTATATCGGAAACGGTGCAAAACAGTAGTTCAAATGAGAAAAAATAAAAAAAAATGGCTCCCTATAATCCCTAACCTCTCTTATTGGAAATAGCAGTCTTTTACATTTCTAATATTGATTGAACGATTGTTCTCTTTACTTTTAGATTAATGTTCACTAGGAGGCACCATTGTGTAGGAAGAGAATTAGTCTGCATCCCGACGGGATATATTTGTGTGTATTTTTTGAAAATGCTTCATTTCTGTGGTGTTTTCTCAATAAGCAAAGCATAAGCAAAACGCAAGCAAATTGTAAGCAAAAGAAAAATGTCTTCATAAATTCTTTTTGCGACTATTTTCTGAGGATATAATGTATTATTAGGGTTCCAGGGAGTCTAATCGTATCGGAAATAGTAGAAAATTGTAGATAAATTGGGAAAGAAATAAGAAAATGGGTCTCGAATTTAATATTAACCCTTTCATAAAATAGTAATATTTCATATTTTTACATTTTATTGAAAGATTTTGCCTTTTACTTTTAAATTCTTGTTCACTTAGCGTCGCTATTTTGTCGCCAAGGAACTTGTCTGCGTACCTATGGGTCATATTCGTGTGTTTTTGTAGAAAAATGCTTCATTTCTGTGGTGTTTTCACCGTAAGCAAAGAATAAGCAAAGCGTAAGGAAAGTGTAAGCAAAGGAACTACATCTTCATAAATTCTTTTTGTGAATATTTTCTCAAGACATAATGTAATAGATGACTAACCAGGAGCCTTATTATATCGGAAAGGTGCAAAACAGTAGATCAATTGAGAAAAAATTAAAAAATGGGTCCCTATAATCCATAATATCTCTTATTGGATATAGCAGTCTTTTACATTTCTCATATTGATTGAACGATTGTGCCCTTTATTTTTAGATTAATGTTCACTAGGAGGCACCATTGTGTAGCAAGGGAAATAGTCTGCGTCCCTACGGAACATATTTGTTTGTTTTTGTTGAAAAATGCTTCATTTCTGTGGTGTTTTCTCAATAAGCAAAGCAAAAGTAAAACGCAAGCAATTTTTAAGCAAAGAAACAATATCTTCATAAATTCTTTTTGCAACTATTTTCTGAGGACATTATGAATTATTAGGGTTCCAGGGAGTCTAATCATGTCGGAAACAGTGGAAAATTGTAGATAAATTTGGAAAGAATTAAGAAAATGGGTCTCGAAATCGATATTGTATCTTTTAGAAAATAGTAATATTTTATATTTCGACATTTTATTGAAAGATTTTGCCATTTTTATTTATAATCCGGTTCACTGTGCGTCACTATTTTGTCACCAAGAAACTTGTCGGCGTACCCATGGGTCATATTCGTGTGTATTTGTAGAAAAATGCTTCATTTCTGTGGTGTTTTCACCGTAAGCAAAGAATAAGCAAAGCGTAAGGAAAGTGTAAGCAAAGGAACTACATCTTCATAAATTCTTTTTGTGAAAATTTTCTCAAGACATAATGTATAAGTTGACTAACCAGGAGCCTAATTATATCGGAAACGGTGCAAAACAGTAGATCAAATGAGAAAAAATAAAAAAATGGCTCCCTATAATCCCTAACCTCTCTTATTGGAAATAGCAGTCTTTTACATTTCTAATATTGATTGAACGATTGTTCTCTTTACTTTTAGATTAATGTTCACTAGGAGGCACCATTGTGTAGGAAGAGAATTAGTCTGCATCCCTACGGGCTATATTTGTGTGTATTTTTTGAAAATGCTTCATTTCTGTGGTGTTTTCTCAATAAGCAAAGCATAAGCAAAACGCAAGCAAATTGTAAGCAAAAGAAAAATGTCTTCATAAATTCTTTTTGCGACTATTTTCTGAGGATATAATGTATTATTAGGGTTCCAGGGAGTCTAATCGTATCGGAAATAGTAGAAAATTGTAGATAAATTGGGAAAGAAATAAGAAAATGGGTCTCGAATTTAATATTAACCCTTTCATAAAATAGTAATATTTCATATTTTTACATTTTATTGAAAGATTTTGCCTTTTACTTTTAAATTCTTGTTCACTTAGGGTCGCTATTTTGTCGCCAAGGAACTTTTCTGCGTACCTATGGGTCATATTCGTGTGTTTTTGTAGAAAAATGCTTCATTTCTGTGGTGTTTTCACCGTAAGCAAAGAATAAGGAAAGCGTAAGGAAAGTGTAAGCAAAGGAACTACATCTTCATAAATTCTTTTTGTGAATATTTTCTCAAGACATAATGTAATAGATGACTAACCAGGAGCCTAATTATATCGGAAAGGTGCAAAACAGTAGATCAAATGAGAAAAAATTAAAAAATGGGTCCCTATAATCCATAATATCTCTTATTGGATATAGCAGTCTTTTACATTTCTCATATTGATTGAACGATTGTGCCCTTTATTTTTAGATTCCTGTTCACTTAGCGTCGCTATTTTGTCGCCAAGGAACTTGTCTGCGTACCCATGGGTCATATTCGTGTGCATTTGTAGAAAAATGCTTCATTTCTGTGGTGTTTTCTCAATAAGCAAAGCATAATCAAAACGCAAGCAATTTTTAAGCAAAGAAACAATATCTTCATAAATTCTTTTTGCAACTTTTTTCTGAGGACATAATGAATTATTAGGGTTCCAGGGAGTCTAATCATGTCGGAAATAGTGGAAAATTGTAGATAAATTGGGAAAGAATTAAGAAAATGGGTCTCGAAATCGATATTGTGCTTTTTAGAAAATAGCAATATTTTATATTTCGACTTTTCTTTGAAAGATTTTGCCATTTTTATTTAGAATCCGGTTCACTAAGCGTCACTATTTTGTCGCCAAGAAACTTGTCTGCGTACCCATGGGTCATATTCGTGTTTATTTGTAGAAAAATGCTTCATTTCTGTGGTGTTTTCACCGTAAGCAAAGAATAAGCAAAGCGTAAGGAAGGTGTAAGCAAAGGAACTACATCTTCATAAATTCTTTTTGTGAATATTGTTTCAAGACATAATGTATTAGTTGACTAACTAGGACCCTAATTATATCGGAAACGTTGCAAAACAGTAGATCAAATGAGAAAAAATTAAAAAAATGGGTCCCTATAATCCATAATATCTCTTATTGGAAATAGCAGATTGTTACATTTCTAATATTGATTGAACGATTGTGCCCTTTATTTTTAGATTAATGTTCACTAGGAGGCACCATTGTGTAGCCAGGGAATTGGTCTGCGTCCCTACGGGACATATTCGTGTGTATTTTTTGAAAAATGCTTCATTTTTGTGGTGTTTTCTCAATAAGCAAAGCATCAGCAAAACGCAAGAAAATTGTAAGCAAAGGAACAATGTCTTCTTAAATTCTTTTTGCGACTATTTTCTGAGGACATAATGTATTATTAGGCTTCCAGGGAGTCTAATCATGTCGGAAATAGTGGAAAATTGTAGATAAATTGGGAAAGAAATCAGAGAATGGGTCTCGAAATCGATATTATCCCTTTAAGAAAATAGCAATATTTTATGTTTCGACATTTTATTGAAAGATTTTGCCATTTTTATTTAGAATCCGGTTCACTAAGCGTCACTATTTTGTCGCCAAGAAACTTGTCTGCGTACCCATGGGTCATATTCGTGTTTATTTGTAGAAAAATGCTTCATTTCTGTGGTGTTTTCACCGTAAGCAAAGAATAAGCAAAGCGAAGGGAAAGTATAAGCAGAGGAACTACATCTTCATAAATTCTTTTTGTGAATATTTTCTCAAGACATAATGTATTAGTTGACTAACCAGGAGCCTAATTTTATCGGAAACGGTGCAAAACAGTACATCAAATGAGAAAAAATTTAAAAAATGGGTCACTATGATCCATAATATCTCTTATTGGAAATAGCAGTCTTTTACATTTCTAATATTGATTGAACGATTGTGCCCTTTATTTTTAGATTAATGTTCACTAGGAGGCACCATTGTGTAGCCAGGGAATTAGTCTGCATCCCTACGGGACATATACGTGTGTATTTTTTGAAAAATGCTTCATTTCTGTGGTGTTTTCTCAATAAGCAAAGCATAAGCAAAACGCAAGCAAATTGTAAGCAAAGGAAAAATGTCTTCATGAATTCTTTTTGCGACTATTTTCTGAGGATATAATGTATTATTAGGGTTCTAGGGAGTCTAATCGTATCGGAAATAGTGGAAAATTGTAGATAAATTGGGAAAGAAATAAGGGAATGGGTCTCGAATTTAATATTATCCCTTTCATAAAATAGTAATATTTCATATTTTTACATTTTATTGAAAGATTTTGCCTTTTATTTTTAGATTCGTGTTCACTTAGCGTCACTATTTTGTCGCCAAAGAACTTGTCTGCGTACCCATGGGTCATATTCGTGTGTATTTGTATAAAATTCTTCATTTCTGTGGTGTTTTCTCAATAAGCAAAGCAAAAGTAAAACGCAAGCAATTTTAAAGCAAAGAAACAATATCTTCATAAATTCTTTTTCGACTATTTTCTGAGGACATAATGAATTATTAGGGTTCCAGCGAGTCTAATCATGTCGGAAATAGTGGAAAATTGTAGATCAAAGAGACAAAAATAAAAAAATGGGTCCCTATAATCCATAATATCTCTTATTGGATATAGCAGTCTTTTACATTTCTCATATTGATTGAACGATTTTGCCCTTTATTTTTAGATAAATGTTCACTAGGAGGCACCATTGTGTAGCAAGGGAATTAGTCTGTGTCCCTACGGGACATATTTGTTTGTTTTTGTAGAAAAATGCTTCATTTCTGTGGTGTTTTCTCAATAAGCAAAGCATAAGCAAAACGCAAGCAATTTTTAAGCAAAGAAACAAGATCTTCATAAATTCTTTTTGCGACTATTTTCTGAAGACTTAATGAATTATTAGGGTTCCAGGGAGTCTAATCATGTCGGAAATAGCGGAAAATTGTAGATAAACTGGGAAAGAATTAAGAAAATGGGTCTCGAAATCGATATTGTCCCTTTTAGAAAATAGCAATATTTTATATTTCGACTATTTATTGAAAGATTTTGCCATTTTTATTTAGAATCCGGTTCACTAAGCGTCACTATTTTGTCGCCAAGAACTTGTCTGCGTGCCCATGGGTCATATTCGTGTGTATTTGTAGAAAAATGCTTCATTTCTGTGGTGTTTTCACCGTAAGCAAAGAATAAGCAAAGGAACTACATCTTCATCAATTCTTTTTGTGAATTTTTTCTCAAGACATAATGTATTAGTTGACTAACCAGGAGCCTAATTATACCGAAAACGGTGCAAAACAGTAGATCAAATGAGAAAAAATTAAAAAATGGGTCCCTATAATCCATAATATCTCTTATTGGAAATAGCAGTCTTTTACATTTCTAATATTGATTGAACGATTGTGCCCTTTATTTTTAGATTAATGTTGACTAGGAGGAACCATTGTGTAGCCAGGGAATTAGTCTGCGTCCCTACGGGACACATTCGTGTGTATTTTTTTAAAAAAGCTTCATTTCTGTGATGTTTTCTCAATAAGCAAGGCATAAGCAAAACACAAGCAATTTGTAGGCAAAGAAACAATATCTTCATAAATTCTTTTTGCGACTATTTTCTGAGGACATAATGTATAATTAGGGTTCCAGGGAGTCTAATCATGTCGGAAATAGTGGAAAATTGTAGATAAATTGGGAAAGAATTAAGAAAATGGGTCTCGAATTTAATATTATCCCTTTCATAAAATAGTAATATTTCATATTTTTACATTTTATTGAAAGATTTTGCCTTTTATTTTTAGATTCCTGTTCACTTAGCGTCGCTATTTTGTCGCCAAGGAACTTGTCTGCGTACCCATGGGTCATATTCGTGTGTATTTGTATAAAATTCTTCATTTCTGTGGTGTTTTCTCAATAAGCAAAGCAAAAGTAAAACGCAAGCAATTTTAAAGCAAAAAAACAATATCTTCATAAATTCTTTTTCGACTATTTTCTGAGGACATAATGAATTATTAGGGTTCCAGCGAGTCTAATCATGTCGGAAATAGTGGAAAATTGTAGATAAATTGGGAAAGAATTAAGAAAATGGGTCTCGAATTTAATATTATCCCTTTCATAAAATAGTAATTATTCATATTTTTACATTTTATTGAAAGATTTTGCCTTTTATATTTAGAATCCGGTTCACTAAGCGTCACTATTTTGTCGCCAAGAAACTTGTCTGTGTACCCATGGGTCATATTCGTGTGTATTTGTAGAAAAATGCTTCATTTCTGTGGTGTTTTCTCAATAAGCAAAGAATAAGCAAAGCGTAAGCAAATTGTAAGCAAAGGAACTACATCTTCATAAATTCTTTTTGTAAATATTTTCTAGAGACATAATGTATAAGTTGACTAACCAGGAGCCTAATTATATCGGAAACGGTGCAAAACAGTAGATCAAATGAGAAAAAAAATTAAAATATGGGTCCCTATAATCCATAATATCTCTTATTGGAAATATCAGTCTTTTAGATTTCTAATATTGATTGAACGATTGTGCCCTTTATTTTTAGGTTAATGTTCACTAGGACAAACCATTGTGTAGGAAGGGAATTAGTCTGCGTCACTTCGGGACATATTCGTGTGTATTTTCTGAAAAATGCTTCATTTCTGTGGTGTTTTCTCAATAAGCAAAGCATAAGCAAAGCGCAAGCAAATTGTAAGCAAAGGAACAATGTCTTCTTAAATTCTTTTTGCGACTATTTTCTGAGGACATAATGTATTATTAGGGTTCCAGGGAGTCTAATCATGTCGGAAATAGTAGAAAATTGTAGATAAATTGGGAAAGAATTAAGAAAATGGGTCTCGAAATCGATATTGTCCCTTTTAGAAAATAGCAATATTTTATATTTCGACTTTTTATTGAAAGATTTTGCCATTATTATTTAGAATCCGGTTCACTAAGCGTCACTATTTTGTCGCCAAGAAACTTGTCTGCGTACCCATGGGTCATATTCGTGTGTATTTGCAGAAAAATGCTTCATTTCTGTGGTGTTTCCACCGTAAGCAAAGAATAAGCAAAACGTAAGCAAATTGTAAGCAAAGGAACAATGTCTTCATAAATTCTTTTTGTAAATATTTTCTCAAGACATAATGTATTAGTTGACTAACCAGGAGCCTAATTATATCGGAAACGTTGCAAAACAGTAGATCAAATGAGAAAAAATAAAAAATGGGTCCCTATAATCCATAATATCTCTTATTGAAAATAGCAGACTGTTACATTTCTAATATTGATTGAACGATTGTGCCCTTTATTTTTAGATTAATGTTCACTAGGAGGCACCATTGTGTAGCCAGGGAATTAGTCTGCGTCCCTAGGGGTCATATTCGTGTGTATTTGTAGAAAAATGTTTCATTTCTGTGGTGTTTTCTCAATAAGCACAGCATAAGCAAAACGCAAGCAATTTTTAAGCAAAGAAACAATATCTTCATAAATTCTTTTTGCGACTATTTTCTGAGGACATAATGAATTATAAGGGCTCCAGGGAGTCTAATCATGTCGGAAATAGTGGAAAATTGTAGATAAATTGGGAAAGAATTAAGAAAATGGGTCTCGAAATCGATATTGTCCCTTTTAGAAAATAGCAATATTTTATATTTCGACATTTTATTGAAAGAATTTGCCATTTATATTTAGAATCCGGTTCACTAAGCGTCACTATTTTGTCGCCAAGAAACTTGTCTGCGTACCCATGGGTCATATTCGTGTTTATTTGTAGAAAAATGCTTCATTTCTGTGGTGTTTTCACCGTAAGCAAAGAATAAGTAAAACGTAAGGAAATTGTAAGCAAAGGAACTACATCTTCATAAATTCTTTTTGTGAATATTTTCTCGAGACATAATGTATAAGTTGACTAGCCAGGAGCCTAATTATATCGGAAACGGTGCAAAACAGTAGATCAAATGAGAAAAAATTAAAAAATGGCTCCCTATAATCCCTAACCTCTCTTATTGGAAATAGCAGTCTTTTACATTTCTAATATTGATTGAACGATTGTTCTCTTTACTTTTAGATTAATGTTCACTAGGAGGCACCAATGTGTAGAAAGAGAATTAATCTGCATCCCTACGGGACATATTCGTGTGTATTTTTTGAAAATGCTTCATTTCTGTGGTGTTTTCCCAATAAGCAAAGCATAAGCAAAACGCAAGCAAATTGTAAGCAAAAGAAAAATGTCTTCATAAATTCTTTTTGCGACTTTTTTCTGAGGACATAATGAATTATTAGGGTTCCAGGGAGTCTAATCATGTCGGAAATAGTGGAAAATTGTAGATAAATTGGGAAAGATATAAGAAAATGGGTCTCGAATTTAATATTATCCCTTTCAGAAAATAGTAATATTTCATATTTTTACATTTTATTGAAAGATTTTGCCTTTTATTTTTAGATTCCTGTTCACTTAGCGTCGCTATTTTGTCGCCAAGGAACTTGTCTGCGTACCCATGGGTCATATTCGTGTGCATTTGTAGAAAAATGCTTCATTTCTGTGGTGTTTTCTCAATAAGCCAAGCATAAGCAAAACGCAAGCAATTTTTAAGCAAAGAAACAATATCTTCATAAATTCTTTTTGCGACTATTTTCTGAGGACATAATGAATTATGAGGGCTCCAGGGAGTCTAATCATGTCGGAAATAGTGGAAAATTGTAGATAAATTTGGAAAGAATTAAGAAAATGGGTCTCGAAATCGATATTGTCCCTTTTAGAAAATAGCAATATTTTATATTTCGAATTTTTATTGAAAGATTTTGCCATTTTTATTTATAATCCGGTTCACTGTGCGTCACTATTTTGAAACCAAGAAACTTGTCTGCGTACCCATGGGTCATATTCGTGTGTATTTGTAGAAAAATGCTTCATTTCTGTGGTGTTTTCACCGTAAGCAAAGAATAAGCAAAGCGTAAGGAAAGTGTAAGCAAAGGAACTACATCTTCATAAATTCTTTTTGCGACTATTTTCTGAGGACATAATGAATTATGAGGGCTCCAGGGAGTCTAATCATGTCGGAAATAGTGGAAAATTGTAGATAAATTTGGAAAGAATTAAGAAAATGGGTCTCGAAATCGATATTGTTCCTTTTAGAAAATAGCAATATTTTATATTTCGAATTTTTATTGAAAGATTTTGCCATTTTTATTTATAATCCGGTTCACTCTGCGTCACTATTTTGAAACCAAGAAACTTGTCTGCGTACCCATGGGTCATATTCGTGTGTATTTGTAGAAAAATGCTTCATTTCTGTGGTGTTTTCACCGTAAGCAAAGAATAAGCAAAGCGTAAGGAAAGTGTAAGCAAAGGAACTACATCTTCATAAATTCTTTTTGTGAATATTTTCTCAAGACATAATGTATAAGTTGACTAACCAGGAGCATAATTATATCGGAAACGGTGCAAAACAGTAGTTCAAATGAGAAAAAATAAAAAAAAATGGCTCCCTATAATCCCTAACCTCTCTTATTGGAAATAGCAGTCTTTTACATTTCTAATATTGATTGAACGATTGTTCTCTTTACTTTTAGATTAATGTTCACTAGGAGGCACCATTGTGTAGGAAGAGAATTAGTCTGCATCCCGACGGGATATATTTGTGTGTATTTTTTGAAAATGCTTCATTTCTGTGGTGTTTTCTCAATAAGCAAAGCATAAGCAAAACGCAAGCAAATTGTAAGCAAAAGAAAAATGTCTTCATAAATTCTTTTTGCGACTATTTTCTGAGGATATAATGTATTATTAGGGTTCCAGGGAGTCTAATCGTATCGGAAATAGTAGAAAATTGTAGATAAATTGGGAAAGAAATAAGAAAATGGGTCTCGAATTTAATATTAACCCTTTCATAAAATAGTAATATTTCATATTTTTACATTTTATTGAAAGATTTTGCCTTTTACTTTTAAATTCTTGTTCACTTAGCGTCGCTATTTTGTCGCCAAGGAACTTGTCTGCGTACCTATGGGTCATATTCGTGTGTTTTTGTAGAAAAATGCTTCATTTCTGTGGTGTTTTCACCGTAAGCAAAGAATAAGCAAAGCGTAAGGAAAGTGTAAGCAAAGGAACTACATCTTCATAAATTCTTTTTGTGAATATTTTCTCAAGACATAATGTAATAGATGACTAACCAGGAGCCTTATTATATCGGAAAGGTGCAAAACAGTAGATCAATTGAGAAAAAATTAAAAAATGGGTCCCTATAATCCATAATATCTCTTATTGGATATAGCAGTCTTTTACATTTCTCATATTGATTGAACGATTGTGCCCTTTATTTTTAGATTAATGTTCACTAGGAGGCACCATTGTGTAGCAAGGGAAATAGTCTGCGTCCCTACGGAACATATTTGTTTGTTTTTGTTGAAAAATGCTTCATTTCTGTGGTGTTTTCTCAATAAGCAAAGCAAAAGTAAAACGCAAGCAATTTTTAAGCAAAGAAACAATATCTTCATAAATTCTTTTTGCAACTATTTTCTGAGGACATTATGAATTATTAGGGTTCCAGGGAGTCTAATCATGTCGGAAACAGTGGAAAATTGTAGATAAATTTGGAAAGAATTAAGAAAATGGGTCTCGAAATCGATATTGTATCTTTTAGAAAATAGTAATATTTTATATTTCGACATTTTATTGAAAGATTTTGCCATTTTTATTTATAATCCGGTTCACTGTGCGTCACTATTTTGTCACCAAGAAACTTGTCGGCGTACCCATGGGTCATATTCGTGTGTATTTGTAGAAAAATGCTTCATTTCTGTGGTGTTTTCACCGTAAGCAAAGAATAAGCAAAGCGTAAGGAAAGTGTAAGCAAAGGAACTACATCTTCATAAATTCTTTTTGTGAAAATTTTCTCAAGACATAATGTATAAGTTGACTAACCAGGAGCCTAATTATATCGGAAACGGTGCAAAACAGTAGATCAAATGAGAAAAAATAAAAAAATGGCTCCCTATAATCCCTAACCTCTCTTATTGGAAATAGCAGTCTTTTACATTTCTAATATTGATTGAACGATTGTTCTCTTTACTTTTAGATTAATGTTCACTAGGAGGCACCATTGTGTAGGAAGAGAATTAGTCTGCATCCCTACGGGCTATATTTGTGTGTATTTTTTGAAAATGCTTCATTTCTGTGGTGTTTTCTCAATAAGCAAAGCATAAGCAAAACGCAAGCAAATTGTAAGCAAAAGAAAAATGTCTTCATAAATTCTTTTTGCGACTATTTTCTGAGGATATAATGTATTATTAGGGTTCCAGGGAGTCTAATCGTATCGGAAATAGTAGAAAATTGTAGATAAATTGGGAAAGAAATAAGAAAATGGGTCTCGAATTTAATATTAACCCTTTCATAAAATAGTAATATTTCATATTTTTACATTTTATTGAAAGATTTTGCCTTTTACTTTTAAATTCTTGTTCACTTAGGGTCGCTATTTTGTCGCCAAGGAACTTTTCTGCGTACCTATGGGTCATATTCGTGTGTTTTTGTAGAAAAATGCTTCATTTCTGTGGTGTTTTCACCGTAAGCAAAGAATAAGGAAAGCGTAAGGAAAGTGTAAGCAAAGGAACTACATCTTCATAAATTCTTTTTGTGAATATTTTCTCAAGACATAATGTAATAGATGACTAACCAGGAGCCTAATTATATCGGAAAGGTGCAAAACAGTAGATCAAATGAGAAAAAATTAAAAAATGGGTCCCTATAATCCATAATATCTCTTATTGGATATAGCAGTCTTTTACATTTCTCATATTGATTGAACGATTGTGCCCTTTATTTTTAGATTCCTGTTCACTTAGCGTCGCTATTTTGTCGCCAAGGAACTTGTCTGCGTACCCATGGGTCATATTCGTGTGCATTTGTAGAAAAATGCTTCATTTCTGTGGTGTTTTCTCAATAAGCAAAGCATAATCAAAACGCAAGCAATTTTTAAGCAAAGAAACAATATCTTCATAAATTCTTTTTGCAACTTTTTTCTGAGGACATAATGAATTATTAGGGTTCCAGGGAGTCTAATCATGTCGGAAATAGTGGAAAATTGTAGATAAATTGGGAAAGAATTAAGAAAATGGGTCTCGAAATCGATATTGTGCTTTTTAGAAAATAGCAATATTTTATATTTCGACTTTTCTTTGAAAGATTTTGCCATTTTTATTTAGAATCCGGTTCACTAAGCGTCACTATTTTGTCGCCAAGAAACTTGTCTGCGTACCCATGGGTCATATTCGTGTTTATTTGTAGAAAAATGCTTCATTTCTGTGGTGTTTTCACCGTAAGCAAAGAATAAGCAAAGCGTAAGGAAGGTGTAAGCAAAGGAACTACATCTTCATAAATTCTTTTTGTGAATATTGTTTCAAGACATAATGTATTAGTTGACTAACTAGGACCCTAATTATATCGGAAACGTTGCAAAACAGTAGATCAAATGAGAAAAAATTAAAAAAATGGGTCCCTATAATCCATAATATCTCTTATTGGAAATAGCAGATTGTTACATTTCTAATATTGATTGAACGATTGTGCCCTTTATTTTTAGATTAATGTTCACTAGGAGGCACCATTGTGTAGCCAGGGAATTGGTCTGCGTCCCTACGGGACATATTCGTGTGTATTTTTTGAAAAATGCTTCATTTTTGTGGTGTTTTCTCAATAAGCAAAGCATCAGCAAAACGCAAGAAAATTGTAAGCAAAGGAACAATGTCTTCTTAAATTCTTTTTGCGACTATTTTCTGAGGACATAATGTATTATTAGGCTTCCAGGGAGTCTAATCATGTCGGAAATAGTGGAAAATTGTAGATAAATTGGGAAAGAAATCAGAGAATGGGTCTCGAAATCGATATTATCCCTTTAAGAAAATAGCAATATTTTATGTTTCGACATTTTATTGAAAGATTTTGCCATTTTTATTTAGAATCCGGTTCACTAAGCGTCACTATTTTGTCGCCAAGAAACTTGTCTGCGTACCCATGGGTCATATTCGTGTTTATTTGTAGAAAAATGCTTCATTTCTGTGGTGTTTTCACCGTAAGCAAAGAATAAGCAAAGCGAAGGGAAAGTATAAGCAGAGGAACTACATCTTCATAAATTCTTTTTGTGAATATTTTCTCAAGACATAATGTATTAGTTGACTAACCAGGAGCCTAATTTTATCGGAAACGGTGCAAAACAGTACATCAAATGAGAAAAAATTTAAAAAATGGGTCACTATGATCCATAATATCTCTTATTGGAAATAGCAGTCTTTTACATTTCTAATATTGATTGAACGATTGTGCCCTTTATTTTTAGATTAATGTTCACTAGGAGGCACCATTGTGTAGCCAGGGAATTAGTCTGCATCCCTACGGGACATATACGTGTGTATTTTTTGAAAAATGCTTCATTTCTGTGGTGTTTTCTCAATAAGCAAAGCATAAGCAAAACGCAAGCAAATTGTAAGCAAAGGAAAAATGTCTTCATGAATTCTTTTTGCGACTATTTTCTGAGGATATAATTTATTATTAGGGTTCCAGGGAGTCTAATCGTATCGGAAATAGTGGAAAATTGTAGATAAATTTGGAAAGAAATAAGGGAATGGGTCTCGAATTTAATATTATCGCTTTCATAAAATAGTAATATTTCATAATTTTACATTTTATTGAAAGATTTTGCCTTTTATTTTTAGATTCCTGTTCACTTAGCGTCGCTATTTTGTCGCCAAGGAACTTGTCTGCGTATCCATCGGTCATATTCGTGTGTATTTGTAGAAAAATGCTTCATTTCTGTGGTGTTTTCTCAATAAGCAAAGCATAAGCAAAACGCAAGCAATTCTTAAGCAAAGAAACAATATCTTCATAAATTCTGTTTGCGACTAATTTCTGAGGACATAATGAATTATTAGGGTTCCAGGGAGTCTAATCATGTCGGAAATAGTGGAAAATTGTAGATAAATTGGGAAACAATTAAGAAAATGGGTCTCGAAATCGATATTGTCCCTTTTAGAAAATAGCAATATTTTATATTTCGACTTTTTATTGAAAGATTTTGCCATTTTTATTTAGAATCCGGTTCACTAAGCGTCACTAATTTGTCGCCAAGAAACTTGTCAGCGTACCCATGGGTCATATTCGTGTGTATTTGTAGAAAAATGATTCATTTCTGTGGTGTTTTCACCGTAAGCAAAGAATAAGCAAAACGTAAGCAAATTGTAAGCAAAGGAACAATGTCTTCATAAATTCTTTTTGTAAATATTTTCTAGAGACATAATATATTATTTGACTAACCCGGAGCCTAATTATATCGGAAACAGTGCAAAACAGTAGATCAATTGATAAAAAATTTAAAAAATGGCTCCCTATAATCCCTAACATCTCTTATTGGAAATAGCAGTCTTTTACATTTCTAATATTGATTGAACGATTGTGCCCTTTATTTTTAGATTAATGTTCACTAGGAGGCACCATTGTGTAGCCAGGGAATTAGTCTGCGTCCCTACGGGACATATTCGTGTGTATTTTTTGAAAAATGCTTCATTTTTGTGGTGTTTTCTCAATAAGCAAAGCATCAGCAAAACGCAAGAAAATTGTAAACAAAGGAACAATGTCTTCTTAAATTCTTTTTGCGACTATTTTCTGAGGACATAATGTATTATTAGGCTTCTAGGGAGTCTAATCATGTCGAAAATAGTGGAAAATTGTAGATAAATTGGGAAAGAAATCAGAGAATGGGTCTCGAAATCGATATTATCCCTTTAAGAAAATAGCAATATTTTATATTTCGACATTTTATTGAAAGATTTTGCCATTTTTATTTAGAATCCGGTTCACTAAGCGTCACTATTTTGTCGCCAAGAAACTTGTCTGCGTACCCATGGATCATATTCGTGTGTATTTGTAGAAAAATGCTTCATTTCTGTGGTGTTTTCACCGTAAGCAAAGAATAAGCAAAGCGTAGGGAAAGTGTAAGCAAAGGAACTACATCTTCATAAATTCTTTTTGTGAATATTTTCTCAGGACATAATGTATTAGTTGACTAACCAGGAGCCTAATTTTATCGGAAACGGTGCAAAACAGTAGATCAAATGAGAAAAAATTAAAAAAATGGGTCACTATGATCCATAATATCTCTTATTGGAAATAGCAGTCTTTTACATTTCTAATATTGATTGAACGATTGTGCCCTTTATTTTTAGATTAATGTTCACTAGGAGGCACCATTGTGTAGCAAGGGAATTAGTCTGCGTCCCTACGGGACATATACGTGTGTATTTTTTTTAAAAATGCTTCATTTCTGTGGTGTTTTCTCAATAAGCAAAGCATAAGCAAAACGCAAGCAAATTGTAAGCAAAGGAAAAATGTCTTCATGAATTCTTTTTGCGACTATTTTCTGAGGATATAATGTATTATTAGGGTTCCAGGGAGTCTAATCGTATCGGAAATAGTGGAAAATTGTAGATAAATTTGGAAAGAAATAAGGGAATGGGTCTCGAATTTAATATTATCCCTTTCATAAAATAGTAATATTTCATATTTTTACATTTTATTGAAAGATTTTACCTTTTATTTTTAGATTCCTGTTCACTTAGCGTCGCTATTTTGTCGCCAAGGAACTTGTCTGCGTACCCATGAGTCATATTCGTGTGTATTTGTAGAAAAATGCTTCATTTCTGTGGTGTTTTCTCAATAAGCAAATCAAAAGTAAAACGCAAGCAATTTTTAAGCAAAGAAACAATATCTTCATAAATTCTGTTTGCGACTAATTTCTGAGGACATAATGAATTATTAGGGTTCCAGGGAGTCTAATCATGTCGGAAATAGTGATAAATTGTAGATAAATTGGGAAAGAATTAAGAAAATGGGTCTCGAAATCGATATTGTCCCTTTTAGAAAATAGCAATATTTTATATTTCGACTTTTTATTGAAAGATTTTGCCATTTTTATTTAGAATCCGGTTCACTAAGCGTCACTATTTTGTCGCCAAGAAACTTGTCTGCGTACCCATGGGTCATATTCGTGTGTATTTGTAGAAAAATGCTTCATTTCTGTGGTGTTTCCACCGTAAGCAAAGAATAAGCAAGGCGTAAGGAAAGTGTAAGCAAAGGAACTACATCTTCATAAATTCTTTTTGTGAATATTTTCTCAAGACATAATGTATTAGTTGACTAAACAGGAGCCTAATTATATCGGAAACGGTGCAAAACAGTAGATCAAATGGGAAAAAAATAAAAAAATGGCTCCCTATAATCCCTAACATCTATTATTGGAAATAGCAGTCTTTTACATTTTTAATATTGATTGAACGATTGTTCCCTTTACTTTTAGATTAATGTTCACTAGGAGGCACCATTGTGTAGGAAGGGAATTAGTCTGCATCCCTACGGGACATATTCGTGTGTTTTTTTTTAAAATGCTTCATTTCTGTGGTGTTTTCTCAATAAGCAAAGCATAAGCAAAACGCAAGCAAATTGTAAGTAAAGGAAAAATGTCTATATAAATTCTTTTTGCGACTATTTTCTGAGGATATAATGTATTATTAGGGTTCCAGGGAGTCTAATCGTGTCGGAAATAGTAGAAAATTGTAGATAAATTGGGAAAGAAATAAGAAAATGGGTCTCGAAATCGATATTATCCCTTTTAGAAAATAGCAATATTTTATATTTCGACTTTTTATTGAAAGACTTTGCCATTTTTATTTAGAATCCGGTTCACTAAGCGTCACTATTTTGTCGCCAAGAAACTTGTCTGTGTACCATGGGTAATATTCGTGTGTATTTGTAGAAAAATGCTTCATTTCTGTGGTGTTTTCTCAATAAGCAAATCATAAGCAAAACGTAAGCAAATTGTAAGCAAAGGAACAATGTCTTCATAAATTCTTTTTGTAAATATTTTCTAGAGACATAATATATTATTTGACGAACCCGGAGCCTAATTATATCGGAAACGGTGCAAAACAGTAGATCAAATGAGAAAAAATAAAAAAATGGGTCACTATGATCCATAATATCTCTTATTGGAAATAGCAGTCTTTTACATTTCTAATATTGATTGAACGATTGTGCCCTTTATTTTTAGATTAATGTTCACTAGGAGGCACCATTGTGTAGCCAGGGAATTAGTCTGCGTCCCTACGGGACATATACGTGTGCATTTTTTGAAAAATGCTTCATTTCTGTGGTGTTTTCTCAATAAGCAAAGCATAAGCAAAACGCAAGCAAATTGTAAGCAAAGAAAAATTGTCTTCATGAATTCTTTTTGCGACTATTTTCTGAGGATATAATGTATTATTAGGGTTCCAGGGAGTCTAATCGTATCGGAAATAGTGGAAAATTGTAGATAAATTTGGAAAGAAATAAGGGAATGGGTCTCGAATTTAATATGATCCCTTTCATAAAATAGTAATATTTCATATTTTTACATTTTATTGAAAGATTTTGCCTTTTATTTTTAGATTCCTGTTCACTTAGCGTCGCTATTTTGTCGCCAAGGAACTTGTCTGCGTATCCATGGGTCATATTCGTGTGTATTTGTAGAAAAATGCTTCATTTCTGTGGTGTTTTCTCAATAAGCAAAGCATAAGCAAAACGCAAGCAAATTGTAAGTAAAGGAAAAATGTCTATATAAATTCTTTTTGCGACTATTTTCTGAGGACATAATGAATTATTAGGCTTCCAGGGAGTCTAATCATGTCGGAAATAGTGGAAAATTGTAGATAAATTGGGAAAGAATTAAGAAAATGGGTCTCGAAATCGATATTGTCCCTTTTAGAAAATAGCAATATTTTATATTTCGACTTTTTATTGAAAGATTTTGCCATTTTTATTTAGAATCCGGTTCACTAAGCGTCACTAATTTGTCGCCAAGAAACTTGTCAGCGTACCCATGGGTCATATTCGTGTGTATTTGTAGAAAAATGCTTCATTTCTGTGGTGTTTTCACCGTAAGCAAAGAATAAGCAAAGCGTAGGGAAAGTGTAAGCAAAGGAACTACATATTCATAAATTCTTTTTGTGAATATTTTCTCAGGACATAATGTTTTAGTTGACTAACCAGGAGCCTAATTTTATCGGAAACGGTGCAAAACAGTAGATCAAATGAGAAAAAATTAAAAAAATGGGTCACTATGATCCATAATATCTCTTATTGGAAATAGCAGTCTTTTACATTTCTAATATTGATTGAACGATTGTGCCCTTTATTTTTAGATTAATGTTCACTAGGAGGCACCATTGTGTAGCCAGGGAATTAGTCTGCGTCCCTACGGGACATATACGTGTGTATTTTTTTAAAAATGCTTCATTTCTGTGGTGTTTTCTCAATAAGCAAAGCATAAGCAAAACGCAAGCAAATTGTAAGCAAAGGAAAAATGTCTTCATGAATTCTTTTTGCGACTATTTTCTGAGGATATAATGTTTTATTAGGGTTCCAGGGAGTCTAATCGTATCGGAAATAGTGGAAAATTGTAGATAAATTTGGAAAGAAATAAGGGAATGGGTCTCGAATTTAATATTATCCCTTTCATAAAATAGTAATATTTCATATTTTTACATTTTATTGAAAGATTTTGCCTTTTATTTTTAGATTCCTGTTCACTTAGCGTCGCTATTTTGTCGCCAAGGAACTTGTCTGCGTATCCATGGGTCATATTCGTGTGTATTTGTAGAAAAATGCTTCATTTCTGTGGTGTTTTCTCAATAAGCAAAGCATAAGCAAAACGCAAGCAATTTTTAAGCAAAGAAACAATATCTTCATAAATTCTGTTTGCCACTAATTTCTGAGGACATAATGAATTATTAGGGTTCCAGCGAGTCTAATCATATCGGAAATAGTGGAAAATTGTAGATAAATTGGGAAACAATTAAGAAAAAGGGTCTCGAAATCGATATTGTCCCTTTTAGAAAATAGCAATATTTTATATTTCGACTTTTTATTGAAAGATTTTGCCATTTTTATTTAGAATCCGGTTCACTAAGCGTCACTAATTTGTCGCCAAGAAAATTGACAGCGTACCCATGGGTCATATTCGTGTGTATTTGTAGAAAAATGCTTCATTTCTGTGGTGTTTTCACCGTAAGCAAAGAATAAGCAAAACGTAAGCAAATTGTAAGCAAAGGAACAATGTCTTCATAAATTCTTTTTGTGAATATTGTTTCAAGACATAATGTATTAGTTGACAAAGCAGGAGCCTAATTATATCGGAAACGTTGCAAAACAGTAGATCAAATGAGAAAAAATAAAAAAATGGGTCCCTATAATCCATAATATCTCTTATTGGAAATAGCAGACTGTTACATTTCTAATATTGATTGAACGATTGTGCCCTTTATTTTTAGATTAATGTTCTCTAGGAGGCACCATTGTGTAGCCAGGGAATTAGTCTGCGTCCCTACGGGACATATTCGTGTGTATTTTTTGAAAATACTTCATTTCTGTTGTGTTTTCTCAATAAGCAAAGCATAAGCAAAACGCAAGCAAATTGTTAGCGAAGGAAAAATGTCTTCATAAATTCTTTTTGCGACTATTTTCTGAGGATATAATGTATTATTAGGGTTCCAGGGAGTCTAATCGTATCGGAAATAGTAGAAAATTGTAGATAAATTGGGAAAGAAATAAAAAAATGAGTCTCGAATTTAATATTATCACTTTCATAAAATAGTAATATTTTATATTTTTACATTTTATTGAAAGATTTTGCCTTTTATTTTTAAATTTCTGTTCACTTAGCGTCACTATTTTGTCGCCAAGGAACTTGTCTGCGTACCTATGGGTCATATTCGTGTGTATTTGTAGAAAAATGCTTAATTTCTGTGGTGTTTTCACCGTAGGTAAAGAATAAGCAAAGCGTAAGGAAAGTGTAAGCAAAGGAACTACATCTTCATAAATTCTTTTTGTGAATATTTTCTCAAGACATAATGTATTAGTTGACTAACCAGGAGCCTAATTATCTCGGAAAAGGTGCAAAACAGTAGATCAAATGAGAAAAAATTAAAAAATGGGTCCCTATAATCCATAATATCTCTTATTGGAAATAGCAGTCTTTTACATTTCTCATATAGATTGAACGATTGTGCCCTTTATTTTTAGATTAATGTTCACTAGGAGGCACCATTGTGTAGCAAGGGAAATATTCTGCGTCCCTACGGGACATATTTGTTTGTTTTTGTTGAAAAATGCTTCATTTCTGTGGTGTTTTCTCAATAAGCAAAGAAAAAGCAAAACGCAAGCAAATTGTAAGCAAAGAAACAATATCTTCATAAATTCTTTTTGCGACTATTTTCTGATGACATAATGCATTATTAGGGTTCCAGGAAGTCTAATCATGTCGGAAATAGTGGAAAATTGTAGATAAGTTGGGAAAGAATGAAGAAAATGGGTCTCGAAATCGATATTGTCCCTTTTAGAAAATAGTAATATTTTATATTTCGACATTTTATTGAAAGATTTTGCCATTTTTATTTAGAATCCGGTTCACTAAACGTCACTATTTTGTCGCCAAGAACTTGTCTGCGTACCCATGGGTCATATTCGTGTGTATTTGTAGAAAAATGCTTCATTTTTGTGGTGTTTTCACCGTAAGCAAAGAATAAGCAAACAAACTACATCTTCATAAATTCTTTTTGTGAATATTTTCTCAAGACATAATGTATTAGTTGACTAACCAGGAGCCTAATTATATCGGAAACGGTGCAAAACAGTAGATCAAATGAGAAAAAATTAAAAAATGGGTCCCTATAATCCATAATATCTCTTATTGGAAATAGCAGTCTTTTACATTTCTAATATTGATTGAACGATTGTTCCCTTTACTTTTAGGTTAATGTTCACTAGGAGGCACCATTGTGTAGGAAGGGAATTAGTCTGCGTCCCTACGGGACATATTCGTGTGTATTTTTTTAAAATGCTTCATTTCTGTGGTGTTTTCTCAATAAGCAAAGCATAAGCAAAACGCAAGCAAATTGTAAGTAAAGGAAAAATGTCTATATAAATTCTTTTTGCGACTATTTTCTGAGGATATAATGTATTATTAGGGTTCCAGGGAGTCTAATCGTGTCGGAAATAGAAGAAAATTGTAGATAAATTGGGAAAGAAATAAGAAAATGGGTCTCGAAATCGATATTATCCCTTTTAGAAAATAGCAATATTTTATATTTCGACATTTTATTGAAAGATTTTGCCATTTTTATTTAGAATCCGGTTCACTAAGCGTCACTATTTTGTCGCCAAGAAACTTGTCTGTGTACCATGGGTAATATTCGTGTGTATTTGTAGAAAAATGCTTCATTTCTGTGGTGTTTTCTCAATAAGCAAAGAATAAGCAAAACGTAAGCAAATTGTAAGCAAAGGAACAATGTCTTCATAAATTCTTTTTGTAAATATTTTCTAGAGACATAATATATTATTTGACGAACCCGGAGCCTAATTATATCGGAAACGGTGCAAAACAATAGATCAATTGATAAAAAATTAAAAAAGGATCCCTATAATCCCTAACATCTCTTATTGGAAATAGCAATCTTTTACATTTCTAATATTGATTGAACGATTGTTCCCTTTACTTTTAGATTAATGTTCACTAGGAGGCACCATTGTGTCGAAAGGGAATTAGCCTGCGTCCCTACGGGACATATTCGTGTGTACTTTTTGAAAATGCTTCATTTCTGTGGTGTTTTCTCAATAAGCAAAGCATAAGCAAAACGCAAGCAAATTGTAAGCAAAGGAAAAATGTCTTCATAAATTCTTTTTGCGACTATTTTCTGAGAATATAATGTATTATTAGGGTTTCAGGGAGTCTAATCGTATCGGAAATAGTGGAAAATTGTAGATAAATTGGGAAAGAAATAAGAAAATGGCTCTCGAATTGAATATTATCCCTTTCATAAAATAGTAATATTTCATATTTTTACATTTTATTGAAAGATTTTGCCTTTATAGATTCCTGTTCACTTAGCGTCGCTATTTTGTCGCCAAGGAACTTGTCTGCGTACCCATGAGTCATATTCGTGTGTATTTGTAGAAAAATGCTTCATTTCTGTGGTGTTTTCTCAATAAGCAAAGCAAAAGTAAAACGCGAGCAATTTTTAAGCAAAGAAACAATATCTTCATAAATTCTTTTTGCAACTATTTTCTGAGGACATAATGAATTATTAGGGTTCCAGGGAGTCTAATCATGTCGGAAATAGTGGAAAATTGTAGATAAATTGGGAAAGAATTAAGAAAATGGGTCTCGAAATCGATATTGTCCCTTTTAGAAAATAGCAATATTTTATATTTCGACTTTTTATTGAAAGATTTTGCCATTTTTATTTAGAATCCGGTTCACTAAGCGTCACTAATTTGTCGCCAAGAAACTTGTCAGCGTACCCATGGGTCATATTCGTGTGTATTTGTAGAAAAATGATTCATTTCTGTGGTGTTTTCACCGTAAGCAAAGAATAAGCAAAACGTAAGCAAATTGTAAGCAAAGGAACAATGTCTTCATAAATTCTTTTTGTAAATATTTTCTAGAGACATAATATATTATTTGACTAACCCGGAGCCTAATTATATCGGAAACGGTGCAAAACAGTAGATCAATTGATAAAAAATTTAAAAAATGGCTCCCTATAATCCCTAACATCTCTTATTGGAAATAGCAGTCTTTTACATTTCTAATATTGATTGAACGATTGTGCCCTTTATTTTTAGATTAATGTTCACTAGGAGGCACCATTGTGTAGCCAGGGAATTAGTCTGCGTCCCTACGGGACATATTCGTGTGTATTTTTTGAAAAATGCTTCATTTTCGTGGTGTTTTCTCAATAAGCAAAGCATCAGCAAAACGCAAGAAAATTGTAAACAAAGGAACAATGTCTTCTTAAATTCTTTTTGCGACTATTTTCTGAGGACATAATGTATTATTAGGCTTCTAGGGAGTCTAATCATGTCGAAAATAGTGGAAAATTGTAGATAAATTGGGAAAGAAATCAGAGAATGGGTCTCGAAATCGATATTATCCCTTTAAGAAAATAGCAATATTTTATATTTCGACATTTTATTGAAAGATTTTGCCATTTTTATTTAGAATCCGGTTCACTAAGCGTCACTATTTTGTCGCCAAGAAACTTGTCTGCGTACCCATGGATCATATTCGTGTGTATTTGTAGAAAAATGCTTCATTTCTGTGGTGTTTTCACCGTAAGCAAAGAATAAGCAAAGCGTAGGGAAAGTGTAAGCAAAGGAACTACATCTTCATAAATTCTTTTTGTGAATATTTTCTCAGGACATAATGTATTAGTTGACTAACCAGGAGCCTAATTTTATCGGAAACGGTGCAAAACAGTAGATCAAATGAGAAAAAATTTAAAAAATGGGTCACTATGATCCATAATATCTCTTATTGGAAATAGCAGTCTTTTACATTTCTAATATTGATTGAACGATTGTGCCCTTTATTTTTAGATTAATGTTCACTAGGAGGCACCATTGTGTAGCAAGGGAATTAGTCTGCGTCCCTACGGGACATATACGTGTGTATTTTTTTTAAAAATGCTTCATTTCTGTGGTGTTTTCTCAATAAGCAAAGCATAAGCAAAACGCAAGCAAATTGTAAGCAAAGGAAAAATGTCTTCATGAATTCTTTTTGCGACTATTTTCTGAGGATATAATGTATTATTAGGGTTCCAGGGAGTCTAATCGTATCGGAAATAGTGGAAAATTGTAGATAAATTTGGAAAGAAATAAGGGAATGGGTCTCGAATTTAATATTATCCCTTTCATAAAATAGTAATATTTCATATTTTTACATTTTATTGAAAGATTTTACCTTTTATTTTTAGATTCCTGTTCACTTAGCGTCGCTATTTTGTCGCCAAGGAACTTGTCTGCGTACCCATGAGTCATATTCGTGTGTATTTGTAGAAAAATGCTTCATTTCTGTGGTGTTTTCTCAATAAGCAAATCAAAAGTAAAACGCAAGCAATTTTTAAGCAAAGAAACAATATCTTCATAAATTCTGTTTGCGACTAATTTCTGAGGACATAATGAATTATTAGGGTTCCAGGGAGTCTAATCATGTCGGAAATAGTGGAAAATTGTAGATAAATTGGGAAAGAATTAAGAAAATGGGTCTCGAATTTAATATTATCGCTTTCATAAAATAGTAATATTTCATATTTTTACATTTTATTGAAAGATTTTGCCTTTTATATTTAGAATCCGGTTCACTAAGCGTCACTATTTTGTCGCCAAGAAACTTGTCTGTGTACCCATGGGTCATATTCGTGTGTATTTGTAGAAAAATGCTTCATTTCTGTGGTGTTTTCACCGTAATCAAAGAATAAGCAAAGCGTAAGGAAAGTGTAAGCAAAGGAACTACATCTTCATAAATTCTTTTTGTGAATATTTTCTCAAGACATAATGTATAAGTTGACTAACCAGGAGCCTAATTATATCGGAAACGGTGCAAAACAGTAGATCAAATGAGAAAAAATTAAAATATGGGTCCCTATAATCCATAATATCTCTTATTGGAAATAGCAGTCTTTTACATTTCTAATATTGATTGAACGATTGTTCCCTTTATTTTTAGGTTAATGTTCACTAGGAAAAAACATTGTGTAGGAAGGGAATTAGTCTGCGTCACTTCGGGACATATTCGTGTGTATTTTCTGAAAAATGCTTCATTTCTGTGGTGTTTTCTCAATAAGCAAAGCATAAGCAAAGCGCAAGCAAATTGTAAGCAAAGGAACAATGTCTTCTTAAATTCTTTTTGCGACTATTTTCTGAGGACATAATGTATTATTAGGGTTCCAGGGAGTCTAATCGTGTCGGAAATAGTAGAAAATTGTAGATAAATTGGGAAAGAAATAAGAAAACAGGTCTCGAAATCGATATTGTCCCTTTTAGAAAATAGCAATATTTTATATTTCGACTTTTTATTGAAAGGTTTTGCCATTATTATTTAGAATCCGGTTCACTAAGCGTCACTATTTTGTCGCAAAGAAATTTGTCTGCGTACCCATGGATCATATTCGTGTGTATTTGTAGAAAAATTCTTCATTTCTGTGGTGTTTTCACCGTAAGCAAAGAATAAGCAAAGCGTTAAGAAAGTGTAAGCAAAGGAACTACATCTTCATAAATTCTTTTTGTGAATATTTTCTCAAGACATAATGTATTAGTTGACTAACCAGGAGCCTAATTATGTCGGAAACGGTGCAAAACAGTAGATCAATTGAGAAAAAAATTAAAAAAAGGGTCCCTATAATCCCTAACATCTCTTATTGGAAATAGCAATCTTGTACATTTCTAATATTGATTGAACGATTGTGCCCTTTATTTTTAGATTAATGTTCACTAGGAGGCACCATTGTGTAGCCAGGGAATTAGTCTGCGTCCCTACGGGACATATACGTGTGTACTTTTTGAAAAATGCTTCATTTCTGTGGTGTTTTCTCAATAAGCAAAGCATAAGTAAAACGCAAGCAAATTGTAAGCAAAGGAAAAATGTCTTCATGAATTCTTTTTGCGACTATTTTCTGAGGATATAATGTATTATTAAGGTTCCAGGGAGTCTAATCGTATCGGAAATAGTAGAAAATTGTAGATAAATTGGGAAAGAAATAAGAAAATGGGTCTCGAATTTAATATTAACCCTTTCATAAAATAGTAATATTTCATATTTTTACATTTTATTGAAAGATTTTGCCTTTTACTTTTAAATTCTTGTTCACTTAGGGTCGCTATTTTGTCGCCAAGGAACTTTTCTGCGTACCTATGGGTCATATTCGTGTGTTTTTGTAGAAAAATGCTTCATTTCTGTGGTGTTTTCACCGTAAGCAAAGAATAAGGAAAGCGTAAGGAAAGTGTAAGCAAAGGAACTACATCTTCATAAATTCTTTTTGTGAATATTTTCTCAAGACATAATGTAATAGATGACTAACCAGGAGCCTAATTATATCGGAAAGGTGCAAAACAGTAGATCAAATGAGAAAAAATTAAAAAATGGGTCCCTATAATCCATAATATCTCTTATTGGATATAGCAGTCTTTTACATTTCTCATATTGATTGAACGATTGTGCCCTTTATTTTTAGATTCCTGTTCACTTAGCGTCGCTATTTTGTCGCCAAGGAACTTGTCTGCGTACCCATGGGTCATATTCGTGTGCATTTGTAGAAAAATGCTTCATTTCTGTGGTGTTTTCTCAATAAGCAAAGCATAATCAAAACGCAAGCAATTTTTAAGCAAAGAAACAATATCTTCATAAATTCTTTTTGCAACTTTTTTCTGAGGACATAATGAATTATTAGGGTTCCAGGGAGTCTAATCATGTCGGAAATAGTGGAAAATTGTAGATAAATTGGGAAAGAATTAAGAAAATGGGTCTCGAAATCGATATTGTGCTTTTTAGAAAATAGCAATATTTTATATTTCGACTTTTCTTTGAAAGATTTTGCCATTTTTATTTAGAATCCGGTTCACTAAGCGTCACTATTTTGTCGCCAAGAAACTTGTCTGCGTACCCATGGGTCATATTCGTGTTTATTTGTAGAAAAATGCTTCATTTCTGTGGTGTTTTCACCGTAAGCAAAGAATAAGCAAAGCGTAAGGAAGGTGTAAGCAAAGGAACTACATCTTCATAAATTCTTTTTGTGAATATTGTTTCAAGACATAATGTATTAGTTGACTAACTAGGACCCTAATTATATCGGAAACGTTGCAAAACAGTAGATCAAATGAGAAAAAATTAAAAAAATGGGTCCCTATAATCCATAATATCTCTTATTGGAAATAGCAGATTGTTACATTTCTAATATTGATTGAACGATTGTGCCCTTTATTTTTAGATTAATGTTCACTAGGAGGCACCATTGTGTAGCCAGGGAATTGGTCTGCGTCCCTACGGGACATATTCGTGTGTATTTTTTGAAAAATGCTTCATTTTTGTGGTGTTTTCTCAATAAGCAAAGCATCAGCAAAACGCAAGAAAATTGTAAGCAAAGGAACAATGTCTTCTTAAATTCTTTTTGCGACTATTTTCTGAGGACATAATGTATTATTAGGCTTCCAGGGAGTCTAATCATGTCGGAAATAGTGGAAAATTGTAGATAAATTGGGAAAGAAATCAGAGAATGGGTCTCGAAATCGATATTATCCCTTTAAGAAAATAGCAATATTTTATGTTTCGACATTTTATTGAAAGATTTTGCCATTTTTATTTAGAATCCGGTTCACTAAGCGTCACTATTTTGTCGCCAAGAAACTTGTCTGCGTACCCATGGGTCATATTCGTGTTTATTTGTAGAAAAATGCTTCATTTCTGTGGTGTTTTCACCGTAAGCAAAGAATAAGCAAAGCGAAGGGAAAGTATAAGCAGAGGAACTACATCTTCATAAATTCTTTTTGTGAATATTTTCTCAAGACATAATGTATTAGTTGACTAACCAGGAGCCTAATTTTATCGGAAACGGTGCAAAACAGTACATCAAATGAGAAAAAATTTAAAAAATGGGTCACTATGATCCATAATATCTCTTATTGGAAATAGCAGTCTTTTACATTTCTAATATTGATTGAACGATTGTGCCCTTTATTTTTAGATTAATGTTCACTAGGAGGCACCATTGTGTAGCCAGGGAATTAGTCTGCATCCCTACGGGACATATACGTGTGTATTTTTTGAAAAATGCTTCATTTCTGTGGTGTTTTCTCAATAAGCAAAGCATAAGCAAAACGCAAGCAAATTGTAAGCAAAGGAAAAATGTCTTCATGAATTCTTTTTGCGACTATTTTCTGAGGATATAATTTATTATTAGGGTTCCAGGGAGTCTAATCGTATCGGAAATAGTGGAAAATTGTAGATAAATTTGGAAAGAAATAAGGGAATGGGTCTCGAATTTAATATTATCGCTTTCATAAAATAGTAATATTTCATAATTTTACATTTTATTGAAAGATTTTGCCTTTTATTTTTAGATTCCTGTTCACTTAGCGTCGCTATTTTGTCGCCAAGGAACTTGTCTGCGTATCCATCGGTCATATTCGTGTGTATTTGTAGAAAAATGCTTCATTTCTGTGGTGTTTTCTCAATAAGCAAAGCATAAGCAAAACGCAAGCAATTCTTAAGCAAAGAAACAATATCTTCATAAATTCTGTTTGCGACTAATTTCTGAGGACATAATGAATTATTAGGGTTCCAGGGAGTCTAATCATGTCGGAAATAGTGGAAAATTGTAGATAAATTGGGAAACAATTAAGAAAATGGGTCTCGAAATCGATATTGTCCCTTTTAGAAAATAGCAATATTTTATATTTCGACTTTTTATTGAAAGATTTTGCCATTTTTATTTAGAATCCGGTTCACTAAGCGTCACTAATTTGTCGCCAAGAAACTTGTCAGCGTACCCATGGGTCATATTCGTGTGTATTTGTAGAAAAATGATTCATTTCTGTGGTGTTTTCACCGTAAGCAAAGAATAAGCAAAACGTAAGCAAATTGTAAGCAAAGGAACAATGTCTTCATAAATTCTTTTTGTAAATATTTTCTAGAGACATAATATATTATTTGACTAACCCGGAGCCTAATTATATCGGAAACAGTGCAAAACAGTAGATCAATTGATAAAAAATTTAAAAAAATGGCTCCCTATAATCCCTAACATCTCTTATTGGAAATAGCAGTCTTTTACATTTCTAATATTGATTGAACGATTGTGCCCTTTATTTTTAGATTAATGTTCACTAGGAGGCACCATTGTGTAGCCAGGGAATTAGTCTGCGTCCCTACGGGACATATTCGTGTGTATTTTTTGAAAAATGCTTCATTTTTGTGGTGTTTTCTCAATAAGCAAAGCATCAGCAAAACGCAAGAAAATTGTAAACAAAGGAACAATGTCTTCTTAAATTCTTTTTGCGACTATTTTCTGAGGACATAATGTATTATTAGGCTTCTAGGGAGTCTAATCATGTCGAAAATAGTGGAAAATTGTAGATAAATTGGGAAAGAAATCAGAGAATGGGTCTCGAAATCGATATTATCCCTTTAAGAAAATAGCAATATTTTATATTTCGACATTTTATTGAAAGATTTTGCCATTTTTATTTAGAATCCGGTTCACTAAGCGTCACTATTTTGTCGCCAAGAAACTTGTCTGCGTACCCATGGATCATATTCGTGTGTATTTGTAGAAAAATGCTTCATTTCTGTGGTGTTTTCACCGTAAGCAAAGAATAAGCAAAGCGTAGGGAAAGTGTAAGCAAAGGAACTACATCTTCATAAATTCTTTTTGTGAATATTTTCTCAGGACATAATGTATTAGTTGACTAACCAGGAGCCTAATTTTATCGGAAACGGTGCAAAACAGTAGATCAAATGAGAAAAAATTAAAAAAATGGGTCACTATGATCCATAATATCTCTTATTGGAAATAGCAGTCTTTTACATTTCTAATATTGATTGAACGATTGTGCCCTTTATTTTTAGATTAATGTTCACTAGGAGGCACCATTGTGTAGCAAGGGAATTAGTCTGCGTCCCTACGGGACATATACGTGTGTATTTTTTTTAAAAATGCTTCATTTCTGTGGTGTTTTCTCAATAAGCAAAGCATAAGCAAAACGCAAGCAAATTGTAAGCAAAGGAAAAATGTCTTCATGAATTCTTTTTGCGACTATTTTCTGAGGATATAATGTATTATTAGGGTTCCAGGGAGTCTAATCGTATCGGAAATAGTGGAAAATTGTAGATAAATTTGGAAAGAAATAAGGGAATGGGTCTCGAATTTAATATTATCCCTTTCATAAAATAGTAATATTTCATATTTTTACATTTTATTGAAAGATTTTACCTTTTATTTTTAGATTCCTGTTCACTTAGCGTCGCTATTTTGTCGCCAAGGAACTTGTCTGCGTACCCATGAGTCATATTCGTGTGTATTTGTAGAAAAATGCTTCATTTCTGTGGTGTTTTCTCAATAAGCAAATCAAAAGTAAAACGCAAGCAATTTTTAAGCAAAGAAACAATATCTTCATAAATTCTGTTTGCGACTAATTTCTGAGGACATAATGAATTATTAGGGTTCCAGGGAGTCTAATCATGTCGGAAATAGTGATAAATTGTAGATAAATTGGGAAAGAATTAAGAAAATGGGTCTCGAAATCGATATTGTCCCTTTTAGAAAATAGCAATATTTTATATTTCGACTTTTTATTGAAAGATTTTGCCATTTTTATTTAGAATCCGGTTCACTAAGCGTCACTATTTTGTCGCCAAGAAACTTGTCTGCGTACCCATGGGTCATATTCGTGTGTATTTGTAGAAAAATGCTTCATTTCTGTGGTGTTTCCACCGGAAGCAAAGAATAAGCAAGGCGTAAGGAAAGTGTAAGCAAAGGAACTACATCTTCATAAATTCTTTTTGTGAATATTTTCTCAAGACATAATGTATTAGTTGACTAAACAGGAGCCTAATTATATCGGAAACGGTGCAAAACAGTAGATCAAATGGGAAAAAAATAAAAAAATGGCTCCCTATAATCCCTAACATCTATTATTGGAAATAGCAGTCTTTTACATTTTTAATATTGATTGAACGATTGTTCCCTTTACTTTTAGATTAATGTTCACTAGGAGGCACCATTGTGTAGGAAGGGAATTAGTCTGCATCCCTACGGGACATATTCGTGTGTTTTTTTTTAAAATGCTTCATTTCTGTGGTGTTTTCTCAATAAGCAAAGCATAAGCAAAACGCAAGCAAATTGTAAGTAAAGGAAAAATGTCTATATAAATTCTTTTTGCGACTATTTTCTGAGGATATAATGTATTATTAGGGTTCCAGGGAGTCTAATCGTGTCGGAAATAGTAGAAAATTGTAGATAAATTGGGAAAGAAATAAGAAAATGGGTCTCGAAATCGATATTATCCCTTTTAGAAAATAGCAATATTTTATATTTCGACTTTTTATTGAAAGACTTTGCCATTTTTATTTAGAATCCGGTTCACTAAGCGTCACTATTTTGTCGCCAAGAAACTTGTCTGTGTACCATGGGTAATATTCGTGTGTATTTGTAGAAAAATGCTTCATTTCTGTGGTGTTTTCTCAATAAGCAAATCATAAGCAAAACGTAAGCAAATTGTAAGCAAAGGAACAATGTCTTCATAAATTCTTTTTGTAAATATTTTCTAGAGACATAATATATTATTTGACGAACCCGGAGCCTAATTATATCGGAAACGGTGCAAAACAGTAGATCAAATGAGAAAAAATAAAAAAATGGGTCACTATGATCCATAATATCTCTTATTGGAAATAGCAGTCTTTTACATTTCTAATATTGATTGAACGATTGTGCCCTTTATTTTTAGATTAATGTTCACTAGGAGGCACCATTGTGTAGCCAGGGAATTAGTCTGCGTCCCTACGGGACATATACGTGTGCATTTTTTGAAAAATGCTTCATTTCTGTGGTGTTTTCTCAATAAGCAAAGCATAAGCAAAACGCAAGCAAATTGTAAGCAAAGAAAAATTGTCTTCATGAATTCTTTTTGCGACTATTTTCTGAGGATATAATGTATTATTAGGGTTCCAGGGAGTCTAATCGTATCGGAAATAGTGGAAAATTGTAGATAAATTTGGAAAGAAATAAGGGAATGGGTCTCGAATTTAATATGATCCCTTTCATAAAATAGTAATATTTCATATTTTTACATTTTATTGAAAGATTTTGCCTTTTATTTTTAGATTCCTGTTCACTTAGCGTCGCTATTTTGTCGCCAAGGAACTTGTCTGCGTATCCATGGGTCATATTCGTGTGTATTTGTAGAAAAATGCTTCATTTCTGTGGTGTTTTCTCAATAAGCAAAGCATAAGCAAAACGCAAGCAAATTGTAAGTAAAGGAAAAATGTCTATATAAATTCTTTTTGCGACTATTTTCTGAGGACATAATGAATTATTAGGCTTCCAGGGAGTCTAATCATGTCGGAAATAGTGGAAAATTGTAGATAAATTGGGAAAGAATTAAGAAAATGGGTCTCGAAATCGATATTGTCCCTTTTAGAAAATAGCAATATTTTATATTTCGACTTTTTATTGAAAGATTTTGCCATTTTTATTTAGAATCCGGTTCACTAAGCGTCACTAATTTGTCGCCAAGAAACTTGTCAGCGTACCCATGGGTCATATTCGTGTGTATTTGTAGAAAAATGCTTCATTTCTGTGGTGTTTTCACCGTAAGCAAAGAATAAGCAAAGCGTAGGGAAAGTGTAAGCAAAGGAACTACATATTCATAAATTCTTTTTGTGAATATTTTCTCAGGACATAATGTTTTAGTTGACTAACCAGGAGCCTAATTTTATCGGAAACGGTGCAAAACAGTAGATCAAATGAGAAAAAATTAAAAAAATGGGTCACTATGATCCATAATATCTCTTATTGGAAATAGCAGTCTTTTACATTTCTAATATTGATTGAACGATTGTGCCCTTTATTTTTAGATTAATGTTCACTAGGAGGCACCATTGTGTAGCCAGGGAATTAGTCTGCGTCCCTACGGGACATATACGTGTGTATTTTTTTAAAAATGCTTCATTTCTGTGGTGTTTTCTCAATAAGCAAAGCATAAGCAAAACGCAAGCAAATTGTAAGCAAAGGAAAAATGTCTTCATGAATTCTTTTTGCGACTATTTTCTGAGGATATAATGTTTTATTAGGGTTCCAGGGAGTCTAATCGTATCGGAAATAGTGGAAAATTGTAGATAAATTTGGAAAGAAATAAGGGAATGGGTCTCGAATTTAATATTATCCCTTTCATAAAATAGTAATATTTCATATTTTTACATTTTATTGAAAGATTTTGCCTTTTATTTTTAGATTCCTGTTCACTTAGCGTCGCTATTTTGTCGCCAAGGAACTTGTCTGCGTATCCATGGGTCATATTCGTGTGTATTTGTAGAAAAATGCTTCATTTCTGTGGTGTTTTCTCAATAAGCAAAGCATAAGCAAAACGCAAGCAATTTTTAAGCAAAGAAACAATATCTTCATAAATTCTGTTTGCCACTAATTTCTGAGGACATAATGAATTATTAGGGTTCCAGCGAGTCTAATCATATCGGAAATAGTGGAAAATTGTAGATAAATTGGGAAACAATTAAGAAAAAGGGTCTCGAAATCGATATTGTCCCTTTTAGAAAATAGCAATATTTTATATTTCGACTTTTTATTGAAAGATTTTGCCATTTTTATTTAGAATCCGGTTCACTAAGCGTCACTAATTTGTCGCCAAGAAAATTGACAGCGTACCCATGGGTCATATTCGTGTGTATTTGTAGAAAAATGCTTCATTTCTGTGGTGTTTTCACCGTAAGCAAAGAATAAGCAAAACGTAAGCAAATTGTAAGCAAAGGAACAATGTCTTCATAAATTCTTTTTGTGAATATTGTTTCAAGACATAATGTATTAGTTGACAAAGCAGGAGCCTAATTATATCGGAAACGTTGCAAAACAGTAGATCAAATGAGAAAAAATAAAAAAATGGGTCCCTATAATCCATAATATCTCTTATTGGAAATAGCAGACTGTTACATTTCTAATATTGATTGAACGATTGTGCCCTTTATTTTTAGATTAATGTTCTCTAGGAGGCACCATTGTGTAGCCAGGGAATTAGTCTGCGTCCCTACGGGACATATTCGTGTGTATTTTTTGAAAATACTTCATTTCTGTTGTGTTTTCTCAATAAGCAAAGCATAAGCAAAACGCAAGCAAATTGTTAGCGAAGGAAAAATGTCTTCATAAATTCTTTTTGCGACTATTTTCTGAGGATATAATGTATTATTAGGGTTCCAGGGAGTCTAATCGTATCGGAAATAGTAGAAAATTGTAGATAAATTGGGAAAGAAATAAAAAAATGAGTCTCGAATTTAATATTATCACTTTCATAAAATAGTAATATTTTATATTTTTACATTTTATTGAAAGATTTTGCCTTTTATTTTTAAATTTCTGTTCACTTAGCGTCACTATTTTGTCGCCAAGGAACTTGTCTGCGTACCTATGGGTCATATTCGTGTGTATTTGTAGAAAAATGCTTAATTTCTGTGGTGTTTTCACCGTAGGTAAAGAATAAGCAAAGCGTAAGGAAAGTGTAAGCAAAGGAACTACATCTTCATAAATTCTTTTTGTGAATATTTTCTCAAGACATAATGTATTAGTTGACTAACCAGGAGCCTAATTATCTCGGAAAAGGTGCAAAACAGTAGATCAAATGAGAAAAAATTAAAAAATGGGTCCCTATAATCCATAATATCTCTTATTGGAAATAGCAGTCTTTTACATTTCTCATATAGATTGAACGATTGTGCCCTTTATTTTTAGATTAATGTTCACTAGGAGGCACCATTGTGTAGCAAGGGAAATATTCTGCGTCCCTACGGGACATATTTGTTTGTTTTTGTTGAAAAATGCTTCATTTCTGTGGTGTTTTCTCAATAAGCAAAGCATTAGCAAAACGCAAGCAATTTTTAAGCAAAGAAACAATATCTTCATAAATTCTTTTTGCGACTATTTTCTGATGACATAATGCATTATTAGGGTTCCAGGAAGTCTAATCATGTCGGAAATAGTGGAAAATTGTAGATAAGTTGGGAAAGAATGAAGAAAATGGGTCTCGAAATCGATATTGTCCCTTTTAGAAAATAGTAATATTTTATATTTCGACATTTTATTGAAAGATTTTGCCATTTTTATTTAGAATCCGGTTCACTAAACGTCACTATTTTGTCGCCAAGAACTTGTCTGCGTACCCATGGGTCATATTCGTGTGTATTTGTAGAAAAATGCTTCATTTTTGTGGTGTTTTCACCGTAAGCAAAGAATAAGCAAACAAACTACATCTTCATAAATTCTTTTTGTGAATATTTTCTCAAGACATAATGTATTAGTTGACTAACCAGGAGCCTAATTATATCGGAAACGGTGCAAAACAGTAGATCAAATGAGAAAAAATTAAAAAATGGGTCCCTATAATCCATAATATCTCTTATTGGAAATAGCAGTCTTTTACATTTCTAATATTGATTGAACGATTGTTCCCTTTACTTTTAGGTTAATGTTCACTAGGAGGCACCATTGTGTAGGAAGGGAATTAGTCTGCGTCCCTACGGGACATATTCGTGTGTATTTTTTTAAAATGCTTCATTTCTGTGGTGTTTTCTCAATAAGCAAAGCATAAGCAAAACGCAAGCAAATTGTAAGTAAAGGAAAAATGTCTATATAAATTCTTTTTGCGACTATTTTCTGAGGATATAATGTATTATTAGGGTTCCAGGGAGTCTAATCGTGTCGGAAATAGAAGAAAATTGTAGATAAATTGGGAAAGAAATAAGAAAATGGGTCTCGAAATCGATATTATCCCTTTTAGAAAATAGCAATATTTTATATTTCGACATTTTATTGAAAGATTTTGCCATTTTTATTTAGAATCCGGTTCACTAAGCGTCACTATTTTGTCGCCAAGAAACTTGTCTGTGTACCATGGGTAATATTCGTGTGTATTTGTAGAAAAATGCTTCATTTCTGTGGTGTTTTCTCAATAAGCAAAGAATAAGCAAAACGTAAGCAAATTGTAAGCAAAGGAACAATGTCTTCATAAATTCTTTTTGTAAATATTTTCTAGAGACATAATATATTATTTGACGAACCCGGAGCCTAATTATATCGGAAACGGTGCAAAACAATAGATCAATTGATAAAAAATTAAAAAAGGATCCCTATAATCCCTAACATCTCTTATTGGAAATAGCAATCTTTTACATTTCTAATATTGATTGAACGATTGTTCCCTTTACTTTTAGATTAATGTTCACTAGGAGGCACCATTGTGTCGAAAGGGAATTAGCCTGCGTCCCTACGGGACATATTCGTGTGTACTTTTTGAAAATGCTTCATTTCTGTGGTGTTTTCTCAATAAGCAAAGCATAAGCAAAACGCAAGCAAATTGTAAGCAAAGGAAAAATGTCTTCATAAATTCTTTTTGCGACTATTTTCTGAGAATATAATGTATTATTAGGGTTTCAGGGAGTCTAATCGTATCGGAAATAGTGGAAAATTGTAGATAAATTGGGAAAGAAATAAGAAAATGGCTCTCGAATTGAATATTATCCCTTTCATAAAATAGTAATATTTCATATTTTTACATTTTATTGAAAGATTTTGCCTTTATAGATTCCTGTTCACTTAGCGTCGCTATTTTGTCGCCAAGGAACTTGTCTGCGTACCCATGAGTCATATTCGTGTGTATTTGTAGAAAAATGCTTCATTTCTGTGGTGTTTTCTCAATAAGCAAAGCAAAAGTAAAACGCGAGCAATTTTTAAGCAAAGAAACAATATCTTCATAAATTCTTTTTGCAACTATTTTCTGAGGACATAATGAATTATTAGGGTTCCAGGGAGTCTAATCATGTCGGAAATAGTGGAAAATTGTAGATAAATTGGGAAAGAATTAAGAAAATGGGTCTCGAAATCGATATTGTCCCTTTTAGAAAATAGCAATATTTTATATTTCGACTTTTTATTGAAAGATTTTGCCATTTTTATTTAGAATCCGGTTCACTAAGCGTCACTAATTTGTCGCCAAGAAACTTGTCAGCGTACCCATGGGTCATATTCGTGTGTATTTGTAGAAAAATGATTCATTTCTGTGGTGTTTTCACCGTAAGCAAAGAATAAGCAAAACGTAAGCAAATTGTAAGCAAAGGAACAATGTCTTCATAAATTCTTTTTGTAAATATTTTCTAGAGACATAATATATTATTTGACTAACCCGGAGCCTAATTATATCGGAAACGGTGCAAAACAGTAGATCAATTGATAAAAAATTTAAAAAATGGCTCCCTATAATCCCTAACATCTCTTATTGGAAATAGCAGTCTTTTACATTTCTAATATTGATTGAACGATTGTGCCCTTTATTTTTAGATTAATGTTCACTAGGAGGCACCATTGTGTAGCCAGGGAATTAGTCTGCGTCCCTACGGGACATATTCGTGTGTATTTTTTGAAAAATGCTTCATTTTCGTGGTGTTTTCTCAATAAGCAAAGCATCAGCAAAACGCAAGAAAATTGTAAACAAAGGAACAATGTCTTCTTAAATTCTTTTTGCGACTATTTTCTGAGGACATAATGTATTATTAGGCTTCTAGGGAGTCTAATCATGTCGAAAATAGTGGAAAATTGTAGATAAATTGGGAAAGAAATCAGAGAATGGGTCTCGAAATCGATATTATCCCTTTAAGAAAATAGCAATATTTTATATTTCGACATTTTATTGAAAGATTTTGCCATTTTTATTTAGAATCCGGTTCACTAAGCGTCACTATTTTGTCGCCAAGAAACTTGTCTGCGTACCCATGGATCATATTCGTGTGTATTTGTAGAAAAATGCTTCATTTCTGTGGTGTTTTCACCGTAAGCAAAGAATAAGCAAAGCGTAGGGAAAGTGTAAGCAAAGGAACTACATCTTCATAAATTCTTTTTGTGAATATTTTCTCAGGACATAATGTATTAGTTGACTAACCAGGAGCCTAATTTTATCGGAAACGGTGCAAAACAGTAGATCAAATGAGAAAAAATTTAAAAAATGGGTCACTATGATCCATAATATCTCTTATTGGAAATAGCAGTCTTTTACATTTCTAATATTGATTGAACGATTGTGCCCTTTATTTTTAGATTAATGTTCACTAGGAGGCACCATTGTGTAGCAAGGGAATTAGTCTGCGTCCCTACGGGACATATACGTGTGTATTTTTTTTAAAAATGCTTCATTTCTGTGGTGTTTTCTCAATAAGCAAAGCATAAGCAAAACGCAAGCAAATTGTAAGCAAAGGAAAAATGTCTTCATGAATTCTTTTTGCGACTATTTTCTGAGGATATAATGTATTATTAGGGTTCCAGGGAGTCTAATCGTATCGGAAATAGTGGAAAATTGTAGATAAATTTGGAAAGAAATAAGGGAATGGGTCTCGAATTTAATATTATCCCTTTCATAAAATAGTAATATTTCATATTTTTACATTTTATTGAAAGATTTTACCTTTTATTTTTAGATTCCTGTTCACTTAGCGTCGCTATTTTGTCGCCAAGGAACTTGTCTGCGTACCCATGAGTCATATTCGTGTGTATTTGTAGAAAAATGCTTCATTTCTGTGGTGTTTTCTCAATAAGCAAATCAAAAGTAAAACGCAAGCAATTTTTAAGCAAAGAAACAATATCTTCATAAATTCTGTTTGCGACTAATTTCTGAGGACATAATGAATTATTAGGGTTCCAGGGAGTCTAATCATGTCGGAAATAGTGGAAAATTGTAGATAAATTGGGAAAGAATTAAGAAAATGGGTCTCGAATTTAATATTATCGCTTTCATAAAATAGTAATATTTCATATTTTTACATTTTATTGAAAGATTTTGCCTTTTATATTTAGAATCCGGTTCACTAAGCGTCACTATTTTGTCGCCAAGAAACTTGTCTGTGTACCCATGGGTCATATTCGTGTGTATTTGTAGAAAAATGCTTCATTTCTGTGGTGTTTTCACCGTAATCAAAGAATAAGCAAAGCGTAAGGAAAGTGTAAGCAAAGGAACTACATCTTCATAAATTCTTTTTGTGAATATTTTCTCAAGACATAATGTATAAGTTGACTAACCAGGAGCCTAATTATATCGGAAACGGTGCAAAACAGTAGATCAAATGAGAAAAAATTAAAATATGGGTCCCTATAATCCATAATATCTCTTATTGGAAATAGCAGTCTTTTACATTTCTAATATTGATTGAACGATTGTTCCCTTTATTTTTAGGTTAATGTTCACTAGGAAAAAACATTGTGTAGGAAGGGAATTAGTCTGCGTCACTTCGGGACATATTCGTGTGTATTTTCTGAAAAATGCTTCATTTCTGTGGTGTTTTCTCAATAAGCAAAGCATAAGCAAAGCGCAAGCAAATTGTAAGCAAAGGAACAATGTCTTCTTAAATTCTTTTTGCGACTATTTTCTGAGGACATAATGTATTATTAGGGTTCCAGGGAGTCTAATCGTGTCGGAAATAGTAGAAAATTGTAGATAAATTGGGAAAGAAATAAGAAAACAGGTCTCGAAATCGATATTGTCCCTTTTAGAAAATAGCAATATTTTATATTTCGACTTTTTATTGAAAGGTTTTGCCATTATTATTTAGAATCCGGTTCACTAAGCGTCACTATTTTGTCGCAAAGAAATTTGTCTGCGTACCCATGGATCATATTCGTGTGTATTTGTAGAAAAATTCTTCATTTCTGTGGTGTTTTCACCGTAAGCAAAGAATAAGCAAAGCGTTAAGAAAGTGTAAGCAAAGGAACTACATCTTCATAAATTCTTTTTGTGAATATTTTCTCAAGACATAATGTATTAGTTGACTAACCAGGAGCCTAATTATGTCGGAAACGGTGCAAAACAGTAGATCAATTGAGAAAAAAATTAAAAAAAGGGTCCCTATAATCCCTAACATCTCTTATTGGAAATAGCAATCTTGTACATTTCTAATATTGATTGAACGATTGTGCCCTTTATTTTTAGATTAATGTTCACTAGGAGGCACCATTGTGTAGCCAGGGAATTAGTCTGCGTCCCTACGGGACATATACGTGTGTACTTTTTGAAAAATGCTTCATTTCTGTGGTGTTTTCTCAATAAGCAAAGCATAAGTAAAACGCAAGCAAATTGTAAGCAAAGGAAAAATGTCTTCATGAATTCTTTTTGCGACTATTTTCTGAGGATATAATGTATTATTAAGGTTCTAGGGAGTCTAATCGTATCGGAAATAGTGGAAAATTGTAGATAAATTGGGAAAGAAATAAGGGAATGGGTCTCGAATTTAATATTATCCCTTTCATAAAATAGTAATATTTCATATTTTTACATTTTATTGAAAGATTTTGCCTTTTATTTTTAGATTCGTGTTCACTTAGCGTCACTATTTTGTCGCCAAAGAACTTGTCTGCGTACCCATGGGTCATATTCGTGTGTATTTGTATAAAATTCTTCATTTCTGTGGTGTTTTCTCAATAAGCAAAGCAAAAGTAAAACGCAAGCAATTTTAAAGCAAAGAAACAATATCTTCATAAATTCTTTTTCGACTATTTTCTGAGGACATAATGAATTATTAGGGTTCCAGCGAGTCTAATCATGTCGGAAATAGTGGAAAATTGTAGATCAAAGAGACAAAAATAAAAAAATGGGTCCCTATAATCCATAATATCTCTTATTGGATATAGCAGTCTTTTACATTTCTCATATTGATTGAACGATTTTGCCCTTTATTTTTAGATAAATGTTCACTAGGAGGCACCATTGTGTAGCAAGGGAATTAGTCTGTGTCCCTACGGGACATATTTGTTTGTTTTTGTAGAAAAATGCTTCATTTCTGTGGTGTTTTCTCAATAAGCAAAGCATAAGCAAAACGCAAGCAATTTTTAAGCAAAGAAACAAGATCTTCATAAATTCTTTTTGCGACTATTTTCTGAAGACTTAATGAATTATTAGGGTTCCAGGGAGTCTAATCATGTCGGAAATAGCGGAAAATTGTAGATAAACTGGGAAAGAATTAAGAAAATGGGTCTCGAAATCGATATTGTCCCTTTTAGAAAATAGCAATATTTTATATTTCGACTATTTATTGAAAGATTTTGCCATTTTTATTTAGAATCCGGTTCACTAAGCGTCACTATTTTGTCGCCAAGAACTTGTCTGCGTGCCCATGGGTCATATTCGTGTGTATTTGTAGAAAAATGCTTCATTTCTGTGGTGTTTTCACCGTAAGCAAAGAATAAGCAAAGGAACTACATCTTCATCAATTCTTTTTGTGAATTTTTTCTCAAGACATAATGTATGAGTTGACTAACCAGGAGCCTAATTATACCGAAAACGGTGCAAAACAGTAGATCAAATGAGAAAAAATTAAAAAATGGGTCCCTATAATCCATAATATCTCTTATTGGAAATAGCAGTCTTTTACATTTCTAATATTGATTGAACGATTGTGCCCTTTATTTTTAGATTAATGTTGACTAGGAGGAACCATTGTGTAGCCAGGGAATTAGTCTGCGTCCCTACGGGACACATTCGTGTGTATTTTTTTAAAAAAAGCTTCATTTCTGTGATGTTTTCTCAATAAGCAAGGCATAAGCAAAACACAAGCAATTTGTAGGCAAAGAAACAATATCTTCATAAATTCTTTTTGCGACTATTTTCTGAGGACATAATGTATAATTAGGGTTCCAGGGAGTCTAATCATGTCGGAAATAGTGGAAAATTGTAGATAAATTGGGAAAGAATTAAGAAAATGGGTCTCGAATTTAATATTATCCCTTTCATAAAATAGTAATATTTCATATTTTTACATTTTATTGAAAGATTTTGCCTTTTATTTTAAGATTCCTGTTCACTTAGCGTCGCTATTTTGTCGCCAAGGAACTTGTCTGCGTACCCATGGGTCATATTCGTGTGTATTTGTATAAAATTCTTCATTTCTGTGGTGTTTTCTCAATAAGCAAAGCAAAAGTAAAACGCAAGCAATTTTAAAGCAAAAAAACAATATCTTCATAAATTCTTTTTCGACTATTTTCTGAGGACATAATGAATTATTAGGGTTCCAGCGAGTCTAATCATGTCGGAAATAGTGGAAAATTGTAGATAAATTGGGAAAGAATTAAGAAAATGGGTCTCGAATTTAATATTATCCCTTTCATAAAATAGTAATTATTCATATTTTCACATTTTATTGAAAGATTTTGCCTTTTATATTTAGAATCCGGTTCACTAAGCGTCACTATTTTGTCGCCAAGAAACTTGTCTGTGTACCCATGGGTCATATTCGTGTGTATTTGTAGAAAAATGCTTCATTTCTGTGGTGTTTTCTCAATAAGCAAAGAATTAGCAAAGCGTAAGCAAATTGTAAGCAAAGGAACTACATCTTCATAAATTCTTTTTGTAAATATTTTCTAGAGACATAATGTATAAGTTGACTAACCAGGAGCCTAATTATATCGGAAACGGTGCAAAACAGTAGATCAAATGAGAAAAAAATTAAAATATGGGTCCCTATAATCCATAATATCTCTTATTGGAAATATCAGTCTTTTAGATTTCTAATATTGATTGAACGATTGTGCCCTTTATTTTTAGGTTAATGTTCACTAGGACAAACCATTGTGTAGGAAGGGAATTAGTCTGCGTCACTTCGGGACATATTCGTGTGTATTTTCTGAAAAATGCTTCATTTCTGTGGTGTTTTCTCAATAAGCAAAGCATAAGCAAAGCGCAAGCAAATTGTAAGCAAAGGAACAATGTCTTCTTAAATTCTTTTTGCGACTATTTTCTGAGGACATAATGTATTATTAGGGTTCCAGGGAGTCTAATCATGTCGGAAATAGTAGAAAATTGTAGATAAATTGGGAAAGAATTAAGAAAATGGGTCTCGAAATCGATATTGTCCCTTTTAGAAAATAGCAATATTTTATATTTCGACTTTTTATTGAAAGATTTTGCCATTATTATTTAGAATCCGGTTCACTAAGCGTCACTATTTTGTCGCCAAGAAACTTGTCTGCGTACCCATGGGTCATATTCGTGTGTATTTGCAGAAAAATGCTTCATTTCTGTGGTGTTTCCACCGTAAGCAAAGAATAAGCAAAACGTAAGCAAATTGTAAGCAAAGGAACAATGTCTTCATAAATTCTTTTTGTAAATATTTTCTCAAGACATAATGTATTAGTTGACTAACCAGGAGCCTAATTATATCGGAAACGTTGCAAAACAGTAGATCAAATGAGAAAAAATAAAAAATGGGTCCCTATAATCCATAATATCTCTTATTGAAAATAGCAGACTGTTACATTTCTAATATTGATTGAACGATTGTGCCCTTTATTTTTAGATTAATGTTCACTAGGAGGCACCATTGTGTAGCCAGGGAATTAGTCTGCGTCCCTAGGGGTCATATTCGTGTGTATTTGTAGAAAAATGTTTCATTTCTGTGGTGTTTTCTCAATAAGCACAGCATAAGCAAAACGCAAGCAATTTTTAAGCAAAGAAACAATATCTTCATAAATTCTTTTTGCGACTATTTTCTGAGGATATAATGAATTATAAGGGCTCCAGGGAGTCTATTCATGTCGGAAATAGTGGAAAATTGTAGATAAATTGGGAAAGAATTAAGAAAATGGGTCTCGAAATCGATATTGTCCCTTTTAGAAAATAGCAATATTTTATATTTCAACATTTTATTGAAAGAATTTGCCATTTATATTTAGAATCCGGTTCACTAAGCGTCACTATTTTGTCGCCAAGAAACTTGTCTGCGTACCCATGGGTCATATTCGTGTTTATTTGTAGAAAAATGCTTCATTTCTGTGGTGTTTTCACCGTAAGCAAAGAATAAGTAAAGCGTAAGGAAATTGTAAGCAAAGGAACTACATCTTCATAAATTCTTTTTGTGAATATTTTCTCGAGACATAATGTATAAGTTGACTAGCCAGGAGCCTAATTATATCGGAAACGGTGCAAAACAGTAGATCAAATGAGAAAAAATTAAAAAATGGCTCCCTATAATCCCTAACCTCTCTTATTGGAAATAGCAGTCTTTTACATTTCTAATATTGATTGAACGATTGTTCTCTTTACTTTTAGATTAATGTTCACTAGGAGGCACCAATGTGTAGAAAGAGAATTAATCTGCATCCCTACGGGACATATTCGTGTGTATTTTTTGAAAATGCTTCATTTCTGTGGTGTTTTCCCAATAAGCAAAGCATAAGCAAAACGCAAGCAAATTGTAAGCAAAAGAAAAATGTCTTCATAAATTCTTTTTGCGACTTTTTTCTGAGGACATAATGAATTATTAGGGTTCCAGGGAGTCTAATCATGTCGGAAATAGTGGAAAATTGTAGATAAATTGGGAAAGATATAAGAAAATGGGTCTCGAATTTAATATTATCCCTTTCAGAAAATAGTAATATTTCATATTTTTACATTTTATTGAAAGATTTTGCCTTTTATTTTTAGATTCCTGTTCACTTAGCGTCGCTATTTTGTCGCCAAGGAACTTGTCTGCGTACCCATGGGTCATATTCGTGTGCATTTGTAGAAAAATGCTTCATTTCTGTGGTGTTTTCTCAATAAGCCAAGCATAAGCAAAACGCAAGCAATTTTTAAGCAAAGAAACAATATCTTCATAAATTCTTTTTGCGACTATTTTCTGAGGACATAATGAATTATGAGGGCTCCAGGGAGTCTAATCATGTCGGAAATAGTGGAAAATTGTAGATAAATTTGGAAAGAATTAAGAAAATGGGTCTCGAAATCGATATTGTCCCTTTTAGAAAATAGCAATATTTTATATTTCGAATTTTTATTGAAAGATTTTGCCATTTTTATTTATAATCCGGTTCACTGTGCGTCACTATTTTGAAACCAAGAAACTTGTCTGCGTACCCATGGGTCATATTCGTGTGTATTTGTAGAAAAATGCTTCATTTCTGTGGTGTTTTCACCGTAAGCAAAGAATAAGCAAAGCGTAAGGAAAGTGTAAGCAAAGGAACTACATCTTCATAAATTCTTTTTGCGACTATTTTCTGAGGACATAATGAATTATGAGGGCTCCAGGGAGTCTAATCATGTCGGAAATAGTGGAAAATTGTAGATAAATTTGGAAAGAATTAAGAAAATGGGTCTCGAAATCGATATTGTTCCTTTTAGAAAATAGCAATATTTTATATTTCGAATTTTTATTGAAAGATTTTGCCATTTTTATTTATAATCCGGTTCACTCTGCGTCACTATTTTGAAACCAAGAAACTTGTCTGCGTACCCATGGGTCATATTCGTGTGTATTTGTAGAAAAATGCTTCATTTCTGTGGTGTTTTCACCGTAAGCAAAGAATAAGCAAAGCGTAAGGAAAGTGTAAGCAAAGGAACTACATCTTCATAAATTCTTTTTGTGAATATTTTCTCAAGACATAATGTATAAGTTGACTAACCAGGAGCATAATTATATCGGAAACGGTGCAAAACAGTAGTTCAAATGAGAAAAAATAAAAAAAAATGGCTCCCTATAATCCCTAACCTCTCTTATTGGAAATAGCAGTCTTTTACATTTCTAATATTGATTGAACGATTGTTCTCTTTACTTTTAGATTAATGTTCACTAGGAGGCACCATTGTGTAGGAAGAGAATTAGTCTGCATCCCGACGGGATATATTTGTGTGTATTTTTTGAAAATGCTTCATTTCTGTGGTGTTTTCTCAATAAGCAAAGCATAAGCAAAACGCAAGCAAATTGTAAGCAAAAGAAAAATGTCTTCATAAATTCTTTTTGCGACTATTTTCTGAGGATATAATGTATTATTAGGGTTCCAGGGAGTCTAATCGTATCGGAAATAGTAGAAAATTGTAGATAAATTGGGAAAGAAATAAGAAAATGGGTCTCGAATTTAATATTAACCCTTTCATAAAATAGTAATATTTCATATTTTTACATTTTATTGAAAGATTTTGCCTTTTACTTTTAAATTCTTGTTCACTTAGCGTCGCTATTTTGTCGCCAAGGAACTTGTCTGCGTACCTATGGGTCATATTCGTGTGTTTTTGTAGAAAAATGCTTCATTTCTGTGGTGTTTTCACCGTAAGCAAAGAATAAGCAAAGCGTAAGGAAAGTGTAAGCAAAGGAACTACATCTTCATAAATTCTTTTTGTGAATATTTTCTCAAGACATAATGTAATAGATGACTAACCAGGAGCCTTATTATATCGGAAAGGTGCAAAACAGTAGATCAATTGAGAAAAAATTAAAAAATGGGTCCCTATAATCCATAATATCTCTTATTGGATATAGCAGTCTTTTACATTTCTCATATTGATTGAACGATTGTGCCCTTTATTTTTAGATTAATGTTCACTAGGAGGCACCATTGTGTAGCAAGGGAAATAGTCTGCGTCCCTACGGAACATATTTGTTTGTTTTTGTTGAAAAATGCTTCATTTCTGTGGTGTTTTCTCAATAAGCAAAGCAAAAGTAAAACGCAAGCAATTTTTAAGCAAAGAAACAATATCTTCATAAATTCTTTTTGCAACTATTTTCTGAGGACATTATGAATTATTAGGGTTCCAGGGAGTCTAATCATGTCGGAAACAGTGGAAAATTGTAGATAAATTTGGAAAGAATTAAGAAAATGGGTCTCGAAATCGATATTGTATCTTTTAGAAAATAGTAATATTTTATATTTCGACATTTTATTGAAAGATTTTGCCATTTTTATTTATAATCCGGTTCACTGTGCGTCACTATTTTGTCACCAAGAAACTTGTCTGCGTACCCATGGGTCATATTCGTGTGTATTTGTAGAAAAATGCTTCATTTCTGTGGTGTTTTCACCGTAAGCAAAGAATAAGCAAAGCGTAAGGAAAGTGTAAGCAAAGGAACTACATCTTCATAAATTCTTTTTGTGAAAATTTTCTCAAGACATAATGTATAAGTTGACTAACCAGGAGCCTAATTATATCGGAAACGGTGCAAAACAGTAGATCAAATGAGAAAAAATAAAAAAATGGCTCCCTATAATCCCTAACCTCTCTTATTGGAAATAGCAGTCTTTTACATTTCTAATATTGATTGAACGATTGTTCTCTTTACTTTTAGATTAATGTTCACTAGGAGGCACCATTGTGTAGGAAGAGAATTAGTCTGCATCCCTACGGGCTATATTTGTGTGTATTTTTTGAAAATGCTTCATTTCTGTGGTGTTTTCTCAATAAGCAAAGCATAAGCAAAACGCAAGCAAATTGTAAGCAAAAGAAAAATGTCTTCATAAATTCTTTTTGCGACTATTTTCTGAGGATATAATGTATTATTAGGGTTCCAGGGAGTCTAATCGTATCGGAAATAGTAGAAAATTGTAGATAAATTGGGAAAGAAATAAGAAAATGGGTCTCGAATTTAATATTAACCCTTTCATAAAATAGTAATATTTCATATTTTTACATTTTATTGAAAGATTTTGCCTTTTACTTTTAAATTCTTGTTCACTTAGGGTCGCTATTTTGTCGCCAAGGAACTTTTCTGCGTACCTATGGGTCATATTCGTGTGTTTTTGTAGAAAAATGCTTCATTTCTGTGGTGTTTTCACCGTAAGTAAAAAATAAGGAAAGCGTAAGGAAAGTGTAACCAAAGGAACTACATCTTCATAAATTCTTTTTGTGAATATTTTCTCAAGACATAATGTAATAGATGACTAACCAGGAGCCTAATTATATCGGAAAGGTGCAAAACAGTAGATCAAATGAGAAAAAATTAAAAAATGGGTCCCTATAATCCATAATATCTCTTATTGGATATAGCAGTCTTTTACATTTCTCATATTGATTGAACGATTGTGCCCTTTATTTTTAGATTCCTGTTCACTTAGCGTCGCTATTTTGTCGCCAAGGAACTTGTCTGCGTACCCATGGGTCATATTCGTGTGCATTTGTAGAAAAATGCTTCATTTCTGTGGTGTTTTCTCAATAAGCAAAGCATAATCAAAACGCAAGCAATTTTTAAGCAAAGAAACAATATCTTCATAAATTCTTTTTGCAACTTTTTTCTGAGGACATAATGAATTATTAGGGTTCCAGGGAGTCTAATCATGTCGGAAATAGTGGAAAATTGTAGATAAATTGGGAAAGAATTAAGAAAATGGGTCTCGAAATCGATATTGTGCTTTTTAGAAAATAGCAATATTTTATATTTCGACTTTTCTTTGAAAGATTTTGCCATTTTTATTTAGAATCCGGTTCACTAAGCGTCACTATTTTGTCGCCAAGAAACTTGTCTGCGTACCCATGGGTCATATTCGTGTTTATTTGTAGAAAAATGCTTCATTTCTGTGGTGTTTTCACCGTAAGCAAAGAATAAGCAAAGCGTAAGGAAGGTGTAAGCAAAGGAACTACATCTTCATAAATTCTTTTTGTGAATATTGTTTCAAGACATAATGTATTAGTTGACTAACTAGGACCCTAATTATATCGGAAACGTTGCAAAAGAGTAGATCAAATGAGAAAAAATTAAAAAAATGGGTCCCTATAATCCATAATATCTCTTATTGGAAATAGCAGATTGTTACATTTCTAATATTGATTGAACGATTGTGCCCTTTATTTTTAGATTAATGTTCACTAGGAGGCACCATTGTGTAGCCAGGGAATTGGTCTGCGTCCCTACGGGACATATTCGTGTGTATTTTTTGAAAAATGCTTCATTTTTGTGGTGTTTTCTCAATAAGCAAAGCATCAGCAAAACGCAAGAAAATTGTAAGCAAAGGAACAATGTCTTCTTAAATTCTTTTTGCGACTATTTTCTGAGGACATAATGTATTATTAGGCTTCCAGGGAGTCTAATCATGTCGGAAATAGTGGAAAATTGTAGATAAATTGGGAAAGAAATCAGAGAATGGGTCTCGAAATCGATATTATCCCTTTAAGAAAATAGCAATATTTTATGTTTCGACATTTTATTGAAAGATTTTGCCATTTTTATTTAGAATCCGGTTCACTAAGCGTCACTATTTTGTCGCCAAGAAACTTGTCTGCGTACCCATGGGTCATATTCGTGTTTATTTGTAGAAAAATGCTTCATTTCTGTGGTGTTTTCACCGTAAGCAAAGAATAAGCAAAGCGAAGGGAAAGTATAAGCAGAGGAACTACATCTTCATAAATTCTTTTTGTGAATATTTTCTCAAGACATAATGTATTAGTTGACTAACCAGGAGCCTAATTTTATCGGAAACGGTGCAAAACAGTACATCAAATGAGAAAAAATTTAAAAAATGGGTCACTATGATCCATAATATCTCTTATTGGAAATAGCAGTCTTTTACATTTCTAATATTGATTGAACGATTGTGCCCTTTATTTTTAGATTAATGTTCACTAGGAGGCACCATTGTGTAGCCAGGGAATTAGTCTGCATCCCTACGGGACATATACGTGTGTATTTTTTGAAAAATGCTTCATTTCTGTGGTGTTTTCTCAATAAGCAAAGCATAAGCAAAACGCAAGCAAATTGTAAGCAAAGGAAAAATGTCTTCATGAATTCTTTTTGCGACTATTTTCTGAGGATATAATTTATTATTAGGGTTCCAGGGAGTCTAATCGTATCGGAAATAGTGGAAAATTGTAGATAAATTTGGAAAGAAATAAGGGAATGGGTCTCGAATTTAATATTATCCCTTTCATAAAATAGTAATATTTCATAATTTTACATTTTATTGAAAGATTTTGCCTTTTATTTTTAGATTCCTGTTCACTTAGCGTCGCTATTTTGTCGCCAAGGAACTTGTCTGCGTATCCATGGGTCATATTCGTGTGTATTTGTAGAAAAATGCTTCATTTCTGTGGTGTTTTCTCAATAAGCAAAGCATAAGCAAAACGCAAGCAATTCTTAAGCAAAGAAACAATATCTTCATAAATTCTGTTTGCGACTAATTTCTGAGGACATAATGAATTATTAGGGTTCCAGGGAGTCTAATCATGTCGGAAATAGTGGAAAATTGTAGATAAATTGGGAAACAATTAAGAAAATGGGTCTCGAAATCGATATTGTCCCTTTTAGAAAATAGCAATATTTTATATTTCGACTTTTTATTGAAAGATTTTGCCATTTTTATTTAGAATCCGGTTCACTAAGCGTCACTAATTTGTCGCCAAGAAACTTGTCAGCGTACCCATGGGTCATATTCGTGTGTATTTGTAGAAAAATGATTCATTTCTGTGGTGTTTTCACCGTAAGCAAAGAATAAGCAAAACGTAAGCAAATTGTAAGCAAAGGAACAATGTCTTCATAAATTCTTTTTGTAAATATTTTCTAGAGACATAATATATTATTTGACTAACCCGGAGCCTAATTATATCGGAAACAGTGCAAAACAGTAGATCAATTGATAAAAAATTTAAAAAATGGCTCCCTATAATCCCTAACATCTCTTATTGGAAATAGCAGTCTTTTACATTTCTAATATTGATTGAACGATTGTGCCCTTTATTTTTAGATTAATGTTCACTAGGAGGCACCATTGTGTAGCCAGGGAATTAGTCTGCGTCCCTACGGGACATATTCGTGTGTATTTTTTGAAAAATGCTTCATTTTTGTGGTGTTTTCTCAATAAGCAAAGCATCAGCAAAACGCAAGAAAATTGTAAACAAAGGAACAATGTCTTCTTAAATTCTTTTTGCGACTATTTTCTGAGGACATAATGTATTATTAGGCTTCTAGGGAGTCTAATCATGTCGAAAATAGTGGAAAATTGTAGATAAATTGGGAAAGAAATCAGAGAATGGGTCTCGAAATCGATATTATCCCTTTAAGAAAATAGCAATATTTTATATTTCGACATTTTATTGAAAGATTTTGCCATTTTTATTTAGAATCCGGTTCACTAAGCGTCACTATTTTGTCGCCAAGAAACTTGTCTGCGTACCCATGGATCATATTCGTGTGTATTTGTAGAAAAATGCTTCATTTCTGTAGTGTTTTCACCGTAAGCAAAGAATAAGCAAAGCGTAGGGAAAGTGTAAGCAAAGGAACTACATCTTCATAAATTCTTTTTGTGAATATTTTCTCAGGACATAATGTATTAGTTGACTAACCAGGAGCCTAATTTTATCGGAACCGGTGCAAAACAGTAGATCAAATGAGAAAAAATTAAAAAAATGGGTCACTATGATCCATAATATCTCTTATTGGAAATAGCAGTCTTTTACATTTCTAATATTGATTGAACGATTGTGCCCTTTATTTTTAGATTAATGTTCACTAGGAGGCACCATTGTGTAGCAAGGGAATTAGTCTGCGTCCCTACGGGACATATACGTGTGTATTTTTTTTAAAAATGCTTCATTTCTGTGGTGTTTTCTCAATAAGCAAAGCATAAGCAAAACGCAAGCAAATTGTAAGCAAAGGAAAAATGTCTTCATGAATTCTTTTTGCGACTATTTTCTGAGGATATAATGTATTATTAGGGTTCCAGGGAGTCTAATCGTATCGGAAATAGTGGAAAATTGTAGATAAATTTGGAAAGAAATAAGGGAATGGGTCTCGAATTTAATATTATCCCTTTCATAAAATAGTAATATTTCATATTTTTACATTTTATTGAAAGATTTTACCTTTTATTTTTAGATTCCTGTTCATTTAGCGTCGCTATTTTGTCGCCAAGGAACTTGTCTGCGTACCCATGAGTCATATTCGTGTGTATTTGTAGAAAAATGCTTCATTTCTGTGGTGTTTTCTCAATAAGCAAATCAAAAGTAAAACGCAAGCAATTTTTAAGCAAAGAAACAATATCTTCATAAATTCTGTTTGCGACTAATTTCTGAGGACATAATGAATTATTAGGGTTCCAGGGAGTCTAATCATGTCGGAAATAGTGGAAAATTGTAGATAAATTGGGAAAGAATTAAGAAAATGGGTCTCGAAATCGATATTGTCCCTTTTAGAAAATAGCAATATTTTATATTTCGACTTTTTATTGAAAGATTTTGCCATTTTTATTTAGAATCCGGTTCACTAAGCGTCACTATTTTGTCGCCAAGAAACTTGTCTGCGTACCCATGGGTCATATTCGTGTGTATTTGTAGAAAAATGCTTCATTTCTGTGGTGTTTCCACCGTAAGCAAAGAATAAGCAAGGCGTAAGGAAAGTGTAAGCAAAGGAACTACATCTTCATAAATTCTTTTTGTGAATATTTTCTCAAGACATAATGTATTAGTTGACTAAACAGGAGCCTAATTATATCGGAAACGGTGCAAAACAGTAGATCAAATGGGAAAAAAATAAAAAAATGGCTCCCTATAATCCCTAACATCTGTTATTGGAAACAGCAGTCTTTTACATTTTTAATATTGATTGAACGATTGTTCCCTTTACTTTTAGATTAATGTTCACTAGGAGGCACCATTGTGTAGGAAGGGAATTAGTCTGCATCCCTACGGGACATATTCGTGTGTTTTTTTTTAAAATGCTTCATTTCTGTGGTGTTTTCTCAATAAGCAAAGCATAAGCAAAACGCAAGCAAATTGTAAGTAAAGGAAAAATGTCTATATAAATTCTTTTTGCGACTATTTTCTGAGGATATAATGTATTATTAGGGTTCCAGGGAGTCTAATCGTGTCGGAAATAGTAGAAAATTGTAGATAAATTGGGAAAGAAATAAGAAAATGGGTCTCGAAATCGATATTATCCCTTTTAGAAAATAGCAATATTTTATATTTCGACTTTTTATTGAAAGATTTTGCCATTTTTATTTAGAATCCGGTTCACTAAGCGTCACTATTTTGTCGCCAAGAAACTTGTCTGTGTACCATGGGTAATATTCGTGTGTATTTGTAGAAAAATGTTTCATTTCTGTGGTGTTTTCTCAATAAGCAAATCATAAGCAAAACGTAAGCAAATTGTAAGCAAAGGAACAATGTCTTCATAAATTCTTTTTGTAAATATTTTCTAGAGACATAATATATTATTTGACGAACCCGGAGCCTAATTATATCGGAAACGGTGCAAAACAGTAGATCAAATGAGAAAAAATAAAAAAATGGGTCACTATGATCCATAATATCTCTTATTGGAAATAGCAGTCTTTTACATTTCTAATATTGATTGAACGATTGTGCCCTTTATTTTTAGATTAATGTTCACTAGGAGGCACCATTGTGTAGCCAGGGAATTAGTCTGCGTCCCTACGGGACATATACGTGTGCATTTTTTGAAAAATGCTTCATTTCTGTGGTGTTTTCTCAATAAGCAAAGCATAAGCAAAACGCAAGCAAATTGTAAGCAAAGAAAAATTGTCTTCATGAATTCTTTTTGCGACTATTTTCTGAGGATATAATGTATTATTAGGGTTCCAGGGAGTCTAATCGTATCGGAAATAGTGGAAAATTGTAGATAAATTTGGAAAGAAATAAGGGAATGGGTCTCGAATTTAATATGATCCCTTTCATAAAATAGTAATATTTCATATTTTTACATTTTATTGAAAGATTTTGCCTTTTATTTTTAGATTCCTGTTCACTTAGCGTCGCTATTTTGTCGCCAAGGAACTTGTCTGCGTATCCATGGGTCATATTCGTGTGTATTTGTAGAAAAATGCTTCATTTCTGTGGTGTTTTCTCAATAAGCAAAGCATAAGCAAAACGCAAGCAAATTGTAAGTAAAGGAAAAATGTCTATATAAATTCTTTTTGCGACTATTTTCTGAGGACATAATGAATTATTAGGCTTCCAGGGAGTCTAATCATGTCGGAAATAGTGGAAAATTGTAGATAAATTGGGAAAGAATTAAGAAAATGGGTCTCGAAATCGATATTGTCCCTTTTAGAAAATAGCAATATTTTATATTTCGACTTTTTATTGAAAGATTTTGCCATTTTTATTTAGAATCCGGTTCACTAAGCGTCACTAATTTGTCGCCAAGAAACTTGTCAGCGTACCCATGGGTCATATTCGTGTGTATTTGTAGAAAAATGCTTCATTTCTGTGGTGTTTTCACCGTAAGCAAAGAATAAGCAAAGCGTAGGGAAAGTGTAAGCAAAGGAACTACATATTCATAAATTCTTTTTGTGAATATTTTCTCAGGACATAATGTTTTAGTTGACTAACCAGGAGCCTAATTTTATCGGAAACGGTGCAAAACAGTAGATCAAATGAGAAAAAATTAAAAAAATGGGTCACTATGATCCATAATATCTCTTATTGGAAATAGCAGTCTTTTACATTTCTAATATTGATTGAACGATTGTGCCCTTTATTTTTAGATTAATGTTCACTAGGAGGCACCATTGTGTAGCCAGGGAATTAGTCTGCGTCCCTACGGGACATATACGTGTGTATTTTTTTAAAAATGCTTCATTTCTGTGGTGTTTTCTCAATAAGCAAAGCATAAGCAAAACGCAAGCAAATTGTAAGCAAAGGAAAAATGTCTTCATGAATTCTTTTTGCGACTATTTTCTGAGGATATAATGTTTTATTAGGGTTCCAGGGAGTCTAATCGTATCGGAAATAGTGGAAAATTGTAGATAAATTTGGAAAGAAATAAGGGAATGGGTCTCGAATTTAATATTATCCCTTTCATAAAATAGTAATATTTCATATTTTTACATTTTATTGAAAGATTTTGCCTTTTATTTTTAGATTCCTGTTCACTTAGCGTCGCTATTTTGTCGCCAAGGAACTTGTCTGCGTATCCATGGGTCATATTCGTGTGTATTTGTAGAAAAATGCTTCATTTCTGTGGTGTTTTCTCAATAAGCAAAGCATAAGCAAAACGCAAGCAATTTTTAAGCAAAGAAACAATATCTTCATAAATTCTGTTTGCCACTAATTTCTGAGGACATAATGAATTATTAGGGTTCCAGCGAGTCTAATCATATCGGAAATAGTGGAAAATTGTAGATAAATTGGGAAACAATTAAGAAAAAGGGTCTCGAAATCGATATTGTCCCTTTTAGAAAATAGCAATATTTTATATTTCGACTTTTTATTGAAAGATTTTGCCATTTTTATTTAGAATCCGGTTCACTAAGCGTCACTAATTTGTCGCCAAGAAAATTGACAGCGTACCCATGGGTCATATTCGTGTGTATTTGTAGAAAAATGCTTCATTTCTGTGGTGTTTTCACCGTAAGCAAAGAATAAGCAAAACGTAAGCAAATTGTAAGCAAAGGAACAATGTCTTCATAAATTCTTTTTGTGAATATTGTTTCAAGACATAATGTATTAGTTGACAAAGCAGGAGCCTAATTATATCGGAAACGTTGCAAAACAGTAGATCAAATGAGAAAAAATAAAAAAATGGGTCCCTATAATCCATAATATCTCTTATTGGAAATAGCAGACTGTTACATTTCTAATATTGATTGAACGATTGTGCCCTTTATTTTTAGATTAATGTTCTCTAGGAGGCACCATTGTGTAGCCAGGGAATTAGTCTGCGTCCCTACGGGACATATTCGTGTGTATTTTTTGAAAATACTTCATTTCTGTTGTGTTTTCTCAATAAGCAAAGCATAAGCAAAACGCAAGCAAATTGTTAGCAAAGGAAAAATGTCTTCATAAATTCTTTTTGCGACTATTTTCTGAGGATATAATGTATTATTAGGGTTCCAGGGAGTCTAATCGTATCGGAAATAGTAGAAAATTGTAGATAAATTGGGAAAGAAATAAAAAAATGAGTCTCGAATTTAATATTATCACTTTCATAAAATAGTAATATTTTATATTTTTACATTTTATTGAAAGATTTTGCCTTTTATTTTTAAATTTCTGTTCACTTAGCGTCACTATTTTGTCGCCAAGGAACTTGTCTGCGTACCTATGGGTCATATTCGTGTGTATTTGTAGAAAAATGCTTAATTTCTGTGGTGTTTTCACCGTAGGTAAAGAATAAGCAAAGCGTAAGGAAAGTGTAAGCAAAGGAACTACATCTTCATAAATTCTTTTTGTGAATATTTTCTCAAGACATAATGTATTAGTTGACTAACCAGGAGCCTAATTATCTCGGAAAAGGTGCAAAACAGTAGATCAAATGAGAAAAAATTAAAAAATGGGTCCCTATAATCCATAATATCTCTTATTGGAAATAGCAGTCTTTTACATTTCTCATATAGATTGAACGATTGTGCCCTTTATTTTTAGATTAATGTTCACTAGGAGGCACCATTGTGTAGCAAGGGAAATATTCTGCGTCCCTACGGGACATATTTGTTTGTTTTTGTTGAAAAATGCTTCATTTCTGTGGTGTTTTCTCAATAAGCAAAGCATTAGCAAAACGCAAGCAATTTTTAAGCAAAGAAACAATATCTTCATAAATTCTTTTTGCGACTATTTTCTGATGACATAATGCATTATTAGGGTTCCAGGAAGTCTAATCATGTCGGAAATAGTGGAAAATTGTAGATAAATTGGGAAAGAATGAAGAAAATGGGTCTCGAAATCGATATTGTCCCTTTTAGAAAATAGTAATATTTTATATTTCGACATTTTATTGAAAGATTTTGCCATTTTTATTTAGAATCCGGTTCACTAAACGTCACTATTTTGTCGCCAAGAACTTGTCTGCGTACCCATGGGTCATATTCGTGTGTATTTGTAGAAAAATGCTTCATTTTTGTGGTGTTTTCACCGTAAGCAAAGAATAAGCAAACAAACTACATCTTCATAAATTCTTTTTGTGAATATTTTCTCAAGACATAATGTATTAGTTGACTAACCAGGAGCCTAATTATATCGGAAACGGTGCAAAACAGTAGATCAAATGAGAAAAAATTAAAAAATGGGTCCCTATAATCCATAATATCTCTTATTGGAAATAGCAGTCTTTTACATTTCTAATATTGATTGAACGATTGTTCCCTTTACTTTTAGGTTAATGTTCACTAGGAGGCACCATTGTGTAGGAAGGGAATTAGTCTGCGTCCCTACGGGACATATTCGTGTGTATTTTTTTAAAATGCTTCATTTCTGTGGTGTTTTCTCAATAAGCAAAGCATAAGCAAAACGCAAGCAAATTGTAAGTAAAGGAAAAATGTCTATATAAATTCTTTTTGCGACTATTTTCTGAGGATATAATGTATTATTAGGGTTCCAGGGAGTCTAATCGTGTCGGAAATAGAAGAAAATTGTAGATAAATTGGGAAAGAAATAAGAAAATGGGTCTCGAAATCGATATTATCCCTTTTAGAAAATAGCAATATTTTATATTTCGACATTTTATTGAAAGATTTTGCCATTTTTATTTAGAATCCGGTTCACTAAGCGTCACTATTTTGTCGCCAAGAAACTTGTCTGTGTACCATGGGTAATATTCGTGTGTATTTGTAGAAAAATGCTTCATTTCTGTGGTGTTTTCTCAATAAGCAAATCATAAGCAAAACGTAAGCAAATTGTAAGCAAAGGAACAATGTCTTCATAAATTCTTTTTGTAAATATTTTCTAGAGACATAATATATTATTTGACGAACCCGGAGCCTAATTATATCGGAAACGGTGCAAAACAGTAGATCAATTGATAAAAAATTAAAAAAGGATCCCTATAATCCCTAACATCTCTTATTGGAAATAGCAATCTTTTACATTTCTAATATTGATTGAACGATTGTTCCCTTTACTTTTAGATTAATGTTCACTAGGAGGCACCATTGTGTCGAAAGGGAATTAGCCTGCGTCCCTACGGGACATATTCGTGTGTACTTTTTGAAAATGCTTCATTTCTGTGGTGTTTTCTCAATAAGCAAAGCATAAGCAAAACGCAAGCAAATTGTAAGCAAAGGAAAAATGTCTTCATAAATTCTTTTTGCGACTATTTTCTGAGAATATAATGTATTATTAGGGTTTCAGGGAGTCTAATCGTATCGGAAATAGTGGAAAATTGTAGATAAATTGGGAAAGAAATAAGAAAATGGCTCTCGAATTGAATATTATCCCTTTCATAAAATAGTAATATTTCATATTTTTACATTTTATTGAAAGATTTTGCCTTTATAGATTCCTGTTCACTTAGCGTCGCTATTTTGTCGCCAAGGAACTTGTCTGCGTACCCATGAGTCATATTCGTGTGTATTTGTAGAAAAATGCTTCATTTCTGTGGTGTTTTCTCAATAAGCAAAGCAAAAGTAAAACGCGAGCAATTTTTAAGCAAAGAAACAATATCTTCATAAATTCTTTTTGCAACTATTTTCTGAGGACATAATGAATTATTAGGGTTCCAGGGAGTCTAATCATGTCGGAAATAGTGGAAAATTGTAGATAAATTGGGAAAGAATTAAGAAAATGGGTCTCGAAATCGATATTGTCCCTTTTAGAAAATAGCAATATTTTATATTTCGACTTTTTATTGAAAGATTTTGCCATTTTTATTTAGAATCCGGTTCACTAAGCGTCACTATTTTGTCGCCAAGAAACTTGTCTGCGTACCCATGGGTCATATTCGTGTGTATTTGTAGAAAAATGCTTCATTTCTGTGGTGTTTCCACCGTAAGCAAAGAATAAGCAAAGCGTAAGGAAAGTGTAAGCAAAGGAACTACATCTTCATACATTCTTTTTGTGAATATTTTCTCAAGACATAATGTATTAGTTGACTAACCAGGAGCCTAATTATATCGGAAACGGTGCAAAACAGTAGATCAAATGGGAAAAAAATAAAAAAAGGGTCCCTATAATCCCTAACATCTCTTATTGGAAATAGCAATCTTTTACATTTCTAATATTGATTGAACGATTGTTCCCTTTACTTTTAGATTAATGTTCACTAGGAGGCACCATTGTGTAGGAAGGGAATTAGTCTGCATCCCTACGGGACATATTCGTGTGTATTTTTTGAAAATGCTTCATTTCTGTGATGTTTTCTCAATAAGCAAAGCATAAGCAAAACGCAAGCAAATTGTAAGTAAAGGAAAAATGTCTATATAAATTCTTTTTGCGACTATTTTCTGAGGATATAATGTATTATTAGGGTTCCAGGGAGTCTAATCGTGTCGGAAATAGTAGAAAATTGTAGATAAATTGGGAAAGAAATAAGAAAATGGGTCTCGAAATCGATATTATCCCTTTTAGAAAATAGCAATATTTTATATTTCGACTTTTTATTGAAAGATTTTGCCATTTTTATTTAGAATCCGGTTCACTAAGCCTCACTATTTTGTCGCCAAGAAACTTATCTGTGTACCATGGGTAATATTCGTGTGTATTTGTAGAAAAATGCTTCATTTCTGTGGTGTTTTCTCAATAAGCAAATCATAAGCAAAACGTAAGCAAATTGTAAGCAAAGGAACAATGTCTTCATAAATTCTTTTTGTAAATATTTTCTAGAGACATAATATATTATTTGACGAACCCAGAGCCTAATTATATCGGAAACGGTGCAAAACAGTAGATCAGTTGATAAAAAATTAAAAAAGGGTCCCTATAATCCCTATCATCTCTTATTGGAAATAGCAATCTTTTACATTTCTAATATTGATTGAACGATTGTTCCCTTTACTTTTAGATTAATGTTCACTAGGAGGCACCATTGTGTAGAAAGGGAATTAGTCTGCGTCCCTACGGGACATATTCGTGTGTACTTTTTGAAAATGCTTCATTTCTGTAGTGTTTTCTCAATAAGCAAAGCATAAGCAAAACGCAAGCAAATTGTAAGCAAAGGAAAAATGTCTTCATAAATTCTTTTTGCGATTATTTTCTGAGAATATAATGTATTATTAGGGTTTCAGGGAGTCTAATCGTATCGGAAATAGTGGAAAATTGTAGATAAATTGGGAAAGAAATAAAATGGCTCTCGAATTTAATATTATCCCTTTCATAAAATAGTAATATTTCAAATTTTTCATTTTATTGAAAGATTTTGCCTTTTATTTTTAGATTCCTGTTCACTTAGCGTCGCTATTTTGTCGCCAAGGAACTTGTCTGCGTACCCATGGGTCATATTCGTGTGTATTTGTTGAAAAAATGCTTCATTTCTGTGTTGTTTTCTCAATAAGCAAAGCATAAGCAAAACGCAAGCAATTTTTAAGCAAAGAAACAATATCTTCATAAATTCTGTTTGCGACTAATTTCTGAGGACATAATGAATTATTAGGGTTCCATGGAGTCTAATCATGCCGGAAATAGTGGAAAATTGTAGATAAATTGGGAAAGAATTAAGAAAATGGGTCACGAAATCGATATTGTCCCTTTTAGAAAATAGCAATATTTTATGTTTCGACTTTTTATTGAAAGATTTTGCCATTTTTATTTAGAATCCGGTTCACTAAGCGTCACTAATTTGTCGCCAAGAAACTTGTCAGCGTACCCATGGGTCATATTCGTGTGTATTTGTAGAAAAATGCTTCATTTCTGTGGTGTTTTCACCGTAAGCAAAGAATAAGCAAAACGTAAGCAAATTGTAAGCAAAGGAGCAATGTCTTCATAAATTCTTTTTGTAAATATTTTCTAGAGACATAATATATTATTTGACTAACCCGGAGCCTAATTATATCGGAAACTGTGCAAAACGGTAGATCAATTGATAAAAAATTTAAAAAATGGCTCCCTATAATCCCTAACATCTCTTATTGGAAATAGCAGTCTTTTACATTTCTAATATTGATTGAACGATTGTTCCCTTTACTTTTAGATTAATGTTCACTAGGGAGCACCGTTGTGTAGGAAGGGAATTAGTCTGCATCCCTACGGGACATATTCGTGTGTATTTTTTGAAAATGCTTCATTTCTGTGGTGTTTTCTCAATAAGCAAAGCATAAGCAAAACGGAAGCAAATTGTAAGCAAAAGAAAAATGTCTTCATAAATTCTTTTTGCGACTATTTTCTGAGGATATAATGTATTATTAGGGTTCCAGGGAGTCTAATCGTATCGGAAATAGTAGAAAATTGTAGATAAATTGGGAAAGAAATAAGAAAATGGGTCTCGAATTTAATATTAACCCTTTCATAAAATAGTAATATTTCATATTTTTACATTTTATTGAAAGATTTTGCCTTTTACTTTTAAATTCTTGTTCACTTAGCGTCGCTATTTTGTCGCCAAGGAACTTGTCTGCGTACCTATGGGTCATATTCGTGTGTTTTTGTAGAAAAATGCTTCATTCCTGTGGTGTTTTCACCGTAAGCAAAGAATAAGCAAAGCGTAAGGAAAGTGTAAGCAAAGGAACTACATCTTCATAAATTCTTTTTGTGAATATTTTCTCAAGACATAATGTAATAGATGACTAACCAGGAGCCTAATTATATCGGAAAGGTGCAAAACAGTAGATCAATTGAGAAAAAATTAAAAAATGGGTCCCTATAATCCATAATATCTCTTATTGGATATAGCAGTCTTTTACATTTCTCATATTGATTGAACGATTGTGCCCTTTATTTTTAGATTAATGTTCACTAGGAGGCACCATTGTGTAGCAAGGGAAATAGTCTGCGTCCCTACGGAACATATTTGTTTGTTTTTGTTGAAAAATGCTTCATTTCTGTGGTGTTTTCTCAATAAGCAAAGCAAAAGTAAAACGCAAGCAATTTTTAAGCAAAGAAACAATATCTTCATAAATTCTTTTTGCAACTATTTTCTGAGGACATTATGAATTATTAGGGTTCCAGGGAGTCTAATCATGTCGGAAACAGTGGAAAATTGTAGATAAATTTGGAAAGAATTAAGAAAATGGGTCTCGAAATCGATATTGTATCTTTTAGAAAATAGTAATATTTTATATTTCGACATTTTATTGAAAGATTTTGCCATTTTTATTTATAATCCGGTTCACTGTGCGTCACTATTTTGTCACCAAGAAACTTGTCTGCGTATCCATGGGTCATATTCGTGTGTATTTGTAGAAAAATGCTTCATTTCTGTGGTGTTTTCACCGTAAGCAAAGAATAAGCAAAGCGTAAGGAAAGTGTAAGCAAAGGAACTACATCTTCATAAATTCTTTTTGTGAATATTTTCTCAAGACATAATGTATAAGTTGACTAACCAGGAGCCTAATTATATCGGAAACGGTGCAAAACAGTAGATCAAATGAGAAAAAATAAAAAAATGGCTCCCTATAATCCCTAACCTCTCTTATTGGAAATAGCAGTCTTTTACATTTCTAATATTGATTGAACGATTGTTCTCTTTACTTTTAGATTAATGTTCACTAGGTGGCACCATTGTGTAGGAAGAGAATTAGTCTGCATCCCTACGGGCTATATTTGTGTGTATTTTTTGAAAATGCTTCATTTCTGTGGTATTTTCTCAATAAGCAAAGCATAAGCAAAACGCAAGCAAATTGTAAGCAAAAGAAAAATGTCTTCATAAATTCTTTTTGCGACTATTTTCTGAGGATATAATGTATTATTAGGGTTCCAGGGAGTCTAATCGTATCGGAAATAGTAGAAAATTGTAGATAAATTGGGAAAGAAATAAGAAAATGGGTCTCGAATTTAATATTAACCCTTTCATAAAATAGTAATATTTCATATTTTTACATTTTATTGAAAGATTTTGCCTTTTACTTTTAAATTCTTGTTCACTTAGCGTCGCTATTTTGTCGCCAAGGAACTTGTCTGCGTACCTATGGGTCATATTCGTGTGTTTTTGTAGAAAAATGCTTCATTTCTGTGGTGTTTTCACCGTAAGCAAAGAATAAGCAAAGCGTAAGGAAAGTGTAAGCAAAGGAACTACATCTTCATAAATTCTTTTTGTGAATATTTTCTCAAGACATAATGTAATAGATGACTAACCAGGAGCCTAATTATATCGGAAAGGTGCAAAACAGTAGATCAAATGAGAAAAAATTAAAAAATGGGTCCCTATAATCCATAATATCTCTTATTGGATATAGCAGTCTTTTACATTTCTCATATTGATTGAACGATTGTGCCCTTTATTTTTAGATTAATGTTCACTAGGAGGCACCATTGTGTAGCAAGGGAAATAGTCTGCGTCCCTACGGAACATATTTGTTTGTTTTTGTTGAAAAATGCTTCATTTCTGTGGTGTTTTCTCAATAAGCAAAGCAAAAGTAAAACGCAAGCAATTTTTAAGCAAAGAAACAATATCTTCATAAATTCTTTTTGCAACTTTTTTCTAAGGACATTATGAATTATTAGGGTTCCAGGGAGTCTAATCATGTCGGAAATAGTGGAAAATTGTAGATAAATTTGGAAAGAATTAAGAAAATGGGTCTCGAAATCGATATTGTCCCTTTTAGAAAATAGCAATATTTTATATTTCGACTTTTTATTGAAAGATTTTGCCATTTTTATTTATAATCCGGTTCACTAAGGGTCACTATTTTGTCACCAAGAAACTTGTCTGCGTACCCATGGGTCATATTAGTGTGTATTTGTAGAAAAATGCTTCATTTCTGTGGTGTTTTCACCGTAAGCAAAGAATAAGCAAAGCGTAAGGAAAGTGTAAGCAAAGGAACTACATATTCATAAATTCTTTTTGTGAATATCGTTTTAAGACATATTGTATTAGTTGACTAACCCGGAGCCTAATTATATCGGAAACGGTGCAAAACAGTAGATCAAATGAGAAAAAATAAAAAAATGGCTCCCTATAATCCCTAACCTCTCTTATTGGAAATAGCAGTCTTTTACATTTCTAATATTGATTGAACGATTGTTCCCTTTACTTTTAGATTAATGTTCACTAGGAGGCACCATTGTGTAGGAAGAGAATTAGTCTGCATCCCTACGGGACATATTCGTGTGTTTTTTTTTTTTAATGCTTCATTTCTGTGGTGTTTTCTCAATAAGCAAAGCATAAGCAAAACGCAAGCAAATTGTAAGCAAAAGAAAAATGTCTTCATAAATTCTTTTTGCGACTATTTTCTGAGGATATAATGTATTATTAGGGTTCCAGGGAGTCTAATCGTATCGGAAATAGTAGAAAATTGTAGATAAATTGGGAAAGAAATAAGAAAATGGGTCTCGAATTTAATATTAACCCTTTCATAAAATAGTAATATTTTATATTTTTACATTCTATTGAAAGAATTTGCCTTTTATTTTTAAATTCCTGTTCACTTAGCTTCACTATTTTGTCCCCAAGTAACTTGTCTGCGTACTTATGTGTCATATTCGTGTGTATTTGTAGAAAAATGCATCATTTCTGTGGTGTTTTCACCGTATGCAAAGAATAAGCAAAGCGTAAGGAAAGTGTAAGCAAAGGAACTACATCTTCATAAATTGTTTTTCCGACTATTTTCTGAGGACATAATGTATTATTAGGGTTCCAGGGAGTCTAATCATGTCGGAAATAGTGGAGAATTGTAGATAAATTGGGAAAGAAATAAGAAAATGGGTCTCGAATTTAATATTATCCCTTTCAGAAAATAGTAATATTTCATATTTTTTACATTTTATTGAACGATTTTGCCTTTTATTTTTAGATTCCTGTTCACTTACCTTCGCTATTTTGTCGCCAAGGAACTTGTCTGCGTACCCATGGGTCATATTCGTGTGCATTTGTAGAAAAATGCTTCATTTCTGTGGTGTTTTCTCAATAAGCAAAGCATAATCAAAACGCAAGCAATTTTTAAGCAAAGAAACAATATCTTCATAAATTCTTTTTGCGACTATTTTCTGAGGACATAATGAATTATTAGGGTTCCAGGGAGTATAATCATGTCGGAAATAGTGGAAAATTGTAGATAAATTGGGAAAGAATTAAGAAAATGGGTCTCGAAATCGATATTGTGCTTTTTAGAAAATAGCAATATTTTATATTTGGACTTTTCTTTGAAAGATTTTGCCATTTTTATTTAGAATCCGGTTCACTAAGCGTCACTATTTTGTCGCCAAGAAACTTGTCTGCGTACCCATGGGTCATATTCGTGTTTATTTGTAGAAAAATGCTTCATTTCTGTGGTGTTTTCACCGTAAGCAAAGAATAAGCAAAGCGTAAGGAAGGTGTAAGCAAAGGAACTACATCTTCATAAATTCTTTTTGTGAATATTGTTTCAAGACATAATGGATTAGTTGACTAACCAGGAGCCTAATTATATCGGAAACGTTGCAAAACAGTAGATCAAATGAGAAAAAATTAAAAAAATGGGTCCCTATAATCCATAATATCTCTTATTGGAAATAGCAGATTGTTACATTTCTAATATTGATTGAACGATTGTGCCCTTTATTTTTAGATTAATGTTCACTAGGAGGCACCATTGTGTAGCCAGGGAATTGGTCTGCGTCCCTACGGGACATATTTGTGTGTATTTTTTTAAAAATGCTTCATTTTTGTGGTGTTTTCTCAATAAGCAAAGCATCAGCAAAACGCAAGAAAATTGTAAGCAAAGGAACAATGTCTTCTTAAATTCTTTTTGCGACTATTTTCTGAGGACATAATGTATTATTAGGCTTCCAGGGAGTCTAATCATGTCGGAAATAGTGGAAAATTGTAGATAAATTGGGAAAGAAATCAGAGAATGGGTCTCGAAATCGATATTATCCCTTTAAGAAAATAGCAATATTTTATGTTTCGACATTTTATTGAAAGATTTTGCCATTTTTATTTAGAATCCGGTTCACTAAGCGTCACTATTTTGTCGCCAAGAAACTTGTCTGCGTACCCATGGGTCATATTTGTGTTTATTTGTAGAAAAATGCTTCATTTCTGTGGTGTTTTCACCGTAAGCAAAGAATAAGCAAAGCGAAGGGAAAGTATAAGCAGAGGAACTACATCTTCATAAATTCTTTTTGTGAATATTTTCTCAAGACATAATGTATAAGTTGACTAACCAGGAGCCTAATTTTATCGGAAACGGTGCAAAACAGTACATCAAATGAGAAAAAATTAAAAAAATGGGTCACTATGATCCATAATATCTCTTATTGGAAATAGCAGTCTTTTACATTTCTAATATTGATTGAACGATTGTGCCCTTTATTTTTAGATTAATGTTCACTAGGAGGCACCATTGTGTAGCCAGGGAATTAGTCTGCCTCCCTACGGGACATATACGTGTGTATTTTTTGAAAAATGCTTCATTTCTGTGGTGTTTTCTCAATAAGCAAAGCATAAGCAAAACGCAAGCAAATTGTAAGCAAAGGAAAAATGTCTTCATGAATTCTTTTTGCGACTATTTTCTGAGGATATAATGTATTATTAGGGTTCCAGGGAGTCTAATCGTATCGGAAATAGTGGAAAATTGTAGATAAATTTGGTAAGGAATAAGGGAATGGGTCTCGAATTTAATATTATCCCTTTCATAAAATAGTAATATTTCATAATTTTACATTTTATTGAAAGATTTTGCCTTTTATTTTTAGATTCCTGTTCACTTAGCGTCGCTATTTTGTCGCCAAGGAACTTGTCTGCGTATCCATGGGTCATATTCGTGTGTATTTGTAGAAAAATGCTTCATTTCTGTGGTGTTTTCTCAATAAGCAAAGCATAAGCAAAACGCAAGCAATTCTTAAGCAAAGAAACAATATCTTCATAAATTCTGTTTGCGACTAATTTCTGAGGACATAATGAATTATTATGTCGGAAATAGTGGAAAATTGTAGATAAATTGGGAAACAATTAAGAAAATGGGTCTCGAAATCGATATTGTCCCTTTTAGAAAATAGCAATATTTTATATTTCGACTTTTTATTGAAAGATTTTGCCATTTTTATTTAGAATCCGGTTCACTAAGCGTCACTAATTTGTCGCCAAGAAACTTGTCAGCGTACCCATGGGTCATATTCGTGTGTATTTGTAGAAAAATGCTTCATTTCTGTGGTGTTTTCACCGTAAGCAAAGAATAAGCAAAACGTAAGCAAATTGTAAGCAAAGGAACAATGTCTTCATAAATTCTTTTTGTAAATATTTTCTAGAGACATAATATATTATTTGACTAACCCGGAGCCTAATTATATCGGAAACGGTGCAAAACATTAGATCAATTGATAAAAAATTAAAAAAATGGCTCCCTATAATCCCTAACATCTCTTATTGGAAATAGCAGTCTTTTACATTTCTAATATTGATTGAACGATTGTGCCCTTTATTTTTAGATTAATGTTCACTAGGAGGCACCATTGTGTAGCCAGGGAATTAGTCTGCGTCCCTACGGGACATATTTGTGTGTATTTTTTGAAAAATGCTTCATTTTTGTGGTGTTTTCTCAATAAGCAAAGCATCAGCAAAACGCAAGAAAATTGTAAACAAAGGAACAATGTCTTCTTAAATTCTTTTTGCGACTATTTTCTGAGGACATAATGTATTATTAGGCTTCTAGGGAGTCTAATCATGTCGAAAATAGTGGAAAATTGTAGATAAATTGGGAAAGAAATCAGAGAATGGGTCTCGAAATCGATATTATCCCTTTAAGAAAATAGCAATATTTTATATTTCGACATTTTATTGAAAGATTTTGCCATTTTTATTTAGAATCCGGTTCACTTAGCGTCACTATTTTGTCGCCAAGAAACTTGTCTGCGTACCCATGGATCATATTCGTGTGTATTTGTAGAAAAATGCTTCATTTCTGTGGTGTTTTCACCGTAAGCAAAGAATAAGCAAAGCGTAGGGAAAGTGTAAGCAAAGGAACTACATCTTCATAAATTCTTTTTGTGAATATTTTCTCAGGACATAATGTATTAGTTGACTAACCAGGAGCCTAATTTTATCGGAAACGGTGCAAAACAGTAGATCAAATGAGAAAAAATTTAAAAAATGGGTCACTATGATGCATAATATCTCTTATTGGAAATAGCAGTCTTTTACATTTCTAATATTGATTGAACGATTGTGCCCTTTATTTTTAGATTAATGTTCACTAGGAGGCACCATTGTGTAGCCAGGGAATTAGTCTGCGTCCCTACGGGACATATACGTGTGTATTTTTTTTAAAAATGCTTCATTTCTGTGGTGGTTTCTCAATAAGCAAAGCATAAGCAAAACACAAGCAAATTGTAAGCAAAGGAAAAATGTCTTCATGAATTCTTTTTGCGACTATTTTCTGAGGATATAATGTATTATTAGGGTTCCAGGGAGTCTAATCGTATCGGAAATAGTGGAAAATTGTAGATAAATTTGGAAAGAAATAAGGGAATGAGTCTCGAGTTTAATATTATCCCTTTCATAAAATAGTAATATTTCATATTTTTACATTTTATTGAAAGTTTTTACCTTTTATTTTTAGATTCCTGTTCACTTAGCGTCGCTATTTTGTCGCCAAGGAACTTGTCTGCGTACCCATGAGTCATATTCGTGTGTATTTGTAGAAAAATGCTTCATTTCTGTGGTGTTTTCTCAATAAGCAAATCAAAAGTAAAACGCAAGCAATTTTTAAGCAAAGAAACAATATCTTCATAAATTCTGTTTGCGACTAATTTCTGAGGACATAATGAATTATTAGGGTTCTAGGGAGTCTAATCATGTCGGAAATAGTGGAAAATTGTAGATAAATTGGGAAAGAATTAAGAAAATGGGTCTCGAAATGGATATTGTCCCTTTTAGAAAATAGCAATATTTTATATTTCGACTTTTTATTGAAAGATTTTGCCATTTTTATTTAGAATCCGGTTCACTAAGCGTCACTATTTTGTCGCCAAGAAACTTGTCTGCGTACCCATGGGTCATATTCGTGTGTATTTGTAGAAAAATGCTTCATTTCTGTGGTGTTTCCACCGTAAGCAAAGAATAAGCAAGGCGTAAGGAAAGTGTAAGCAAAGGAACTACATCTTCATAAATTCTTTTTGTGAATATTTTCTCAAGACATAATGTATTAGTTGACAAAGCAGGAGCCTAATTATATCGGAAACGGTGCAAAACAGTAGATCAAATGGGAAAAAAATAAAAAAATGGCTCCCTATAATCCCTAACATCTATTATTGGAAATAGCAGTCTTTTACATTTTTAATATTGATTGAACGATTGTTCCCTTTACTATTAGATTAATGTTCACTAGGAGGCACCATTGTGTAGGAAGGGAATTAGTCTGCATCCCTACGGGACATATTCGTGTGTATTTTTTTAAAATGCTTCATTTCTGTGGTGTTTTCTCAATAAGCAAAGCATAAGCAAAACGCAAGCAAATTGTAAGTAAAGGAAAAATGTCTATATAAATTCTTTTTGCGACTATTTTCTGAGGATATAATGTATTATTAGGGTTCCAGGGAGTCTAATCGTGTCGGAAATAGTAGAAAATTGTAGATAAATTGGGAAAGAAATAAGAAAATGGGTCTCGAAATCGATATTATCCCTTTTAGAAAATAGCAATATTTTATATTTCGACTTTTTATTGAAAGATTTTGCCATTTTTATTTAGAATCCGGTTCACTAAGCGTCACTATTTTGTCGCCAAGAAACTTGTCTGTGTACCATGGGTAATATTCGTGTGTATTTGTAGAAAAATGCTTCATTTCTGTGGTGTTTTCTCAATAAGCAAATCATAAGCAAAACGTTAGCAAATTGTAAGCAAAGGAACAATGTCTTCATAAATTCTTTTTGTAAATATTTTCTAGAGACAAAATATATTGTTTGACGAACCCGGAGCCTAGTTATATCGGAAACGGTGCAAAACAGTAGATCAATTGATAAAAAATTAAAAAAAGGTCCCTATAATCCCTAACATCTCTTATTGGAAATAGCAATCTTTTACATTTCTAATATTGATTGAACGATTGTTCCCTTTACTTTTAGATTAATGTTCACTAGGAGGCACCATTGTGTAGAAAGGGAATTAGTCTGCGTCCCTACGGGACATATTCGTGTGTACTTTTTGAAAATGCTTCATTTCTGTAGTGTTTTCTCAATAAGCAAAGCATAAGCAAAACGCAAGCAAATTGTAAGCAAAGGAAAAATGTCTTCATAAATTCTTTTTGCGACTATTTTCTGAGAATATAATGTATTATTAGGGTTTCAGGGAGTCTAATCGTATCGGAAATAGTGGAAAATTGTAGATAAATTGGGAAAGAAATAAGAAAATGGCTCTCGAATTTAATATTATCCCTTTCATAAAATAGTAATATTTCATATTTTTACTTTTTATTGAAAGATTTTGCCTTTTATTTTTAGATTCCTGTTCACTTAGCGTCGCTATTTTGTCGCCAAGGAACTTGTCTGCGTATCCATGGGTCATATTCGTGTGTATTTGTAGAAAAATGCTTCATTTCTGTGTTGTTTTCTCAATAAGCAAAGCATAAGCAAAACGCAAGCAATTTTTAAGCAAAGAAACAATATCTTCATAAATTCTGTTTGCGACTAATTTCTGAGGACATAATGAATTATTAGGGTTCCAGGGAGTCTAATCATGTCGGAAATAGTGGAAAATTGTAGATAAATTGGGAAAGAATTAAGAAAATGGGTCTCGAAATCGATATTGTCCCTTTTAGAAAATAGCAATATTATATATTTCGACTTTTTATTGAAAGATTTTGCCATTTTTATTTAGAATCCGGTTCACTAAGCGTCACTATTTTGTCGCCAAGAAACTTGTCTGCGTACCCATGGGTCATATTCGTGTGTATTTGTAGAAAAATGCTTCATTTCTGTGGTGTTTCCACCGTAAGCAAAGAATAAGCAAGGCGTAAGGAAAGTGTAAGCAAAGGAACTACATCTTCATAAATTCTTTTTGTGAATATTTTCTCAAGACATAATGTATTAGTTGACTAACCAGGAGCCTAATTATATCGGAAACGGTGCAAAACAGTAGATCAAATGGGAAAAAAATAAAAAAATGGCTCCCTATAATCCCTAACATCTATTATTGGAAATAGCAGTCTTTTACATTTTTAATATTGATTGAACGATTGTTCCCTTTACTTTTAGATTAATGTTCACTAGGAGGCACCATTGTGAAGGAAGGGAATTAGTCTGCATCCCTACGGGACATATTCGTGTGTATTTTTTGAAAATGCTTCATTTCTGTGGTGTTTTCTCAATAAGCAAAGCATAAGCAAAACGCAAGCAAATTGTAAGTAAAGGAAAAATGTCTATATAAATTCTTTTTGCGACTATTTTCTGAGGATATAATGTATTATTAGGGTTCCAGGGAGTCTAATCGTGTCGGAAATAGTAGAAAATTGTAGATAAATTGGGAAAGAAATAAGAAAACGGGTCTCGAAATCGATATTATCCCTTTTAGAAAATAGCAATATTTTATATTTCGACTTTTTATTGAAAGATTTTGCCATTTTTATTTAGAATCCGGTTCACTAAGCGTCACTATTTTGTCGCCAAGAAACTTGTCTGTGTACCATGGGTAATATTCGTGTGTATTTGTAGAAAAATGCTTCATTTCTGTGGTGTTTTCTCAATAAGCAAATCATAAGCAAAACGTAAGCAAATTGTGAGCAAAGGAACAATGTCTTCATAAATTCTTTTTGTAAATATTTTCTAGAGACATAATATATTATTTGACGAACCCGGAGCCTAATTATATCGGAAACGGTGCAAAACAGTAGATCAAATGAGAAAAAATCAAAAAAATGGGTCACTATGATCCATAATATCTCTTATTGGAAATAGCAGTCTTTTACATTTCTAATATTGATTGAACGATTGTGCCCTTTATTTTTAGATTAATGTTCACTAGGAGGCACCATTGTGTAGCCAGGGAATTAGTCTGCGTCCCTACGGGACATATACGTGTGCATTTTTTGAAAAATGCTTCATTTCTGTGGTGTTTTCTCAATAAGCAAAGCATAAGCAAAACGCAAGCAAATTGTAAGCAAAGGAAAATTGTCTTCATGAATTCTTTTTGCGACTATTTTCTGAGGATATAATGTATTATTAGGGTTCCAGGGAGTCTAATCGTATCGGAAATAGTGGAAAATTGTAGATAAATTTGGAAAGAAATAAGGGAATGGGTCTCGAATTTAATATTATCCCTTTCATAAAATAGTAATATTTCATATTTTTACATTTTATTGAAAGATTTTGCCTTTTATTTTTAGATTCCTGTTCACTTAGCGTCGCTATTTTGTCGCCAAGGAACTTGTCTGCGTATCCATGGGTCATATTCGTGTGTATTTGTAGAAAAATGCTTCATTCCTGTGGTGTTTTCTCAATAAGCAAAGCATAAGCAAAACGCAAGCAATTTTTAAGCAAAGAAACAATATCTTCATAAATTCTGTTTGCGACTAATTTCTGAGGACATAATGAATTATTAGGGTTCCAGGGAGTCTAATCATGTCGGAAATAGTGGAAAATTGTAGATAAATTGGGAAAGAATTAAGAAAATGGGTCTCGAAATCGATATTGTCCCTTTTAGAAAATAGCAATATTTTATATTTCGACTTTTTATTGAAAGATTTTGCCATTTTTATTTAGAATCCGGTTCACTAAGCGTCACTAATTTGTCGCCAAGAAACTTGTCAGCGTACCCATGGGTCATATTCGTGTGTATTTGTAGAAAAATGCTTCATTTCTGTGGTGTTTTCACCGTAAGCAAAGAATAAGCAAAACGTAAGCAAATTGTAAGCAAAGGAACAATGTCTTCATAAATTCTTTTTGTAAATATTTTCTAGAGACATAATATATTATTTGACTAACCCGGAGCCTAATTATATCGGAAACAGTGCAAAACAGTAGATCAATTGAAAAAAATTAAAAAAATGGCTCCCTATAATCCCTAACATCTCTTATAGGAAATAGCAGTCTTTTACATTTCTAATATTGATTGAACGATTGTTCCCTTTATTTTTAGATTAATGTTCACTAGGAGGCACCATTGTGTAGCCAGGGAATTAGTCTGCGTCCCTACGGGACATATTCGTGTGTATTTTTTTAAAAATGCTTCATTTTTGTGGTATTTTCTCAATAAGCAAAGCATCAGCAAAACGCAAGAAAATTGTAAGCAAAGGAACAATGTCTTCTTAAATTCTTTTTGCGACTATTTTCTGAGGACATAATGTATTATTATGCTTCCAGGGAGTCTAATCATGTCGGAAATAGTGGAAAATTGTAGATAAATTGGGAAAGAAATCAGAGAATGGGTCTCGAAATCGATATTATCCCTTTAAGAAAATAGCAATATTTTATATTTCGACATTTAATTGAAAGATTTTGCCATTTTTATTTAGAATCCGGTTCACTAAGCGTCACTTTTTGTCGCCAAGAAACTTGTCTGCGTACCCATGGATCATATTCGTGTGTATTTGTAGAAAAATGCTTCATTTCTGTGGTGTTTTCACCGTAAGCAAAGAATAAGCAAAGCGTAGGGAAAGTGTAAGCAAAGGAACTACATCTTCATAAATTCTTTTTGTGAATATTTTCTCAGGACATAATGTTTTAGTTGACTAACCAGGAGCCTAATTTTATCGGAAACGGTGCAAAACAGTAGATCAAATGAGAAAAAATTTAAAAAATGGGTCACTATGATCCATAATATCTCTTATTGGAAATAGCAGTCTTTTACATTTCTAATATTGATTGAACGATTGTGCCCTTTATTTTTAGATTAATGTTCACTAGGAGGCACCATTGTGTAGCCAGGGAATTAGTCTGCGTCCCTACGGGACATATACGTGTGTATTTTTTGAAAAATGCTTCATTTCTGTGGTGTTTTCTCAATAAGCAAAGCATAAGCAAAACACAAGCAAATTGTAAGCAAAGGAAAAATGTCTTCATGAATTCTTTTTGCGACTATTTTCTGAGGATATAATGTTTTATTAGGGTTCCAGGGAGTCTAATCGTATCGGAAATAGTAGAAAATTGTAGATAAATTTGGAAAGAAATAAGGGAATGGGTCTCGAATTTAATATTATCCCTTTCATAAAATAGTAATATTTCTTATTTTTACATTTTATTGAAAGATTTTGCCTTTTATTTTTAGATTCCTGTTCACTTAGCGTCGCTATTTTGTCGCCAAGGAACTTGTCTGCGTATCCATGGGTCATATTCGTGTGTATTTGTAGAAAAATGCTTCATTTCTGTGGTGTTTTCTCAATAAGCAAAGCATAAGCAAAACGCAAGCAATTTTTAAGCAAAGAAACAATATCTTCATAAATTCTGTTTGCCACTAATTTCTGAGGACATAATGAATTATTATGGTTCCAGCGAGTCTAATCATATCGGAAATAGTGGAAAATTGTAGATAAATTGGGAAACAATTAAGAAAATGGGTCTCGAAATCGATATTGTCCCTTTTAGAAAATAGCAATATTTTATATTTCGACTTTTTATTGAAAGATTTTGCCATTTTTATTTAGAATCCGGTTCACTAAGCGTCACTAATTTGTCGCCAAGAAAATTGACAGCGTACCCATGGGTCATATTCGTGTGTATTTGTAGAAAAATGCTTCATTTCTGTGGTGTTTTCACCGTAAGCAAAGAATAAGCAAAACGTAAGCAAATTGTAAGCAAAGGAACAATGTCTTCATAAATTCTTTTTGTGAATATTGTTTCAAGACATAATGTATTAGTTGACAAAGCAGGAGCCTAATTATATCGGAAACGTTGCAAAACAGTAGATCAATTGATAAAAAATTAAAAAAAGGTCCCTATAATCCCTAACATCTCTTATTGGAAATAGCAATCTTTTACATTTCTAATATTGATTGAACGATTGTTCCCTTTACTTTTAGATTAATGTTCACTAGGAGGCACCATTGTGTAGAAAGGGAATTAGTCTGCGTCCCTACGGGACATATTCGTGTGTACTTTTTGAAAATGCTTCATTTCTGTAGTGTTTTCTCAATAAGCAAAGCATAAGCAAAACGCAAGCAAATTGTAAGCAAAGGAAAAATGTCTTCATAAATTCTTTTTGCGACTATTTTCTGAGAATATAATGTATTATTAGGGTTTCAGGGAGTCTAATCGTATCGGAAATAGTAGAAAATTGTAGATAAATTGGGAAAGAAATAAGAAAATGGCTCTCGAATTTAATATTATCCCTTTCATAAAATAGTAATATTTCATATTTTTACTTTTTATTGAAAGATTTTGCCTTTTATTTTTAGATTCCTGTTCACTTAGCGTCGCTATTTTGTCGCCAAGGAACTTGTCTGCGTATCCATGGGTCATATTCGTGTGTATTTGTAGAAAAATGCTTCATTTCTGTGTTGTTTTCTCAATAAGCAAAGCATAAGCAAAACGCAAGCAATTTTTAAGCAAAGAAACAATATCTTCATAAATTCTGTTTGCGACTAATTTCTGAGGACATAATGAATTATTAGGGTTCCAGGGAGTCTAATCATGTCGGAAATAGTGGAAAATTGTAGATAAATTGGGAAAGAATTAAGAAAATGGGTCTCGAAATCGATATTGTCCCTTTTAGAAAATAGCAATATTATATATTTCGACTTTTTATTGAAAGATTTTGCCATTTTTATTTAGAATCCGGTTCACTAAGCGTCACTATTTTGTCGCCAAGTAACTTGTCTGCGTACCCATGGGTCATATTCGTGTGTATTTGTAGAAAAATGCTTCATTTCTGTGGTGTTTCCACCGTAAGCAAAGAATAAGCAAGGCGTAAGGAAAGTGTAAGCAAAGGAACTACATCTTCATAAATTCTTTTTGTGAATATTTTCTCAAGACATAATGTATTAGTTGACTAACCAGGAGCCTAATTATATCGGAAACGGTGCAAAACAGTAGATCAAATGGGAAAAAAATAAAAAAATGGCTCCCTATAATCCCTAACATCTATTATTGGAAATAGCAGTCTTTTACATTTTTAATATTGATTGAACGATTGTTCCCTTTACTTTTAGATTAATGTTCACTAGGAGGCACCATTGTGAAGGAAGGGAATTAGTCTGCATCCCTACGGGACATATTCGTGTGTATTTTTTGAAAATGCTTCATTCCGGTGGTGTTTTCTCAATAAGCAAAGCATAAGCAAAACGCAAGCAAATTGTAAGTAAAGGAAAAATGTCTATATAAATTCTTTTTGCGACTATTTTCTGAGGATATAATGTATTATTAGGGTTCCAGGGAGTCTAATCGTGTCGGAAATAGTAGAAAATTGTAGATAAATTGGGAAAGAAATAAGAAAACGGGTCTCGAAATCGATATTATCCCTTTTAGAAAATAGCAATATTTTATATTTCGACTTTTTATTGAAAGATTTTGCCATTTTTATTTAGAATCCGGTTCACTAAGCGTCACTATTTTGTCGCCAAGAAACTTGTCTGTGTACCATGGGTAATATTCGTGTGTATTTGTAGAAAAATGCTTCATTTCTGTGGTGTTTTCTCAATAAGCAAATCATAAGCAAAACGTAAGCAAATTGTGAGCAAAGGAACAATGTCTTCATAAATTCTTTTTGTAAATATTTTCTAGAGACATAATATATTATTTGACGAACCCGGAGCCTAATTATATCGGAAACGGTGCAAAACAGTAGATCAAATGAGAAAAAATCAAAAAAATGGGTCACTATGATCCATAATATCTCTTATTGGAAATAGCAGTCTTTTACATTTCTAATATTGATTGAACGATTGTGCCCTTTATTTTTAGATTAATGTTCACTAGGAGGCACCATTGTGTAGCCAGGGAATTAGTCTGCGTCCCTACGGGACATATACGTGTGCATTTTTTGAAAAATGCTTCATTTCTGTGGTGTTTTCTCAATAAGCAAAGCATAAGCAAAACGCAAGCAAATTGTAAGCAAAGGAAAATTGTCTTCATGAATTCTTTTTGCGACTATTTTCTGAGGATATAATGTATTATTAGGGTTCCAGGGAGTCTAATCGTATCGGAAATAGTGGAAAATTGTAGATAAATTTGGAAAGAAATAAGGGAATGGGTCTCGAATTTAATATTATCCCTTTCATAAAATAGTAATATTCCATATTTTTACATTTTATTGAAAGATTTTGCCTTTTATTTTTAGATTCCTGTTCACTTAGCGTCGCTATTTTGTCGCCAAGGAACTTGTCTGCGTATCCATGGGTCATATTCGTGTGTATTTGTAGAAAAATGCTTCATTCCTGTGGTGTTTTCTCAATAAGCAAAGCATAAGCAAAACGCAAGCAATTTTTAAGCAAAGAAACAATATCTTCATAAATTCTGTTTGCGACTAATTTCTGAGGACATAATGAATTATTAGGGTTCCAGGGAGTCTAATCATGTCGGAAATAGTGGAAAATTGTAGATAAATTGGGAAAGAATTAAGAAAATGGGTCTCGAAATCGATATTGTCCCTTTTAGAAAATAGCAATATTTTATATTTCGACTTTTTATTGAAAGATTTTGCCATTTTTATTTAGAATCCGGTTCACTAAGCGTCACTAATTTGTCGCCAAGAAACTTGTCAGCGTACCCATGGGTCATATTCGTGTGTATTTGTAGAAAAATGCTTCATTTCTGTGGTGTTTTCACCGTAAGCAAAGAATAAGCAAAACGTAAGCAAATTGTAAGCAAAGGAACAATGTCTTCATAAATTCTTTTTGTAAATATTTTCTAGAGACATAATATATTATTTGACTAACCCGGAGCCTAATTATATCGGAAACAGTGCAAAACAGTAGATCAATTGAAAAAAATTAAAAAAATGGCTCCCTATAATCCCTAACATCTCTTATAGGAAATAGCAGTCTTTTACATTTCTAATATTGATTGAACGATTGTTCCCTTTATTTTTAGATTAATGTTCACTAGGAGGCACCATTGTGTAGCCAGGGAATTAGTCTGCGTCCCTACGGGACATATTCGTGTGTATTTTTTTAAAAATGCTTCATTTTTGTGGTATTTTCTCAATAAGCAAAGCATCAGCAAAACGCAAGAAAATTGTAAGCAAAGGAACAATGTCTTCTTAAATTCTTTTTGCGACTATTTTCTGAGGACATAATGTATTATTATGCTTCCAGGGAGTCTAATCATGTCGGAAATAGTGGAAAATTGTAGATAAATTGGGAAAGAAATCAGAGAATGGGTCTCGAAATCGATATTATCCCTTTAAGAAAATAGCAATATTTTATATTTCGACATTTAATTGAAAGATTTTGCCATTTTTATTTAGAATCCGGTTCACTAAGCGTCACTTTTTGTCGCCAAGAAACTTGTCTGCGTACCCATGGATCATATTCGTGTGTATTTGTAGAAAAATGCTTCATTTCTGTGGTGTTTTCACCGTAAGCAAAGAATAAGCAAAGCGTAGGGAAAGTGTAAGCAAAGGAACTACATCTTCATAAATTCTTTTTGTGAATATTTTCTCAGGACATAATGTTTTAGTTGACTAACCAGGAGCCTAATTTTATCGGAAACGGTGCAAAACAGTAGATCAAATGAGAAAAAATTTAAAAAATGGGTCACTATGATCCATAATATCTCTTATTGGAAATAGCAGTCTTTTACATTTCTAATATTGATTGAACGATTGTGCCCTTTATTTTTAGATTAATGTTCACTAGGAGGCACCATTGTGTAGCCAGGGAATTAGTCTGCGTCCCTACGGGACATATACGTGTGTATTTTTTGAAAAATGCTTCATTTCTGTGGTGTTTTCTCAATAAGCAAAGCATAAGCAAAACACAAGCAAATTGTAAGCAAAGGAAAAATGTCTTCATGAATTCTTTTTGCGACTATTTTCTGAGGATATAATGTTTTATTAGGGTTCCAGGGAGTCTAATCGTATCGGAAATAGTAGAAAATTGTAGATAAATTTGGAAAGAAATAAGGGAATGGGTCTCGAATTTAATATTATCCCTTTCATAAAATAGTAATATTTCTTATTTTTACATTTTATTGAAAGATTTTGCCTTTTATTTTTAGATTCCTGTTCACTTAGCGTCGCTATTTTGTCGCCAAGGAACTTGTCTGCGTATCCATGGGTCATATTCGTGTGTATTTGTAGAAAAATGCTTCATTTCTGTGGTGTTTTCTCAATAAGCAAAGCATAAGCAAAACGCAAGCAATTTTTAAGCAAAGAAACAATATCTTCATAAATTCTGTTTGCCACTAATTTCTGAGGACATAATGAATTATTATGGTTCCAGCGAGTCTAATCATATCGGAAATAGTGGAAAATTGTAGATAAATTGGGAAACAATTAAGAAAATGGGTCTCGAAATCGATATTGTCCCTTTTAGAAAATAGCAATATTTTATATTTCGACTTTTTATTGAAAGATTTTGCCATTTTTATTTAGAATCCGGTTCACTAAGCGTCACTAATTTGTCGCCAAGAAAATTGACAGCGTACCCATGGGTCATATTCGTGTGTATTTGTAGAAAAATGCTTCATTTCTGTGGTGTTTTCACCGTAAGCAAAGAATAAGCAAAACGTAAGCAAATTGTAAGCAAAGGAACAATGTCTTCATAAATTCTTTTTGTGAATATTGTTTCAAGACATAATGTATTAGTTGACAAAGCAGGAGCCTAATTATATCGGAAACGTTGCAAAACAGTAGATCAATTGATAAAAAATTAAAAAAAGGTCCCTATAATCCCTAACATCTCTTATTGGAAATAGCAATCTTTTACATTTCTAATATTGATTGAACGATTGTTCCCTTTACTTTTAGATTAATGTTCACTAGGAGGCACCATTGTGTAGAAAGGGAATTAGTCTGCGTCCCTACGGGACATATTCGTGTGTACTTTTTGAAAATGCTTCATTTCTGTAGTGTTTTCTCAATAAGCAAAGCATAAGCAAAACGCAAGCAAATTGTAAGCAAAGGAAAAATGTCTTCATAAATTCTTTTTGCGACTATTTTCTGAGAATATAATGTATTATTAGGGTTTCAGGGAGTCTAATCGTATCGGAAATAGTAGAAAATTGTAGATAAATTGGGAAAGAAATAAGAAAATGGCTCTCGAATTTAATATTATCCCTTTCATAAAATAGTAATATTTCATATTTTTACTTTTTATTGAAAGATTTTGCCTTTTATTTTTAGATTCCTGTTCACTTAGCGTCGCTATTTTGTCGCCAAGGAACTTGTCTGCGTATCCATGGGTCATATTCGTGTGTATTTGTAGAAAAATGCTTCATTTCTGTGTTGTTTTCTCAATAAGCAAAGCATAAGCAAAACGCAAGCAATTTTTAAGCAAAGAAACAATATCTTCATAAATTCTGTTTGCGACTAATTTCTGAGGACATAATGAATTATTAGGGTTCCAGGGAGTCTAATCATGTCGGAAATAGTGGAAAATTGTAGATAAATTGGGAAAGAATTAAGAAAATGGGTCTCGAAATCGATATTGTCCCTTTTAGAAAATAGCAATATTATATATTTCGACTTTTTATTGAAAGATTTTGCCATTTTTATTTAGAATCCGGTTCACTAAGCGTCACTATTTTGTCGCCAAGTAACTTGTCTGCGTACCCATGGGTCATATTCGTGTGTATTTGTAGAAAAATGCTTCATTTCTGTGGTGTTTCCACCGTAAGCAAAGAATAAGCAAGGCGTAAGGAAAGTGTAAGCAAAGGAACTACATCTTCATAAATTCTTTTTGTGAATATTTTCTCAAGACATAATGTATTAGTTGACTAACCAGGAGCCTAATTATATCGGAAACGGTGCAAAACAGTAGATCAAATGGGAAAAAAATAAAAAAATGGCTCCCTATAATCCCTAACATCTATTATTGGAAATAGCAGTCTTTTACATTTTTAATATTGATTGAACGATTGTTCCCTTTACTTTTAGATTAATGTTCACTAGGAGGCACCATTGTGAAGGAAGGGAATTAGTCTGCATCCCTACGGGACATATTCGTGTGTATTTTTTGAAAATGCTTCATTCCGGTGGTGTTTTCTCAATAAGCAAAGCATAAGCAAAACGCAAGCAAATTGTAAGTAAAGGAAAAATGTCTATATAAATTCTTTTTGCGACTATTTTCTGAGGATATAATGTATTATTAGGGTTCCAGGGAGTCTAATCGTGTCGGAAATAGTAGAAAATTGTAGATAAATTGGGAAAGAAATAAGAAAACGGGTCTCGAAATCGATATTATCCCTTTTAGAAAATAGCAATATTTTATATTTCGACTTTTTATTGAAAGATTTTGCCATTTTTATTTAGAATCCGGTTCACTAAGCGTCACTATTTTGTCGCCAAGAAACTTGTCTGTGTACCATGGGTAATATTCGTGTGTATTTGTAGAAAAATGCTTCATTTCTGTGGTGTTTTCTCAATAAGCAAATCATAAGCAAAACGTAAGCAAATTGTGAGCAAAGGAACAATGTCTTCATAAATTCTTTTTGTAAATATTTTCTAGAGACATAATATATTATTTGACGAACCCGGAGCCTAATTATATCGGAAACGGTGCAAAACAGTAGATCAAATGAGAAAAAATCAAAAAAATGGGTCACTATGATCCATAATATCTCTTATTGGAAATAGCAGTCTTTTACATTTCTAATATTGATTGAACGATTGTGCCCTTTATTTTTAGATTAATGTTCACTAGGAGGCACCATTGTGTAGCCAGGGAATTAGTCTGCGTCCCTACGGGACATATACGTGTGCATTTTTTGAAAAATGCTTCATTTCTGTGGTGTTTTCTCAATAAGCAAAGCATAAGCAAAACGCAAGCAAATTGTAAGCAAAGGAAAATTGTCTTCATGAATTCTTTTTGCGACTATTTTCTGAGGATATAATGTATTATTAGGGTTCCAGGGAGTCTAATCGTATCGGAAATAGTGGAAAATTGTAGATAAATTTGGAAAGAAATAAGGGAATGGGTCTCGAATTTAATATTATCCCTTTCATAAAATAGTAATATTCCATATTTTTACATTTTATTGAAAGATTTTGCCTTTTATTTTTAGATTCCTGTTCACTTAGCGTCGCTATTTTGTCGCCAAGGAACTTGTCTGCGTATCCATGGGTCATATTCGTGTGTATTTGTAGAAAAATGCTTCATTCCTGTGGTGTTTTCTCAATAAGCAAAGCATAAGCAAAACGCAAGCAATTTTTAAGCAAAGAAACAATATCTTCATAAATTCTGTTTGCGACTAATTTCTGAGGACATAATGAATTATTAGGGTTCCAGGGAGTCTAATCATGTCGGAAATAGTGGAAAATTGTAGATAAATTGGGAAAGAATTAAGAAAATGGGTCTCGAAATCGATATTGTCCCTTTTAGAAAATAGCAATATTTTATATTTCGACTTTTTATTGAAAGATTTTGCCATTTTTATTTAGAATCCGGTTCACTAAGCGTCACTAATTTGTCGCCAAGAAACTTGTCAGCGTACCCATGGGTCATATTCGTGTGTATTTGTAGAAAAATGCTTCATTTCTGTGGTGTTTTCACCGTAAGCAAAGAATAAGCAAAACGTAAGCAAATTGTAAGCAAAGGAACAATGTCTTCATAAATTCTTTTTGTAAATATTTTCTAGAGACATAATATATTATTTGACTAACCCGGAGCCTAATTATATCGGAAACAGTGCAAAACAGTAGATCAATTGAAAAAAATTAAAAAAATGGCTCCCTATAATCCCTAACATCTCTTATAGGAAATAGCAGTCTTTTACATTTCTAATATTGATTGAACGATTGTTCCCTTTATTTTTAGATTAATGTTCACTAGGAGGCACCATTGTGTAGCCAGGGAATTAGTCTGCGTCCCTACGGGACATATTCGTGTGTATTTTTTTAAAAATGCTTCATTTTTGTGGTATTTTCTCAATAAGCAAAGCATCAGCAAAACGCAAGAAAATTGTAAGCAAAGGAACAATGTCTTCTTAAATTCTTTTTGCGACTATTTTCTGAGGACATAATGTATTATTAGGCTTCCAGGGAGTCTAATCATGTCGGAAATAGTGGAAAATTGTAGATAAATTGGGAAAGAAATCAGAGAATGGGTCTCGAAATCGATATTATCCCTTTAAGAAAATAGCAATATTTTATATTTCGACATTTAATTGAAAGATTTTGCCATTTTTATTTAGAATCCGGTTCACTAAGCGTCACTTTTTGTCGCCAAGAAACTTGTCTGCGTACCCATGGATCATATTCGTGTGTATTTGTAGAAAAATGCTTCATTTCTGTGGTGTTTTCACCGTAAGCAAAGAATAAGCAAAGCGTAGGGAAAGTGTAAGCAAAGGAACTACATCTTCATAAATTCTTTTTGTGAATATTTTCTCAGGACATAATGTTTTAGTTGACTAACCAGGAGCCTAATTTTATCGGAAACGGTGCAAAACAGTAGATCAAATGAGAAAAAATTTAAAAAATGGGTCACTATGATCCATAATATCTCTTATTGGAAATAGCAGTCTTTTACATTTCTAATATTGATTGAACGATTGTGCCCTTTATTTTTAGATTAATGTTCACTAGGAGGCACCATTGTGTAGCCAGGGAATTAGTCTGCGTCCCTACGGGACATATACGTGTGTATTTTTTGAAAAATGCTTCATTTCTGTGGTGTTTTCTCAATAAGCAAAGCATAAGCAAAACACAAGCAAATTGTAAGCAAAGGAAAAATGTCTTCATGAATTCTTTTTGCGACTATTTTCTGAGGATATAATGTTTTATTAGGGTTCCAGGGAGTCTAATCGTATCGGAAATAGTAGAAAATTGTAGATAAATTTGGAAAGAAATAAGGGAATGGGTCTCGAATTTAATATTATCCCTTTCATAAAATAGTAATATTTCATATTTTTACATTTTATTGAAAGATTTTGCCTTTTATTTTTAGATTCCTGTTCACTTAGCGTCGCTATTTTGTCGCCAAGGAACTTGTCTGCGTATTCATGGGTCATATTCGTGTGTATTTGTAGAAAAATGTTTCATTTCTGTGGTGTTTTCTCAATAAGCAAAGCATAAGCAAAACGCAAGCAATTTTTAAGCAAAGAAACAATATCTTCATAAATTCTGTTTGCCACTAATTTCTGAGGACATAATGAATTATTATGGTTCCAGCGAGTCTAATCATATCGGAAATAGTGGAAAATTGTAGATAAATTGGGAAACAATTAAGAAAATGGGTCTCGAAATCGATATTGTCCCTTTTAGAAAATAGCAATATTTTATATTTCGACTTTTTATTGAAAGATTTTGCCATTTTTATTTAGAATCCGGTTCACTAAGCGTCACTAATTTGTCGCCAAGAAAATTGACAGCGTACCCATGGGTCATATTCGTGTGTATTTGTAGAAAAATGCTTCATTTCTGTGGTGTTTTCACCGTAAGCAAAGAATAAGCAAAACGTAAGCAAATTGTAAGCAAAGGAACAATGTCTTCATAAATTCTTTTTGTGAATATTGTTTCAAGACATAATGTATTAGTTGACAAAGCAGGAGCCTACTTATATCGGAAACGTTGCAAAACAGTAGATCAAATGAGAAAAAATAAAAAAATGGGTCCCTATAATCCATAATATCTCTTATTGGAAATAGCAGACTGTTACATTTCTAATATTGATTGAACGATTGTGCCCTTTATTTTTAGATTAATGTTCTCTAGGAGGCACCATTGTGTAGCCAGGGAATTAGTCTGCGTCCCTACGGGACATATTCGTGTGTATTTTTTGAAAATACTTCATTTCTGTTGTGTTTTCTCAATAAGCAAAGCATAAGCAAAACGCAAGCAAATTGTTAGCAAAGGAAAAATGTCTTCATAAATTCTTTTTGCGACTATTTTCTGAGGATATAATGTATTATTAGGGTTCCAGGGAGTCTAATCGTATCGGAAATAGTAGAAAATTGTAGATAAATTGGGAAAGAAATAAGAAAACGGGTCTCGAAATCGATATTATCCCTTTTAGAAAACAGCAATATTTTATATTTCGACTTTTTATTGAAAGATTTTGCCATTTTTATTTAGAATCCGGTTCACTAAGCGTCACTCTTTTGTCGCCAAGAAACTTGTCTGTGTACCATGGGTAATATTCGTGTGTATTTGTAGAAAAATGCTTCATTTCTGTGGTGTTTTCTCAATAAGCAAATCATAAGCAAAACGTAAGCAAATTGTGAGCAAAGGAACAATGTCTTCATAAATTCTTTTTGTAAGTATTTTCTAGAGACATAATATATTATTTGACGAACCCGGAGCCTAATTATATCGGAAACGGTGCAAAACAGTAGATCAAATGAGAAAAAATAAAAAAAATGGGTCACTATGATCCATAATATCTCTTATTGGAAATAGCAGTCTTTTACATTTCTAATATTGATTGAACGATTGTGCCCTTTATTTTTAGATTAATGTTCACTAGGAGACACCATTGTGTAGCCAGGGAATTAGTCTGCGTCCCTACGGGACATATACGTGTGCATTTTTTTAAAAATGCTTCATTTCTGTGGTGTTTTCTCAATAAGCAAAGCATAAGCAAAACGCAAGCAAATTGTAAGCAAAGGAAAATTGTCTTCATGAATTCTTTTTGCGACTATTTTCTGAGGATATAATGTATTATTAGGGTTCCAGGGAGTCTAATCGTATCGGAAATAGTGGAAAATTGTAGATAAATTTGGAAAGAAATAAGGGAATGGGTCTCGAATTTAATATTATCCCTTTCATAAAATAGTAATATTTCATATTTTTACATTTTATTGAAAGATTTTGCCTTTTATTTTTAGATTCCTGTTCACTTAGCGTCGCTATTTTGTCGCCAAGGAACTTGTCTGCGTATCCATGGGTCATATTCGTGTGTATTTGTAGAAAAATGCTTCATTTCTGTGGTGTTTTCTCAATAAGCAAAGCATAAGCAAAACGCAAGCAATTTTTAAGCAAAGAAACAATATCTTCATAAATTCTGTTTGCGACTAATTTCTGAGGACATAATGAATTATTAGGGTTCCAGGGAGTCTAATCATGTCGGAAATAGTGGAAAATTGTAGATAAATTGGGAAAGAATTAAGAAAATGGGTCTCGAAATCGATATTGTCCCTTTTAGAAAATAGCAATATTTTATATTTCGACTTTTTATTGAAAGATTTTGCCATTTTTATTTAGAATCCGGTTCACTAAGCGTCACTTATTTGTCGTCAAGAAACTTGTCAGCGTACCCATGGGTCATATTCGTGTGTATTTGTAGAAAAATGCTTCATTTCTGTGGTGTTTTCACCGTAAGCAAAGAATAAGCAAAACGTAAGCAAATTGTAAGCAAAGGAACAATGTCTTCATAAATTCTTTTTGTAAATATTTTCTAGAGACATAATATATTATTTGACTAACCCGGAGCCTAATTATATCGGAAACGGTGCAAAACAGTAGATCAATTGAAAAAAATAAAAAAAATGGCTCCCTATAATCCCTAACATCTCTTATAGGAAATAGCAGTCTTTTACATTTCTAATATTGATTGAACGATTGTTCCCTTTATTTTTAGATTAATGTTCACTAGGAGGCACCATTGTGTAGCCAGGGAATTAGTCTGCGTCCCTACGGGACATATTCGTGTGTATTTTTTTAAAAATGCTTCATTTTTGTGGTATTTTCTCAATAAGCAAAGCATAAGCAAAACGCAAGAAAATTGTAAGCAAAGGAACAATGTCTTCTTAAATTCTTTTTGCGACTATTTTCTGAGGACATAATGTATTATTAGGCTTCCAGGGAGTCTAATCATGTCGGAAATAGTGGAAAATTGTAGATAAATTGGGAAAGAAATCAGAGAATGGGTCTCGAAATCGATATTATCCCTTTAAGAAAATAGCAATATTTTATATTTCGACATTTAATTGAAAGATTTTGCCATTTTTATTTAGAATCCGGTTCACTAAGCGTCACTTTTTGTCGCCAAGAAACTTGTCTGCGTACCCATGGATCATATTCGTGTGTATTTGTAGAAAAATGCTTCATTTCTGTGGTGTTTTCACCGTAAGCAAAGAATAAGCAAAGCGTAGGGAAAGTGTAAGCAAAGGAACTACATCTTCATAAATTCTTTTTGTGAATATTTTCTCAGGACATAATGTTTTAGTTGACTAACCAGGAGCCTAATTTTATCGGAAACGGTGCAAAACAGTAGATCAAATGAGAAAAAATTTAAAAAATGGGTCACTATGATCCATAATATCTCTTATTGGAAATAGCAGTCTTTTACATTTCTAATATTGATGGAACGATTGTGCCCTTTATTTTTAGATTAATGTTCACTAGGAGGCACCATTGTGTAGCCAGGGAATTAGTCTGCGTCCCTACGGGACATATACGTGTGTATTTTTTGAAAAATGCTTCATTTCTGTGGTGTTTTCTCAATAAGCAAAGCATAAGCAAAACACAAGCAAATTGTAAGCAAAGGAAAAATGTCTTCATGAATTCTTTTTGCGACTATTTTCTGAGGATATAATGTTTTATTAGGGTTCCAGGGAGTCTAATCGTATCGGAAATAGTGGAAAATTGTAGATAAATTTGGAAAGAAATAAGGGAATGGGTCTCGAATTTAATATTATCCCTTTCATAAAATAGTAATATTTCATATTTTTACATTTTATTGAAAGATTTTGCCTTTTATTTTTAGATTCCTGTTCACTTAGCGTCGCTATTTTGTCGCCAAGGAACTTGTCTGCGTATCCATGGGTCATATTCGTGTGTATTTGTAGAAAAATGCTTCATTTCTGTGGTGTTTTCTCAATAAGCAAAGCATAAGCAAAACGCAAGCAATTTTTAAGCAAAGAAACAATATCTTCATAAATTCTGTTTGCCACTAATTTCTGAGGACATAATGAATTATTAGGGTTCCAGCGAGTCTAATCATATCGGAAATAGTGGAAAATTGTAGATAAATTGGGAAACAATTAAGAAAATGGGTCTCGAAATCGATATTGTCCCTTTTAGAAAATAGCAATATTTTATATTTCGACTTTTTATTGAAAGATTTTGCCATTTTTATTTAGAATCCGGTTCACTAAGCGTCACTAATTTGTCGCCAAGAAAATTGACAGCGTACCCATGGGTCATATTCGTGTGTATTTGTAGAAAAATGCTTCATTTCTGTGGTGTTTTCACCGTAAGCAAAGAATAAGCAAAACGTAAGCAAATTGTAAGCAAAGGAACAATGTCTTCATAAATTCTTTTTGTGAATATTGTTTCAAGACATAATGTATTAGTTGACAAAGCAGGAGCCTAATTATATCGGAAACGTTGCAAAACAGTAGATCAAATGAGAAAAAATAAAAAAATGGGTCCCTATAATCCATAATATCTCTTATTGGAAATAGCAGACTGTTACATTTCTAATATTGATTGAACGATTGTGCCCTTTATTTTTAGATTAATGTTCTCTAGGAGGCACCATTGTGTAGCCAGGGAATTAGTCTGCGTCCCTACGGGACATATTCGTGTGTATTTTTTGAAAATACTTCATTTCTGTTGTGTTTTCTCAATAAGCAAAGCATAAGCAAAACGCAAGCAAATTGTTAGCAAAGGAAAAATGTCTTCATAAATTCTTTTTGCGACTATTTTCTGAGGATATAATGTATTATTAGGGTTCCAGGGAGTCTAATCGTATCGGAAATAGTAGAAAATTGTAGATAAATTGGGAAAGAAATAAAAAAATGAGTCTCGAATTTAATATTATCACTTTCATAAAATAGTAATATTTTATATTTTTACATTTTATTGAAAGATTTTGCCTTTTATTTTTAAATTTCTGTTCACTTAGCGTCACTATTTTGTCGCCAAGGAACTTGTCTGCGTACCTATGGGTCATATTCGTGTGTATTTGTAGAAAAATGCTTCATTTCTGTGGTGTTTTCACCGTAGGTAAAGAATAAGCAAAGCGTAAGGAAAGTGTAAGCAAAGGAACTACATCTTCATAAATTCTTTTTGTGAATATTTTCTCAAGACATAATGTATTAGTTGACTAACCAGGAGCCTAATTATATCGGAAAAGGTGCAAAACAGTAGATCAAATGAGAAAAAATTAAAAAATGGGTCCTTATAATCCATAATATCTCTTATTGGAAATAGCAGTCTTTTACATTTCTCATATAGATTGAACGATTGTGCCCTTTATTTTTAGATTAATGTTCACTAGGAGGCACCATTGTGTAGCAAGGGAAATATTCTGCGTCCCTACGGGACATATTTGTTTGTTTTTGTTGAAAAATGCTTCATTTCTGTGGTGTTTTCTCAATAAGCAAAGCATTAGCAAAACTCAAGCAATTTTTAAGCAAAGAAACAATATCTTCATAAATTCTTTTTGCGACTATTTTCTGATGACATAATGAATTATTTGGGTTCCAGGAAGTCTAATCATGTCGGAAATAGTGGAAAATTGTAGATAAATTGGGAAAGAATGAAGAAAGTGGGTCTCGAAATCGATATTGTCCCTTTTAGAAAATAGCAATATTTTATATTTCGACTTTTTATTGAAAGATTTTGCCATTTTTATTTATAATCCGGTTCACTAAGGGTCACTATTTTGTCACCAAGAAACTTGTCTGCGTACCCATGGGTGATATTAGTGTGTATTTGTAGAAAAATGCTTCATTTCTGTGGTGTTTTCACAGTAAGCAAAGAATAAGCAAAGCGTAAGGAAAGTGTAAGCAAAGGAACTACATATTCATAAATTCTTTTTGTGAATATCGTTTTAAGACATAATGTATTAGTTGACTAACCCGGAGCCTAATTATATCGGAAACGGTGCAAAACAGTAGATCAAATGAGAAAAAATAAAAAAATGGCTCCCTATAATCCCTAACCTCTCTTATTGAAAATAGCAGTCTTTTACATTTCTAATATTGATTGAACGATTGTTCCCTTTACTTTTAGATTAATGTTCACTAGGAGGCACCATTGTGTAGGAAGAGAATTAGTCTGCATCCCTACGGGACATATTCGTGTGTTTTTTTTTTTAAAATGCTTCATTTCTGTGGTGTTTTCTCAATAAGCAAAGCATAAGCAAAACGCAAGCAAATTGTAAGCAAAAGAAAAATGTCTTCATAAATTCTTTTTGCGACTATTTTCTGAGGATATAATGTATTATTAGGGTTCCAGGGAGTCTAATCGTATCGGAAATAGTAGAAAATTGTAGATAAATTGGGAAAGAAATAAGAAAATGGGTCTCGAATTTAATATTAAACCTTTCATAAAATAGTAATATTTTATATTTTTACATTCTATTGAAAGAATTTGCCTTTTATTTTTAAATTCCTGTTCACTTAGCTTCACTATTTTGTCCCCAAGTAACTTGTCTGCGTACTTATGTGTCATATTCGTGTGTATTTGTAGAAAAATGCATCATTTCTGTGGTGTTTTCACCGTATGCAAAGAATAAGCAAAGCGTAAGGAAAGTGTAAGCAAAGGAACTACATCTTCATAAATTGTTTTTCCGACTATTTTCTGAGGACATAATGTATTATTATGGTTCCAGGGAGTCTAATCATGTCGGAAATAGTGGAGAATTGTAGATAAATTGGGAAAGAAATAAGAAAATGGGTCTCGAATTTAATATTATCCCTTTCAGAAAATAGTAATATTTCATATTTTTTACATTTTATTGAACGATTTTGCCTTTTTTTTTTAGATTCCTGTTCACTTACCTTCGCTATTTTGTCGCCAAGGAACTTGTCTGCGTACCCATGGGTCATATTCGTGTGCATTTGTAGAAAAATGCTTCATTTCTGTGGTGTTTTCTCAATAAGCAAAGCATAATCAAAACGCAAGCAATTTTTAAGCAAAGAAACAATATCTTCATAAATTCTTTTTGCGACTATTTTCTGAGGACATAATGAATTATTAGGGTTCCAGGGAGTATAATCATGTCGGAAATAGTGGAAAATTGTAGATAAATTGGGAAAGAATTAAGAAAATGGGTCTCGAAATCGATATTGTGCTTTTTAGAAAATAGCAATATTTTATATTTCGACTTTTCTTTGAAAGATTTTGCCATTTTTATTTAGAATCCGGTTCACTAAGCGTCACTATTTTGTCGCCAAGAAACTTGTCTGCGTACCCATGGGTCATATTCGTGTTTATTTGTAGAAAAATGCTTCATTTCTGTGGTGTTTTCACCGTAAGCAAAGAATAAGCAAAGCGTAAGGAAGGTGTAAGCAAAGGAACTACATCTTCATAAATTCTTTTTGTGAATATTTTCTCAAGACATAATGTATTAGTTGACTAACCAGGAGCCTAATTATATCGGAAACGGTGCAAAACAGTAGATCAAATGAGAAAAAATTAAAAAAATGGGTCCCTATAATCCATAATATCTCTTATTGGAAATAGCAGATTGTTACATTTCTAATATTGATTGAACGATTGTGCCCTTTATTTTTAGATTAATGTTCACTAGGAGGCACCATTGTGTAGCCAGGGAATTGGTCTGCGTCCCTACGGGACATATTCGTGTGTATTTTTTGAAAAATGCTTCATTTTTGTGGTGTTTTCTCAATAAGCAAAGCATCAGCAAAACGCAAGCAAATTGTAAGCAAAGGAACAATGTCTTCTTAAATTCTTTTTGCGACTATTTTCTGAGGACATAATGTATTATTAGGCTTCCAGGGAGTCTAATCATGTCGGAAATAGTGGAAAATTGTAGATAAATTGGGAAAGAAATCAGAGAATGGGTCTCGAAATCGATATTATCCCTTTAAGAAAATAGCAATATTTTATGTTTCGACATTTTATTGAAAGATTTTGCCATTTTTATTTAGAATCCGGTTCACTAAGCGTCACTATTTTGTCGCCAAGAAACTTGTCTGCGTACCCATGGGTCATATTCGTGTTTATTTGTAGAAAAATGCTTCATTTCTGTGGTGTTTTCACCGTAAGCAAAGAATAAGCAAAGCGAAGGGAAAGTATAAGCAGAGGAACTACATCTTCATAAATTCTTTTTGTGAATATTTTCTCAAGACATAATGTATTAGTTGACTAACCAGGAGCCTAATTTTATCGGAAACGGTGCAAAACAGTACATCAAATGATAAAAAATTAAAAAAATGGGTCACTATGATCCATAATATCTCTTATTGGAAATAGCAGTCTTTTACATTTCTAATATTGATTGAACGATTGTGCCCTTTATTTTTAGATTAATGTTCACTAGGAGGCACCATTGTGTAGCCAGGGAATTAGTCTGCGTCCCTACGGGACATATTCGTGTGTATTTTTTGAAAAATGCTTCATTTTTGTGGTGTTTTCTCAATAAGCAAAGCATCAGCAAAACGCAAGAAAATTGTAAACAAAGGAACAATGTCTTCTTAAATTCTTTTTGCGACTATTTTCTGAGGACATAATGTATTATTAGGCTTCTAGGGAGTCTAATCATGTCGAAAATAGTGGAAAATTGTAGATAAATTGGAAAAGAAATCAGAGAATGGGTCTCGAAATCGATATTATCCCTTTAAGAAAATAGCAATATTTTATATTTCGACATTTTATTGAAAGATTTTGCCATTTTTATTTAGAATCCGGTTCACTAAGCGTCACTATTTTGTCGCCAAGAAACTTGTCTGCGTACCCATGGATCATATTCGTGTGTATTTGTAGAAAAATGCTTCATTTCTGTGGTGTTTTCACCGTAAGCAAAGAATAAGCAAAGCGTAGGGAAAGTGTAAGCAAAGGAACTACATCTTCATAAATTCTTTTTGTGAATATTTTCTCAGGACATAATGTATTAGTTGACTAACCAGGAGCCTAATTTTATCGGAAACGGTGCAAAACAGTAGATCAAATGAGAAAAAATTTAAAAAATGGGTCACTATGATCCATAATATCTCTTATTGGAAATAGCAGTCTTTTACATTTCTAATATTGATTGAACGATTGTGCCCTTTATTTTTAGATTAATGTTCACTAGGAGGCACCATTGTGTAGCCAGGGAATTAGTGTGCGTCCCTACGGGACATATACGTGTGTATTTTTTTTAAAAATGCTTCATTTCTGTGGTGGTTTCTCAATAAGCAAAGCATAAGCAAAACACAAGCAAATTGTAAGCAAAGGAAAAATGTCTTCATGAATTCTTTTTGCGACTATTTTCTGAGGATATAATGTATTATTAGGGTTCCAGGGAGTCTAATCGTATCGGAAATAGTGGAAAATTGTAGATAAATTTGGAAAGAAATAAGGGAATGAGTCTCGAGTTTAATATTATCCCTTTCATAAAATAGTAATATTTCATATTTTTACATTTTATTGAAAGTTTTTACCTTTTATTTTTAGATTCCTGTTCACTTAGCGTCGCTATTTTGTCGCCAAGGAACTTGTCTGCGTACCCATGAGTCATATTCGTGTGTATTTGTAGAAAAATGCTTCATTTCTGTGGTGTTTTCTCAATAAGCAAATCAAAAGTAAAACGCAAGCAATTTTTAAGCAAAGAAACAATATCTTCATAAATTCTGTTTGCGACTAATTTCTGAGGACATAATGAATTATTAGGGTTCCAGGGAGTCTAATCATGTCGGAAATAGTGGAAAATTGTAGATAAATTGGGAAAGAATTAAGAAAATGGGTCTCGAAATGGATATTGTCCCTTTTAGAAAATAGCAATATTTTATATTTCGACTTTTTATTGAAAGATTTTGCCATTTTTATTTAGAATCCGGTTCACTAAGCGTCACTATTTTGTCGCCAAGAAACTTGTCTGCGTACCCATGGGTCATATTCGTGTGTATTTGTAGAAAAATGCTTCATTTCTGTGGTGTTTCCACCGTAAGCAAAGAATAAGCAAGGCGTAAGGAAAGTGTAAGCAAAGGAACTACATCTTCATAAATTCTTTTTGTGAATATTTTCTCAAGACATAATGTATTAGTTGACTAACCAGGAGCCTAATTATATCGGAAACGGTGCAAAACAGTAGATCAAATGGGAAAAAAATAAAAAAATGGCTCCCTATAATCCCTAACATCTATTATTGGAAATAGCAGTCTTTTACATTTTTAATATTGATTGAACGATTGTTCCCTTTACTTTTAGATTAATGTTCACTAGGAGGCACCATTGTGTAGGAAGGGAATTAGTCTGCATCCCTACGGGACATATTCGTGTGTATTTTTTTAAAATGCTTCATTTCTGTGGTGTTTTCTCAATAAGCAAAGCATAAGCAAAACGCAAGCAAATTGTAAGTAAAGGAAAAATGTCTATATAAATTCTTTTTGCGACTATTTTCTGAGGATATAATGTATTATTAGGGTTCCAGGGAGTCTAATCGTGTCGGAAATAGTAGAAAATTGTAGATAAATTGGGAAAGAAATAAGAAAATGGGTCTCGAAATCAATATTATCCCTTTTAGAAAATAGCAATATTTTATATTTCGACTTTTTATTGAAAGATTTTGCCATTTTTATTTAGAATCCGGTTCACTAAGCGTCACTATTTTGTCGCCAAGAAACTTGTCTGTGTACCATGGGTAATATTCGTGTGTATTTGTAGAAAAATGCTTCATTTCTGTGGTGTTTTCTCAATAAGCAAATCATAAGCAAAACGTAAGCAAATTGTAAGCAAAGGAACAATGTCTTCATAAATTCTTTTTGTAAATATTTTCTAGAGACAAAATATATTGTTTGACGAACCCGGAGCCTAGTTATATCGGAAACGGTGCAAAACAGTAGATCAATTGATAAAAAATTAAAAAAAGGTCCCTATAATCCCTAACATCTCTTATTGGAAATAGCAATCTTTTACATTTCTAATATTGATTGAACGATTGTTCCCTTTACTTTTAGATTAATGTTCACTAGGAGGCACCATTGTGTAGAAAGGGAATTAGTCTGCGTCCCTACGGGACATATTCGTGTGTACTTTTTGAAAATGCTTCATTTCTGTAGTGTTTTCTCAATAAGCAAAGCATAAGCAAAACGCAAGCAAATTGTAAGCAAAGGAAAAATGTCTTCATAAATTCTTTTTGCGACTATTTTCTGAGAATATAATGTATTATTAGGGTTTCAGGGAGTCTAATCGTATCGGAAATAGTGGAAAATTGTAGATAAATTGGGAAAGAAATAAGAAAATGGCTCTCGAATTTAATATTATCCCTTTCATAAAATAGTAATATTTCATATTTTTACTTTTTATTGAAAGATTTTGCCTTTTATTTTTAGATTCCTGTTCACTTAGCGTCGCTATTTTGTCGCCAAGGAACTTGTCTGCGTATCCATGGGTCATATTCGTGTGTATTTGTAGAAAAATGCTTCATTTCTGTGTTGTTTTCTCAATAAGCAAAGCATAAGCAAAACGCAAGCAATTTTTAAGCAAAGAAACAATATCTTCATAAATTCTGTTTGCGACTAATTTCTGAGGACATAATGAATTATTAGGGTTCCAGGGAGTCTAATCATGTCGGAAATAGTGGAAAATTGTAGATAAATTGGGAAAGAATTAAGAAAATGGGTCTCGAAATCGATATTGTCCCTTTTAGAAAATAGCAATATTATATATTTCGACTTTTTATTGAAAGATTTTGCCATTTTTATTTAGAATCCGGTTCACTAAGCGTCACTATTTTGTCGCCAAGAAACTTGTCTGCGTACCCATGGGTCATATTCGTGTGTATTTGTAGAAAAATGCTTCATTTCTGTGGTGTTTCCACCGTAAGCAAAGAATAAGCAAGGCGTAAGGAAAGTGTAAGCAAAGGAACTACATCTTCATAAATTCTTTTTGTGAATATTTTCTCAAGACATAATGTATTAGTTGACTAACCAGGAGCCTAATTATATCGGAAACGGTGCAAAACAGTAGATCAAATGGGAAAAAAATAAAAAAATGGCTCCCTATAATCCCTAACATCTATTATTGGAAATAGCAGTCTTTTACATTTTTAATATTGATTGAACGATTGTTCCCTTTACTTTTAGATTAATGTTCACTAGGAGGCACCATTGTGAAGGAAGGGAATTAGTCTGCATCCCTACGGGACATATTCGTGTGTATTTTTTGAAAATGCTTCATTTCTGTGGTGTTTTCTCAATAAGCAAAGCATAAGCAAAACGCAAGCAAATTGTAAGTAAAGGAAAAATGTCTATATAAATTCTTTTTGCGACTATTTTCTGAGGATATAATGTATTATTAGGGTTCCAGGGAGTCTAATCGTGTCGGAAATAGTAGAAAATTGTAGATAAATTGGGAAAGAAATAAGAAAACGGGTCTCGAAATCGATATTATCCCTTTTAGAAAATAGCAATATTTTATATTTCGACTTTTTATTGAAAGATTTTGCCATTTTTATTTAGAATCCGGTTCACTAAGCGTCACTATTTTGTCGCCAAGAAACTTGTCTGTGTACCATGGGTAATATTCGTGTGTATTTGTAGAAAAATGCTTCATTTCTGTGGTGTTTTCTCAATAAGCAAATCATAAGCAAAACGTAAGCAAATTGTGAGCAAAGGAACAATGTCTTCATAAATTCTTTTTGTAAATATTTTCTAGAGACATAATATATTATTTGACGAACCCGGAGCCTAATTATATCGGAAACGGTGCAAAACAGTAGATCAAATGAGAAAAAATCAAAAAAATGGGTCACTATGATCCATAATATCTCTTATTGGAAATAGCAGTCTTTTACATTTCTAATATTGATTGAACGATTGTGCCCTTTATTTTTAGATTAATGTTCACTAGGAGGCACCATTGTGTAGCCAGGGAATTAGTCTGCGTCCCTACGGGACATATACGTGTGCATTTTTTGAAAAATGCTTCATTTCTGTGGTGTTTTCTCAATAAGCAAAGCATAAGCAAAACGCAAGCAAATTGTAAGCAAAGGAAAATTGTCTTCATGAATTCTTTTTGCGACTATTTTCTGAGGATATAATGTATTATTAGGGTTCCAGGGAGTCTAATCGTATCGGAAATAGTGGAAAATTGTAGATAAATTTGGAAAGAAATAAGGGAATGGGTCTCGAATTTAATATTATCCCTTTCATAAAATAGTAATATTTCATATTTTTACATTTTATTGAAAGATTTTGCCTTTTATTTTTAGATTCCTGTTCACTTAGCGTCGCTATTTTGTCGCCAAGGAACTTGTCTGCGTATCCATGGGTCATATTCGTGTGTATTTGTAGAAAAATGCTTCATTCCTGTGGTGTTTTCTCAATAAGCAAAGCATAAGCAAAACGCAAGCAATTTTTAAGCAAAGAAACAATATCTTCATAAATTCTGTTTGCGACTAATTTCTGAGGACATAATGAATTATTAGGGTTCCAGGGAGTCTAATCATGTCGGAAATAGTGGAAAATTGTAGATAAATTGGGAAAGAATTAAGAAAATGGGTCTCGAAATCGATATTGTCCCTTTTAGAAAATAGCAATATTTTATATTTCGACTTTTTATTGAAAGATTTTGCCATTTTTATTTAGAATCCGGTTCACTAAGCGTCACTAATTTGTCGCCAAGAAACTTGTCAGCGTACCCATGGGTCATATTCGTGTGTATTTGTAGAAAAATGCTTCATTTCTGTGGTGTTTTCACCGTAAGCAAAGAATAAGCAAAACGTAAGCAAATTGTAAGCAAAGGAACAATGTCTTCATAAATTCTTTTTGTAAATATTTTCTAGAGACATAATATATTATTTGACTAACCCGGAGCCTAATTATATCGGAAACGGTGCAAAACAGTAGATCAATTGAAAAAAATTAAAAAAATGGCTCCCTATAATCCCTAACATCTCTTATAGGAAATAGCAGTCTTTTACATTTCTAATATTGATTGAACGATTGTTCCCTTTATTTTTAGATTAATGTTCACTAGGAGGCACCATTGTGTAGCCAGGGAATTAGTCTGCGTCCCTACGGGACATATTCGTGTGTATTTTTTTAAAAATGCTTCATTTTTGTGGTATTTTCTCAATAAGCAAAGCATCAGCAAAACGCAAGAAAATTGTAAGCAAAGGAACAATGTCTTCTTAAATTCTTTTTGCGACTATTTTCTGAGGACATAATATATTATTAGGCTTCCAGGGAGTCTAATCATGTCGGAAATAGTGGAAAATTGTAGATAAATTGGGAAAGAAATCAGAGAATGGGTCTCGAAATCGATATTATCCCTTTAAGAAAATAGCAATATTTTATATTTCGACATTTAATTGAAAGATTTTGCCATTTTTATTTAGAATCCGGTTCACTAAGCGTCACTTTTTGTCGCCAAGAAACTTGTCTGCGTACCCATGGATCATATTCGTGTGTATTTGTAGAAAAATGCTTCATTTCTGTGGTGTTTTCACCGTAAGCAAAGAATAAGCAAAGCGTAGGGAAAGTGTAAGCAAAGGAACTACATCTTCATAAATTCTTTTTGTGAATATTGTTTCAAGACATAATGTATTAGTTGACAAAGCAGGAGCCTAATTATATCGGAAACGTTGCAAAACAGTAGATCAAATGAGAAAAAATAAAAAAATGGGTCCCTATAATCCATAATATCTCTTATTGGAAATAGGAGACTGTTACATTTCTAATATTGATTGAACGATTGTGCCCTTTATTTTTAGATTAATGTTCTCTAGGAGGCACCATTGTGTAGCCAGGGAATTAGTCTGCGTCCCTACGGGACATATTCGTGTGTATTTTTTGAAAATACTTCATTTCTGTTGTGTTTTCTCAATAAGCAAAGCATAAGCAAAACGCAAGCAAATTGTTAGCAAAGGAAAAATGTCTTCATAAATTCTTTTTGCGACTATTTTCTGAGGATATAATGAATTATTAGGGTTCCAGGGAGTCTAATCGTATCGGAAATAGTAGAAAATTGTAGATAAATTGGGAAAGAAATAAAAAAATGAGTCTCGAATTTAATATTATCACTTTCATAAAATAGTAATATTTTATATTTTTACATTTTATTGAAAGATTTTGCCTTTTATTTTTAAATTTCTGTTCACTTAGCGTCACTATTTTGTCGCCAAGGAACTTGTCTGCGTACCTATGGGTCATATTCGTGTGTATTTGTAGAAAAATGCTTCATTTCTGTGGTGTTTTCACCGTAGGTAAAGAATAAGCAAAGCGTAAGGAAAGTGTAAGCAAAGGAACTACATCTTCATAAATTCTTTTTGTGAATATTTTCTCAAGACATAATGTATTAGTTGACTAACCAGGAGCCTAATTATATCGGAAAAGGTGCAAAACAGTAGATCAAATGAGAAAAAATTAAAAAATGGGTCCCTATAATCCATAATATCTCTTATTGGAAATAGCAGTCTTTTACATTTCTCATATAGATTGAACGATTGTGCCCTTTATTTTTAGATTAATGTTCACTAGGAGGCACCATTGTGTAGCAAGGGAAATATTCTGCGTCCCTACGGGACATATTTGTTTGTTTTTGTTGAAAAATGCTTCATTTCTGTGGTGTTTTCTCAATAAGCAAAGCATTAGCAAAACTCAAGCAATTTTTAAGCAAAGAAACAATATCTTCATAAATTCTTTTTGCGACTATTTTCTGATGACATAATGAATTATTAGGGTTCCAGGAAGTCTAATCATGTCGGAAATAGTGGAAAATTGTAGATAAATTGGGAAAGAATGAAGAAAATGGGTCTCGAAATCGATATTGTCCCTTTTAGAAAATAGTAATATTTTATATTTCGACATTTTATTGAAAGATTTTGCCATTTTTATTTAGAATCCGGTTCACTAAACGTCACTATTTTGTCGCCAAGAACTTGTCTGCGTACCCATGGGTCATATTCGTGTGTATTTGTAGAAAAATGCTTCATTTTTGTGGTGTTTTCACCGTAAGCAAAGAATAAGCAAACAAACTACATCTTCATAAATTCTTTTTGTGAATATTTTCTCAAGACATAATGTATTAGTTGACTAACCAGGAGCCTAATTATATCGGAAACGGTGCAAAACAGTAGATCAAATGAGAAAAAATTAAAAAATGGGTCCCTATAATCCATAATATCTCTTATTGGAAATAGCAGTCTTTTACATTTCTAATATTGATTGAACGATTGTTCCCTTTACTTTTAGATTAATGTTCACTAGGAGGCACCATTGTGTAGGAAGGGAATTAGTCTGCGTCCCTACGGGACATATTCGTGTGTATTTTTTTAAAATGCTTCATTTCTGTGGTGTTTTCTCAATAAGCAAAGCATAAGCAAAACGCAAGCAAATTGTAAGTAAAGGAAAAATGTCTATATAAATTCTTTTTGCGACTATTTTCTGAGGATATAATGTATTATTAGGGTTCCAGGGAGTCTAATCGTGTCGGAAATAGAAGAAAATTGTAGATAAATTGGGAAAGAAATAAGAAAATGGGTCTCGAAATCGATATTATCCCTTTTAGAAAATAGCAATATTTTATATTTCGACATTTTATTGAAAGATTTTGCCATTTTTATTTAGAATCCGGTTCACTAAGCGTCACTATTTTGTCGCCAAGAAACTTGTCTGTGTACCATGGGTAATATTCGTGTGTATTTGTAGAAAAATGCTTCATTTCTGTGGTGTTTTCTCAATAAGCAAATCATAAGCAAAACGTAAGCAAATTGTAAGCAAAGGAACAATGTCTTCATAAATTCTTTTTGTAAATATTTTCTAGAGACATAATATATTATTTGACGAACCCGGAGCCTAATTATATCGGAAACGGTGCAAAACAGTAGATCAATTGATAAAAAATTAAAAAAGGATCCCTATAATCCCTAACATCTCTTATTGGAAATAGCAATCTTTTACATTTCTAATATTGATTGAACGATTGTTCCCTTTACTTTTAGATTAATGTTCACTAGGAGGCACCATTGTGTCGAAAGGGAATTAGCCTGCGTCCCTACGGGACATATTCGTGTGTAATTTTTGAAAATGCTTCATTTCTGTGGTGTTTTCTCAATAAGCAAAGCATAAGCAAAACGCAAGCAAATTGTAAGCAAAGGAAAAATGTCTTCATAAATTCTTTTTGCGACTATTTTCTGAGAATATAATGTATTATTAGGGTTTCAGGGAGTCTAATCGTATCGGAAATAGTGGAAAATTGTAGATAAATTGGGAAAGAAATAAGAAAATGGCTCTCGAATTGAATATTATCCCTTTCATAAAATAGTAATATTTCATATTTTTACATTTTATTGAAAGATTTTGCCTTTTATTTTTAGATTCCTGTTCACTTAGCGTCGCTATTTTGTCGCCAAGGAACTTGTCTGCGTACCCATGAGTCATATTCGTGTGTATTTGTAGAAAAATGCTTCATTTCTGTGGTGTTTTCTCAATAAGCAAAGCAAAAGTAAAACGCGAGCAATTTTTAAGCAAAGAAACAATATCTTCATAAATTCTTTTTGCAACTATTTTCTGAGGACATAATGAATTATTAGGGTTCCAGGGAGTCTAATCATGTCGGAAATAGTGGAAAATTGTAGATAAATTGGGAAAGAATTAAGAAAATGGGTCTCGAAATCGATATTGTCCCTTTTAGAAAATAGCAATATTTTATATTTCGACTTTTTATTGAAAGATTTTGCCATTTTTATTTAGAATCCGGTTCACTAAGCGTCACTATTTTGTCGCCAAGAAACTTGTCTGCGTACCCATGGGTCATATTCGTGTGTATTTGTAGAAAAATGCTTCATTTCTGTGGTGTTTCCACCGTAAGCAAAGAATAAGCAAAGCGTAAGGAAAGTGTAAGCAGAGGAACTACATCTTCATACATTCTTTTTGTGAATATTTTCTCAAGACATAATGTATTAGTTGACTAACCAGGAGCCTAATTATATCGGAAACGGTGCAAAACAGTAGATCAAATGGGAAAAAAATAAAAAAATGGCTCCCTATAATCCCTAACATCTATTATTGGAAATAGCAGTCTTTTACATTTTAAATATTGATTGAACGATTGTTCCCTTTACTTTTAGATTAATGTTCACTAGGAGGCACCATTGTGTAGGAAGGGAATTAGTCTGCATCCCTACGGGACATATTCGTGTGTATTTTTTGAAAATGCTTCATTTCTGTGATCTTTTCTCAATAAGGAAAGCATAAGCAAAACGCAAGCAAATTGTAAGTAAAGGAAAAATGTCTATATAAATTCTTTTTGCGACTATTTTCTGAGGATATAATGTATTATTAGGGTTCCAGGGAGTCTAATCGTGTCGGAAATAGTAGAAAATTGTAGATAAATTGGGAAAGAAATAAGAAAATGGGTCTCGAAATCGATATTATCCCTTTTAGAAAATAGCAATATTTTATATTTCGACTTTTTATTGAAAGATTTTGCCATTTTTATTTAGAATCCGGTTCACTAAGCGTCACTATTTTGTCGCCAAGAAACTTATCTGTGTACCATGGGTAATATTCGTGTGTATTTGTAGAAAAATGCTTCATTTCTGTGGTGTTTTCTCAATAAGCAAATCATAAGCAAAACGTAAGCAAATTGTAAGCAAAGGAACAATGTCTTCATAAATTCTTTTTGTAAATATTTTCTAGAGACAAAATATATTGTTTGACGAACCCGGAGCCTAGTTATATCGGAAACGGTGCAAAACAGTAGATCAATTGATAAAAAATTAAAAAAAGGTCCCTATAATCCCTAACATCTCTTATTGGAAATAGCAATCTTTTACATTTCTAATATTGATTGAACGATTGTTCCCTTTACTTTTAGATTAATGTTCACTAGGAGGCACCATTGTGTAGAAAGGGAATTAGTCTGCGTCCCTACGGGACATATTCGTGTGTACTTTTTGAAAATGCTTCATTTCTGTAGTGTTTTCTCAATAAGCAAAGCATAAGCAAAACGCAAGCAAATTGTAAGCAAAGGAAAAATGTCTTCATAAATTCTTTTTGCGACTATTTTCTGAGAATATAATGTATTATTAGGGTTTCAGGGAGTCTAATCGTATCGGAAATAGTGGAAAATTGTAGATAAATTGGGAAAGAAATAAGAAAATGGCTCTCGAATTTAATATTATCCCTTTCATAAAATAGTAATATTTCATATTTTTACTTTTTATTGAAAGATTTTGCCTTTTATTTTTAGATTCCTGTTCACTTAGCGTCGCTATTTTGTCGCCAAGGAACTTGTCTGCGTATCCATGGGTCATATTCGTGTGTATTTGTAGAAAAATGCTTCATTTCTGTGTTGTTTTCTCAATAAGCAAAGCATAAGCAAAACGCAAGCAATTTTTAAGCAAAGAAACAATATCTTCATAAATTCTGTTTGCGACTAATTTCTGAGGACATAATGAATTATTAGGGTTCCAGGGAGTCTAATCATGTCGGAAATAGTGGAAAATTGTAGATAAATTGGGAAAGAATTAAGAAAATGGGTCTCGAAATCGATATTGTCCCTTTTAGAAAATAGCAATATTATATATTTCGACTTTTTATTGAAAGATTTTGCCATTTTTATTTAGAATCCGGTTCACTAAGCGTCACTATTTTGTCGCCAAGAAACTTGTCTGCGTACCCATGGGTCATATTCGTGTGTATTTGTAGAAAAATGCTTCATTTCTGTGGTGTTTCCACCGTAAGCAAAGAATAAGCAAGGCGTAAGGAAAGTGTAAGCAAAGGAACTACATCTTCATAAATTCTTTTTGTGAATATTTTCTCAAGACATAATGTATTAGTTGACTAACCAGGAGCCTAATTATATCGGAAACGGTGCAAAACAGTAGATCAAATGGGAAAAAAATAAAAAAATGGCTCCCTATAATCCCTAACATCTATTATTGGAAATAGCAGTCTTTTACATTTTTAATATTGATTGAACGATTGTTCCCTTTACTTTTAGATTAATGTTCACTAGGAGGCACCATTGTGAAGGAAGGGAATTAGTCTGCATCCCTACGGGACATATTCGTGTGTATTTTTTGAAAATGCTTCATTTCTGTGGTGTTTTCTCAATAAGCAAAGCATAAGCAAAACGCAAGCAAATTGTAAGTAAAGGAAAAATGTCTATATAAATTCTTTTTGCGACTATTTTCTGAGGATATAATGTATTATTAGGGTTCCAGGGAGTCTAATCGTGTCGGAAATAGTAGAAAATTGTAGATAAATTGGGAAAGAAATAAGAAAACGGGTCTCGAAATCGATATTATCCCTTTTAGAAAATAGCAATATTTTATATTTCGACTTTTTATTGAAAGATTTTGCCATTTTTATTTAGAATCCGGTTCACTAAGCGTCACTATTTTGTCGCCAAGAAACTTGTCTGTGTACCATGGGTAATATTCGTGTGTATTTGTAGAAAAATGCTTCATTTCTGTGGTGTTTTCTCAATAAGCAAATCATAAGCAAAACGTAAGCAAATTGTGAGCAAAGGAACAATGTCTTCATAAATTCTTTTTGTAAATATTTTCTAGAGACATAATATATTATTTGACGAACCCGGAGCCTAATTATATCGGAAACGGTGCAAAACAGTAGATCAAATGAGAAAAAATAAAAAAAATGGGTCACTATGATCCATAATATCTCTTATTGGAAATAGCAGTCTTTTACATTTCTAATATTGATTGAACGATTGTGCCCTTTATTTTTAGATTAATGTTCACTAGGAGGCACCATTGTGTAGCCAGGGAATTAGTCTGCGTCCCTACGGGACATATACGTGTGCATTTTTTGAAAAATGCTTCATTTCTGTGGTGTTTTCTCAATAAGCAAAGCATAAGCAAAACGCAAGCAAATTGTAAGCAAAGGAAAATTGTCTTCATGAATTCTTTTTGCGACTATTTTCTGAGGATATAATGTATTATTAGGGTTCCAGGGAGTCTAATCGTATCGGAAATAGTGGAAAATTGTAGATAAATTTGGAAAGAAATAAGGGAATGGGTCTCGAATTTAATATTATCCCTTTCATAAAATAGTAATATTTCATATTTTTACATTTTATTGAAAGATTTTGCCTTTTATTTTTAGATTCCTGTTCACTTAGCGTCGCTATTTTGTCGCCAAGGAACTTGTCTGCGTATCCATGGGTCATATTCGTGTGTATTTGTAGAAAAATGCTTCATTCCTGTGGTGTTTTCTCAATAAGCAAAGCATAAGCAAAACGCAAGCAATTTTTAAGCAAAGAAACAATATCTTCATAAATTCTGTTTGCGACTAATTTCTGAGGACATAATGAATTATTAGGGTTCCAGGGAGTCTAATCATGTCGGAAATAGTGGAAAATTGTAGATAAATTGGGAAAGAATTAAGAAAATGGGTCTCGAAATCGATATTGTCCCTTTTAGAAAATAGCAATATTTTATATTTCGACTTTTTATTGAAAGATTTTGCCATTTTTATTTAGAATCCGGTTCACTAAGCGTCACTAATTTGTCGCCAAGAAACTTGTCAGCGTACCCATGGGTCATATTCGTGTGTATTTGTAGAAAAATGCTTCATTTCTGTGGTGTTTTCACCGTAAGCAAAGAATAAGCAAAACGTAAGCAAATTGTAAGCAAAGGAACAATGTCTTCATAAATTCTTTTTGTAAATATTTTCTAGAGACATAATATATTATTTGACTAACCCGGAGCCTAATTATATCGGAAACGGTGCAAAACAGTAGATCAATTGAAAAAAATTAAAAAAATGGCTCCCTATAATCCCTAACATCTCTTATAGGAAATAGCAGTCTTTTACATTTCTAATATTGATTGAACGATTGTTCCCTTTATTTTTAGATTAATGTTCACTAGGAGGCACCATTGTGTAGCCAGGGAATTAGTCTGCGTCCCTACGGGACATATTCGTGTGTATTTTTTTAAAAATGCTTCATTTTTGTGGTATTTTCTCAATAAGCAAAGCATCAGCAAAACGCAAGAAAATTGTAAGCAAAGGAACAATGTCTTCTTAAATTCTTTTTGCGACTATTTTCTGAGGACATAATATATTATTAGGCTTCCAGGGAGTCTAATCATGTCGGAAATAGTGGAAAATTGTAGATAAATTGGGAAAGAAATCAGAGAATGGGTCTCGAAATCGATATTATCCCTTTAAGAAAATAGCAATATTTTATATTTCGACATTTAATTGAAAGATTTTGCCATTTTTATTTAGAATCCGGTTCACTAAGCGTCACTTTTTGTCGCCAAGAAACTTGTCTGCGTACCCATGGATCATATTCGTGTGTATTTGTAGAAAAATGCTTCATTTCTGTGGTGTTTTCACCGTAAGCAAAGAATAAGCAAAGCGTAGGGAAAGTGTAAGCAAAGGAACTACATCTTCATAAATTCTTTTTGTGAATATTGTTTCAAGACATAATGTATTAGTTGACAAAGCAGGAGCCTAATTATATCGGAAACGTTGCAAAACAGTAGATCAAATGAGAAAAAATAAAAAAATGGGTCCCTATAATCCATAATATCTCTTATTGGAAATAGGAGACTGTTACATTTCTAATATTGATTGAACGATTGTGCCCTTTATTTTTAGATTAATGTTCTCTAGGAGGCACCATTGTGTAGCCAGGGAATTAGTCTGCGTCCCTACGGGACATATTCGTGTGTATTTTTTGAAAATACTTCATTTCTGTTGTGTTTTCTCAATAAGCAAAGCATAAGCAAAACGCAAGCAAATTGTTAGCAAAGGAAAAATGTCTTCATAAATTCTTTTTGCGACTATTTTCTGAGGATATAATGAATTATTAGGGTTCCAGGGAGTCTAATCGTATCGGAAATAGTAGAAAATTGTAGATAAATTGGGAAAGAAATAAAAAAATGAGTCTCGAATTTAATATTATCACTTTCATAAAATAGTAATATTTTATATTTTTACATTTTATTGAAAGATTTTGCCTTTTATTTTTAAATTTCTGTTCACTTAGCGTCACTATTTTGTCGCCAAGGAACTTGTCTGCGTACCTATGGGTCATATTCGTGTGTATTTGTAGAAAAATGCTTCATTTCTGTGGTGTTTTCACCGTAGGTAAAGAATAAGCAAAGCGTAAGGAAAGTGTAAGCAAAGGAACTACATCTTCATAAATTCTTTTTGTGAATATTTTCTCAAGACATAATGTATTAGTTGACTAACCAGGAGCCTAATTATATCGGAAAAGGTGCAAAACAGTAGATCAAATGAGAAAAAATTAAAAAATGGGTCCCTATAATCCATAATATCTCTTATTGGAAATAGCAGTCTTTTACATTTCTCATATAGATTGAACGATTGTGCCCTTTATTTTTAGATTAATGTTCACTAGGAGGCACCATTGTGTAGCAAGGGAAATATTCTGCGTCCCTACGGGACATATTTGTTTGTTTTTGTTGAAAAATGCTTCATTTCTGTGGTGTTTTCTCAATAAGCAAAGCATTAGCAAAACTCAAGCAATTTTTAAGCAAAGAAACAATATCTTCATAAATTCTTTTTGCGACTATTTTCTGATGACATAATGAATTATTAGGGTTCCAGGAAGTCTAATCATGTCGGAAATAGTGGAAAATTGTAGATAAATTGGGAAAGAATGAAGAAAATGGGTCTCGAAATCGATATTGTCCCTTTTAGAAAATAGTAATATTTTATATTTCGACATTTTATTGAAAGATTTTGCCATTTTTATTTAGAATCCGGTTCACTAAACGTCACTATTTTGTCGCCAAGAACTTGTCTGCGTACCCATGGGTCATATTCGTGTGTATTTGTAGAAAAATGCTTCATTTTTGTGGTGTTTTCACCGTAAGCAAAGAATAAGCAAACAAACTACATCTTCATAAATTCTTTTTGTGAATATTTTCTCAAGACATAATGTATTAGTTGACTAACCAGGAGCCTAATTATATCGGAAACGGTGCAAAACAGTAGATCAAATGAGAAAAAATTAAAAAATGGGTCCCTATAATCCATAATATCTCTTATTGGAAATAGCAGTCTTTTACATTTCTAATATTGATTGAACGATTGTTCCCTTTACTTTTAGATTAATGTTCACTAGGAGGCACCATTGTGTAGGAAGGGAATTAGTCTGCGTCCCTACGGGACATATTCGTGTGTATTTTTTTAAAATGCTTCATTTCTGTGGTGTTTTCTCAATAAGCAAAGCATAAGCAAAACGCAAGCAAATTGTAAGTAAAGGAAAAATGTCTATATAAATTCTTTTTGCGACTATTTTCTGAGGATATAATGTATTATTAGGGTTCCAGGGAGTCTAATCGTGTCGGAAATAGAAGAAAATTGTAGATAAATTGGGAAAGAAATAAGAAAATGGGTCTCGAAATCGATATTATCCCTTTTAGAAAATAGCAATATTTTATATTTCGACATTTTATTGAAAGATTTTGCCATTTTTATTTAGAATCCGGTTCACTAAGCGTCACTATTTTGTCGCCAAGAAACTTGTCTGTGTACCATGGGTAATATTCGTGTGTATTTGTAGAAAAATGCTTCATTTCTGTGGTGTTTTCTCAATAAGCAAATCATAAGCAAAACGTAAGCAAATTGTAAGCAAAGGAACAATGTCTTCATAAATTCTTTTTGTAAATATTTTCTAGAGACATAATATATTATTTGACGAACCCGGAGCCTAATTATATCGGAAACGGTGCAAAACAGTAGATCAATTGATAAAAAATTAAAAAAGGATCCCTATAATCCCTAACATCTCTTATTGGAAATAGCAATCTTTTACATTTCTAATATTGATTGAACGATTGTTCCCTTTACTTTTAGATTAATGTTCACTAGGAGGCACCATTGTGTCGAAAGGGAATTAGCCTGCGTCCCTACGGGACATATTCGTGTGTAATTTTTGAAAATGCTTCATTTCTGTGGTGTTTTCTCAATAAGCAAAGCATAAGCAAAACGCAAGCAAATTGTAAGCAAAGGAAAAATGTCTTCATAAATTCTTTTTGCGACTATTTTCTGAGAATATAATGTATTATTAGGGTTTCAGGGAGTCTAATCGTATCGGAAATAGTGGAAAATTGTAGATAAATTGGGAAAGAAATAAGAAAATGGCTCTCGAATTGAATATTATCCCTTTCATAAAATAGTAATATTTCATATTTTTACATTTTATTGAAAGATTTTGCCTTTTATTTTTAGATTCCTGTTCACTTAGCGTCGCTATTTTGTCGCCAAGGAACTTGTCTGCGTACCCATGAGTCATATTCGTGTGTATTTGTAGAAAAATGCTTCATTTCTGTGGTGTTTTCTCAATAAGCAAAGCAAAAGTAAAACGCGAGCAATTTTTAAGCAAAGAAACAATATCTTCATAAATTCTTTTTGCAACTATTTTCTGAGGACATAATGAATTATTAGGGTTCCAGGGAGTCTAATCATGTCGGAAATAGTGGAAAATTGTAGATAAATTGGGAAAGAATTAAGAAAATGGGTCTCGAAATCGATATTGTCCCTTTTAGAAAATAGCAATATTTTATATTTCGACTTTTTATTGAAAGATTTTGCCATTTTTATTTAGAATCCGGTTCACTAAGCGTCACTATTTTGTCGCCAAGAAACTTGTCTGCGTACCCATGGGTCATATTCGTGTGTATTTGTAGAAAAATGCTTCATTTCTGTGGTGTTTCCACCGTAAGCAAAGAATAAGCAAAGCGTAAGGAAAGTGTAAGCAGAGGAACTACATCTTCATACATTCTTTTTGTGAATATTTTCTCAAGACATAATGTATTAGTTGACTAACCAGGAGCCTAATTATATCGGAAACGGTGCAAAACAGTAGATCAAATGGGAAAAAAATAAAAAAATGGCTCCCTATAATCCCTAACATCTATTATTGGAAATAGCAGTCTTTTACATTTTAAATATTGATTGAACGATTGTTCCCTTTACTTTTAGATTAATGTTCACTAGGAGGCACCATTGTGTAGGAAGGGAATTAGTCTGCATCCCTACGGGACATATTCGTGTGTATTTTTTGAAAATGCTTCATTTCTGTGATCTTTTCTCAATAAGGAAAGCATAAGCAAAACGCAAGCAAATTGTAAGTAAAGGAAAAATGTCTATATAAATTCTTTTTGCGACTATTTTCTGAGGATATAATGTATTATTAGGGTTCCAGGGAGTCTAATCGTGTCGGAAATAGTAGAAAATTGTAGATAAATTGGGAAAGAAATAAGAAAATGGGTCTCGAAATCGATATTATCCCTTTTAGAAAATAGCAATATTTTATATTTCGACTTTTTATTGAAAGATTTTGCCATTTTTATTTAGAATCCGGTTCACTAAGCGTCACTATTTTGTCGCCAAGAAACTTATCTGTGTACCATGGGTAATATTCGTGTGTATTTGTAGAAAAATGCTTCATTTCTGTGGTGTTTTCTCAATAAGCAAATCATAAGCAAAACGTAAGCAAATTGTAAGCAAAGGAACAATGTCTTCATAAATTCTTTTTGTAAATATTTTCTAGAGACATAATATATTATTTGACGAACCCGGAGCCTAATTATATCGGAAACGGTGCAAAACAGTAGATCAATTGATAAAAAATTAAAAAAGGGTCCCTATAATCCCTAACATCTCTTATTGGAAATAGCAATCTTTTACATTTCTAATATTGATTGAACGATTATTCCCTTTACTTTTAGATTAATGTTCACTAGGAGGCACCATTGTGTAGAAAGGGAATTAGTCTGCGTCCCTACGGGACATATTCGTGTGTACTTTTTGAAAATGCTTCATTTCTGTAGTGTTTTCTCAATAAGCAAAGCATAAGCAAAACGCAAGCAAATTGTAAGCAAAGGAAAAATGTCTTCATAAATTCTTTTTGCGATTATTTTCTGAGAATATAATGTATTATTAGGGTTTCAGGGAGTCTAATCGTATCGGAAATAGTAGAAAATTGTAGATAATTTGGGAAAGAAATAAGAAAATTGCTCTCGAATTTAATATTATCCCTTTCATAAAATAGTAATATTTCAAATTTTTCATTTTATTGAAAGATTTTGCCATTATTTTTAGATTCCTGTTCACTTAGCGTCGCTATTTTGTCGCCAAGGAACTTGTCTGCGTACCCATGGGTCATATTCGTGTGTATTTGTAGAAAAAATGCTTCATTTCTGTGTTGTTTTCTCAATAAGCAAAGCATAAGCAAAACGCAAGCAATTTTTAAGCAAAGAAACAATATCTTCTTAAATTCTGTTTGCGACTAATTTCTGAGGACATAATGAATTATTAGGGTTCCATGGAGTCTAATCATGTCGGAAATAGTGGAAAATTGTAGATAAATTGGGAAAGAATTAAGAAAATGGGTCTCGAAATCGATATTGTCCCTTTTAGAAAATAGCAATATTTTATGTTTCGACTTTTTATTGAAAGATTTTGCCATTTTTATTTAGAATCCGGTTCACTAAGCGTCACTAATTTGTCGCCAAGAAACTTGTCAGCGTACCCATGGGTCATATTCGTGTGTATTTGTAGAAAAATGCTTCATTACTGTGGTGTTTTCACCGTAAGCAAAGAATAAGCAAAACGTAAGCAAATTGTAAGCAAAGGAACAATGTCTTCATAAATTCTTTTTGTAAATATTTTCTAGAGACATAATATATTATTTGACTAACCCGGAGCCTAATTATATCGGAAACTGTGCAAAACAGTAGATCAATTGATAAAAAATTAAAAAAATGGCTCCCTATAATCCCTAACATCTCTTATTGGAAATAGCAGTCTTTTACATTTCTAATATTGATTGAACGATTGTTCCCTTTACTTTTAGATTAATGTTCACTAGGGAGCACCGTTGTGTAGGAAGGGAATTAGTCTGCATCCCTACGGGACATATTCGTGTGTATTTTTTGAAAATGCTTCATTTCTGTGGTGTTTTCTCAATAAGCAAAGCATAAGCAAAACGCAAGCAAATTATTAGCAAAGGAAAAATGTCTTCATAAATTCTTTTTGCGACTATTTTCTGAGGATATAATGTATTATTAGGGTTCCAGGGAGTCTTATCGTATCGGAAATAGTAGAAAATTGTAGATAAATTGGGAAAGAAATAAAAAATGGGTCTCGAATTTAATATTATCCCTTTCATAAAATAGTAATATTTTATATTTTTACATTTTATTGAAAGATTTTGCCTTTTATTTTTAAATTTCTGTTCACTTAGCGTCACTATTTTGTCGCCAAGGAACTTGTCTGCGTACCTATGGGTCATATTCGTGTGTATTTGTAGAAAAATGCTTAATTTCTGTGGTGTTTTCACCGTAGGTAAAGAATAAGCAAAGCGTAAAGAAAGTGTAAGCAAAGGAACTACATCTTCATAAATTCTTTTTGTGAATATTTTCTCAAGACATAATGTATTAGTTGACTAACCAGGATCCTAATTATATCGGAGACGGTGCAAAACAGTAGATCAAATGAGAAAAAATTAAAAAATGGGTCCCTATAATCCATAATATCTCTTATTGGAAATAGCAGTCTTTTACATTTCTCATATAGATTGAACGATTGTGCCCTTTATTTTTAGATTAATGTTCACTAGGAGGCACCATTGTGTAGCAAGGGAAATATTCTGCGTCCCTACGGGACATATTTGTTTGTTTTTGTTGAAAAATGCTTCATTTCTGTGGTGTTTTCTCAATAAGCAAAGCATAAGCAAAACGCAAGCAATTTTTAAGCAAAGAAACAATATCTTCATAAATTCTTTTTGCGACTATTTTCTGATGACATAATGAATTATTAGGATTCCAGGAAGTCTAATCATGTCGGAAATAGTGGAAAAATTGTAGATAAATTGGGAAAGAATTAAGAAAATGGGTCTCGAAATCGATATTGTCCCTTTTAGAAAATAGTAATATTTTATATTTCGACTTTTTATTGAAAGATTTTGCCATTTTTATTTAGAATCCGGTTCACTAAACGTCACTATTTTGTCGCCAAGAACTTGTCTGCGTACCCATGGGTCATATTCGTGTGTATTTGTAGAAAAATGCTTCATTTCTGTGGTGTTTTCACTGTAAGCAAAGAATAAGCAAACGAACTACATCTTCATAAATTCTTTTTGTGAATATTTTCTCAAGACATAATGTATTAGTTGACTAACCAGGAGCCTAATTATATCGGAAACGGTGCAAAACAGTAGATCAAATGGGAAAAAAATAAAAAAATGGCTCCCTATAATCGCTAACATCTATTATTGGAAATAGCAGTCTTTTACATTTTTAATATTGATTGAACGATTGTTCCCTTTACTTTTAGATTAATGTTCACTAGGAGGCACCATTGTGTAGGAAGGGAATTAGTCTGCATCCCTACGGGACATATTCGTGTGTATTTTTTTAAAATGCTTCATTTCTGTGGTGTTTTCTCAATAAGCAAAGCATAAGCAAAACGCAAGCAAATTGTAAGTAAAGGAAAAATGTCTATATAAATTCTTTTTGCGACTATTTTCTGAGGATATAATGTATTATTAGGGTTCCAGGGAGTCTAATCGTGTCGGAAATAGTAGAAAATTGTAGATAAATTGGGAAAGAAATAAGAAAACGGGTCTCGAAATCGATATTATCCCTTTTAGAAAATAGCAATATTTTATATTTCGACTTTTTATTGAAAGATTTTGCCATTTTTATTTAGAATCCGGTTCACTAAGCGTCACTATTTTGTCGCCAAGAAACTTGTCTGTGTACCATGGGTAATATTCGTGTGTATTTGTAGAAAAATGCTTCATTTCTGTGGTGTTTTCTCAATAAGCAAATCATAAGCAAAACGTAAGCAAATTGTAAGCAAAGGAACAATGTCTTCATAAATTCTTTTTGTAAATATTTTCTAGAGACATAATATATTATTTGACGAACCCGGAGCCTAATTATATCGGAAACGGTGCAAAACAGTAGATCAATTGATAAAAAATTAAAAAAGGGTCCCTATAATCCCTAACATCTCTTATTGGAAATAGCAATCTTTTACATTTCTAATATTGATTGAACGATTATTCCCTTTACTTTTAGATTAATGTTCACTAGGAGGCACCATTGTGTAGAAAGGGAATTAGTCTGCGTCCCTACGGGACATATTCGTGTGTACTTTTTGAAAATGCTTCATTTCTGTAGTGTTTTCTCAATAAGCAAAGCATAAGCAAAACGCAAGCAAATTGTAAGCAAAGGAAAAATGTCTTCATAAATTCTTTTTGCGATTATTTTCTGAGAATATAATGTATTATTAGGGTTTCAGGGAGTCTAATCGTATCGGAAATAGTAGAAAATTGTAGATAATTTGGGAAAGAAATAAGAAAATTGCTCTCGAATTTAATATTATCCCTTTCATAAAATAGTAATATTTCAAATTTTTCATTTTATTGAAAGATTTTGCCATTATTTTTAGATTCCTGTTCACTTAGCGTCGCTATTTTGTCGCCAAGGAACTTGTCTGCGTACCCATGGGTCATATTCGTGTGTATTTGTAGAAAAAATGCTTCATTTCTGTGTTGTTTTCTCAATAAGCAAAGCATAAGCAAAACGCAAGCAATTTTTAAGCAAAGAAACAATATCTTCTTAAATTCTGTTTGCGACTAATTTCTGAGGACATAATGAATTATTAGGGTTCCATGGAGTCTAATCATGTCGGAAATAGTGGAAAATTGTAGATAAATTGGGAAAGAATTAAGAAAATGGGTCTCGAAATCGATATTGTCCCTTTTAGAAAATAGCAATATTTTATGTTTCGACTTTTTATTGAAAGATTTTGCCATTTTTATTTAGAATCCGGTTCACTAAGCGTCACTAATTTGTCGCCAAGAAACTTGTCAGCGTACCCATGGGTCATATTCGTGTGTATTTGTAGAAAAATGCTTCATTACTGTGGTGTTTTCACCGTAAGCAAAGAATAAGCAAAACGTAAGCAAATTGTAAGCAAAGGAACAATGTCTTCATAAATTCTTTTTGTAAATATTTTCTAGAGACATAATATATTATTTGACTAACCCGGAGCCTAATTATATCGGAAACTGTGCAAAACAGTAGATCAATTGATAAAAAATTAAAAAAATGGCTCCCTATAATCCCTAACATCTCTTATTGGAAATAGCAGTCTTTTACATTTCTAATATTGATTGAACGATTGTTCCCTTTACTTTTAGATTAATGTTCACTAGGGAGCACCGTTGTGTAGGAAGGGAATTAGTCTGCATCCCTACGGGACATATTCGTGTGTATTTTTTGAAAATGCTTCATTTCTGTGGTGTTTTCTCAATAAGCAAAGCATAAGCAAAACGCAAGCAAATTGTTAGCAAAGGAAAAATGTCTTCATAAATTCTTTTTGCGACTATTTTCTGAGGATATAATGTATTATTAGGGTTCCAGGGAGTCTAATCGTATCGGAAATAGTAGAAAATTGTAGATAAATTGGGAAAGAAATAAAAAATGGGTCTCGAATTTAATATTATCCCTTTCATAAAATAGTAATATTTTATATTTTTACATTTTATTGAAAGATTTTGCCTTTTATTTTTAAATTTCTGTTCACTAAGCGTCACTATTTTGTCGCCAAGGAACTTGTCTGCGTACCTATGGGTCATATTCGTGTGTATTTGTAGAAAAATGCTTAATTTCTGTGGTGTTTTCACCGTAGGTAAAGAATAAGCAAAGCGTAAAGAAAGTGTAAGCAAAGGAACTACATCTTCATAAATTCTTTTTGTGAATATTTTCTCAAGACATAATGTATTAGTTGACTAACCAGGATCCTAATTATATCGGAGACGGTGCAAAACAGTAGATCAAATGAGAAAAAATTAAAAAATGGGTCCCTATAATCCATAATATCTCTTATTGGAAATAGCAGTCTTTTACATTTCTCATATAGATTGAACGATTGTGCCCTTTATTTTTAGATTAATGTTCACTAGGAGGCACCATTGTGTAGCAAGGGAAATATTCTGCGTCCCTACGGGACATATTTGTTTGTTTTTGTTGAAAAATGCTTCATTTCTGTGGTGTTTTCTCAATAAGCAAAGCATAAGCAAAACGCAAGCAATTTTTAAGCAAAGAAACAATATCTTCATAAATTCTTTTTGCGACTATTTTCTGATGACATAATGAATTATTAGGATTCCAGGAAGTCTAATCATGTCGGAAATAGTGGAAAAATTGTAGATAAATTGGGAAAGAATTAAGAAAATGGGTCTCGAAATCGATATTGTCCCTTTTAGAAAATAGTAATATTTTATATTTCGACTTTTTATTGAAAGATTTTGCCATTTTTATTTAGAATCCGGTTCACTAAACGTCACTATTTTGTCGCCAAGAACTTGTCTGCGTACCCATGGGTCATATTCGTGTGTATTTGTAGAAAAATGCTTCATTTCTGTGGTGTTTTCACTGTAAGCAAAGAATAAGCAAACGAACTACATCTTCATAAATTCTTTTTGTGAATATTTTCTCAAGACATAATGTATTAGTTGACTAACCAGGAGCCTAATTATATCGGAAACGGTGCAAAACAGTAGATCAAATGGGAAAAAAATAAAAAAATGGCTCCCTATAATCGCTAACATCTATTATTGGAAATAGCAGTCTTTTACATTTTTAATATTGATTGAACGATTGTTCCCTTTACTTTTAGATTAATGTTCACTAGGAGGCACCATTGTGTAGGAAGGGAATTAGTCTGCATCCCTACGGGACATATTCGTGTGTATTTTTTTAAAATGCTTCATTTCTGTGGTGTTTTCTCAATAAGCAAAGCATAAGCAAAACGCAAGCAAATTGTAAGTAAAGGAAAAATGTCTATATAAATTCTTTTTGCGACTATTTTCTGAGGATATAATGTATTATTAGGGTTCCAGGGAGTCTAATCGTGTCGGAAATAGTAGAAAATTGTAGATAAATTGGGAAAGAAATAAGAAAACGGGTCTCGAAATCGATATTATCCCTTTTAGAAAATAGCAATATTTTATATTTCGACTTTTTATTGAAAGATTTTGCCATTTTTATTTAGAATCCGGTTCACTAAGCGTCACTATTTTGTCGCCAAGAAACTTGTCTGTGTACCATGGGTAATATTCGTGTGTATTTGTAGAAAAATGCTTCATTTCTGTGGTGTTTTCTCAATAAGCAAATCATAAGCAAAACGTAAGCAAATTGTAAGCAAAGGAACAATGTCTTCATAAATTCTTTTTGTAAATATTTTCTAGAGACATAATATATTATTTGACGAACCCGGAGCCTAATTATATCGGAAACGGTGCAAAACAGTAGATCAATTGATAAAAAATTAAAAAAGGGTCCCTATAATCCCTAACATCTCTTATTGGAAATAGCAATCTTTTACATTTCTAATATTGATTGAACGATTGTTCCCTTTACTTTTAGATTAATGTTCACTAGGAGGCACCATTGTGTAGAAAGGGAAATAGTCTGCGTCCCTACGGGACATATTCGTGTGTCCTTTTTGAAAATGCTTCATTTCTGTGGTGTTTTCTCAATAAGCAAAGCATAAGCAAAACGTAAGAAATTTTTAAGCAAAGAAACAATATCTTCATAAATTCTTTTTGCGACTATTTTCTGAGGATATAATTAATTATTAGGGTTCCAGGGAGTCTAATCATGTCGGAAATAGTGGAAAATTGTAGATAAATTGGGAAAGAAATAAGAAAATGGGTCTCGAATTTAATATTATCCCTTTCAGAAAATAGTAATATTTCATATTTTTACATTCTATTGAAAGATTTTGCCTTTTATTTTTAAATTCCTGTTCACTTAGCGTCACTATTTTGTCCCCAAGTAACTTGTCTGCGTACCTATGTGTCATATTCTTGTGTATTTGTAGAAAAATGCTTCATTTCTGTGGTGTTTTCACCGTAAGCAAAGAATAAGCAAAGCGTAAGGAAAGTGTAAGCAAAGGAACTACATCTTCATAAATTGTTTTTGCGACTGTTTTCTGAGGACATAATGTATTATTAGGGTTCCAGGGAGTCTAATCATGTCGGAAATAGTGGAAAATTGTAGATAAATTGTGAAAGAAATAAGAAAATGGGTCTCGAATTTAATATTATCCCTTTTAGAAAATAGTAATATTTCTTATTTTTACATTTTGTTGAAAGATTTTGCCTTTTATTTTTAGATTCCTGTTCACTTAGCGTCGCTATTGTGTCGCCAAGGAACTTGTCTGCGTACCCATGAGTCATATTCCTGTGTATTTGTAGAAAAATGCTTCATTTCTGTGGTGTTTTCTCAATAAGCAAAGCAAAAGTAAAACGCAAGCAATTTTTAAGCAAAGAAACAATATCTTCATAAATTCTGTTTGCGACTAATTTCTGAGGACATAATGAATTATTATGGTTCCAGGGAGTCTAATCATGTCGGAAATAGTGGAAAATTGTAGATAAATTGGGAAAGAATTAAGAAAATGGGTCTCGAAATCGATATTGTCCCTTTTAGAAAATAGCAATATTTTATATTTCGACTTTTTATTGAAAGATTTTGCCATTTTTATTTAGAATCCGGTTCACTAAGCGTCACTATTTTGTCGCCAAGAAACTTGTCTGCGTACCCATGGGTCATATTCGTGTGTATTTGTAGAAAAATGCTTAATTTCTGTGGTGTTTTTACCGTAGGTAAAGAATAAGCAAAGCGTAAGGAAAGTGTAAGCAAAGGAACTACATCTTCATAAATTCTTTTTGTGAATATTTTCTCAAGACATAATGTATTAGTTGACTAACCAGGAGCCTAATTATATCGATAACGGTGCAAAACAGTAGATCAAATGAGAAAAAATTAAAAAATGGGTCCCTATAATCCATAATATCTCTTATTGGAAATAGCAGTCTTTTACATTTCTCATATAGATTGAACGATTGTGCCCTTTATTTTGAGATTAATGTTCACTAGGAGGCACCATTGTGTAGCAAGGGAAATATTCTGCGTCCCTACGGGACATATTTGTTTGTTTTTGTTGAAAAATGCTTCATTTCTGTGGTGTTTTCTCAATAAGCAAAGCATTAGCAAAACGCAAGCAATTTTTAAGCAAAGAAACAATATCTTCATAAATTCTTTTTGCGACTATTTTCTGATGACATAATGAATTATTAGGGTTCGAGGAAGTCTAATCATGTCGGAAATGGTGGAAAATTGTAGATAAATTGGGAAAGAATGAAGAAAATGGGTCTCGAAATCGATATTGTCCCTTTTAGAAAATAGTAATATTTTATATTTCGACATTTTATTGAAAGATTTTGCCATTTTTATTTAGAATCCGGTTCACTTAACGTCACTATTTTGTCGCCAAGAACTTGTCTGCGTACCCATGGGTCATATTCGTGTGTATTTGTAGAAAAATGCTTCATTTCTGTGGTGTTTTCACTGTAAGCAAAGAATAAGCAAACGAACTACATCTTCATAAATTCTTTTTGTGAATATTTTCTCAAGACATAATGTATTAGTTGACTAACCAGGAGCCTAATTATATCGGAAACGGTGCAAAACAGTAGATCAAATGGGAAAAAAATAAAAAAATGGCTCCCTATAATCGCTAACATCTATTATTGGAAATAGTAGTCTTTTACATTTTTAATATTGATTGAACGATTGTTCCCTTTACTTTTAGATTAATGTTCACTAGGAGGCACCATTGTGTAGGAAGGGAATTAGTCTGCGTCCCTACGGGACATATTCGTGTGTATTTTTTTAAAATGCTTCATTTCTGTGGTGTTTTCTCAATAAGCAAAGCATAAGCAAAACGCAAGCAAATTGTAAGTAAAGGAAAAATGTCTATATAAATTCTTTTTGCGACTATTTTCTGAGGATATAATGTATTATTAGGGTTCCAGGGAGTCTAATCGTGTCGGAAATAGAAGAAAATTGTAGATAAATTGGGAAAGAAATAAGAAAATGGGTCTCGAAATCGATATTATCCCTATTAGAAAATAGCAATATTTTATATTTCGACATTTTATTGAAAGATTTTGCCATTTTTATTTAGAATCGGTTCACTAAGCGTCACTATTTTGTCGCCAAGAAACTTGTCTGTGTACCATGGGTAATATTCGTGTGAATTTGTAGAAAAATGCTTCATTTCTGTGGTGTTTTCTCAATAAGCAAATCATAAGCAAAACGTAAGCAAATTGTAAGCAAAGGAACAATGTCTTCATAAATTCTTTTTGTAAATATTTTCTAGAGACATAATATATTATTTGACGAACCCGGAGCCTAATTATATCGGAAACGGTGCAAAACAGTAGATCAATTGATAAAAAATTAAAAAAGGATCCCTATAATCCCTAACATCTCTTATTGGAAATAGCAATCTTTTACATTTCTAATATTGATTGAACGATTGTTCCCTTTACTTTTAGATTAATGTTCACTAGGAGGCACCATTGTGTAGGAAGGGAAATAGTCTTCGTCCCTACGGGACATATTTGTTTGTTTTTGTTGAAAAATGCTTCATTTCTGTGGTGTTTTCTCAATAAGCAAAGCATAAGCAAAACGCAAGCAATTTTTAAGCAATTAAACAATATCTTCATAAATTCTTTTTGCGACTAATTTCTGAGGACATAATTATTATTAGGGTTCCAGGGAGTCTTATCATGTCGGAAATAGTGGAAAATTGTAGATAAATTGGGAAAGAATTAAGAAAATGGGTCTCGAAATCGATATTGTCCCTTTTAGAAAATAGCAATATTTTAAATTTCGACTTTTTATTGAAAGATTTTGCCATTTTTATTTAGAATCCGGTTCACTAAGCGTCACTATTTTGTCGCCAAGAAACTTGCCTGCGTACCCATGGGTCATATTCGTGTGTATTTGTAGAAAAATGCTTCATTTCTGTGGTGTTTTCACCGTAAGCAAAGAATAAGCAAAACGTTAGCAAATTGTAAGCAAAGGAACGTCTTCATAAATTCTTTTTGTAAATATTTTCTAGAGACATAATATATTATTTGTCTAACCCGGAGCTTAATTATATCGGAAACGATGCAAAACAGTAGATCAAATGAGAAAATATTAAAAAATGGGTCCCTATAATCCATAATATCTCTTATTGGATATAGCAGTCTTTTACATTTCTCATATTGATTGAACGATTGTGCCCTTTATTTTTAGATTAATGTTCACTAGGAGGCACCATGTGTAGCAAGGGAAATAGTCTGCGTCCCTACGGGACATATTTGTTTGTTTTTGATGAAAAATTCTTCATTTCTGTGGTGTTTTCTCAATAAGCAAAGCATAAGCAAAACGTAAGCAATTTTTAAGCAAAGAAATAATATCTTCATAAATTCTTTTTGCGACTATTTTCTGAGGATATAATGAATTATTAGGGTTCCAGGGAGTCTAATCATGTCGGAAATAGTGGAAAATTGTAGATAAATTGGGAAAGAAATCAGAAAATGGGTCTCGAATTTAATATTATCCCTTTCAGAAAATAGTAATATTTCATATTTTTACATTCTATTGAAAGATTTTGCCTTTTATTTTTAAATTCCTGTTCACTTAGCGTCACTATTTTGTCCCCAAGTAACTTGTCTGCGTACCTATGTGTCATATTCGTGTGTATTTGTAGAAAAATTCTTCATTTCTGTGGTGTTTTCACCGTAAGCAAAGAGTAAGCAAAGCGTAAGGAAAGTGTAAGCAAAGGAACTACATCTTCATAAATTGTTTTTGCGACTGTTTTCTGAGGACATAATGTATTATTGGGGTTCCAGGGAGTCTAATCATGTCGGAAATAGTGGAAAATTGTAGATAAATTGTGAAAGAAATAAGAGAATGGGTCTCGAATTTAATATTATCCCTTTCAGAAAATAGTAATATTTCTTATTTTTACATTTTATTGAAAGATTTTGCCTTTTATTTTTAGATTCCTGTTCACTTAGCGTCGCTATTTTGTCGCCAAGGAACTTGTCTGCGTACCCATGGGTCATATTCGTGTGCATTTGTAGAAAAATGCTTCATTTCTGTGGTGTTTTCTCAATAAGCAAAGCATAAGCAAAACGCAAGCGATTTTTAAGCAAAGAAACAATATCTTCATAAATTCTTTTTGCGACTATTTTCTGAGGACATAATGAATGATTAGGGTTCCAGGGAGTCTAATTATGTCGGAAATAGTGGAAAATTGTAGATAAATTGGGAAAGAATTAAGAAAATGGGTCTCGAAATCGATATTGTGCCTTTTAGAAAATAGCAATATTTTATATTTCGACTTTTTATTGAAAGATTTAGCCATTTATATTTAGAATCCGGTTCACTAAGCGTCACTATTTTGTCGGCAAGAAACTTGTCTGCGTACCCATGGGTCATATTCGTGTGTATTTTTAGAAAAATGCTTCATTTCTGTGGTGTTTTCGCCGTAAGCAAAGAATAAGCAAAGCGTAAGGAAAGTGTAAGCAAAGGAAATACATCTTCATAAATTCTTTTTGTGAATATTGTTTTAAGACATAATGTATTAGTTGATTAACCAGGAGCCTAATTATATCGGAAACGTTGCAAAACAGTTGATCAATTGAGAAAAAATAAAAAAATGGGTCCCTATAATCCATAATATCTCTTATTGGAAATAGCAGACTGTTACATTTCTAATATTGATTGAACGATTGTGCCCTTTATTTTTAGATTAATGTTCACAAGGAGGCACCATTGTGTAGCCAGGGAATTAGTCTGCGTACCCATGGGTCATATTCGTGTGTATTTGTAGAAAAATGCTTCATTTCCGTGGTGTTTTCTCAATAAGCAAAGCATAAGCAAAACGTAAGCAAATTGTAAGCAAAGGAACAATGTCTTCATAAATTCCTTTTGTAAATATTTTCTAGAGACATAATGTATAATTTGACTAACCGGGAGCCTAATTATATCGGAAACGGTGCAAAACAGTAGATCAATTGAAAAAAATTAAAAAAAGGGTCCCTATATTCCCTAACATCTCTTATTAGAAATAGCAATCTTTTACATTTCTAATAATGATTGAACGATTGTTCCCTTTACTTTTAGATTAATGTTCACTAGGAGGCACCATTGTGTAGGAAGGGAAATAGTCTTCGTCCCTACGGGACATATTTGTTTGTTTTTGTTGAAAAATGCTTCATTTCTGTGGTGTTTTCTCAATAAGCAAAGCATAAGCAAAACGCAAGCAATTTTTAAGCAAATAAACAATATCTTCATAAATTCTTTTGGCGACTAATTTCTGAGGACATAATAAATTATTAGGGTTCCAGGGAGTCTAATCATGTCGGAAATAGTGGAAAATTGTAGATAAATTGGGAAAGAATTAAGAAAATGGGTCTCGAAATCGATATTGTCCCTTTTAGAAAATAGCAATATTTTAAATTTCGACTTTTTATTGAAAGATTTTGCCATTTTTATTTAGAATCCGGTTCACTAAGCGACACTATTTTGTCGCCAAGAAACTTGCCTGCGTACCCATGGGTCATATTCGTGTGTATTTGTAGAAAAATGCTTCATTTCTGTGGTGTTTTCACCGTAAGCAAAGAATAAGCAAAACGTTAGCAAACTGTAAGCAAAGGAACGTCTTCATAAATTATTTTTGTAAATATTTTCTAGAGACATAATATATTATTTGTCTAACCCGGAGCTTAATTATATCGGAAACGATGCAAAACAGTAGATCAAATGAGAAAATATTAAAAAATGGGTCCCTATAATCCATAATATCTCTTATTGGATATAGCAGTCTTTTACATTTCTCATATTGATTGAACGATTGTGCCCTTTATTTTTAGATTAATGTTCACTAGGAGGCACCATGTGTAGCAAGGGAAATAGTCTGCGTCCCTACGGGACATATTTGTTTGTTTTTGATGAAAAATTCTTCATTTCTGTGGTGTTTTCTCAATAAGCAAAGCATAAGCAAAACGTAAGCAATTTTTAAGCAAAGAAATAATATCTTCATAAATTCTTTTTGCGACTATTTTCTGAGGATATAATGAATTATTAGGGTTCCAGGGAGTCTAATCATGTCGGAAATAGTGGAAAATTGTAGATAAATTGGGAAAGAAATCAGAAAATGGGTCTCGAATTTAATATTATCCCTTTCAGAAAATAGTAATATTTCATATTTTTACATTCTATTGAAAGATTTTGCCTTTTATTTTTAAATTCCTGTTCACTTAGCGTCACTATTTTGTCCCCAAGTAACTTGTCTGCGTACCTATGTGTCATATTCGTGTGTATTTGTAGAAAAATGCTTCATTTCTGTGGTGTTTTCACCGTAAGCAAAGAATAAGCAAAGCGTAAGGAAAGTGTAAGCAAAGGAACTACATCTTCATAAATTGTTTTTGCGACTGTTTTCTGAGGACATAATGTATTATTGGGGTTCCAGGGAGTCTAATCATGTCGGAAATAGTGGAAAATTGTAGATAAATTGTGAAAGAAATAAGAGAATGGGTCTCGAATTTAATATTATCCCTTTCAGAAAATAGTAATATTTCTTATTTTTACATTTTATTGAAAGATTTTGCCTTTTATTTTTAGATTCCTGTTCACTTAGCGTCGCTATTTTGTCGCCAAGGAACTTGTCTGCGTACCCATGGGTCATATTCGTGTGCATTTGTAGAAAAATGCTTCATTTCTGTGGTGTTTTCTCAATAAGCAAAGCATAAGCAAAACGCAAGCGATATTTATGCAAAGAAACAATATCTTCATAAATTCTTTTTGCGACTATTTTCTGAGGACATAATGAATGATTAGGGTTCCAGGGAGTCTAATTATGTCGGAAATAGTGGAAAATTGTAGATAAATTGGGAAAGAATTAAGAAAATGGGTCTCGAAATCGATATTGTGCCTTTTAGAAAATAGCAATATTTTATATTTCGACTTTTTATTGAAAGATTTAGCCATTTATATTTAGAATCCGGTTCACTAAGCGTCACTATTTTGTCGGCAAGAAACTTGTCTGCGTACCCATGGGTCATATTCGTGTGTATTTTTAGAAAAATGCTTCATTTCTGTGGTGTTTTCGCCGTAAGCAAAGAATAAGCAAAGCGTAAGGAAAGTGTAAGCAAAGGAAATACATCTTCATAAATTCTTTTTGTGAATATTGTTTCAAGACATAATGTATTAGTTGACTAACCAGGAGCCTAATTATATCGGAAACGTTGCAAAACAGTAGATCAAATGAGAAAAAAATAAAAAATGGGTCCCTATAATCCATAATATCTCTTATTGGAAATAGCAGACTGTTACATTTCTAATATTGATTGAACGATTGTGCCCTTTATTTTTAGATTAATGTTCACTAGGAGGCACGATTGTGTATCCAGGGAATTGGTCTGCGTCCCTACGGGACATATTTGTGTGTAATTGTAGAAAAATGCTTCATTTCTGTGGTGTTTTCACCGTAAGCAAAGAATAAGCAAAACGTAAGCAAATTGTAAGCAAAGGAACAATTTCTTCATAAATTCTTTTTGTAAATATTTTCTAGAGACATAATATATTATTTGTGTAACCCGGAGCCTAATTATATCGGAAACGATGCAAAACAGTAGATCAAATGAGAAAATATTAAAAAATGGGTCCCTATAATCCATAATATCTCTTATTGGATATAACAGTCTTTTACATTTCTCATATTGATTGAACGATTGTGCCCTTTATTTTTAGATTAATGTTCACTAGGAGGCACCATTGTGTAGCAAGGGAATTAGTCTGCGTACCCATGGGTCATATTCGTGTGTATTTGTAGAAAAATGCTTCATTTCCGTGGTGTTTTCTCAATAAACAAAGCATAAGCAAAACGTTAGCAAATTGTAAGCAAAGGAACGTCTTCATAAATTCTTTTTGTAAATATTTTCTAGAGACATAATATATTATTTGTCTAACCCGGAGCTTAATTATATCGGAAACGATGCAAAACAGTAGATCAAATGAGAAAATATTAAAAAATGGGTCCCTATAATCCATAATATCTCTTATTGGATATAGCAGTCTTTTACATTTCTCATATTGATTGAACGATTGTGCCCTTTATTTTTAGATTAATGTTCACTAGGAGGCACCATGTGTAGCAAGGGAAATAGTCTGCGTCCCTACGGGACATATTTGTTTGTTTTTGATGAAAAATTCTTCATTTCTGTGGTGTTTTCTCAATAAGCAAAGCATAAGCAAAACGTAAGCAATTTTTAAGCAAAGAAATAATATCTTCATAAATTCTTTTTGCGACTATTTTCTGAGGATATAATGAATTATTAGGGTTCCAGGGAGTCTAATCATGTCGGAAATAGTGGAAAATTGTAGATAAATTGGGAAAGAAATCAGAAAATGGGTCTCGAATTTAATATTATCCCTTTCAGAAAATAGTAATATTTCATATTTTTACATTCTATTGAAAGATTTTGCCTTTTATTTTTAAATTCCTGTTCACTTAGCGTCACTATTTTGTCCCCAAGTAACTTGTCTGCGTACCTATGTGTCATATTCGTGTGTATTTGTAGAAAAATGCTTCATTTCTGTGGTGTTTTCACCGTAAGCAAAGAATAAGCAAAGCGTAAGGAAAGTGTAAGCAAAGGAACTACATCTTCATAAATTGTTTTTGCGACTGTTTTCTGAGGACATAATGTATTATTGGGGTTCCAGGGAGTCTAATCATGTCGGAAATAGTGGAAAATTGTAGATAAATTGTGAAAGAAATAAGAGAATGGGTCTCGAATTTAATATTATCCCTTTCAGAAAATAGTAATATTTCTTATTTTTACATTTTATTGAAAGATTTTGCCTTTTATTTTTAGATTCCTGTTCACTTAGCGTCGCTATTTTGTCGCCAAGGAACTTGTCTGCGTACCCATGGGTCATATTCGTGTGCATTTGTAGAAAAATGCTTCATTTCTGTGGTGTTTTCTCAATAAGCAAAGCATAAGCAAAACGCAAGCGATTTTTAAGCAAAGAAACAATATCTTCATAAATTCTTTTTGCGACTATTTTCTGAGGACATAATGAATGATTAGGGTTCCAGGGAGTCTAATTATGTCGGAAATAGTGGAAAATTGTAGATAAATTGGGAAAGAATTAAGAAAATGGGTCTCGAAATCGATATTGTGCCTTTTAGAAAATAGCATTATTTTATATTTCGACTTTTTATTGAAAGATTTAGCCATTTATATTTAGAATCCGGTTCACTAAGCGTCACTATTTTGTCGGCAAGAAACTTGTCTGCGTACCCATGGGTCATATTCGTGTGTATTTTTAGAAAAATGCTTCATTTCTGTGGTGTTTTCGCCGTAAGCAAAGAATAAGCAAAGCGTAAGGAAAGTGTAAGCAAAGGAAATACATCTTCATAAATTCTTTTTGTGAATATTGTTTTAAGACATAATGTATTATTTGATTAACCAGGAGCCTAATTATATCGGAAACGTTGCAAAACAGTTGATCAATTGAGAAAAAATAAAAAAATGGGTCCCTATAATCCATAATATCTCTTATTGGAAATAGCAGACTGTTACATTTCTAATATTGATTGAACGATTGTGCCCTTTATTTTTAGATTAAGGTTCACAAGGAGGCACCATTGTGTAGCCAGGGAATTAGTCTGCGTACCCATGGGTCATATTCGTGTGTATTTGTAGAAAAATGCTTCATTTCCGTGGTGTTTTCTCAATAAGCAAAGCATAAGCAAAACGTAAGCAAATTGTAAGCAAAGGAACAATGTCTTCATAAATTCCTTTTGTAAATATTTTCTAGAGACATAATGTATAATTTGACTAACCGGGAGCCTAATTATATCGGAAACGGTGCAAAACAGTAGATCAATTGAAAAAAATTAAAAAAAGGGTCCCTATATTCCCTAACATCTCTTATTAGAAATAGCAATCTTTTACATTTCTAATAATGATTGAACGATTGTTCCCTTTACTTTTAGATTAATGTTCACTAGGAGGCACCATTGTGTAGGAAGGGAAATAGTCTTCGTCCCTACGGGACATATTTGTTTGTTTTTGTTGAAAAATGCTTCATTTCTGTGGTGTTTTCTCAATAAGCAAAGCATAAGCAAAACGCAAGCAATTTTTAAGCAAATAAACAATATCTTCATAAATTCTTTTTGCGACTAATTTCTGAGGACATAATTATTATTAGGGTTCCAGGGAGTCTTATCATGTCGGAAATAGTGGAAAATTGTAGATAAATTGGGAAAGAATTAAGAAAATGGGTCTCGAAATCGATATTGTCCCTTTTAGAAAATAGCAATATTTTAAATTTCGACTTTTTATTGAAAGATTTTGCCATTTTTATTTAGAATCCGGTTCACTAAGCGTCACTATTTTGTCGCCAAGAAACTTGCCTGCGTACCCATGGGTCATATTCGTGTGTATTTGTAGAAAAATGCTTCATTTCTGTGGTGTTTTCACCGTAAGCAAAGAATAAGCAAAACGTTAGCAAACTGTAAGCAAAGGAACGTCTTCATAAATTATTTTTGTAAATATTTTCTAGAGACATAATATATTATTTGTCTAACCCAGAGCTTAATTATATCGGAAACGATGCAAAACAGTAGATCAAATGAGAAAATATTAAAAAATGGGTCCCTATAATCCATAATATCTCTTATTGGATATAGCAGTCTTTTACATTTCTCATATTGATTGAACGATTGTGCCCTTTATTTTTAGATTAATGTTCACTAGGAGGCACCATGTGTAGCAAGGGAAATAGTCTGCGTCCCTACGGGACATATTTGTTTGTTTTTGATGAAAAATTCTTCATTTCTGTGGTGTTTTCTCAATAAGCAAAGCATAAGCAAAACGTAAGCAATTTTTAAGCAAAGAAATAATATCTTCATAAATTCTTTTTGCGACTATTTTCTGAGGATATAATGAATTATTAGGGTTCCAGGGAGTCTAATCATGTCGGAAATAGTGGAAAATTGTAGATAAATTGGGAAAGAAATCAGAAAATGGGTCTCGAATTTAATATTATCCCTTTCAGAAAATAGTAATATTTCATATTTTTACATTCTATTGAAAGATTTTGCCTTTTATTTTTAAATTCCTGTTCACTTAGCGTCACTATTTTGTCCCCAAGTAACTTGTCTGCGTACCTATGTGTCATATTCGTGTGTATTTGTAGAAAAATGCTTCATTTCTGTGGTGTTTTCACCGTAAGCAAAGAATAAGCAAAGCGTAAGGAAAGTGTAAGCAAAGGAACTACATCTTCATAAATTGTTTTTGCGACTGTTTTCTGAGGACATAATGTATTATTGGGGATCCAGGGAGTCTAATCATGTTGGAAATAGTGGAAAATTGTAGATAAATTGTGAAAGAAATAAGAGAATGGGTCTCGAATTTAATATTATCCCTTTCAGAAAATAGTAATATTTCTTATTTTTACATTTTATTGAAAGATTTTGCCTTTTATTTTTAGATTCCTGTTCACTTAGCGTCGCTATTTTGTCGCCAAGGAACTTGTCTGCGTACCCATGGGTCATATTCGTGTGCATTTGTAGAAAAATGCTTCATTTCTGTGGTGTTTTCTCAATAAGCAAAGCATAAGCAAAACGCAAGCGATTTTTAAGCAAAGAAACAATATCTTCATAAATTCTTTTTGCGACTATTTTCTGAGGACATAATGAATGATTAGGGTTCCAGGGAGTCTAATTATGTCGGAAATAGTGGAAAATTGTAGATAAATTGGGAAAGAATTAAGAAAATGGGTCTCGAAATCGATATTGTGCCTTTTAGAAAATAGCAATATTTTATATTTCGACTTTTTATTGAAAGATTTAGCCATTTATATTTAGAATCCGGTTCACTAAGCGTCACTATTTTGTCGGCAAGAAACTTGTCTGCGTACCCTTGGATCATATTCGTGTGTATTTTTAGAAAAATGCTTCATTTCTGTGGTGTTTTCGCCGTAAGCAAAGAATAAGCAAAGCGTAAGGAAAGTGTAAGCAAAGGAAATACATCTTCATAAATTCTTTTTGTGAATATTGTTTCAAGACATAATGTATTAGTTGACTAACCAGGAGCCTAATTATATCGGAAACGTTGCAAAACGGTAGATCAAATGAGAAAAAAATAAAAAATGGGTCCCTATAATCCATAATATCTCTTATTGGAAATAGCAGACTGTTACATTTCTAATATTGATTGAACGATTGTGCCCTTTATTTTTAGATTAATGTTCACTAGGAGGCACGATTGTGTATCCAGGGAATTGGTCTGCGTCCCTACGGGACATATTTGTGTGTAATTGTAGAAAAATGCTTCATTTCTGTGGTGTTTTCACCGTAAGCAAAGAATAAGCAAAACGTAAGCAAATTGTAAGCAAAGGAACAATTTCTTCATAAATTCTTTTTGTAAATATTTTCTAGAGACATAATATATTATTTGTGTAACCCGGAGCCTAATTATATCGGAAACGATGCAAAACAGTAGATCAAATGAGAAAATATTAAAAAATGGGTCCCTATAATCCATAATATCTCTTATTGGATATAACAGTCTTTTACATTTCTCATATTGATTGAACGATTGTGCCCTTTATTTTTAGATTAATGTTCACTAGGAGGCACCATTGTGTAGCAAGGGAATTAGTCTGCGTACCCATGGGTCATATTCGTGTGTATTTGTAGAAAAATGCTTCATTTCCGTGGTGTTTTCTCAATAAACAAAGCATAAGCAAAACGTAAGCAAATTGTAAGCAAAGGAACAATGTCTTCATAAATTCCTTTTGTAAATATTTTCTAGAGACATAATGTATAATTTGACTAACCGGGAGCCTAATTATATCGGAAACGGTGCAAAACAGTAGATCAATTGAAAAAAATTAAAAAAAGGGTCCCTATATTCCCTAACATCTCTTATTAGAAATAGCAATCTTTTACATTTCTAATAATGATTGAACGATTGTTCCCTTTACTTTTAGATTAATGTTCACTAGGAGGCACCATTGTGTAGGAAGGGAAATAGTCTTCGTCCCTACGGGACATATTTGTTTGTTTTTGTTGAAAAATGCTTCATTTCTGTGGTGTTTTCTCAATAAGCAAAGCATAAGCAAAACGCAAGCAATTTTTAAGCAAATAAACAATATCTTCATAAATTCTTTTTGCGACTTATTTCTGAGGACATAATAAATTATTAGGGTTCCAGGGAGTCTAATCATGTCGGAAATAGTGGAAAATTGTAGATAAATTGGGAAAGAATTAAGAAAATGGGTCTCGAAATCGATATTGTCCCTTTTAGAAAATAGCAATATTTTAAATTTCGACTTTTTATTGAAAGATTTTGCCATTTTTATTTAGAATCCGGTTCACTAAGCGTCACTATTTTGTCGCCAAGAAACTTGCCTGCGTACCCATGGGTCATATTCGTGTGTATTTGTAGAAAAATGCTTCATTTCTGTGGTGTTTTCACCGTAAGCAAAGAATAAGCAAAACGTTAGCAAATTGTAAGCAAAGGAACGTCTTCATAAATTCTTTTTGTAAATATTTTCTAGAGACATAATATATTATTTGTCTAACCCGGAGCTTAATTATATCGGAAACGATGCAAAACAGTAGATCAAATGAGAAAATATTAAAAAAATGGGTCCCTATAATCCATAATATCTCTTATTGGATATAGCAGTCTTTTACATTTCTCATATTGATTGAACGATTGTGCCCTTTATTTTTAGATTAATGTTCACTAGGAGGCACCTTGTGTAGCAAGGGAAATAGTCTGCGTCCCTACGGGACATATTTGTTTGTTTTCGATGAAAAATTCTTCATTTCTGTGGTGTTTTCTCAATAAGCAAAGCATAAGCAAAACGTAAGCAATTTTTAAGCAAAGAAATAATATCTTCATAAATTCTTTTTGCGACTATTTTCTGAGGATATAATGAATTATTAGGGTTCCAGGGAGTCTAATCATGTCGGAAATAGTGGAAAATTGTAGATAAATTGGGAAAGAAATCAGAAAATGGGTCTCGAATTTAATATTATCCCTTTCAGAAAATAGTAATATTTCATATTTTTACATTCTATTGAAAGATTTTGCCTTTTATTTTTAAATTCCTGTTCACTTAGCGTCACTATTTTGTCCCCAAGTAACTTGTCTGCGTACCTATGTGTCATATTCGTGTGTATTTGTAGAAAAATGCTTCATTTCTGTGGTGTTTTCACCGTAAGCAAAGAATAAGCAAAGCGTAAGGAAAGTGTAAGCAAAGGAACTACATCTTCATAAATTGTTTTTGCGACTGTTTTCTGAGGACATAATGTATTATTGGGGTTCCAGGGAGTCTAATCATGTCGGAAATAGTGGAAAATTGTAGATAAATTGTGAAAGAAATAAGAGAATGGGTCTCGAATTTAATATTATTCCTTTCAGAAAATAGTAATATTTCTTATTTTTACATTTTATTGAAAGATTTTGCCTTTTATTTTTAGATTCCTGTTCACTTAGCGTCGCTATTTTGTCGCCAAGGAACTTGTCTGCGTACCCATGGGTCATATTCGTGTGCATTTGTAGAAAAATGCTTCATTTCTGTGGTGTTTTCTCAATAAGCAAAGCATAAGCAAAACGCAAGCGATTTTTAAGCAAAGAAACAATATCTTCATAAATTCTTTTTGCGACTATTTTCTGAGGACATAATGAATGATTAGGGTTCCAGGGAGTCTAATTATGTCGGAAATAGTGGAAAATTGTAGATAAATTGGGAAAGAATTAAGAAAATGGGTCTCGAAATCGATATTGTGCCTTTTAGAAAATAGCAATATTTTATATTTCAACTTTTTATTGAAAGATTTAGCCATTTATATTTAGAATCCGGTTCACTAAGCGTCACTATTTTGTCGGCAAGAAACTTGTCTGCGTACCCATGGGTCATATTCGTGTGTATTTTTAGAAAAATGCTTCATTTCTGTGGTGTTTTCGCCGTAAGCAAAGAATAAGCAAAGCGTAAGGAAAGTGTAAGCAAAGGAAATACATCTTCATAAATTCTTTTTGTGAATATTGTTTCAAGACATAATGTATTAGTTGACTAACCAGGAGCCTAATTATATCGGAAACGATGCAAAACAGTAGATCAAATGAGAAAATATTAAAAAATGGGTCCCTATAATCCATAATATCTCTTATTGGATATAGCAGACTTTTACATTTCTCATATTGATTGAACGATTGTGCCCTTTATTTTTAGATAAATGTTCACTAGGAGGCACCATTGTGTAGCAAGGGAAATAGTCTGCGTCCCTACGGGACATATTTGTTTGTTTTTGTTGAAAAATTCTTCATTTATGTGGTGTTTTCTCAATAAGCAAAGCATAAGCAAAACGCAAGCAATTTTTAAGCAAAGAAACAATATCTTCATAAATTCTTTTTGCGACTATTTTCTGAGGACATAATAAATTATTAGGGTTCCAGGGAGTCTGATCATGTCGGAAATAGTGGAAAATTGTAGATAAATTGGGAAAGAATAAAGAAAATGGGTCTCGAAATCGATATTGTCCCTTTTAGAAAATAGCAATATTTTAAATTTCGACTTTTTATTGAAAGATTTTGCCATTTTTATTTAGAATCCGGTTCACTAGGCGTCACTATTTTGTCGCCAAGAAACTTGTCTGCGTACCCATGGGTCATATTCGTGTGTATTTGTAGAAAAATGCTTCATTTCTGTGGTGTTTTTACCGTAAGCAAAGAATAAGCAAAGCGTAATGAAAGTGTAAGCAAAGGAACTACATATTCATAAATTCTTTTATGAATATTGTTTTAAGACATAATGTATTAGTTGACTAACCAGGAGCCTTATTATATCGGAAACGTTGCAAAACAGTAGATCAAATGAGAAAAAATTAAAAAATGGGTCCCTATAATCCATAATATCTCTTATTGGAAATAGCAGACTGTTACATTTCTAATATTGATTGAACGATTGTGCCCTTTATTTTTAGATTAATGTTCATTAGGAGGCACCATTGTGTAGCCAGGAAATTAGTCTGCGTACCCATGGGTCATATTCGTGTGTATTTGTAGAAAAATGCTTCATTTCTGTGGTGTTTTCTCAATAAGCAAAGCATAAGCAAAACGTAAGCAAATTGTAAGCAAAGGAACAATGTCTTCATAAATTCTTTTTGTAAATATTTTCTAGAGACATAATGTATAATTTGACTAACCCGGAGCCTAATTATATCGGAAACGGTGCAAAACAGTAGATCAAATGAGAAAAAAAAAAAAAAATTGCTCCCTATAATCCCTAACCTTTCTTAATGGAAATAGCAGACTGTTACATTTCTAATATTGATTGAACGAATGTTCCCTTTACTTTTAGATTAATGTTCACTAGGAGGCACCATTGTGTAGGAAGAGAATTAGTCTGCATCCCTACTGGACATATTCGTGTGTATTTTTTGAAAATGCTTCATTTCTGTGGTGTTTTCTCAATAAGCAAAGCATAAGCAAAACGCAAGCAAAATGTAAGCAAAAGAAAAATGTCTTCATATATTCTTTTTGCGACAATTTTCTGAGGATATAATGTATTATTAGGGTTTCAGGGAGTCTAATCGTATCGGAAATAGTAGAAAATTGTAGATAAATTGGGAAAGAAATAAGAAAATGGGTCTCGAATTTAATATTAACCCTTTCAGAAAATAGTAATATTTTATATTTTTACATTTTATTGAAAGATTTTGCCTTTTACTTTTAAATTCTTGTTCACTTAGCGTCGCTATTTTGTCGCCAAGGAACTTGTCTGCTTACCTATGGGTCATATTCGTGTGTATTTGTAGAAAAATGCTTCATTTCTGTGGTGTTTTCACCGTAAGCAAAGAATAAGAAAAGCGTAAGGAAAGTGTAAGCAAAGGAACTACATCTTCATTAAATTCTTTTTGTGAATATTTTCTCAAGACATAATGTAATAGTTGACTAACCAGGAGCCTAATTATATCGGAAATGGTGCAAAACAGTAGATCAAATGAGAAAAAATAAAAAAATGGGTCCATATAATCCATAATATCTCTTATTGGATATAGCAGTCTTTTACATTTCTAATATTGATTGAAAGAATGTTCCCTTTACTTTTAGATTAATGTTCACTAGGAGGCACCATTTTGTAGGAAGAGAATTAGTCTGCATCCCTACTGGACATATTCGTGTGTATTTTTTGAAAATGCTTCATTTCTGTGGTGTTTTCTCAATAAGCAAAGCATAAGCAAAACGCAAGCAAATTGTAAGCAAAAGAAAAATGTCTTCATCAATTCTTTTTGCGACTATTTTCTTAGGGTTACAGGGAGTCTAATCATGTCCGAAATAGTGGAAAATTGTAGATAAATTGGGAAAGAAATAAGAAAATGGGTCTCGAATTTAATATTATCCCTTTCAGAAAATAGTAATATTTCATATTTTTACATTTTATTGAAAGATTTTGCCTTTTATTTTTAGATTCCTGTTCACTTAGCGTCGCTATTTTGTCGCCAAGGAACTTGTCTGCGTACCCATGGGTCATATTCGTGTGCATTTGTAGAAAAATGCTTCATTTCTGTGGTGTTTTCTCAATAAGCAAAGCATAAGCAAAACGCAAGCAATTTTTAAGCAAAGAAACAATATCTTCATAAATTCTTTTTGCGACTATTTTCTGAGGACATAATGAATTATTAGGGTTCCAGGGAGTCTAATCATGTCGGAAATAGTAGAAAATTGTAGATAAATTGGGAAAGAAATAAGAAAATGGGTCTTGAATTTAATATTAACCCTTTCATAAAATAGTAATATTTTATATTTTTACATTCTATTGAAAGATTTTGCCTTTTATTTTTAAATTCCTGTTCACTTAGCGTCACTATTTTGTCCCCAAGTAACTTGTCTGCGTACCCATGGGTCATATTCGTGTACATTTGTAGAAAAATGCTTCATTTCTGTGGTGTTTTCACCGTAAGCAAAGAATAAGCAAAGCGTAAGGAAAGTGTAAGCAAAGGAACTACATCTTCATGAATTGTTTTTGCGACTATTTTCTGAGGACATAATGTATTATTAGGGTTACAGGGAGTCTAATCATGTCGGAAATAGTGGACAATTGTAGATAAATTGGGAAAGAAATAAGAAAATGGGTCTCGAATTTAATATTATCCCTTTCAGAAAAAAGTAATATTTCATATTTTTACATTTTATTGAAAGATTTTGCCTTTTATTTTTAGATTCCTGTTCACTTAGCGTCGCTATTTTGTCGCCAAGGAACTTGTCTGTGTACCCATGGGTCATATTCGTGTGCATTTGTAGAAAAATGCTTCATTTCTGTGGTGTTTTCTCAATAAGCAAAGCATAAGCAAAACGCACGCAATTTTTAAGCAAAGAAACAATATCTTCATAAATTCTTTTTGCGACTATTTTCTGAGGACATAATGAATTATAAGGGTTCCAGCGTGTCTTATCATGTCGGAAATAGTGGAAAATTGTAGATAAATTTGGAAAGAATTAAGAAAATGGGTCTCGAAATCGATATTGTGCCTTTTAGAAAAGAGCAATATTTTATATTTCGACTTTTTATTGAAAGATTTTGGCATTTTTATTTAGAATCCGGTTCACTAAGCGTCACTATTTTGTCGGCAAGAAACTTGTCTGCGTACCCATGGGTCATATTCGTGTGAATTTGTAGAAAAATGCTTCATTTCTGTGGTGTTTTCACCGTAAGCAAAGAATAAGCAAAGCGTAAGTAAAGTGTAAGCAAAGGAACTACATATTCATAAATTCTTTTTGTGAATATTGTTTTAAGACATAATGTATTAGTTGATTAACCAGGAGCCTAATTATATTGGAAACGTTGCAAAACAGTAGATCAATTGAGAAAAAATAAAAAAATGGGTCCCTATAATCCATAATATCTCTTATTGGAAATAGCAGACTGTTACATTTCTCATATTGATTGAACGATTGTGCCCTTTATTTTTAGATTAATGTTCACTAGGAGGCACCATTGTGTAGCCAGGGAATTAGTCTGCGTACCCATGGGTCATATTCGTGTGTATTTGTAGAAAAATGCTTCATTTCCGTGGTGTTTTCTCAATAAGCAAAGCATAAGCAAAACTTAAGCAATTTTTAAGCAAAGAAACAATATCTTCATAAATTCATTTTGCGACTATTTTCTGAGGATATATGAATTATTAGGGTTCCAGGGAGTCTAATCATGTCGGAAATAGTGGAAAATTGTAGATAAATTGGGATAGAAATAAGAAAATGGGTCTCGAATTTAATATTATCCCTTTCAGAAAATAGTAATATTTCATATTTTTACATTCTATTGAAAGGTTTTGCCTTTTATTTTTAAATTCCTGTATACTTAGCGTCACTATTTTGTCCCCAAGTAACTTGTCTGCGTACCTATGTTTCATATTCGTGTGTATTTGTAGAAAAATGCTTCATTTCTGTGGTGTTTTCACCGTAAGCAAAGAATAAGCAAAGCGTAAGGAAAGTGTAAGCAAAGGAACTACATCTTCATAAATTGTTTTTGCGACTGTTTTCTGAGGACATAATGTATTATTAGGGTTCCAGGGAGTCTAATCATGTCGGAAATAGTGGAAAATTGTAGATAAATTGTGAAAAAAAAAAAAATGGGTCTGGAATTTAATATTATCCCTTTCAGAAAATAGTAATATTTCTTATTTTTACATTTTATTGAAAGATTTTGCCTTTTATTTTTAGATTCCTGTTCACTTAGCGTCGCTATTTTGTCGCCAAGGAACTTGTCTGCGTACTCATGGGTCATATTCGTGTGCATTTGTAGAAAAATGCTTTATTTCTGTGGTGTTTTCTCAATAAGCAAAGCATAAGCAAAACGCAAGCGATTTTTAAGCAAAGAAACAATATCTTCATAAATTCTTTTTGCGACTATTTTCTGAGGACATAATGAATGATTAGGGTTCCAGGGAGACTAATTATGTCGGAAATAGTGGAAAATTGTAGATAAATTGGGAAAGAATTCAGAAAATGGGTCTCGAAATCGATATTGTGCCTTTTAGAAAATAGCAATATTTTATATTTCGACTTTTTATTGAAAGATTTTGCCATTTTTATTTAGAATCCGGTTCACTAAGCGTCACTATTTTGTCGCCAAGAAACTTGTCTGCGTACCCATGGGTCATATTCGTGTGTATTTGTAGAAAAATGCTTCATTTCTGTGGTGTTTTCACCGTAAGCAAAGAATAAGCAAAGCGTAAGGAAAGTGTAAGCAAAGGAACTACATCTCCATAAATTCTTTTTGTGAATATTGTTTCAAGACATAATGTATTAGTTGACTAACCAGGAGCCTAATTATATCGGAAACGTTGCAAAACAGTAGATCAAATGAGAAAAAATTAAAAAATGGGTCCCTATAATCCATAATATCTCTTTTTGGAATAACAGACTGTTACATTTCTAATATTGATTGAACGATTGTGCCTTTTATTTTTAGATTAATGTTCACTAGGAGGCACCATTGTGTAGCCAGGGAATTGGTCTGCGTCCCTATGGGACATATTTGTGTGTATTTTTTTTTAAAATTGCTTCATTTTTGTGGTGCTTTCTCAATAAGCAAAGCATCAGCAAAACGCAAGAAAATTGCAAGCAAAGGAACAATGTCTTCTTAAATTCTTTTTGCGACTATTTTCTGAGGACATAATGTATTATTAGGGTTACAGGGAGTCTAATCATATCGGAAATAGTGGAAAATTGTAGATAAATTGGGAAAGAAATAAGAAAATGGGTCTCGAATTTAATATTATCCCTTTCAGAAAATAGTAATATTTCATATTTTTACATTTTATTGAAAGATTTTGCCTTTTATTTTTAGATTCCTGTTCACTTAGCGTCGCTATTTTGTCGCCAAGGAACTTGTCTGCGTACCCATGGGTCATATTCGTGTGCATTTGTAGAAAAATGCTTCATTTCTGTGGTGTTTTCTCAATAAGCAAAGCATAAGCAAAACGCACGCAATTTATAAGCAAAGAAACAATATCTTCATAAATTCTTTTTGCGACTATTTTCTGAGGACATAATGAATTATTAGGGTTCCAGGGAGTCTAATCATGTCGGAAATAGTAGAAAATTGTAGATAAATTGGGAAAGAAATAAGAAAATGGGTCTCGAATTTAATATTAACCCTTTCATAAAATAGTAATATTTTATATTTTTACATTCTATTGAAAGATTTTGCCTTTTATTTTTAAATTCCTGTTCACTTAGCGTCACTATTTTGTCCCCAAGTAACTTGTCTGCGTACCCATGGGTCATATTCGTTTACATTTGTAGAAAAATGCTTCATTTCTGTGGTGTTTTCACCGTAAGCAAAGAATAAGCAAAGCGTAAGGAAAGTGTAAGCAAAGGAACTACATCTTCATAAATTGTTTTTGCGACTATTTTCTGAGGACATAATGTATTATTAGGGTTACAGGGAGTCTAATCATGTCGGAAAAGTGGAAAATTGTAGATAAATTGGGAAAGAAATAAGAAAATGGGTCTCGAATTTAATATTATCCCTTTCAGAAAAAAGTAATATTTCATATTTTTACATTTTATTGAAAGAATTTGCCTTTTATTTTAAGATTCCTGTTCACTTAGTGTCGCTATTTTGTCGCCAAGGAACTTGTCTGCGTACCCATGGGTCATATTCGTGTGCATTTGTAGAAAAATGCTTCATTTCTGTGGTGTTTTCTCAATAAGCAAAGCATAAGCAAAACGCAAGCAATTTTTAAGCAAAGAAACAATATCTTCATAAATTCTTTTTGCGACTATTTTCTGAGGACATAATGAATTATTAGGGTTCCAGGGAGTCTAATCATGTCGGAAATAGTGGAAAATTGTAGATAAATTTGGAAAAATTAAGAAAATGGGTCTCGAAATCGATATTGTGCCTTTTAGAAAAGAGCAATATTTTATATTTCGACTTTTTATTGAAAGATTTTGGCATTTTTATTTAGAATCCGGTTCACTAAGCGTCACTATTTTGTCGCCAAGAAACTTGCCTGCGTACCCATGGGTCATATTCGTGTGAATTTGTAGAAAAATGCTTCATTTCTGTGGTGTTTTCACCGTAAGCAAAGAATAAGCAAAACGTTAGCAAATTGTAAGCAAAGGAACGTCTTCATAAATTCTTTTTGTAAATATTTTCTCGAGACATAATATATTATTTGTCTAACCCGGAGCTTAATTATATCGGAAACGATGCAAAACAGTAGATCAAATGAGAAAATATTAAAAAATGGGTCCCTATAATCCATAATATCTCTTATTGGATATAGCAGTCTTTTACATTTCTCATATTGATTGAACGATTGTGCCCTTTATTTTTAGATTAATGTTCACTAGGAGGCACCATGTGTAGCAAGGGAAATAGTCTGCGTCCCTACGGGACATATTTGTTTGTTTTTGATGAAAAATTCTTCATTTCTGTGGTGTTTTCTCAATAAGCAAAGCATAAGCAAAACGTAAGCAATTTTAAAGAAAGAAATAATATCTTCATAAATTCTTTTTGCGACTATTTTCTGAGGATATAATGAATTATTAGGGTTCCAGGGAGTCTAATCATGTCGGAAATAGTGGAAAATTGTAGATAAATTGGGAAAGAAATCAGAAAATGGGTCTCGAATTTAATATTATCCCTTTCAGAAAATAGTAATATTTCATATTTTTACATTCTATTGAAAGATTTTGCCTTTTATTTTTAAATTCCTGTTCACTTAGCGTCACTATTTTGTCCCCAAGTAACTTGTCTGCGTACCTATGTGTCATATTCGTGTGTATTTGTAGAAAAATGCTTCATTTCTGTGGTGTTTTCACCGTAAGCAAAGAATAAGCAAAGCGTAAGGAAAGTGTAAGCAAAGGAACTACATCTTCATAAATTGTTTTTGCGACTGTTTTCTGAGGACATAATGTATTATTGGGGTTCCAGGGAGTCTAATCATGTCGGAAATAGTGGAAAATTGTAGATAAATTGTGAAAGAAATAAGAGAATGGGTCTCGAATTTAATATTATCCCTTTCAGAAAATAGTAATATTTCTTATTTTTACATTTTATTGAAAGATTTTGCCTTTTATTTTTAGATTCCTGTTCACTTAGCGTCGCTATTTTGTCGCCAAGGAACTTGTCTGCGTACCCATGGGTCATATTCGTGTGCATTTGTAGAAAAATGCTTCATTTCTGTGGTGTTTTCTCAATAAGCAAAGCATAAGCAAAACGCAAGCGATTTTTAAGCAAAGAAACAATATCTTCATAAATTCTTTTTGCGACTATTTTCTGAGGACATAATGAATGATTAGGGTTCCAGGGAGTCTAATTATGTCGGAAATAGTGGAAAATTGTAGATAAATTGGGAAAGAATTAAGAAAATGGGTCTCGAAATCGATATTGTGCCTTTTAGAAAATAGCATTATTTTATATTTCGACTTTTTATTGAAAGATTTAGCCATTTATATTTAGAATCCGGTTCACTAAGCGTCACTATTTTGTCGGCAAGAAACTTGTCTGCGTACCCATGGGTCATATTCGTGTGTATTTTTAGAAAAATGCTTCATTTCTGTGGTGTTTTCGCCGTAAGCAAAGAATAAGCAAAGCGTAAGGAAAGTGTAAGCAAAGGAAATACATCTTCATAAATTCTTTTTGTGAATATTGTTTTAAGACATAATGTATTATTTGATTAACCAGGAGCCTAATTATATCGGAAACGTTGCAAAACAGTTGATCAATTGAGAAAAAATAAAAAAATGGGTCCCTATAATCCATAATATCTCTTATTGGAAATAGCAGACTGTTACATTTCTAATATTGATTGAACGATTGTGCCCTTTATTTTTAGATTAATGTTCACAAGGAGGCACCATTGTGTAGCCAGGGAATTAGTCTGCGTACCCATGGGTCATATTCGTGTGTATTTGTAGAAAAATGCTTCATTTCCGTGGTGTTTTCTCAATAAGCAAAGCATAAGCAAAACGTAAGCAAATTGTAAGCAAAGGAACAATGTCTTCATAAATTCCTTTTGTAAATATTTTCTAGAGACATAATGTATAATTTGACTAACCGGGAGCCTAATTATATCGGAAACGGTGCAAAACAGTAGATCAATTGAAAAAAATTAAAAAAAGGGTCCCTATATTCCCTAACATCTCTTATTAGAAATAGCAATCTTTTACATTTCTAATAATGATTGAACGATTGTTCCCTTTACTTTTAGATTAATGTTCACTAGGAGGCACCATTGTGTAGGAAGGGAAATAGTCTTCGTCCCTACGGGACATATTTGTTTGTTTTTGTTGAAAAATGCTTCATTTCTGTGGTGTTTTCTCAATAAGCAAAGCATAAGCAAAACGCAAGCAATTTTTAAGCAAATAAACAATATCTTCATAAATTCTTTTTGCGACTAATTTCTGAGGACATAATTATTATTAGGGTTCCAGGGAGTCTTATCATGTCGGAAATAGTGGAAAATTGTAGATAAATTGGGAAAGAATTAAGAAAATGGGTCTCGAAATCGATATTGTCCCTTTTAGAAAATAGCAATATTTTAAATTTCGACTTTTTATTGAAAGATTTTGCCATTTTTATTTAGAATCCGGTTCACTAAGCGTCACTATTTTGTCGCCAAGAAACTTGCCTGCGTACCCATGGGTCATATTCGTGTGTATTTGTAGAAAAATGCTTCATTTCTGTGGTGTTTTCACCGTAAGCAAAGAATAAGCAAAACGTTAGCAAATTGTAAGCAAAGGAACGTCTTCATAAATTCTTTTTGTAAATATTTTCTAGAGACATAATATATTATTTGTCTAACCCGGAGCTTAATTATATCGGAAACGATGCAAAACAGTAGATCAAATGAGAAAATATTAAAAAATGGGTCCCTATAATCCATAATATCTCTTATTGGATATAGCAGTCTTTTACATTTCTCATATTGATTGAACGATTGTGCCCTTTATTTTTAGATTAATGTTCACTAGGAGGCACCATGTGTAGCAAGGGAAATAGTCTGCGTCCCTACGGGACATATTTGTTTGTTTTCGATGAAAAATTCTTCATTTCTGTGGTGTTTTCTCAATAAGCAAAGCATAAGCAAAACGTAAGCAATTTTTAAGCAAAGAAATAATATCTTCATAAATTCTTTTTGCGACTATTTTCTGAGGATATAATGAATTATTAGGGTTCCAGGGAGTCTAATCATGTCGGAAATAGTGGAAAATTGTAGATAAATTGGGAAAGAAATCAGAAAATGGGTCTCGAATTTAATATTATCCCTTTCAGAAAATAGTAATATTTCATATTTTTACATTCTATTGAAAGATTTTGCCTTTTATTTTTAAATTCCTGTTCACTTAGCGTCACTATTTTGTCCCCAAGTAACTTGTCTGCGTACCTATGTGTCATATTCGTGTGTATTTGTAGAAAAATGCTTCATTTCTGTGGTGTTTTCACCGTAAGCAAAGAATAAGCAAAGCGTAAGGAAAGTGTAAGCAAAGGAACTACATCTTCATAAATTGTTTTTGCGACTGTTTTCTGAGGACATAATGTATTATTGGGGTTCCAGGGAGTCTAATCATGTCGGAAATAGTGGAAAATTGTAGATACATTGTGAAAGAAATAAGAGAATGGGTCTCGAATTTAATATTATCCCTTTCAGAAAATAGTAATATTTCTTATTTTTACATTTTATTGAAAGATTTTGCCTTTTATTTTTAGATTCCTGTTCACTTAGCGTCGCTATTTTGTCGCCAAGGAACTTGTCTGCGTACCCATGGGTCATATTCGTGTGCATTTGTAGAAAAATGCTTCATTTCTGTGGTGTTTTCTCAATAAGCAAAGCATAAGCAAAACGCAAGCGATTTTTAAGCAAAGAAACAATATCTTCATAAATTCTTTTTGCGACTATTTTCTGAGGACATAATGAATGATTAGGGTTCCAGGGAGTCTAATTATGTCGGAAATAGTGGAAAATTGTAGATAAATTGGGAAAGAATTAAGAAAATGGGTCTCGAAATCGATATTGTGCCTTTTAGAAAATAGCATTATTTTATATTTCGACTTTTTATTGAAAGATTTAGCCATTTATATTTAGAATCCGGTTCACTAAGCGTCACTATTTTGTCGGCAAGAAACTTGTCTGCGTACCCATGGGTCATATTCGTGTGTATTTTTAGAAAAATGCTTCATTTCTGTGGTGTTTTCGCCGTAAGCAAAGAATAAGCAAAGCGTAAGGAAAGTGTAAGCAAAGGAAATACATCTTCATAAATTCTTTTTGTGAATATTGTTTTAAGACATAATGTATTATTTGATTAACCAGGAGCCTAATTATATCGGAAACGTTGCAAAACAGTTGATCAATTGAGAAAAAATAAAAAAATGGGTCCCTATAATCCATAATATCTCTTATTGGAAATAGCAGACTGTTACATTTCTAATATTGATTGAACGATTGTGCCCTTTATTTTTAGATTAATGTTCACAAGGAGGCACCATTGTGTAGCCAGGGAATTAGTCTGCGTACCCATGGGTCATATTCGTGTGTATTTGTAGAAAAATGCTTCATTTCCGTGGTGTTTTCTCAATAAGCAAAGCATAAGCAAAACGTAAGCAAATTGTAAGCAAAGGAACAATGTCTTCATAAATTCCTTTTGTAAATATTTTCTAGAGACATAATGTATAATTTGACTAACCGGGAGCCTAATTATATCGGAAACGGTGCAAAACAGTAGATCAATTGAAAAAAATTAAAAAAAGGGTCCCTATATTCCCTAACATCTCTTATTAGAAATAGCAATCTTTTACATTTCTAATAATGATTGAACGATTGTTCCCTTTACTTTTAGATTAATGTTCACTAGGAGGCACCATTGTGTAGGAAGGGAAATAGTCTTCGTCCCTACGGGACATATTTGTTTGTTTTTGTTGAAAAATGCTTCATTTCTGTGGTGTTTTCTCAATAAGCAAAGCATAAGCAAAACGCAAGCAATTTTTAAGCAAATAAACAATATCTTCATAAATTCTTTTTGCGACTAATTTCTGAGGACATAATTATTATTAGGGTTCCAGGGAGTCTTATCATGTCGGAAATAGTGGAAAATTGTAGATAAATTGGGAAAGAATTAAGAAAATGGGTCTCGAAATCGATATTGTCCCTTTTAGAAAATAGCAATATTTTAAATTTCGACTTTTTATTGAAAGATTTTGCCATTTTTATTTAGAATCCGGTTCACTAAGCGTCACTATTTTGTCGCCAAGAAACTTGCCTGCGTACCCATGGGTCATATTCGTGTGTATTTGTAGAAAAATGCTTCATTTCTGTGGTGTTTTCACCGTAAGCAAAGAATAAGCAAAACGTTAGCAAATTGTAAGCAAAGGAACGTCTTCATAAATTCTTTTTGTAAATATTTTCTAGAGACATAATATATTATTTGTCTAACCCGGAGCTTAATTATATCGAAAACGATGCAAAACAGTAGATCAAATGAGAAAATATTAAAAAATGGGTCCCTATAATCCATAATATCTCTTATTGGATATAGCAGTCTTTTACATTTCTCATATTGATTGAACGATTGTGCCCTTTATTTTTAGATTAATGTTCACTAGGAGGCACCATGTGTAGCAAGGGAAATAGTCTGCGTCCCTACGGGACATATTTGTTTGTTTTTGATGAAAAATTCTTCATTTCTGTGGTGTTTTCTCAATAAGCAAAGCATAAGCAAAACGTAAGCAATTTTTAAGCAAAGAAATAATATCTTCATAAATTCTTTTTGCGACTATTTTCTGAGGATATAATGAATTATTAGGGTTCCAGGGAGTCTAATCATGTCGGAAATAGTGGAAAATTGTAGATAAATTGGGAAAGAAATCAGAAAATGGGTCTCGAATTTAATATTATCCCTTTCAGAAAATAGTAATATTTCATATTTTTACATTCTATTGAAAGATTTTGCCTTTTATTTTTAAATTCCTGTTCACTTAGCGTCACTATTTTGTCCCCAAGTAACTTGTCTGCGTACCTATGTGTCATATTCGTGTGTATTTGTAGAAAAATTCTTCATTTCTGTGGTGTTTTCACCGTAAGCAAAGAATAAGCAAAGCGTAAGGAAAGTGTAAGCAAAGGAACTACATCTTCATAAATTGTTTTTGCGACTGTTTTCTGAGGACATAATGTATTATTGGGGTTCCAGGGAGTCTAATCATGTCGGAAATAGTGGAAAATTGTAGATAAATTGTGAAAAAAATAAGAGAATGGGTCTCGAATTTAATATTATCCCTTTCAGAAAATAGTAATATTTCTTATTTTTACATTTTATTGAAAGATTTTGCCTTTTATTTTTAGATTCCTGTTCACTTAGCGTCGCTATTTTGTCGCCAAGGAACTTGTCTTCGTACCCATGGGTCATATTCGTGTGCATTTGTAGAAAAATGCTTCATTTCTGTGGTGTTTTCTCAATAAGCAAAGCATAAGCAAAACGCAAGCGATTTTTAAGCAAAGAAACAATATCTTCATAAATTCTTTTTGCGACTATTTTCTGAGGACATAATGAATGATTAGGGTTCCAGGGAGTCTAATTATGTCGGAAATAGTGGAAAATTGTAGATAAATTGGGAAAGAATTAAGAAAATGGGTCTCGAAATCGATATTGTGCCTTTTAGAAAATAGCAATATTTTATATTTCGACTTTTTATTGAAAGATTTAGCCATTTATATTTAGAATCCGGTTCACTAAGCGTCACTATTTTGTCGGCAAGAAACTTGTCTGCGTACCCATGGGTCATATTCGTGTGTATTTTTAGAAAAATGCTTCATTTCTGTGGTGTTTTCGCCGTAAGTAAAGAATAAGCAAAGCGTAAGGAAAGTGTAAGCAAAGGAAATACATCTTCATAAATTCTTTTTGGGAATATTGTTTTAAGACATAATGTATTAGTTGATTAACCAGGAGCCTAATTATATCGGAAACGTTGCAAAACAGTTGATCAATTGAGAAAAAATAAAAAAATGGGTCCCTATAATCCATAATATCTCTTATTGGAAATAGCAGACTGTTACATTTCTAATATTGATTGAACGATTGTGCCCTTTATTTTTAGATTAATGTTCACAAGGAGGCACCATTGTGTAGCCAGGGAATTAGTCTGCGTACCCATGGGTCATATTCGTGTGTATTTGTAGAAAAATGCTTCATTTCCGTGGTGTTTTCTCAATAAGCAAAGCATAAGCAAAACGTAAGCAAATTGTAAGCAAAGGAACAATGTCTTCATAAATTCCTTTTGTAAATATTTTCTAGAGACATAATGTATAATTTGACTAACCGGGAGCCTAATTATATCGGAAACGGTGCAAAACAGTAGATCAATTGAAAAAAATTAAAAAAAGGGTCCCTATATTCCCTAACATCTCTTATTAGAAATAGCAATCTTTTACATTTCTAATAATGATTGAACGATTGTTCCCTTTACTTTTAGATTAATGTTCACTAGGAGGCACCATTGTGTAGGAAGGAAAATAGTCTTCGTCCCTACGGGACATATTTGTTTGTTTTTGTTGAAAAATGCTTCATTTCTGTGGTGTTTTCTCAATAAGCAAAGCATAAGCAAAACGCAAGCAATTTTTAAGCAAATAAACAATATCTTCATAAATTCTTTTTGCGACTAATTTCTGAGGACATAATTATTATTAGGGTTCCAGGGAGTCTTATCATGTCGGAAATAGTGGAAAATTGTAGATAAATTGGGAAAGAATTAAGAAAATGGGTCTCGAAATCGATATTGTCCCTTTTAGAAAATAGCAATATTTTAAATTTCGACTTTTTATTGAAAGATTTTGCCATTTTTATTTAGAATCCGGTTCACTAAGCGTCACTATTTTGTCGCCAAGAAACTTGCCTGCGTACCCATGGGTCATATTCGTGTGTATTTGTAGAAAAATGCTTCATTTCTGTGGTGTTTTCACCGTAAGCAAAGAATAAGCAAAACGTTAGCAAATTGTAAGCAAAGGAACGTCTTCATAAATTCTTTTTGTAAATATTTTCTAGAGACATAATATATTATTTGTCTAACCCGGAGCTTAATTATATCGGAAACGATGCAAAACAGTAGATCAAATGAGAAAATATTAAAAAATGGGTCCCTATAATCCATAATATCTCTTATTGGATATAGCAGTCTTTTACATTTCTCATATTGATTGAACGATTGTGCCCTTTATTTTTAGATTAATGTTCACTAGGAGGCACCATGTGTAGCAAGGGAAATAGTCTGCGTCCCTACGGGACATATTTGTTTGTTTTTGATGAAAAATTCTTCATTTCTGTGGTGTTTTCTCAATAAGCAAAGCATAAGCAAAACGTAAGCAATTTTTAAGCAAAGAAATAATATCTTCATAAATTCTTTTTGCGACTATTTTCTGAGGATATAATGAATTATTAGGGTTCCAGGGAGTCTAATCATGTCGGAAATAGTGGAAAATTGTAGATAAATTGGGAAAGAAATCAGAAAATGGGTCTCGAATTTAATATTATCCCTTTCAGAAAATAGTAATATTTCATATTTTTACATTCTATTGGAAGATTTTGCCTTTTATTTTTAAATTCCTGTTCACTTAGCGTCACTATTTTGTCCCCAAGTAACTTGTCTGCGTACCTATGTGTCATATTCGTGTGTATTTGTAGAAAAATGCTTCATTTCTGTGGTGTTTTCACCGTAAGCAAAGAATAAGCAAAGCGTAAGGAAAGTGTAAGCAAAGGAACTATATCTTCATAAATTGTTTTTGCGACTGTTTTCTGAGGACATAATGTATTATTGGGGTTCCAGGGAGTCTAATCATGTCGGAAATAGTGGAAAATTGTAGATAAATTGTGAAAGAAATAAGAGAATTGGTCTCGAATTTAATATTATCCCTTTCAGAAAATAGTAATATTTCTTATTTTTACATTTTATTGAAAGATTTTGCCTTTTATTTTTAGATTCCTGTTCACTTAGCGTCGCTATTTTGTCGCCAAGGAACTTGTCTGCGTACCCATGGGTCATATTCGTGTGCATTTGTAGAAAAATGCTTCATTTCTGTGGTGTTTTCTCAATAAGCAAAGCATAAGCAAAATGCAAGCGATTTTTAAGCAAAGAAACAATATCTTCATAAATTCTTTTTGCGACTATTTTCTGAGGACATAATGAATGATTAGGGTTCCAGGGAGTCTAATTATGTCGGAAATAGTGGAAAATTGTAGATAAATTGGGAAAGAATTAAGAAAATGGGTCTCGAAATCGATATTGTGCCTTTTAGAAAATAGCAATATTTTATATTTCGACTTTTTATTGAAAGATTTAGCCATTTATATTTAGAATCCGGTTCACTAAGCGTCACTATTTTGTCGGCAAGAAACTTGTCTGCGTACCCAAGGGTCATATTCGTGTGTATTTTTAGAAAAATGCTTCATTTCTGTGGTGTTTTCGCCGTAAGCAAAGAATAAGCAAAGCGTAAGGAAAGTGTAAGCAAAGGAAATACATCTTCATAAATTCTTTTTGTGAATATTGTTTCAAGACATAATGTATTAGTTGACTAACCAGGAGCCTAATTATATCGGAAACGTTGCAAAACAGTAGATCAAATGAGAAAAAAATAAAAAATGGGTCCCTATAATCCATAATATCTCTTATTGGAAATAGCAGACTGTTACATTTCTAATATTGATTGAACGATTGTGCCCTTTATTTTTAGATTAATGTTCACTAGGAGGCACGATTGTGTATCCAGGGAATTGGTCTGCGTCCCTACGGGACATATTTGTGTGTAATTGTAGAAAAATGCTTCATTTCTGTGGTGTTTTCACCGTAAGCAAAGAATAAGCAAAACGTAAGCAAATTGTAAGCAAAGGAATAATTTCTTCATAAATTCTTTTTGTAAATATTTTCTAGAGACATAATATATTATTTGTGTAACCCGGAGCCTAATTATATCGGAAACGATGCAAAACAGTAGATCAAATGAGAAAATATTAAAAAATGGGTCCCTATAATCCATAATATCTCTTATTGGATATAACAGTCTTTTACATTTCTCATATTGATTGAACGATTGTGCCCTTTATTTTTAGATTAATGTTCACTAGGAGGCACCATTGTGTAGCAAGGGAATTAGTCTGCGTACCCATGGGTCATATTCGTGTGTATTTGTAGAAAAATGCTTCATTTCCGTGGTGTTTTCTCAATAAACAAAGCATAAACAAAACGTAAGCAAATTGTAAGCAAAGGAACAATGTCTTCATAAATTCCTTTTGTAAATATTTTCTAGAGACATAATGTATAATTTGACTAACCGGGAGCCTAATTATATCGGAAACGGTGCAAAACAGTAGATCAATTGAAAAAAATTAAAAAAAGGGTCCCTATATTCCCTAACATCTCTTATTAGAAATAGCAATCTTTTACATTTCTAATAATGATTGAACGATTGTTCCCTTTACTTTTAGATTAATGTTCACTAGGAGGCACCATTGTGTAGGAAGGGAAATAGTCTTCGTCCCTACGGGACATATTTGTTTGTTTTTGTTGAAAAATGCTTCATTTCTGTGGTGTTTTCTCAATAAGCAAAGCATAAGCAAAACGCAAGCAATTTTTAAGCAAATAAACAATATCTTCATAAATTCTTTTTGCGACTTATTTCTGAGGACATAATAAATTATTAGGGTTCCAGGGAGTCTAATCATGTCGGAAATAGTGGAAAATTGTAGATAAATTGGGAAAGAATTAAGAAAATGGGTCTCGAAATCGATATTGTCCCTTTTAGAAAATAGCAATATTTTAAATTTCGACTTTTTATTGAAAGATTTTGCCATTTTTATTTAGAATCCGGTTCACTAAGCGTCACTATTTTGTCGCCAAGAAACTTGCCTGCGTACCCATGGGTCATATTCGTGTGTATTTGTAGAAAAATGCTTCATTTCTGTGGTGTTTTCACCGTAAGCAAAGAATAAGCAAAACGTTAGCAAATTGTAAGCAAAGGAACGTCTTCATAAATTCTTTTTGTAAATATTTTCTAGAGACATAATATATTATTTGTCTAACCCGGAGCTTAATTATATCGGAAACGATGCAAAACAGTAGATCAAATGAGAAAATATTAAAAAATGGGTCCCTATAATCCATAATATCTCTTATTGGATATAGCAGTCTTTTACATTTCTCATATTGATTGAACGATTGTGCCCTTTATTTTTAGATTAATGTTCACTAGGAGGCACCTTGTGTAGCAAGGGAAATAGTCTGCGTCCCTACGGGACATATTTGTTTGTTTTCGATGAAAAATTCTTCATTTCTGTGGTGTTTTCTCAATAAGCAAAGCATAAGCAAAACGTAAGCAATTTTTAAGCAAAGAAATAATATCTTCATAAATTCTTTTTGCGACTATTTTCTGAGGATATAATGAATTATTAGGGTTCCAGGGAGTCTAATCATGTCGGAAATAGTGGAAAATTGTAGATAAATTGGGAAAGAAATCAGAAAATGGGTCTCGAATTTAATATTATCCCTTTCAGAAAATAGTAATATTTCATATTTTTACATTCTATTGAAAGATTTTGCCTTTTATTTTTAAATTCCTGTTCACTTAGCGTCACAATTTGTCCCCAAGTAACTTGTCTGCGTACCTATGTGTCATATTCGTGTGTATTTGTAGAAAAATGCTTCATTTCTGTGGTGTTTTCACCGTAAGCAAAGAATAAGCAAAGCGTAAGGAAAGTGTAAGCAAAGGAACTACATCTTCATGAATTGTTTTTGCGACTGTTTTCTGAGGACATAATGTATTATTGGGGTTCCAGGGAGTCTAATCATGTCGGAAATAGTGGAAAATTGTAGATAAATTGTGAAAGAAATAAGAGAATGGGTCTCGAATTTAATATTATCCCTTTCAGAAAATAGTAATATTTCTTATTTTTACATTTTATTGAAAGATTTTGCCTTTTATTTTTAGATTCCTGTTCACTTAGCGTCGCTATTTTGTCGCCAAGGAACTTGTCTGCGTACCCATGGGTCATATTCGTGTGCATTTGTAGAAAAATGCTTCATTTCTGTGGTGTTTTCTCAATAAGCAAAGCATAAGCAAAACGCAAGCGATTTTTAAGCAAAGAAACAATATCTTCATAAATTCTTTTTGCGACTATTTTCTGAGGACATAATGAATGATTAGGGTTCCAGGGAGTCTAATTATGTCGGAAATAGTGGAAAATTGTAGATAAATTGGGAAAGAATTAAGAAAATGGGTCTCGAAATCGATATTGTGCCTTTTAGAAAATAGCAATATTTTATATTTCGACTTTTTATTGAAAGATTTAGCCATTTATATTTAGAATCCGGTTCACTAAGCGTCACTATTTTGTCGGCAAGAAACTTGTCTGCGTACCCATGGGTCATATTCGTGTGTATTTTTAGAAAAATGCTTCATTTCTGTGGTGTTTTCGCCGTAAGCATAGAATAAGCAAAGCGTAAGGAAAGTGTAAGCAAAGGAAATACATCTTCATAAATTCTTTTTGTGAATATTGTTTCAAGACATAATGTATTAGTTGACTAACCAGGAGCCTAATTATATCGGAAACGTTGCAAAACAGTAGATCAAATGAGAAAAAATTAAAAAATGGGTCCCTATAATCCATAATATCTCTTATTGGAAATAGCAGACTGTTACATTTCTCATATTGATTGAACGATTGTGCCCTTTATTTTTAGATTAATGTTCACTAGGAGGCACCATTGTGTAGCAAGGGAATTAGTCTGCGTACCCATGGGTCATATTCGTGTGTATTTGTAGAAAAATGCTTCATTTCCGTGGTGTTTTCTCAATAAACAAAGCATAAGGAAAACGTAAGCAAATTGTAAGCAAAGGAACAATGTCTTCATAAATTCCTTTTGTAAATATTTTCTAGAGACATAATGTATAATTTGACTAACCGGGAGCCTAATTATATCGGAAACGGTGCAAAACAGTAGATCAATTGAAAAAAATTAAAAAAAGGGTCCCTATATTCCCTAACATCTCTTATTAGAAATAGCAATCTTTTACATTTCTAATAATGATTGAACGATTGTTCCCTTTACTTTTAGATTAATGTTCACTAGGAGGCACCATTGTGTAGGAAGGGAAATAGTCTTCGTCCCTACGGGACATATTTGTTTGTTTTTGTTGAAAAATGCTTCATTTCTGTGGTGTTTTCTCAATAAGCAAAGCATAAGCAAAACGCAAGCAATTTTTAAGCAAATAAACAATATCTTCATAAATTCTTTTTGCGACTTATTTCTGAGGACATAATAAATTATTAGGGTTCCAGGGAGTCTAATCATGTCGGAAATAGTGGAAAATTGTAGATAAATTGGGAAAGAATTAAGAAAATGGGTCTCGAAATCGATATTGTCCCTTTTAGAAAATAGCAATATTTTAAATTTCGACTTTTTATTGAAAGATTTTGCCATTTTTATTTAGAATCCGGTTCACTAAGCGTCACTATTTTGTCGCCAAGAAACTTGCCTGCGTACCCATGGGTCATATTCGTGTGTATTTGTAGAAAAATGCTTCATTTCTGTGGTGTTTTCACCGTAAGCAAAGAATAAGCAAAACGTTAGCAAATTGTAAGCAAAGGAACGTCTTCATAAATTCTTTTTGTAAATATTTTCTAGAGACATAATATATTATTTGTCTAACCCGGAGCTTAATTATATCGGAAACGATGCAAAACAGTAGATCAAATGAGAAAATATTAAAAAATGGGTCCCTATAATCCATAATATCTCTTATTGGATATAGCAGTCTTTTACATTTCTCATATTGATTGAACGATTGTGCCCTTTATTTTTAGATTAATGTTCACTAGGAGGCACCTTGTGTAGCAAGGGAAATAGTCTGCGTCCCTACGGGACATATTTGTTTGTTTTCGATGAAAAATTCTTCATTTCTGTGGTGTTTTCTCAATAAGCAAAGCATAAGCAAAACGTAAGCAATTTTTAAGCAAAGAAATAATATCTTCATAAATTCTTTTTGCGACTATTTTCTGAGGATATAATGAATTATTAGGGTTCCAGGGAGTCTAATCATGTCGGAAATAGTGGAAAATTGTAGATAAATTGGGAAAGAAATCAGAAAATGGGTCTCGAATTTAATATTATCCCTTTCAGAAAATAGTAATATTTCATATTTTTACATTCTATTGAAAGATTTTGCCTTTTATTTTTAAATTCCTGTTCACTTAGCGTCACTATTTTGTCCCCAAGTAACTTGTCTGCGTACCTATGTGTCATATTCGTGTGTATTTGTAGAAAAATGCTTCATTTCTGTGGTGTTTTCACCGTAAGCAAAGAATAAGCAAAGCGTAAGGAAAGTGTAAGCAAAGGAACTACATCTTCATAAATTGTTTTTGCGACTGTTTTCTGAGGACATAATGTATTATTGGGGTTCCAGGGAGTCTAATCATGTCGGAAATAGTGGAAAATTGTAGATAAATTGTGAAAGAAATAAGAGAATGGGTCTCGAATTTAATATTATCCCTTTCAGAAAATAGTAATATTTCTTATTTTTACATTTTATTGAAAGATTTTGCCTTTTATTTTTAGATTCCTGTTCACTTAGCGTCGCTATTTTGTCGCCAAGGAACTTGTCTGCGTACCCATGGGTCATATTCGTGTGCATTTGTAGAAAAATGCTTCATTTCTGTGGTGTTTTCTCAATAAGCAAAGCATAAGCAAAACGCAAGCGATTTTTAAGCAAAGAAACAATATCTTCATAAATTCTTTTTGCGACTATTTTCTGAGGACATAATGAATGATTAGGGTTCCAGGGAGTCTAATTATGTCGGAAATAGTGGAAAATTGTAGATAAATTGGGAAAGAATTAAGAAAATGGGTCTCGAAATCGATATTGTGCCTTTTAGAAAATAGCAATATTTTATATTTCGACTTTTTATTGAAAGATTTAGCCATTTATATTTAGAATCCGGTTCACTAAGCGTCACTATTTTGTCGGCAAGAAACTTGTCTGCGTACCCATGGGTCATATTCGTGTGTATTTTTAGAAAAATGCTTCATTTCTGTGGTGTTTTCGCCGTAAGCAAAGAATAAGCAAAGCGTAAGGAAAGTGTAAGCAAAGGAAATACATCTTCATAAATTCTTTTTGTGAATATTGTTTCAAGACATAATGTATTAGTTGACTAACCAGGAGCCTAATTATATCGGAAACGTTGCAAAACAGTAGATCAAATGAGAAAAAATTAAAAAATGGGTCCCTATAATCCATAATATCTCTTATTGGAAATGCAGACTGTTACATTTCTAATATTGATTGAACGATTGTGCCCTTTATTTTTAGATTAATGTTCACTAGGAGGCACGATTGTGTATCCAGGGAATTGGTCTGCGTCCCTACGGGACATATTTGTGTGTAATTGTAGAAAAATGCTTCATTTCTGTGGTGTTTTCACCGTAAGCAAAGAATAAGCAAAACGTAAGCAAATTGTAAGCAAAGGAACAATTTCTTCATGAATTCTTTTTGTAAATATTTTCTAGAGACATAATATATTATTTGTGTAACCCGGAGCCTAATTATATCGGAAACGATGCAAAACAGTAGATCAAATGAGAAAATATTAAAAAATGGGTCCCTATAATCCATAATATCTCTTATTGGATATAACAGTCTTTTACATTTCTCATATTGATTGAACGATTGTGCCCTTTATTTTTAGATTAATGTTCACTAGGAGGCACCATTGTGTAGCAAGGGAAATAGTCTGCGTCCCTACGGGACATATTTGTTTGTTTTTGTTGAAAAATTCTTCATTTCTGTGGTGTTTTCTCAATAAGCAAAGCATAAGCAAAACGCAAGCAATTTTTAAGCAAAGAAACAATATCTTCATAAATTCTTTTTGCGACTATTTTCTGAGGACATAATAAATTATTAGGGTTCCAGGCAGTCTGATCATGTCGGAAATAGTGGAAAATTGTAGATAAATTGGGAAAGAATTAAGAAAATGGGTCTCGAAATCGATATTGTGCCTTTTAGAAAATAGCAATATTTTATATTTCGACTTTTTATTGAAAGATTTAGCCATTTATATTTAGAATCCGGTTCACTAAGCGTCACTATTTTGTCGGCAAGAAACTTGTCTGCGTACCCATGGGTCATATTCGTGTGTATTTTTAGAAAAATGCTTCATTTCTGTGGTGTTTTCGCCGTAAGCAAAGAATAAGCAAAGCGTAAGGAAAGTGTAAGCAAAGGAAATACATCTTCATAAATTCTTTTTGTGAATATTGTTTCAAGACATAATGTATTAGTTGACTAACCAGGAGCCTAATTATATCGGAAACGTTGCAAAACAGTAGATCAAATGAGAAAAAAATAAAAAATGGGTCCCTATAATCCATAATATCTCTTATTGGAAATAGCAGACTGTTACATTTCTAATATTGATTGAACGATTGTGCCCTTTATTTTTAGATTAATGTTCACTAGGAGGCACGATTGTGTATCCAGGGAATTGGTCTGCGTCCCTACGGGACATATTTGTGTGTAATTGTAGAAAAATGCTTCATTTCTGTGGTGTTTTCACCGTAAGCAAAGAATAAGCAAAACGTAAGCAAATTGTAAGCAAAGGAACAATTTCTTCATAAATTCTTTTTGTAAATATTTTCTAGAGACATAATATATTATTTGTGTAACCCGGAGCCTAATTATATCGGAAACGATGCAAAACAGTAGATCAAATGAGAAAATATTAAAAAATGGGTCCCTATAATCCATAATATCTCTTATTGGATATAACAGTCTTTTACATTTCTCATATTGATTGAACGATTGTGCCCTTTATTTTTAGATTAATGTTCACTAGGAGGCACCATTGTGTAGCAAGGGAATTAGTCTGCGTACCCATGGGTCATATTCGTGTGTATTTGTAGAAAAATGCTTCATTTCCGTGGTGTTTTCTCAATAAACAAAGCATAAGCAAAACGTAAGCAAATTGTAAGCAAAGGAACAATGTCTTCATAAATTCCTTTTGTAAATATTTTCTAGAGACATAATGTATAATTTGACTAACCGGGAGCCTAATTATATCGGAAACGGTGCAAAACAGTAGATCAATTGAAAAAAATTAAAAAAAGGGTCCCTATATTCCCTAACATCTCTTATTAGAAATAGCAATCTTTTACATTTCTAATAATGATTGAACGATTGTTCCCTTTACTTTTAGATTAATGTTCACTAGGAGGCACCATTGTGTAGGAAGGGAAATAGTCTTCGTCCCTACGGGACATATTTGTTTGTTTTTGTTGAAAAATGCTTCATTTCTGTGGTGTTTTCTCAATAAGCAAAGCATAAGCAAAACGCAAGCAATTTTTAAGCAAATAAACAATATCTTCATAAATTCTTTTTGCGACTTATTTCTGAGGACATAATAAATTATTAGGGTTCCAGGGAGTCTAATCATGTCGGAAATAGTGGAAAATTGTAGATAAATTGGGAAAGAATTAAGAAAATGGGTCTCGAAATCGATATTGTCCCTTTTAGAAAATAGCAATATTTTAAATTTCGACTTTTTATTGAAAGATTTTGCCATTTTTATTTAGAATCCGGTTCACTAAGCGTCACTATTTTGTCGCCAAGAAACTTGCCTGCGTACCCATGGGTCATATTCGTGTGTATTTGTAGAAAAATGCTTCATTTCTGTGGTGTTTTCACCGTAAGCAAAGAATAAGCAAAACGTTAGCAAATTGTAAGCAAAGGAACGTCTTCATAAATTCTTTTTGTAAATATTTTCTAGAGACATAATATATTATTTGTCTAACCCGGAGCTTAATTATATCGGAAACGATGCAAAACAGTAGATCAAATGAGAAAATATTAAAAAATGGGTCCCTATAATCCATAATATCTCTTATTGGATATAGCAGTCTTTTACATTTCTCATATTGATTGAACGATTGTGCCCTTTATTTTTAGATTAATGTTCACTAGGAGGCACCTTGTGTAGCAAGGGAAATAGTCTGCGTCCCTACGGGACATATTTGTTTGTTTTCGATGAAAAATTCTTCATTTCTGTGGTGTTTTCTCAATAAGCAAAGCATAAGCAAAACGTAAGCAATTTTTAAGCAAAGAAATAATATCTTCATAAATTCTTTTTGCGACTATTTTCTGAGGATATAATGAATTATTAGGGTTCCAGGGAGTCTAATCATGTCGGAAATAGTGGAAAATTGTAGATAAATTGGGAAAGAAATCAGAAAATGGGTCTCGAATTTAATATTATCCCTTTCAGAAAATAGTAATATTTCATATTTTTACATTCTATTGAAAGATTTTGCCTTTTATTTTTAAATTCCTGTTCACTTAGCGTCACAATTTGTCCCCAAGTAACTTGTCTGCGTACCTATGTGTCATATTCGTGTGTATTTGTAGAAAAATGCTTCATTTCTGTGGTGTTTTCACCGTAAGCAAAGAATAAGCAAAGCGTAAGGAAAGTGTAAGCAAAGGAACTACATCTTCATGAATTGTTTTTGCGACTGTTTTCTGAGGACATAATGTATTATTGGGGTTCCAGGGAGTCTAATCATGTCGGAAATAGTGGAAAATTGTAGATAAATTGTGAAAGAAATAAGAGAATGGGTCTCGAATTTAATATTATCCCTTTCAGAAAATAGTAATATTTCTTATTTTTACATTTTATTGAAAGATTTTGCCTTTTATTTTTAGATTCCTGTTCACTTAGCGTCGCTATTTTGTCGCCAAGGAACTTGTCTGCGTACCCATGGGTCATATTCGTGTGCATTTGTAGAAAAATGCTTCATTTCTGTGGTGTTTTCTCAATAAGCAAAGCATAAGCAAAACGCAAGCGATTTTTAAGCAAAGAAACAATATCTTCATAAATTCTTTTTGCGACTATTTTCTGAGGACATAATGAATGATTAGGGTTCCAGGGAGTCTAATTATGTCGGAAATAGTGGAAAATTGTAGATAAATTGGGAAAGAATTAAGAAAATGGGTCTCGAAATCGATATTGTGCCTTTTAGAAAATAGCAATATTTTATATTTCGACTTTTTATTGAAAGATTTAGCCATTTATATTTAGAATCCGGTTCACTAAGCGTCACTATTTTGTCGGCAAGAAACTTGTCTGCGTACCCATGGGTCATATTCGTGTGTATTTTTAGAAAAATGCTTCATTTCTGTGGTGTTTTCGCCGTAAGCATAGAATAAGCAAAGCGTAAGGAAAGTGTAAGCAAAGGAAATACATCTTCATAAATTCTTTTTGTGAATATTGTTTCAAGACATAATGTATTAGTTGACTAACCAGGAGCCTAATTATATCGGAAACGTTGCAAAACAGTAGATCAAATGAGAAAAAATTAAAAAATGGGTCCCTATAATCCATAATATCTCTTATTGGAAATAGCAGACTGTTACATTTCTCATATTGATTGAACGATTGTGCCCTTTATTTTTAGATTAATGTTCACTAGGAGGCACCATTGTGTAGCAAGGGAATTAGTCTGCGTACCCATGGGTCATATTCGTGTGTATTTGTAGAAAAATGCTTCATTTCCGTGGTGTTTTCTCAATAAACAAAGCATAAGGAAAACGTAAGCAAATTGTAAGCAAAGGAACAATGTCTTCATAAATTCCTTTTGTAAATATTTTCTAGAGACATAATGTATAATTTGACTAACCGGGAGCCTAATTATATCGGAAACGGTGCAAAACAGTAGATCAATTGAAAAAAATTAAAAAAAGGGTCCCTATATTCCCTAACATCTCTTATTAGAAATAGCAATCTTTTACATTTCTAATAATGATTGAACGATTGTTCCCTTTACTTTTAGATTAATGTTCACTAGGAGGCACCATTGTGTAGGAAGGGAAATAGTCTTCGTCCCTACGGGACATATTTGTTTGTTTTTGTTGAAAAATGCTTCATTTCTGTGGTGTTTTCTCAATAAGCAAAGCATAAGCAAAACGCAAGCAATTTTTAAGCAAATAAACAATATCTTCATAAATTCTTTTTGCGACTTATTTCTGAGGACATAATAAATTATTAGGGTTCCAGGGAGTCTAATCATGTCGGAAATAGTGGAAAATTGTAGATAAATTGGGAAAGAATTAAGAAAATGGGTCTCGAAATCGATATTGTCCCTTTTAGAAAATAGCAATATTTTAAATTTCGACTTTTTATTGAAAGATTTTGCCATTTTTATTTAGAATCCGGTTCACTAAGCGTCACTATTTTGTCGCCAAGAAACTTGCCTGCGTACCCATGGGTCATATTCGTGTGTATTTGTAGAAAAATGCTTCATTTCTGTGGTGTTTTCACCGTAAGCAAAGAATAAGCAAAACGTTAGCAAATTGTAAGCAAAGGAACGTCTTCATAAATTCTTTTTGTAAATATTTTCTAGAGACATAATATATTATTTGTCTAACCCGGAGCTTAATTATATCGGAAACGATGCAAAACAGTAGATCAAATGAGAAAATATTAAAAAATGGGTCCCTATAATCCATAATATCTCTTATTGGATATAGCAGTCTTTTACATTTCTCATATTGATTGAACGATTGTGCCCTTTATTTTTAGATTAATGTTCACTAGGAGGCACCTTGTGTAGCAAGGGAAATAGTCTGCGTCCCTACGGGACATATTTGTTTGTTTTCGATGAAAAATTCTTCATTTCTGTGGTGTTTTCTCAATAAGCAAAGCATAAGCAAAACGTAAGCAATTTTTAAGCAAAGAAATAATATCTTCATAAATTCTTTTTGCGACTATTTTCTGAGGATATAATGAATTATTAGGGTTCCAGGGAGTCTAATCATGTCGGAAATAGTGGAAAATTGTAGATAAATTGGGAAAGAAATCAGAAAATGGGTCTCGAATTTAATATTATCCCTTTCAGAAAATAGTAATATTTCATATTTTTACATTCTATTGAAAGATTTTGCCTTTTATTTTTAAATTCCTGTTCACTTAGCGTCACTATTTTGTCCCCAAGTAACTTGTCTGCGTACCTATGTGTCATATTCGTGTGTATTTGTAGAAAAATGCTTCATTTCTGTGGTGTTTTCACCGTAAGCAAAGAATAAGCAAAGCGTAAGGAAAGTGTAAGCAAAGGAACTACATCTTCATAAATTGTTTTTGCGACTGTTTTCTGAGGACATAATGTATTATTGGGGTTCCAGGGAGTCTAATCATGTCGGAAATAGTGGAAAATTGTAGATAAATTGTGAAAGAAATAAGAGAATGGGTCTCGAATTTAATATTATCCCTTTCAGAAAATAGTAATATTTCTTATTTTTACATTTTATTGAAAGATTTTGCCTTTTATTTTTAGATTCCTGTTCACTTAGCGTCGCTATTTTGTCGCCAAGGAACTTGTCTGCGTACCCATGGGTCATATTCGTGTGCATTTGTAGAAAAATGCTTCATTTCTGTGGTGTTTTCTCAATAAGCAAAGCATAAGCAAAACGCAAGCGATTTTTAAGCAAAGAAACAATATCTTCATAAATTCTTTTTGCGACTATTTTCTGAGGACATAATGAATGATTAGGGTTCCAGGGAGTCTAATTATGTCGGAAATAGTGGAAAATTGTAGATAAATTGGGAAAAAATTAAGAAAATGGGTCTCGAAATCGATATTGTGCCTTTTAGAAAATAGCAATATTTTATATTTCGACTTTTTATTGAAAGATTTAGCCATTTATATTTAGAATCCGGTTCACTAAGCGTCACTATTTTGTCGGCAAGAAACTTGTCTGCGTACCCATGGGTCATATTCGTGTGTATTTTTAGAAAAATGCTTCATTTCTGTGGTGTTTTCGCCGTAAGCAAAGAATAAGCAAAGCGTAAGGAAAGTGTAAGCAAAGGAAATACATCTTCATAAATTCTTTTTGTGAATATTGTTTCAAGACATAATGTATTAGTTGACTAACCAGGAGCCTAATTATATCGGAAACGTTGCAAAACAGTAGATCAAATGAGAAAAAATTAAAAAATGGGTCCCTATAATCCATAATATCTCTTATTGGAAATGCAGACTGTTACATTTCTAATATTGATTGAACGATTGTGCCCTTTATTTTTAGATTAATGTTCACTAGGAGGCACGATTGTGTATCCAGGGAATTGGTCTGCGTCCCTACGGGACATATTTGTGTGTAATTGTAGAAAAATGCTTCATTTCTGTGGTGTTTTCACCGTAAGCAAAGAATAAGCAAAACGTAAGCAAATTGTAAGCAAAGGAACAATTTCTTCATGAATTCTTTTTGTAAATATTTTCTAGAGACATAATATATTATTTGTGTAACCCGGAGCCTAATTATATCGGAAACGATGCAAAACAGTAGATCAAATGAGAAAATATTAAAAAATGGGTCCCTATAATCCATAATATCTCTTATTGGATATAACAGTCTTTTACATTTCTCATATTGATTGAACGATTGTGCCCTTTATTTTTAGATTAATGTTCACTAGGAGGCACCATTGTGTAGCAAGGGAAATAGTCTGCGTCCCTACGGGACATATTTGTTTGTTTTTGTTGAAAAATTCTTCATTTCTGTGGTGTTTTCTCAATAAGCAAAGCATAAGCAAAACGCAAGCAATTTTTAAGCAAAGAAACAATATCTTCATAAATTCTTTTTGCGACTATTTTCTGAGGACATAATAAATTATTAGGGTTCCAGGCAGTCTGATCATGTCGGAAATAGTGGAAAATTGTAGATAAATTGGGAAAGAATTAAGAAAATGGGTCTCGAAATCGATATTGTGCCTTTTAGAAAATAGCAATATTTTATATTTCGACTTTTTATTGAAAGATTTAGCCATTTATATTTAGAATCCGGTTCACTAAGCGTCACTATTTTGTCGGCAAGAAACTTGTCTGCGTACCCATGGGTCATATTCGTGTGTATTTTTAGAAAAATGCTTCATTTCTGTGGTGTTTTCGCCGTAAGCAAAGAATAAGCAAAGCGTAAGGAAAGTGTAAGCAAAGGAAATACATCTTCATAAATTCTTTTTGTGAATATTGTTTCAAGACATAATGTATTAGTTGACTAACCAGGAGCCTAATTATATCGGAAACGTTGCAAAACAGTAGATCAAATGAGAAAAAAATAAAAAATGGGTCCCTATAATCCATAATATCTCTTATTGGAAATAGCAGACTGTTACATTTCTAATATTGATTGAACGATTGTGCCCTTTATTTTTAGATTAATGTTCACTAGGAGGCACGATTGTGTATCCAGGGAATTGGTCTGCGTCCCTACGGGACATATTTGTGTGTAATTGTAGAAAAATGCTTCATTTCTGTGGTGTTTTCACCGTAAGCAAAGAATAAGCAAAACGTAAGCAAATTGTAAGCAAAGGAACAATTTCTTCATAAATTCTTTTTGTAAATATTTTCTAGAGACATAATATATTATTTGTGTAACCCGGAGCCTAATTATATCGGAAACGATGCAAAACAGTAGATCAAATGAGAAAATATTAAAAAATGGGTCCCTATAATCCATAATATCTCTTATTGGATATAACAGTCTTTTACATTTCTCATATTGATTGAACGATTGTGCCCTTTATTTTTAGATTAATGTTCACTAGGAGGCACCATTGTGTAGCAAGGGAAATAGTCTGCGTCCCTACGGGACATATTTGTTTGTTTTTGTTGAAAAATTCTTCATTTCTGTGGTGTTTTCTCAATAAGCAAAGCATAAGCAAAACGCAAGCAATTTTTAAGCAAAGAAACAATATCTTCATAAATTCTTTTTGCGACTATTTTCTGAGGACATAATAAATTATTAGGGTTCCAGGGAGTCTGATCATGTCGGAAATAGTGGAAAATTGTAGATAAATTGGGAAAGAATAAAGAAAATGGGTCTCGAAATCGATATTGTCCCTTTTAGAAAATAGCAATATTTTAAATTTCGACTTTTTATTGAAAGATTTTGCCATTTTTATTTAGAATCCGGTTCACTAGGCGTCACTATTTTGTCGCCAAGAAACTTGTCTGCGTACCCATGGGTCATATTCGTGTGTATTTGTAGAAAAATGCTTCATTTCTGTGGTGTTTTTACCGTAAGCAAAGAATAAGCAAAGCGTAATGAAAGTGTAAGCAAAGGAACTACATATTCATAAATTCTTTTATGAATATTGTTTTAAGACATAATGTATTAGTTGACTAACCAGGAGCCTTATTATATCGGAAACGTTGCAAAACAGTAGATTAAATGAGAAAAAATTAAAAAATGGGTCCCTATAATCCATAATATCTCTTATTGGAAATAGCAGACTGTTACATTTCTAATATTGATTGAACGATTGTGCCCTTTATTTTTAGATTAATGTTCACTAGGAGGCACCATTGTGTAGCCAGGGAATTAGTCTGCGTACCCATGGGTCATATTCGTGTGTATTTGTAGAAAAATGCTTCATTTCTGTGGTGTTTTCTCAATAAGCAAAGCATAAGCAAAACGTAAGCAAATTGTAAGCAAAGGAACAATGTCTTCATAAATTCTTTTTGTAAATATTTTCTAGAGACATAATGTATAATTTGACTAACCCGGAGCCTAATTATATCGGAAACGGTGCAAAACAGTAGATCAAATGAGAAAAAAATAAAAAATGGCTCCCTATAATCCCTAACCTTTCTTATTGGAAATAGCAGACTGTTACATTTCTAATATTGATTGAACGAATGTTCCCTTTACTTTTAGATTAATGTTCACTAGGAGGCACCATTGTGTAGGAAGAGAATTAGTCTGCCTCCCTACTGGACATATTCGTGTGTATTTTTTGAAAATGCTTCATTTCTGTGGTGTTTTCTCAATAAGCAAAGCATAAGCAAAACGCAAGCAAATTGTAAGCAAAAGAAAAATGTCTTCATATATTCTTTTTGCGACTATTTTCTGAGGATATAATGTATTATTAGGGTTTCAGGGAGTCTAATCGTATCGGAAATAGTAGAAAATTGTAGATAAATTGGGAAAGAAATAAGAAAATGGGTCTCGAATTTAATATTAACCCTTTCAGAAAATAGTAATATTTTATATTTTTACATTTTATTGAAAGATTTTGCCTTTTACTTTTCAATTCTTGTTCACTTAGCGTCGCTATTTTGTCGCCAAGGAACTTCTCTGCTTACCTATGGGTCATATCCGTGTGTATTTGTAGAAAAATGCTTCATTTCTGTGGTGTTTTCACCGTAAGCAAAGAATAAGCAAAACGTAAGCAAATTGTAAGCAAAGGAACAATGTCTTCATAAATTCTTTTTGTAAATATTTTCTAGAGACATAATATATTATTTGACTAACCCGGAGCCTAATTATATGGGAAACGGTGCAAACAGTAGATCAAATGAAAAAAAAATTAAAAAATGGGTCCCTATAATCCATAATATCTCTTATTGGATATAGCAGTCTTTTACATTTCTAATATTGATTGAACGATTGTGCCCTTTATTTTTAGATTAATGTTCACTAGGAGGCACCATTGTGTTGCCAGGGAATTAGTCTGCGTACCCATGGGTCATATTCGTGTGTATTTGTAGAAAAATGCTTCATTTCTGTGGTGTTTTCTCAATAAGCAAAGCATAAGCAAAACGTAAGCAAATTGTAAGCAAAGGAACAATGTCTTCATAAATTCTTTTTGTAAATATTTTTTAGAGACATAATGTATAATTTGACTAACCCGGAGCCTAATTATATCAGAAAAGGTGCAAAACAGTAGATCAATTAAAAAAAATAAAAAAATGGGTCCCTATATTCCCTAATACCTCTTATTGGAAATAGCAAACTTTTACATTTCTAATATTGATTGAACGATTGTTCCCTTTACTTTTAGATTAATGTTCACTAGGAGGCACCATTGTGTAGGAAGGGAATTAGTCTGCATCCCTACGGGACATATTCGTGTGTATTTTTTGAAAATGCTTCATTTCTGTGGTGTTTTCTCAATAAGCAAAGCATAAGCAAAACGCAAGCAATTTTATAAGCAAAGAAACAATATCTTCATAAATTCTTTTTGCGACTATTTTCTGAGGACATACTGAATTATTAGGGTTCCAGGGAGTCTAATCATGTCGGAAATAGTGGAAAATTGTAGATAAATTGGGAAAGAATTAAAAAAATGGGTCTCGAAATCGATATTGTCCCTTTTAGAAAATAGCAATATTTTATATTTCGACTTTTTATTGAAAGATTTTGTCATTTTTATTTAGAATCCGGTTCACTAAGCGTCACTATTTTGTCGCCAAGAAACTTGTCTGCGTACCCATGGGTCATATTCGTGTGTATTTGTAGAAAAATGCTTCATTTCTGTGGTGTTTTCACCGTAAGCAAAGAATAAGCAAAACGTAAGCAAATTGTAAGCAAAGGAACAATGTCTTCATAAATTCTTTTTGTAAATATTTTCTAGAGACATAATATATTATTTGACTAAACCGGAGCCTAATTATATCGGAAACGGTGCAAACAGTAGATCAAATGAGAAAAAAATAAAAAAAATGGGTCCCTATAATCCATAATATCTCTTATTGGATATAGCAGTCTTTCACATTTCTCATATTGATTGAACGATTGTGCCCTTTATTTTTAGATGAATGTTCATTAGGAGGCACCATTGTGTAGCAAGGGAAATAGTCTGCGTCCCTACGGGACATATTTGTTTGTTTTTGTTGAAAAATGCTTCCTTTATGTGGTGTTTTCTCAATAAGCAAACATAAGCAAAACGCAAGCAATTTTTAAACAAAAAAAACAATTTCTTCATAAATTCTTTTTGCGACTATTTTCTGAGGACATAATGAATTATTAGGGTTCCAGGGAGTCTAATCATGTCGGAAATAGTGGAAAATTGTAGATAAATTGGGAAAGAAATAAGAAAATGGGTCTCGAATTTAATATTATCCCTTTCAGAAAATAGTAATATTTCATATTTTTACATTTTATTGTAAGATTTTGCCTTTTATTTTTAGATTCCTGTTCACTTAGCGTCGCTATTTTGTCCCCAAGGAACTTGTCTGCGTACCCATGGGTCATATTCGTGTGCATTTGTAGAAAAATGCTTCATTTCTGTGGTGTTTTCTCAATAAGCAAAGCATAAGCAAAACGCAAGCAATTTTATAAGCAAAGAAACAATATCTTCATAAATTCTTTTTGCGACTATTTTCTGAGGACATAATGAATTTTTAGGGTTCCAGGGAGTCTAATCATGTCGGAAATAGTGGAAAATTGTAGATAAATTGGGAAAGAATTAAGAAAATGGGTCTCGAAATCCATATTGTGCCTTTTAGAAAATAGCAATATTTTATATTTGGACTTTTATAGAAAGATTTTGCCATTTTCATTTAGAATCCGGTTCACTAAGCGTCACTATTTTGTCGCCAAGAAACTTGTCTGCGTACCCATGGGTCATATTCGTGTGTATTTGTAGAAAAATGCTTCATTTCTGTGGTGTTTTCACCGTAAGCAAAGAATAAGCAAAGCTTAAGGAAAGTGTAAGCAAAGGAACTACATCTTCATAAATTCTTTTTGTGAATATTGTCTCAAGACATAATGTATTAGTTGACTAACCAGGAGCCTAATTATATCGGAAACGTTGCAAAACAGTAGATCAAATGAGAAAAAATAAAAAAAATGGGTCCCTATAATCCATAATATCTCTTATTGGAAATAGCAGACTGTTACATTTCTAATATTGATTGAACAATTGTGCCCTATATTTTTAGATTAATGTTCACTAGGAGGTACCATTGTGTAGCCAGGGAATTAGTCTGCGTACCCATGGGTCATATTCGTGTGTATTTGTAGAAAAATGCTTCATTTCTGTGGTGTTTTCTCAATAAGCAAAGCATAAGCAAAACGTAAGCAAATTGTAAGCAAAGGAACAATGTCTTCATAAATTCTTTTTGTAAATATTTTCTAGAGACATAATGTATAATTTGACTAACCCGGAGCCTAATTATATCAGAAAAGGTGCAAAACAGTAGATCAATTAAAAAAAATTAAAAAAAGGGTCCCTATAATCCCAAACAACTCTTATTGGAAATAGCAATCTTTTACATTTCTAATATTGATTGAACGATTGTTCCCTTTACTTTAAGATTGATGTTCACTAGGAGGCACCATTGTGTAGGAAGGGAATTAGTCTGCGTCCCTACGGAATATTCGTGTGTATTTTTTTAAAATGCTTCATTTCTGTGGTGTTTTCTCAATAAGCAAAGCATAAGCAAACGCAAGCAATTTTATAAGCAAAGAAACAATATCTTCATAAATTCTTTTTGCGACTATTTTCTGAGGACATAATGAATTATTAGGGTTCCAGGGAGTCTAATCATGTCGGAAATAGTGGAAAATTGAAGATAAATTGGGAAAGAATTAAGAAAATGGGTCTCGAAATCGATATTGTCCCTTTTAGAAAATAGCAATATTTTATATTTCGACTTTTTATTGAAAGATTTTGCCATTTTTATTTAGAATCCAGTTCACTAAGCGTCACTATTTTGTCGCCTAAAAACTTGTCTGTGTACCCATGGGTCATATTCGTGTGTATTTGTAGAAAAATGCTTCATTTCTGTGGTGTTTTCACCGTAAGCAAAGAATAAGCAAAACGTAAGCAAATTGTAAGCAAAGGAACAATGTCTTCATAAATTCTTTTTGTAAATATTTTCTAGAGACATAATATATTATTTGACTAACCCGGAGCCTAATTATATGGGAAACGGTGCAAACAGTAGATCAAATGAAAAAAAAATTAAAAAATGGGTCCCTATAATCCATAATATCTCTTATTGGATATAGCAGTCTTTTACATTTCTAATATTGATTGAACGATTGTGCCCTTTATTTTTAGTTTAATGTTCACTAGGAGGCACCATTGTGTTGCCAGGGAATTAGTCTGCGTACCCATGGGTCATATTCGTGTGTATTTGTAGAAAAATGCTTCATTTCTGTGGTGTTTTCTCAATAAGCAAAGCATAAGCGAAACGTAAGCAAATTGTAAGCAAAGGAACAATGTCTTCATAAATTCTTTTTGTAAATATTTTTTAGAGACATAATGTATAATTTGACTAACCCGGAGCCTAATTATATCAGAAAAGGTGCAAAACAGTAGATCAATTAAAAAAAATAAAAAAATGGGTCCCTATATTCCCTAATACCTCTTATTGGAAATAGCAAACTTTTACATTTCTAATATTGATTGAACGATTGTTCCCTTTACTTTTAGATTAATGTTCACTAGGAGGCACCATTGTGTAGGAAGGGAATTAGTCTGCGTCCCTACGGGACATATTTGTTTGTTTTTGTTGAAAAATGCTTCATTTCTGTGGTGTTTTCTCAATAAGCAAAGCATAAGCAAAACGCAAGCAATTTTTAAGCAAAGAAACAATTTCTTCATAAATTCTTTTTGCGACTATTTTCTGAGGACATAATGAATTATTAGGCTTCCAGGGAGTCTAATCATGTCGAAAAAAGTGGAAAATTGTAGATAAATTGGGAAAGAAATAAGAAAATGGGTCTCGAATTTAATATTATCCCTTTCAGAAAATGGTAATATTTCATATTTTTTCTATTTTATTGAAAGATTTAGCCTTTTAATTTTAGATTCCTGTTCACTTAGCGTCGCTATTTTGTCGCCAAGGAACTTGTCTGCGTACCCATGGGTCATATTCGTGTGCATTTGTAGAAAAATGCTTCATTTCTGTGGTGTTTTCTCAATAAGCAAAGCATAAGCAAAACGCAAGCAATTTTTAAGCAAAGAAACAATATCTTCATAAATTCTTTTTGCGACTATTTTCTGAGGACATAATGAATTATTAGGGTTCCAGGGAGTCTAATCATGTCGGAAATAGTGGAAAATTGTAGATAAATTGGGAAAGAATTAAGAAAATGGGTCTCGAAATCGATATTGTGCCTTTTAGAAAATAGCAATATTTTATATTTCGACTTTTTATTGCTATTTTCTAAAAGGGACAATATCGATTTTGAGACCCATTTTCTTAATTCTTTTCCAATTTATCTACAATTTTCCACTATTTCCGACATGATTAGACTCCCTGTAACCCTAATAATTCATTATGTCCTCAGAAAATAGTCGCAAACAGAATTTATGAAGATATTGTTTCTTTGCTTAAAAAATTGCTTGCGATTTGCTTATGCTTTGCTTATTGAGAAAACACCACAGAAATGAAGCATTTTCAAAAAATTCACACGGATATGTCCCGTAGGGACGCAGACTAATTCCCTTCCTACACAATTGTGCCTCCTAGTGAACATCAATCTAAAAGTAAAGGGAACAATCGTTCAATCAATATTAGAAATGTAAAAGATTTCTATTTCCAATAAGAGATGTTAGGGATTATAGGGACCCTTTTTTATTTTTTTTTAATTGATCTACTGTTTTGCAACGTTTCCGATATAAACGACTAATTCCAATTTTTTATATTTTATATTTCGACTTTTTATTGAAAGATTTTGCCATTTTTATTTAGAATCCGGTTCACTAAGCGTCACTATTTTGTCGCCAAGAAACTTGTCTGCGTACCCATGGGTCATATTCGTGTGCATTTGTAGAAAAATGCTTCATTTCTGTGGTGTTTTCTCAATAAGCAAAGCATTAGCAAAACGCAAGCAATTTTTTAAGCAAAGAAACAATACCTTCATAAATTCTTTTTGCGACTATTTTCTGAGGACATAATGAATTATTAGGGTTCCAGGGAGTCTAATCATGTCCGAAATAGTGGAAAATTGTAGATAAATTTGGAAAGAATTAAGAAAATGGGTCTCGAAATCGATATTGTGCCTTTTAGAAAATAGCAATATTTTATATTTGGACTTTTTATTGAAAGATTTTGCCATTTTTATTTAGAATCCGGTTCACTAAGCGTCACTGTTCTGTCGCCAAGAAACTTGTCTGCGTACCCATGGGTCATATTCGTGTGTATTTGTAGAAAAATGCTTCATTTCTGTGGTGTTTTCACCGTAAGCAAAGAATAAGCAAAGCGTAAGGAAAGTGTAAGCAAAGGAACTACATCTTCATAAATTCTTTTTGTGAATATTGTCTCAAGACGTAATGTATTAGTTGACTAACCAGGAACCTAATTGTATCGGAAACGTTGCAAAACAGTAGATCAAATGAGAAAAAATTAAAAAATGGGTCCCTATAATCCATAATATCTCTTATTGGAAATAGCAGACTGTTACATTTCTAATATTGATTGAACGATTGTTCCCTTTATTTTTAGATTAATGTTCACTAGGAGGCACCATTGTGTAGCCAGGGAAATAGTCTGCGTACCCATGGGTCATATTCGTGTGTATTTGTAGAAAAATGCTTCATTTCTGTGGTGTTTTCTCAATAAGCAAAGCATAAGCAAAACGTAAGCAAATTGTAAGCAAAGGAACAATGTCTTCATAAATTCTTTTTGTAAATATTTTCTAGAGACATAATGTATAATTTGACTAACCCGGAGCCTAATTATATCGGAAACGATGCAAAACAGTAGATCAATTGAAAAAAAAATTAAAAAAAGGGTCCTTATATTCCCTAACATCTCTTATTGGAAATAGCAATCTTTTACATTTCTAATATTGATTGAACGATTGTTCCCTTTACTTTTAGATTAATGTTCACTAGGAGGCACCATTGTGTAGGAAGGGAATTAGTCTGCGTCCCTACGGGACATATTTGTTTGTTTTTGTTGAAAAATGCTTCATTTCTGTGGTGTTTTCTCAATAAGCAAAGCATAAGCAAAACGCAAGCAATTTTTAAGAAAAGAAACAATATCTTCATAAATTCTTTTTGCGACTATTTTCTGAGGGCATAATGAATTATTAGGGTTCCAGGGAGTCTAATCATGTCGGAAATAGTGGAAAATTGTAGATTAATTGGGAAAGAAATAAGAAAATGGGTCTCGAATTTAATATTATCCTTTTCAGAAAATAGTAATATTTCATATTTTTACATTTTATTGAAAGATTTTGCCTTTGATTTTTAGATTCCTGTTCACTTAGCGTCGCTATTTTGTCGCCAAGGAACTTGTCTGCGTACCCATGGGTCATATTCGTGTGAATTTGTAGAAAAATGCTTCATTTCTGTGGTGTTTTCTCAATAAGCAAAGCATAAGCAAAACGCAAGCAATTTTTAAGCAAAGAAACAATATCTTCATAAATTCTTTTTGCGACTATTTTCTGAGGACATAATGAATTATTAGGGTTCCAGGGAGTCTAATCATGTCGGAAATAGTGAAAAATTGTAGATAATTGGGAAAGAATTAAGAAAATGAGTCTCGAAATCGATATTGTGCCTTTTAGAAAATAGCAATATTTTATATTTGGACTTTTTATTGAAAGATTTTGCCATTTTTATTTAGAATCCGGTTCACTAAGCGTCACTATTTTGTCGCCAAGCAACTTGTCTGCGTACCCATGGGTCATATTCGTGTGTATTTGTAGAAAAATGCTTCATTTCTGTGGTGTTTTCGCCGTAAGCAAAGCATAAGCAAAGCGTAAGGAAAGTGTAAGCAAAGGAACTACATCTTCATAAATTCTTTTTGTGAATATTGTTTTAAGACATAATGTATTAGTTGACTAACCAGGAGCCTTATTATATCGGAAACGTTGCAAAACAGTAGATCAAATGAGATAAAATTAAAAAATGGGTCCCTATAATCCATAATATCTCTTATTGGAAATAGCAGACTGTTACATTTCTAATATTGAATGAACGATTGTGCCCTTTATTTTTAGATTAATGTTCACTAGGAGGCACCATTGTGTAGCCAGGGAATTAGTCTGCGTACCCATGGGTCATATTCGTGTGTATTTGTAGAAAAAATGCTTCATTTCTGTGGTGTTTTCTCAATAAGCAAAGCATAAGCAAAACGTAAGCAAATTGTAAGCAAAGGAACAATGTCTTCATAAAAATTCTTTTTGTAAATATTTTCTAGAGACATAATGTATAATTTGACTAACGCGGAGCCTAATTATATCGGAAACGGTGCAAAACAGTAGATCAGTTGAAAAAAATTAAAAAGGGTCCCTATAATCCCAAACATCTCTTATTGGAAATATCAATCTTTTACATTTCTAATATTGATTGAACGATTGTTCCCTTTACTTTTAGATTGATGTTCACTAGGAGGCACCATTGTGTAGGAAGGGAATTAGTCTGCGTCCCTACGGGACATATTCGTGTGTATTTTTTGAAAATGCTTCATTTCTGTGGTGTTTTCTCAATAAGCAAAGAAAAAGCAAATGCAAGCAATTTTATAAGCAAAGAAACAATATCTTCATAAATTCTTTTTGCGACTATTTTCTGAGGACATAATGAATTATTAGGGTTACAGGGAGTCTAATCATGTCGGAAATAGTGGAAAATTGTAGATAAATTGGGAAAGAATTAAGAAAATGGGTCTCGAAATCGATATTGTCCCTTTTAGAAAATAGCAATATTTTTTTTATATTTCGACTTTTTATTGAAAGATTTTGCCATTTTTATTTAGAATCCGGTTCACAAAGCGTCACTGTTTTGTCGCCAAGAAACTTGTCTGCGTACCCATGGGTCATATTCGTGTGTATTTGTAGAAAAATGCTTCATTTCTGTGGTGTTTTCACCGTAAGCAAAGAATAAGCAAAACGTAAGCAAATTGTAAGCAAAGGAACAATGTCTTCATAAATTCTTTTTGTAAATATTTTCTAGAGACATAATATATTATTTGACTAACCGGGAGCCTAATTATATAGGAAACGGTGCAAACAGTAGATCAAATGAGAAAAAATTAAAAAATGGGTCCCTATAATCCATAATATCTCTTATTGGATATAGCAGTCTTTTACATTTCTCATATTGATTGAACGATTGTGCCCTTTATTTTTAGATTAATGTTCATTAGGAGGCACCATTGTGTAGTAAGGGAAATAGTCTGCGTCCCTACGGGACATATTTGTTTGTTTTTGTTGAAAAATGCTTCCTTTCTGTGGTGTTTTCTCAATAAGCAAAGCATAAGCAAAACGCAAGCATTTTTTTAAGAAAAGAAACAATATCTTCATAAATTCTTTTTGCGACTATTTTCTGAGGGCATAATGAATTATTAGGGTTCCAGGGAGTCTAATCATGTCGGAAATAGTGGAAAATTGTAGATTAATTGGGAAAGAAATAAGAAAATGGGTCTCGAATTTAATATTATCCCTTTCAGAAAATAGTAATATTTCATATGTTACAATTTATTGAAAGATTTTGCCTTTTATTTTTAGATTCCTGTTCACTTAGCGTCGCTATTTTGTCGCCAAGGAACTTGTCTGCGTACCCATGGGTCATATTCGTGTGTATTTGTAGAAAAATGCTTCCTTTCTGTGGTGTTTTCTCAATAAGCAAAGCATAAGCAAATAGCAAGAAATTTTTAGGCAATGAAACAATTTCTTCATAAATTCTTTTTGCGACTATTTTCTGAGGACATAATGAATTATTAGGGTTCCAGGGAGTCTAATCATGTCGGAAATAGTGGAAAATTGTAGATAAATTGGGAAAGAAATAAGAAAATGGGTCTCGAAATCGATATTGTGCCTTTTAGAAAATAGCAATATTTTATATTTGGACTTTTTATTGAAAGATTTTGCCATTTTTATTTAGAATCCGGTTCACTAAGCGTCACTATTTTGTCGCCAAGAAACTTGTCTGCGTACCCATATGTCATATTCTTGTTTATTTGTTGAAAAATGCTTCATTTCTGTGGTGTTTTCTCAATAAGCAAAGCATAAGCAAAACGCAAGCAATTTTTAAGCAAAGAAACAATATCTTCATAAATTCTTTTTGCGACTATTTTCTGAGGACATATGAAATTATTACTGTTCCAGGGAGTCTAATCATTTCGGAAATAGTGGAAAATTGTAGATAAATTTGGAAAGAATTAAGAAAATGGGTCTCGAAATCGATATTGTCCCTTTTAGAAAATAGCAATATTTTATATTTCGACTTTTTATTGAAAGATTCTGCCATTTTTATTTAGAATCCGGTTCACTAAGCGTCACTATTTTATCGCCAAGAAACTTGTCTGCGTACCCATGGGTCATATTCGTGTGTATTTGTAGAAAAATGCCTCATTTCTGTGGTGTTTTCACCGTAAGCAAAGAATAAGCAAAGCGTAAGGAAAGTGTAAGCAAAGGAACTACATGTTCATAAATTCTTTTTGTGAATATTGTCTCAAGACATAATGTATTAGTTGACTAACCAGGAGCCTAATTATATCGGAAACGGTGCAAAACAGTAGATCAATTGAAAAAAATTAAAAAAGGGTCCCTATAATCCCTAACATCTCTTATTGGAAATAGCAATATTTTACATTTCTAATATTGATTAAACGATTGTTCCCTTTACTTTTAGATTGATGTTCACTAGGAGGCACCATTGTGTAGCCAGGGAATTAGTCTGCGTACCCATGGGTCATATTCGTGTGTATTTGTAGAAAAAATGCTTCATTTCTGTGGTGTTTTCTCAATAAGCAAAGCATAAGCAAAACGTAAGCAAATTGTAAGCAAAGGAACAATGTCTTCATAAATTCTTTTTGTAAATATTTTCTAGAGACATAATGTATAATTTGACTAACGCGGAGCCTAATTATATCGGAAACGGTGCAAAACAGTAGATCAGTTAAAAAAAATTAAAAAAAGGGTCCCTATATTCCCTAACATCTCTTATTGGAAATAGCAATCTTTTACATTTCTAATATTGATTGAACGATTGTTCCCTTAACTTTTAGATAAATGTTCACTAGGAGGCACCATTGTGTAGGAAGGGAATTAGTCTGCGTCCCTACGGGACATATTTGTTTGTTTTTGTTGAAAAATGCTTCATTTCTGTGGTGTTTTCTCAATAAGCAAAGCATAAGCAAAACGCAAGCAATTTTTAAGAAAAGAAACAATATATTCATAAATTCTTTTTGCGACTATTTTCTGAGGGCATAATGAATTATTAGGGTTCCAGGGAGTCTAATCATGTCGGAAATAGTGGAAAATTGTAGATTAATTGGGAAAGAATTAAGGAAATGGGTCTCGAAATCGATATTGTGCCTTTTAGAAAATAGCAATATTTTATATTTCGACTTTTTATTGAAAGATTTTGCCATTTTTATTTAGAATCCGGTTCACTAAGCGTCACTATTTTGTCGCCAAGAAATTTGTCTGCGTACCCATATGTCATATTCATGTTTATTTGTAGAAAAATGCTTCATTTCTGTGGTGTTTTCACCGTAAGCAAAGAATAAGCAAAGCGTAAGGAAAGTGTAAGCAAAGGAACTACATCTTCATAAATTCTTTTTGTGAATATTGTCTCAAGACATAATGTATTAGTTGACTAACCAGGAGCCTAATTATATCGGAAACGGTGCAAAACAGTAGATCAATTGAAAAAAATTAAAAAAGGGTCCCTATAATCCCTAACATCTCTTATTGGAAATAGCAATATTTTACATTTCTAATATTGATTAAACGATTGTTCCCTTTACTTTTAGATTGATGTTCACTAGGAGGCACAATTGTGTAGGAAGGGAATTAGTCTGCATCCCTACGGGACATATTCGTGTGTATTTTTTGAAAATGCTTCATTTCTGTGGTGTTTTCTCAATAAGCAAAGCATAAGCAAAACGCAAGCAATTTTATAAGCAAAGAAAGAATATCTTCATAAATTCTTTTTGCGACTATTTTCTGAGGACATACTGAATTATTAGGGTTCCAGGGAGTCTAATCATGTCGGAAATAGTGGAAAATTGTAGATAAATTGGGAAAGAATTAAAAAAAATGGGTCTCGAAATCGATATTGTCCCTTTTAGAAAATAGCAATATTTTATATTTCGACTTTTTATTGAAAGATTTTGCCATTTTTATTTAGAATCCGGTTCACTAAGCGTCACTATTTTGTCGCCAAGAAACTTGTCTGCGTACCCATGGGTCATATTCGTGTGTATTTGTAGAAAAATGCTTCATTTCTGTGGTGTTTTCACCGTAAGCAAAGAATAAGCAAAACGTAAGCAAATTGTAAGCAAAGGAACAATGTCTTCATAAATTCTTTTTGTAAATATTTTCTAGAGACATAATATATTATTTGACTAACCCGGAGCCTAATTATATCGGAAACGGTGCAAACAGTAGATCAAATGAGAAAAAATAAAAAAATGGGTCCCTATAATCCATAATATCTCTTATTGGATATAGCAGTCTTTCACATTTCTCATATTGATTGAACGATTGTGCCCTTTATTTTTAGATGAATATTCATTAGGAGGCACCATTGTGTAGCAAGGGAAATAGTCTGCGTCCCTACGGGACATATTTGTTTGTTTTTGTTGAAAAATGCTTCCTTTATGTGGTGTTTTCTCAATAAGCAAACATAAGCAAAACGCAAGCAATTTTAAAAAAAAAAAATTTCTTCAAAAATTCTTTTTGCGACTATTTTCTGAGGACATAATGAATTATTAGGGTTCCAGGGAGTCTAATCATGTCGGAAATAGTGGAAAATTGTAGATAAATTGGGAAAGAAATAAGAAAATGGGTCTCGAATTTAATATTATCCCTTTCAGAAAATAGTAATATTTCATATTTTTACATTTTATTGTAAGATTTTGCCTTTTATTTTTAGATTCCTGTTCACTTAGCGTCGCTATTTTGTCCCCAAGGAACTTGTCTGCGTACCCATGGGTCATATTCGTGTGCATTTGTAGAAAAATGCTTCATTTCTGTGGTGTTTTCTCAATAAGCAAAGCATAAGCAAAACGCAAGCAATTTTATAAGCAAAGAAACAATATCTTCATAAATTCTTTTTGCGACTATTTTCTGAGGACATAATGAATTTTTAAGGTTTCAGGGAGTCTAATCATGTCGGAAATAGTGGAAAATTGTAGATAAATTGGGAAAGAATTAAGAAAATGGGTCTCGAAATCGATATTGTGCCTTTTAGAAAATAGCAATATTTTATATTTGGACTTTTTATTGAAAGATTTTGCCATTTTTATTTAGAATCCGGTTCACTAAGCGTCACTATTTTGTCGCCAAGAAACTTGTCTGCGTACCCATGGGTCATATTCGTGTGTATTTGTAGAAAAATGCTTCATTTCTGTGGTGTTTTCACCGTAAGCAAAGAATAAGCAAAGCGTAAGGAAAGTGTAAGCAAAGGAACTACATCTTCATAAATTCTTTTTGTGAATATTGTCTCAAGACATAATGTATTAGTTGACTAACCAGGAGCCTAATTATATCGGAAACGTTGCAAAACAGTAGATCAAATGAGAAAAAATTAAAAAAATGGGTCCCTATAATCCATAATATCTCTTATTGGAAATAGCAGACTGTTACATTTCTAATATTGATTGAACGATTGTGCCCTTTATTTTTAGATTAATGTTCACTAGGAGGCACCATTGTGTAGCCAGGGAATTAGTCTGCGTACCCATGGGTCATATTCGTGTGTATTTGTAGAAAAATGCTTCATTTCTGTGGTGTTTTCTCAATAAGCAAAGCATAAGCAAAACGTAAGCAAGTTGTAAGCAAAGGAACAATGTCTTCATAAATTCTTTTTGTAAATATTTTCTAGAGACATAATGTATAATTTGACTAACCCGGAGCCTAATTATATCAGAAAAGGTGCAAAACAGTAGATCAATTAAAAAAAATTAAAAAAAGGGTCCCTATAATCCCAAACAACTCTTATTGGAAATAGCAATCTTTTACATTTGTAATATTGATTGAACGATTGTTCCCTTTACTTTTAGATTGATGTTCACTAGGAGGCACCATTGTGTAGGAAGGGAATTAGTCTGCGTCCCTACGGGACATATTCGTGTGTATTTTTTTAAAATGCTTCATTTCTGTGGTGTTTTCTCAATAAGCAAAGCATAAGCAAACGCAAGCAATTTTATAAGCAAAGAAACAATATCTTCATAAATTCTTTTTGCGACTATTTTCTGAGGGCATAATGAATTATTAGGGTTCCAGGAAGTCTAATCATGTCGGAAATAGTGGAAAATTGTAGATAAATTGGGAAAGAATTAAGAAAATGGGTCTCGAAATCGATATTGTGCCTTTTAGAAAATAGCAATATTTTATATTTGGACTTTTTATTGAAAGATTTTGCCATTTTTATTTAGAATCCGGTTCACTAAGCGTCACTATTTTGTCGCCAAGAAACTTGTCTGCGTACCCATTGATCATATTCGTGTGTATTTGTAGAAAAATGCTTCATTTCTGTGGTGTTTTCACCGTAAGCAAAGAATAAGCAAAACGTAAGCAAATTGTAAGCAAAGGAACAATGTCTTCATAAATTCTTTTTGTAAATATTTTCTAGAGACATAATATATTATTTGACTAACCCGGAGCCTAATTATATCGGAAACGGTGCAAACAGTAGATAAAATGTGAAAAAAATTAAAAAATGGTTCCCTATAATCCATAATATCTCTTATTGGATATAGTAGTATTTTACATTTCTCATATTGTTTTAACGATTGTGCCCTTTATTTTTAGATTAATGTTCATTAGGAGGCACCATTGTGTTGCAAGGGAAATGGTCTGCGTCCCTACGGGACATATTTGTTTGTATTTGTTGAAAAATGCTTCCTTTCTGTGGTGTTTTCTCAATAAGCAAAGCATAAGCAAAACGCAAGCAATTTTTAAGCAAAGAAACAATTTCTTCATAAATTCTTTTTGCAACTATTTTCTGAGGTCATAATGAATTATTAGGGTTCCAGGGAGTCTAATCATGTCGGAAATAGTGGAAAATTGTAGATAAATTGGGAAAGAAATAAGAAAATGGGTCTCGAATTTAATATTATCCCTTTCAGAAAATGGTAATATTTTATATTTCGACTTTTTATTGAAAGATTTTGCCATTTTTATTTAGAATCCGGTTCACTAAGCGTCACTATTTTGTCGCCAAGAAACTTGTCTGCGTATCCATGAGTCATATTCGTGTGTATTTGTAGAAAAATGCATCATTTCTGTGGTGTTTTCACCGTAAGCAAAGAATAAGCAAAACGTAAGCAAATTGTAAGCAAAGGAACAATGTCTTCATAAATTCTTTTTGTAAATATTTTCTAGAGACATAATATATTATTTGACTAACCGGGAGCCTAATTATATCGGAAACGGTGCAAACAGTAGATCAAATGAAAAAAAATTAAAAAAATGTGTCCCTATAATCCATAACATCTCTTATTTGAAATAGCAGTCTTTTACATTTCTAATATTGATTTAACGATTGTTCCCTTTACTTTTAGAATAATGTTCACTAGGAGGCACCATTGTGTAGGAAGGGAATTAGTCTGCATCCCTACGGGACATATTCGTGTGTATTTTTTGAAAATGCTTCATTTCTGTGGTGTTTCCTCAAGCAAAGCATAAGCAAAACTTAAGCAAATTGTAAGCAAAGGAACAATGTCTTCATAAATTTTTTTTGTAAATATTTTCTAGAGACATAATGTATTAGTTGACTAACAAGAAGCCTAATTATATCGGAAACGGTGCAAAACAGTAGATCAAATGAGAATAAATTTAAAACAATGGGTCTCGAATTTAATATTATCTCTTTCATAAAATAGTAATATTTCATATTTTTACATTTATTGAAAGATTTTGCCTTTTATTTTTAGATTCCTGTTCACTTAGCGTCGCTATTTTGTCGCCAAGGAACTTGTCTGCGTACCCATGGGTCATATTCTAGTGTATTTGTAGAAAAATGCTTCATTTCTGTGGTGTTTTCTCAATAAGCACAGCATAAGCAAAACGCAAGCAATTTTTAGGCAAAGAAACAATATCTTCATAAATTCTTTTTGCGACTATTTTCTGAGTACATGATGAATTATTAGGGTTCCAGGGAGTATAATCATGTCGGAAATAGTGGAAAATTGTAGATAAATTGGGAAAGAATTAAGAAAATGGGTCTCGAAATCGATATTGTCCCTTTTAGAAAATTGCAATATTTTATATTTCGACTTTTTATTGAAAGATTTTGCCATTATTATTTAGAATCCGGTTCACTAAGCGTCACTATTTTGTCGCCAAGAAACTTGTCTGCGTACCCATGGGTCATATTCGTGTGTATTTGTAGAAAAATGCTTCATTTCTGTGGTGTTTTCACCGTAAGCAAAGAATAAGCAAAGCGTAAGGAAAGTGTAAGCAAAGGAACTACATCTTCATAAATTCTTTTTATCAATATTTTCTAGAGACATAATGTAATAGTTGACTAACCAGGAGCCTAATTATATCGGAAACGGTGCAAAACAGTAGATCAAATGAGAAAAAATTTAAAAAAATGTGTCCCTATAATCCATAATATCTCTTATTCGAAATAGCAGTCTTTTACATTTCTAATATTGATTGAACGATGGTGCCCTTTATTTTTAGATTAATGTTCACTAGGAGGCACCATTGTGTAGCCAGGGAATTAGTCTGCGTCCCTACGGGACATATTCGTGTGTATTTTTTTAAAAATGCTTCATTTCTGTGGTGTTTTCCCAATAGGCAAAACATAAGCAAAACGCAAGCAAATTGTAAGCAAAGGAACAATGTCTTCTTAAATTCTTTTTGCAACTATTTCCTGAGGACATAATGTATTATTAGGCTTCCAGGGAGTCTAATCATGTCGGAAGTAGTGGAAAATTGTAGATAAATTGGGAAAGAAATAAGAAAATGGGTCTCGAAATCGATATTATCCCTTTCAGAAAAAAGCAATATTTCATATTTCGACTTTTCATTGAAAGATTTTGCCATTTTTATCTAGAATCCGGTTGACTTAGCGTCACTATTTTGTCGCCAAGAAACTTGTCTGCTACCCATGAGTCATATTCGTGTGTATTTGTAGAAAAATGCTTCATTTCTGTGGTGTTTTCTCAATAAGCAATGCATAAGCAAAACTTAAGCAAATTGTAAGCAAAGGAACAATGTCTTCTTAAATTCTTTTTGTAAATATTTTTTCAAGACATAATGTATTAGTTGACAAACCAGGAGCCTAATTATATCGCAAACGGTGCAAAACAGTAGATCAAATGAGAAAAAATTAAAAAATGGGTACCAATAATCCATAATATCTCTCATTAGAAAATAGCAGTCTTTTACATTTCTAATATTGATTGAACGATTGTGCCCTTTATTTTTAGATTAATGTTCCTTAGGAGGCACCATTGTGTAGCCAGGGAATTAGTATGCGTCCCTACGGGACATATTCGTGTGTATTTTTTTAAAAATGCTTCATTTCTGTGGTGTTTTCTCAATAAGCAAAGCATAAGCAAAACGCTAGCAAATTGTAGGCAAAGGAACAATGTCTTCTTAAATTCTTTTTGCAACTATTTTCTGAGGACATAATGTATTATTAGGCTTCCAGGGAGTCTAATCATGTCAAAAATAGTAGAAAATTGTAGATAAATTGGGAAAGAAATAAGAAAATGGGTCTCGAAATCGATATTATCCCTTTCAGAAAATAGCAATATTTCAAATTTGGACTTTTCATTGAAAGATTTTACCATTTTTATTTAGAATCCGGTTCACTAAGCATCACTGCTTTGTCGCCAAGAAACTTGTCTCCGTACCCATGGGTCATATTCGTGTGTATTTGTAGAAAAATGCTTCATTTCTGTGGTGTTTTCTTAATAAGCAAAGCATAAGCAAAACGTAAGCAAATTGTAAGTAAAGGAACAATGTCTTCATAAATTCTTTTTGTAAATATTTTCTGGAGACATAATGTATAATTTGACTAACCCGGAGCCTAATTATATCGGAAACGGTGCAAAACAGTAGATCAAATGAGAAAAAAATAAAAAATGGGTCCCTATAACCCTTAATATCTCTTATTGGAAATAGCAGTCTTTTACATTTCTAATATTGATTGAACGATAGTGCCCTTTATTTTTAGATTAATGTTCACTAGAAGGGACCATTGTGTAGCCATAGAATTATTATGGCGTATAAGGAACTCCTCTGCACGTGGCTTTACCTGGAGAAGTAATACTCCTATTATACAACGAAGACTAGACTTTATTCTTATTTCTAGCGAACTTAATGCACATGTTCGCCATGTACAAATTTTGCCAGCCATAATTTCGGATCATTCAGCGGTGAGATGTACAATTAAATCACTTCATTATAATAAACATGGTCCTTCCTTTTGGAAGTTTAATGTTTCACTGCTGAATGACACTCTTTATGTCCAAGAGCTCAAAGATCACATAATACAATGGAAACAATATTATGATTTTTACAAGAAAGAGAAAGAATGGTGGGAGTTTTTAAAATTTATGATCAGAGATTTTACTATTCGTTTTTCTAAAAAGAAATTGCAAGAGGAGAGAGCCGAAGTACAGCATTTGGAAAAATTACTATCACAAGTAGAAACTAAAATTTCAGCAAACCAGTCAGAGAGTACAATGGAATATGAAAATTATCGACGAAAAATTGAGAAATATTATGATCGTATTATAGAAGGCAACATAATTAGATCTAGGGTTAAATGGTATGAGGAAGGGGAACGAAATACAAAATATTTTATTAATTTGGAAAAAATGAATAAAAAGAAGTCTACAATCAGAAAGCTATTGATAAATGGAGAGGAAAAAACTGATCAAAAAGATATAACAAATGAACTCGGACGATTTTATAAAGAAAAGTATTCGCGAAAAAGTAAAATTACACGAATGGATTGTATGCATTTCTTATCTAACCTTAACATCACACGTTTAACGGAAATCGATTCAGCGAGCTGTGACGGGGAGATAACAAAATCTGAAGTTTTAAAGGCTTTACACTGCATGAAAAATAATAAGACACCAGGAAATGATGGCCTGCCAAAAGAATTCTATATTACTTTCTTTGACATTTTAGGTGACGATTTGGTTAGGTGTTTGAATAAGTGTTTTGAAGAAGGAATATTGACTAATAGTCAAAGACAATCAGTTGTAACATTAATAGAAAAAACAGGCAAAGATAATCGTATATTAACATCATGGAGACCCATAAGTCTGTTGAATGTAGATTGTAAGATACTAAGTAAAATTTTAGCCGGCCGGATGAAAGTTTTTCTTCCAAAATTAATAGCGGATGACCAAACTGCTTTCGTCCAGGGAAGAAATATTAGTGACACAACGAGACTGATAAGTGACGTAATAGAACATTGTAAAATAGAAAACAAGTCAGGGATCTTATTTGCAGTAGACTTCGCAGCAGCTTTTGATTCTATAGATCATACTTATTTATTTACAGTACTTGAAAAATTTGGATTTGGTGAAAATTTCATCAGATGGGTAAAAATTCTACATTATGATATCGAGAGTTGTATTATTAATAATGGTTATTCCACAGAGTATCTCAAAGTTGCCACAGGTACAAGGCAGGGCGATCCGTTGGCCCCATATCTTTTCGTATTAGCAATCGAGATTTTAGCTACAATGATTCGTAACAATAGTAGGATCAGCGGTATAAACATTAATGGTGTTGAAATTAAGCAAGCGATATTTGCAGATGATACCACCTACTTTCTGAGAGATATCGCTTCAATGAAAGAAGTATGTAATGTTATTGATAAATTCGGAGCCATATCATCGCTGTATATAAATCTGGGAAAATGTGAAGCAGCATTGCTTGGAAATCCGTCTATGACTGAATTATTGGATCACATAAAATGGATCAACCTTAAGAATAAGGCAATTAAGATATTGGGAATCTCATTTACGTATGATAAGCAACTGTCATATACACTTAATTTTAATGGTATTTTAGAGAAAATAAAGACCCTTTTTAATATTTGGAAACAACGAAACATGACATTTTTCGGCAGAAATACAATAATTAAATCATTAGGCATATCCAAAATATTGTACATAACAAACGTGCTGGAACCTCCTAGAGAATTTATAAAACTTGTTAAAAGTTGTATTGTGGACTTTATATGGTACGGCAGAAAACCCAAAATTAAATATGAAGTTATGATAAACTGTCAGAGAGAAGGAGGTATTGGACTACCGGATGTGGCATCGATAGTGGAATGTCAAAGATTAATGTGGATGATAAAATTTATAAACGCTGGAGATGCCAAATATACTGCTGTGCCGAATTTGTATCTTAAGCAAATTGGTGGGGTAAAGAATATTACAGCAAATCTGGATACCAGACGTATTGGTGACGATATTCCTGATTTCTATAAAAAATGCTTGAACGTATGGTGATTATATATGTCTGGTGAACCAAGTAACCCAGAAATAATGTTGTACCAAAGCGTGTGGAACAATAAATTTATAAAGATAGGAGGTAATTCTGTATATATGAAACATTTTGATGCAAAACGTGTGAAGTATGTACATGATCTTTATAATACCAGCGGGAAAAAGAAAAGACTGGATGAAATTGTACCTCCGGATACTAATGAATACAAAATTTACTATGTACACTGGTTGTCCTTGATACATGCTATCCCGCAGAAGTGGCATGATTGTATTCGTACATTTGCAATGCAAGATAACTGTAGCCAGTTTTCTGAAAATATTAATTATGTTTCATTTAAAGATGTAATACTAAATACGAATAAAGTGTCTTTCAAAGAGTTGTACAAAAGAATAATTCAGAGTAAAAAATCTGAGCCTTCAGCCAAAGTAAAATTACAGTCCAGATTAAGATGTTTTGATTGGGAACAATCTGTTGCAAAGCTATATTCTATTACACTGGATATGCGTTTCCGTGAATTTCAGTTTAAATTGTTGCATAACTATTTAGCAACAAGGGATAAGCTATACCTGTGGAAAGTAACTAATAATAAGCGATGTAATTACTGTTTTGTTGAGAAGGAAACAGTTGAACACTTATTATGTCAGTGTCATATTTCAATAACATTTTATCTGCATATAAAAACTTTTGTCAAGAGAGCTAATATCCATATGCCAGATCTAAACAAAGAGGTTATATACATGGTTGTGGGGAAACATGAACCGGTAATTATCGACATGTTATTATTAATTTATAAATATTTGGTATACAGAAATCGGATATTTCAGGTGATCCCTACCCTGGTACAGTTTGTGAATTGTTTAAAAAATACAGAATTGTTAGAAAGAAAGATTGCTGAGAAAAAACACACTTTGAATGTACATGAGAAAAAATGGAAGGAGTGTCTTACCTTGTTAAGATATTAATAACTCCTGGTCATTATAACTGTGTTGGTAACTCACAAATGTTATATGTATTTTATGCACAGATTCACATACATTGGTATATTTGTTAACTGTTACAGATTTTACTGCATTGTACTAGTTTTTGGAGATGATGTTTAGGCTTGTTTATTACCACTATATTGTAATTAAACAAATTTTTCAATTAAAATATATAAATGGTGTCGATGATGAAAATATGTAGAGGAAGGAAAATATGTGAAGTATTGACTGAGACATCATAAAGAAGGAGAAAAGAAAAAAAAAAAAAAAAAAAAAAAAGAATTAGTCTGCGTCCCTACGGGACATATTCGTGTGTATTTTTTTTAAAAATGCTTCATTTCTGTGGTGTTTTCTCAATAAGCAAAGCATAAGCAAAACGCAAGCAAATTGTAAGCAAAGGAACAATGTCTTCATAAATTATTTTGTAAATATTTTCTAGAGACATAATGTATTAGTTGACTAACCAGGAGCCTAATTATATCGGAAACGGTGCACAACAGTAGATCAAATGAGAAAAAAATAAAAAATGGGTCGCTATAATCCCTAACGTCTATTATTGGAAATAGCAGTCTTTTACATTTTTAATATGGATTGAACGATTGTTCCCTTTACTTTTAGATTAATGTTCACTAGGAGGCACCATTGTGTATCCAGGGAATTAGTCTGCGTCCCTACGGGACATATTCGTGTGTATTTTTTTAAAATGCTTCATTTCTGTGGTGTTTTCTCAATAAGCAAAGCATAAGCAAAACGCAAGCAAATTGTAAGCAAAGGAACAATGTCTTCTTCAATTCTTTATGCGACTATTTTCTGAGGACATAATGTATTATAAGGGTTCCAGGGAGTCTGATCATGTCGGAAATAGTGGAAAATTGTAGATAAATTGGGAAAGAAATAAAAAAATGGGTCTCGAAATCGATATTATCCTTTTTAGAAAATAGCAATATTTTATATTTAGACTTTTTATTGAAAGATTTTGCCATTTTTATTTAGAATCCGGTTCACTAGGTGTCACTATTTTGTCGCCGAGAAACTTGTCTGCGTACCCATCGATCATATTCGTGTGTATTTGTAGAAAAATGCTTCATTTCTGTGACGTTTTTACCGTATGCAAAGAATTAGCAAAGCTTAAGGAAAGTGTAAGCAAAGGAACTACATCTTCATAAATTCTTTTTGTGAATATCTTCTAAAGACATAATGTATTAGTTGACTAACCAGGAGCCTAATTATATCGGAAACGGTGCAAAACAGTAGATCAAATGAGAAAAAATTAAAAAATGGGTCCATATAATCCATAACATCTCTTATTAGAAATAACAGTCTTTTACATTTCTAGTATTGATTGAACAATTGTTCCCTTTATTTTTAGATTAATGTTCACTAGGAGGCACCATTGTGTATCCAGGGAATTAGTCTGCGTCCCTACGGGACATATTCGTGTGTATTTTTTTTAAAATGCTTCAATTCTGTGGTTTTTTCTCAATAAGCAAAGCATAAGCAAAACGCAAGCTAATTGTAAGCAAAGAAACAATATCTTCACAAATTCTTTTTGCGACTATTTTCTGAGGACATAATGTATTATTTGGGTTCCAGGGAGTCTAATGTCGGAAACAGTAGAAAATTGTAGATAAATTGGGAAAGAAATAAGAAAATGGGTCTCGAAATCGATATTATCCCCTTTAGAAAATAGCAATATTTTATATTTCGACTTTTATTGAAATATTTTGCCATTTTTATTTAGAATCCGATTCACTAAGCGTCACTATTTTGTCGCCAAGAAACTTGTCTGCGTACGCATGGGTCATATTCGTGTGTATTTGTCGAAAAATGCTTTATTTCTGTGGTGTTTTCTCAATAAGCAAAGCATAAGCCAAACGTAAGCAAATTGTAAGCAAAGGAACAATGTCTTCATAAATTCTTGTTGTAAATATTTTCTAGAGACATAATGTTTTATTTGACTAACCCGGAGCCTAATTATATCGGAAACGGTACAAAACAGTAGATCAATTGATAAAAAATTAAAAAAAGGGTCACTATAATCCCTAACATCTCTTATTGGAAATAGCAATCTTTTACATTTCTAATATTGATTGAACGATTGTTCCCTTTACTTTTAGATTAATGTTCACTAGGTGGCACCATTGTGTAGCCAGGGAATTAGTCTGCGTCCCTACGGGACATATTCGTGTGTATTTTTTTTTAAAATGCTTCATTTCTGTGGTGTTTTCTCAATAAGCAAAGCATAAGCAAAACGCAAGCAATTTGTAAGCAAAGAAACAATATCTTCATAAATTCACTTTGCGACTATTTTCTGAGGACATAATGTATTATTAGGGTTCCAGGGAGTCTAATCGTGTCGGAAATAGTGGAAAATTGTAGATAAATTGGGAAAGATTTAAGAAAATGGGTCTCGAATTTAATATTATCCCTTTCATAAAATAGTAATATTTTATATTTTTACATTTTATTGGAAGATTTTGCCTTTTATTTTTAAATTCCTGTTGACTTAGCGTCACTATTTTGTCGCCAAGGAATTTTTCTGCGTACCTATGGGTCATATTTGTGTGTATTTGTAGAAAAATGCTTCATTTCTGTGGTGTTTTCACCGTAAGCAAAGAATAAGCAAATCGTAAGGAAAGTGTAAGCAAAGGATCTACATCTTCATCAATTCTTTTTGTGAATATTTTCTCAAGACATAATGTATTAGTTGACTAACCCGGAGCCTATTTATATCGGAAACGGTGCAAAACAGTAGATCAAATGAGAAAAAAATAAAAAAATGGGTCCATATAATCCATAACATCTCTTATTGGAAATAGCAGTCTTTTACATTTCTAATATTGATTGAACGATTGTTCCCTTAATTTTTAGATTAATGTTCACTAGGAGGCACCATTGTGTAGCAAGGGAATTAGTCTGCGTCCCTACGGGACATATTCCTGTTTATTTTTTGAAAATGCTTCATTTCTGTGGTGTTTTCTCAATAAGCAAAGCATAAGCAAAACGCAAGCAAATTGTAAGAAAAGAAACAATATCTTCACAAATTCTTTTTGCGACTATTTTCTGAGGACATAATGAATTATTAGGGTTCCAGGGAGTCTAATGTCGGAAATAGTAGAAAATTGTAGATAAATTGGGAAAGAAATAAGAAAATGGGTCTCGAAATCGATATTATCCCTTTTAGAAAATAGCAATATTTTATATTTCGACTTTATTGAAAGATTTTGCCATTTTTATTTAGAATCCGATTCACTAAGCGTCACTATTTTGTCGCCAAGAAACTTGTCTGCGTACGCATGGGTCATATTCGTGTGTATTTGTCGAAAAATGCTTCATTTCTGTGGTGTTTTCTCAATAAGCAAAGCATAAGCCAAACGTAAGCAAATTGTAAGCAAAGGAACAATGTCTTCATAAATTCTTGTTGTAAATATTTTCTAGAGACATAATGTTTTTTTTGACTAACCCGGAGCCTAATTATATCGGAAACGGTACAAAACAGTAGATCAATTGATAAAAAATTAAAAAAAGGGTCACTATAATCCCTAACATCTCTTATTGGAAATAGGAATCTTTTACATTTCTAATATTGATTGAACGATTGTTCCCTTTACTTTTAGATTAATGTTCACTAGGAAGCACCATTGTGTAGCCAGGGAATTAGTCTGCGTTCCTACGGGACATATTCGTGTGTATTTTTTTTTAAAATGCTTCATTTCTGTGGTGTTTTCTCAATAAGCAAAGCATAAGCAAAACGCAAGCAATTTGTAAGCAAAGAAACAATATCTTCATAAATTCACTTTGCGACTATTTTCTGAGGACATAATGTATTATTAGGGTTCCAGGGAGTCTAATCGTGTCGGAAATAGTGGAAAATTGTAGATAAATTGGGAAAGATTTAAGAAAATGGGTCTCGAATTTAATATTATCCCTTTCATAAAATAGTAATATTTTATATTTTTACATTTTATTGGAAGATTTTGCCTTTTATTTTTAAATTCCTGTTGACTTAGCGTCACTATTTTGTCGCCAAGGAATTTTTCTGCGTACCTATGGGTCATATTTGTGTGTATTTGTAGAAAAATGCTTCATTTCTGTGGTGTTTTCACCGTAAGCAAAGAATAAGCAAATCGTAAGGAAAGTGTAAGCAAAGGATCTACATCTTCATCAATTCTTTTTGTGAATATTTTCTCAAGACATAATGTATTAGTTGACTAACCCGGAGCCTATTTATATCGGAAACGGTGCAAAACAGTAGATCAAATGAGAAAAAAATAAAAAAATGGGTCCATATAATCCATAACATCTCTTATTGGAAATAGCAGTCTTTTACATTTCTAATATTGATTGAACGATTGTTCCCTTAATTTTTAGATTAATGTTCACTAGGAGGCACCATTGTGTAGCAAGGGAATTAGTCTGCGTCCCTACGGGACATATTCCTGTTTATTTTTTGAAAATGCTTCATTTCTGTGGTGTTTTCTCAATAAGCAAAGCATAAGCAAAACGCAAGCAAATTGTAAGAAAAGAAACAATATCTTCACAAATTCTTTTTGCGACTATTTTCTGAGGACATAATGAATTATTAGGGTTCCAGGGAGTCTAATGTCGGAAATAGTAGAAAATTGTAGATAAATTGGGAAAGAAATAAGAAAATGGGTCTCGAAATCGATATTATCCCTTTTAGAAAATAGCAATATTTTATATTTCGACTTTATTGAAAGATTTTGCCATTTTTATTTAGAATCCGATTCACTAAGCGTCACTATTTTGTCGCCAAGAAACTTGTCTGCGTACGCATGGGTCATATTCGTGTGTATTTGTCGAAAAATGCTTCATTTCTGTGGTGTTTTCTCAATAAGCAAAGCATAAGCCAAACGTAAGCAAATTGTAAGCAAAGGAACAATGTCTTCATAAATTCTTGTTGTAAATATTTTCTAGAGACATAATGTTTTTTTTGACTAACCCGGAGCCTAATTATATCGGAAACGGTACAAAACAGTAGATCAATTGATAAAAAATTAAAAAAAGGGTCACTATAATCCCTAACATCTCTTATTGGAAATAGGAATCTTTTACATTTCTAATATTGATTGAACGATTGTTCCCTTTACTTTTAGATTAATGTTCACTAGGAAGCACCATTGTGTAGCCAGGGAATTAGTCTGCGTTCCTACGGGACATATTCGTGTGTATTTTTTTTTAAAATGCTTCATTTCTGTGGTGTTTTCTCAATAAGCAAAGCATAAGCAAAACGCAAGCAATTTGTAAGCAAAGAAACAATATCTTCATAAATTCACTTTGCGACTATTTTCTGAGGACATAATGTATTATTAGGGTTCCAGGGAGTCTAATCGTGTCGGAAATAGTGGAAAATTGTAGATAAATTGGGAAAGATTTAAGAAAATGGGTCTCGAATTTAATATTATCCCTTTCATAAAATAGTAATATTTTATATTTTTACATTTTATTGGAAGATTTTGCCTTTTATTTTTAAATTCCTGTTGACTTAGCGTCACTATTTTGTCGCCAAGGAATTTTTCTGCGTACCTATGGGTCATATTTGTGTGTATTTGTAGAAAAATGCTTCATTTCTGTGGTGTTTTCACCGTGAGCAAAGAATAAGCAAATCGTAAGGAAAGTGTAAGCAAAGGATCTACATCTTCATCAATTCTTTTTGTGAATATTTTCTCAAGACATAATGTATTAGTTGACTAACCCGGAGCCTATTTATATCGGAAACGGTGCAAAATAGTAGATCAAATGAGAAAAAAATAAAAAAATGGGTCCATATAATCCATAACATCTCTTATTGGGAATAGCAGTCTTTTACATTTCTAATATTGATTGAACGATTGTTCCCTTAATTTTTAGATTAATGTTCACTAGGAGGCACCATTGGGTAGCAAGGGAATTAGTCTGCGTCCCTACGGGACATATTCGTGTTTATTTTTTGAAAATGCTTCATTTCTGTGGTGTTTTCTCAATAAGCAAAGCATAAGCAAAACGCAAGCAAATTGTAAGAAAAGAAACAATATCTTCACAAATTCTTTTTGCGACTATTTTCTGAGGACATAATGAATTATTAGGGTTCCAGGGAGTCTAATGTCGGAAATAGTAGAAAATTGTAGATAAATTGGGAAAGAAATAAGAAAATGGGTTTCGAAATCGATATTATCCCTTTTAGAAAATAGCAATATTTTATATTTCGACTTTTTATTGAAAGTTTTGCCATTTTTATTTAGAATCCGATTCACTAAGCGTCACTATTTTGTCGCCAAGAGACTTGTCTGCGTACCCATGGGTCATATTCGTGTGTATTTGTAGAAAAATGCTTCATTTCTGTGGTGTTTTCTCAATAAGCAAAGCATAAGCCAAACGTAAGCAAATTGTAAGCAAAGGAACAATGTCTTCATAAATTCTTGTTGTAAATATTTTCTAGAGACATAATGTATTATTTGACTAACCCGGAGCCTTATTATATCGGAAACGGTGCAAAACAGTAGATCAAATGGGAAAAAATTTAAAACAATGGGTCTCGAATTTAATATTATCCCTTTCATAAAAAAGTCATATTTCATATTTTTACATTAATTGAAAGATTTTGCCTTTTATTTTTAGATTCCTGTTCACTAAGCGTCGCTATTTTGTCGCCAAGGAACTTGTCTGCGTACCCATGGGTCATATTTATGTGTATTTGTAGAAAAATGCTTCATTTCTGTGGTGTTTTCTCAATAAGCAAAGCATAAGCAAAACGCAAGCAATTTTTAAGCAAAGAAACAATATCTTCATAAATTCGTTTTGCGACTATTTTCTGAGGACATAATGAATTATTAGGGTTCCAGGGAGTCTAGTCATGTCGGAAATAGTGAAAAATTGTAGATAAATTGGGAAAGAACTAAGAAAATGGGTTTCGTAATCGATATTGTCCCTTTTAGAAAATAGCAATATTTTAAATTTCGACCTTTATTGAAAGATTTTGCCATTTTTATTTAGAATCCGGTTCACTAAGCGTCACTATTTTGTCGCCAAGAAACTTGTCTGCGTACCCATGGGTCATATTCGTGTGTATTTGTAGAAAAATGCTTCATTTCTGTGGTGTTTTCACCGTAAGCAAAGTATAAGCAAAGCGTAAGGATAGTGTAAGCAAAGGAACTACATCTTCATAAATTCTTTTTTGTGAATATTTTCTCAAGACATAATGTATTAGTTGACTAACCAGGAGCCTAATTATAACGGAAACGGTGCAAAACAGTAGATCAAATGAGAAAAAAATTAAAAAATGGGTCCCTATAATCCATAATATATTTTATTGGAAATAGCAGTCTTTTACATTTCTAATATTGATTGAACGATTATGCCCTTTATTTTTAGATTAATGTTCACTAGGAGGCACCATTGTGTAGCCAGGGAATTAGTCTGCGTCCCTACGGGACATATTCGTGTGTATTTTTTTAAAAATGCTTCATTTCTGTGGTGTTTTCTCAATAAGCAAAGCATAAGCAAAACGCTAGCAAATTGTAAGCAAAGGAACAATGTCTTCTTAAATTCTTTTTGCAACTATTTTCTGAGGACATAATGTATTATTAGGCTTCCAGGGAGTCTAATCATGTCAAAAATAGTGGAAAATTGTAGAAAAATTGGGAAAGAAATAAGAAAATGGGTCTCGAAATCGATATTATCCCTTTCAGAAAATAGCAATATTTTATATTTGGACTTTTCATTGAAAGATTTTACTATTTTTATTTAGAATCCGGTTCACTAAGCATCACGGTTTTGTCGCAAAGAAACTTGTCTCCGTACCCATGTGTCATATTCGTGTGTATTTGTAGAAAAATGCTTCATTTCTGTGGTGTTTCCTCAATAAGCAAAGCATAAGCAAAACGTAAGCAAATTGTAAGTAAAGGAACAATGTCTTCATAAATTCTTTTTGTGAATATTTTCTGGAGACATAATGTATTATTTGACTAACCCGGAGCCTAATTATATCGGAAACGGTGCAAAACAGTAGATCAAATGAGAAAAAAATAAAAAATGGGTCGCTATAATCCCTAACGTCTATTATTGGAAATAGCAGTCTTTTACATTTTTAATATGGATTGAACGATTGTTCCCTTTACTTTTAGATTAATGTTCACTAGGAGGCACCATTGTGTATCCAGGGAATTAATCTGCGTCCCTACGGGACATATTCGTGTGTATTTTTTTAAAAATGCTTCATTTCTGTGGTGTTTTCTCAATAAGCAAAGCATAAGCAAAACGCAAGCAAATTGTAAGCAAGGGAACAATGTCTTCTTAAATTCTTTTTGCAACTATTTTCTGAGGACATAATGTATTAATAGGCTTCCAGAGAGTCTAATCATGTCGGAAGTAGTGGAAAATTGTAGATAAATTGGGAAAGAAATAAGAAAATTGGTCTCCAAATCGATATTATCCCTTTCAGAAAATAGCAATATTTCATATTTCGACTTTTCATTGAAAGATTTTGCCATTTTTATTGAGAATCCGGTTGACTTAGCGTCACTATTTTGTCGCCAAGAAACTTGTCTGCGTACCCATGGGTCATATTCGTGTGTATTTGTAGAAAATGCTTCATTTCTGTGGTGTTTTCTCAATAAGCAAAGCATAAGCAAAACTTAAGGAAATTGTAAGCAAAGGAACAATGTCTTCATAAATTCTTTTTGTAAATATTTTCTAGAGACATAATGTATTAGTTGACTAACAAAGAGCCTAATTATATCGGAAACGGTGCAAAGCAGTAGATCAAATGAGAAAAAAATAAACAATGGGTCGCTATAATCCCTAACATCTCTTATTGGAAATAGCTGTCTTTTACATTTTTAATATGGATTGACGGATTGTTCACTTTACTTTTAGATTAATGTTCACTAGGAGGCACCATTGTGTAGGAAGGGAATTAGCCTGCGTCCCTACGGGACATATTCGTGTGTATTTTTTGAAAATGCTTCATTTCTGTGGTGTTTTCTCAATAACCAAAGCGTAAGCAAAACGCAAGCAAATTGTAGGGTAAGAAACAATATCTACATAAATTCTTTTTGCGACTATTTTCTGAGGACATAATGTACTATTCGGGTTCCAGGGAGTCTAATCATGTCGGAAATAGTGTAAATTGTAGATAAATTGGGAAGGAAATAAGAAAATGGGTCTCAAATTTAATATTATCCCTTTCATAAAATAGTAATATTTCATATTTTTAGATTTTATTGAAAGATTTTGCCTTTTATTTTTAGATTCCTGTTCACTTAGCGTCGCTATTTTGTCGCCAAGGAACTTGTCTGCGTACCCATGGGTCATATTCGTGTGTATTTGTAGAAAAATGCTTCATTTCTGTGGTGTTTTCTCAATAAGCAAAGCATAAGCAAAACGCAAGCAATTTTTAAGCAAAGAAACAATATCTTCATAAATTCTTTTTGCGACTATTTTCTGAGGACATAATGAATTATTAGGGTTCCAGGGAGTCTAATCATGTCGGAAATAGTAGAAAATTGTTGATAAATTGAGAAAGAATTAAGAAAATGGGTCTCGGAATCGATATTGTCCCTTTTAGAAAATAGCAATATTTTTAATTTCGACTTTTTATTGAAAAATTTTGCCATTTTTATTTAGAATCCGGTTCACTAAGCGTCACTATTTTGTCGCCAAGAAACTTGTCTGCGTACCCATGGGTCATATTCGTGTGTATTTGTAGAAATATGCTTCATTTCTTTAGTGTTTTCACCGTAAGCAAAGAATAAGCAAAGCGTAAGGAAAGTGTAAGCAAAGGAACTACATCTTCATAAATTCTTTTTGTGAATATTTTCTCAAGACATAATGTATTAGTTGACTAACCAGGAGCCAAATTATATCGGAAACGGTGCAAAACAGTAGATCAAATGAGAAAAAAAATAAAAAATGGCTCCCTATAATCCCTAACATCTCTTATTGGAAATAGCAGTCTTTTACATTTCTAATATTGATTGAACGATTGTTCCCTTTACTTTTAGAATAATGTTCACTAGGAGGCACCATTGTGTAGGAAGGGAATTAGCCTGCGTCCCTACGGGACATATTCGTGTGTATTTTTTGAAAATGCTTCATTTCTGTGGTGTTTTCTCAATAACCAAAGCGTAAGCAAAACGCAAGCAAATTGTAGGGTAAGAAACAATATCTTCATAAATTCTTTTTGCGACTATTTTCTGAGGACATAATGTACTATTCGGGTTCCAGGGAGTCTAATCATGTCGGAAATAGTGTAAATTGTAGATAAATTGGAAAGGAAATAAGAAAATGGGTCTCAAATTTAATATTATCCCTTTCATAAAATAGTAATATTTCATATTTTTACATTTTATTGAAAGATTTTGCCTTTTATTTTTAGATTCCTGTTCACTTAGCGTCGCTATTTTGTCGCCAAGGAACTTGTCTGCGTACCCATGGGTCATATTCGTGTGTATTTGTAGAAAAATGCTTCATTTCTGTGGTGTTTTCTCAATAAGCAAAGCATAAGCAAAACGCAAGCAATTTTTAAGCAAAGAAACAATATCTTCATAAATTCTTTTTGCGACTATTTTCTGAGGACATAATGAATTATTAGGGTTCCAGGGAGTCTAATCATGTCGGAAATAGTGGAAAATTGTAGATAAATTGGGAAAGAATTAAGAAAATGGGTCTCGGAATCGATATTGTCCCTTTTAGAAAATAGCAATATTTTAAATTTCGACTTTTTATTGAAAAATTTTGCCATTTTTATTTAGAATCCGGTTCACTAAGCGTCACTTTTTTGTCGCCAAGAAACTTGTCTGCGTACCCATGGGTCATATTCGTGTGTATTTGTAGAAATATGCTTCATTTCTGTGGTGTTTCCTCAAGCAAAGCATAAGCAAAACTTAAGCAAATTGTAAGCAAAGGAACAATGTCTTCATAAATTCTTTTTGTAAATATTTTCTAGAGACATAATGTATTAGTTGACTAACAAGGAGCCTAATTATATCGGAAACGGTGCAAAGCAGTAGATCAAATGAGAAAAAAATAAACAATGGGTCGCTATAATCCCTAACATCTCTTATTGGAAATAGCAGTCTTTTACATTTTTAATATGGATTGACGGATTGTTCACTTTATTTTTAGATTAATGTTCACTAGGAGGCACCATTGTGTAGGAAGGGAATTAGCCTGCGTCCCTACGGGACATATTCGTGTGTATTTTTTGAAAATGCTTCATTTCTGTGGTGTTTTCTCAATAACCAAAGCGTAAGCAAAACGCAAGCAAATTGTAGGGTAAGAAACAATATCTTCATAAATTCTTTTTTGCGACTATTTTCTGAGGACATAATGTACTATTCGGGTTCCAGGGAGTCTAATCATGTCGGAAATAGTGTAAATTGTAGATAAATTGGGAAGGAAATTAGAAAATGGGTCTCAAATTTAATATTATCCCTTTCATAAAATAGTAATATTTCATATTTTTACATTTTATTGAAAGATTTTGCCTTTTATTTTTAGATTCCTGTTCACTTAGCGTCGCTATTTTGTCGCCAAGGAACTTGTCTGCGTACCCATGGGTCATATTCGTGTGTATTTGTAGAAAAATGCTTCATTTCTGTGGTGTTTTCTCAATAAGCAAAGCATAAGCAAAACGCAAGCAATTTTTAAGCAAAGAAACAATATCTTCATAAATTCTTTTTGCGACTATTTTCTGAGGACATAATGAATTATTAGGGTTCCAGGGAGTCTAATCATGTCGGAAATAGTGGAAAATTGTAGATAAATTGGGAAAGAATTAAGAAAATGGGTCTCGGAATCGATATTGTCCCTTTTAGAAAATAGCAATATTTTAAATTTCGACTTTTTATTGAAAAATTTTGCCATTTTTATTTAGAATCCGGTTCACTAAGCGTCACTTTTTTGTCGCCAAGAAACTTGTCTGCGTACCCATGGGTCATATTCGTGTGTATTTGTAGAAATATGCTTCATTTCTGTGGTGTTTCCTCAAGCAAAGCATAAGCAAAACTTAAGCAAATTGTAAGCAAAGGAACAATGTCTTCATAAATTCTTTTTGTAAATATTTTCTAGAGACATAATGTATTAGTTGACTAACAAGGAGCCTAATTATATCGGAAACGGTGCAAAGCAGTAGATCAAATGAGAAAAAAATAAACAATGGGTCGCTATAATCCCTAACATCTCTTATTGGAAATAGCAGTCTTTTACATTTTTAATATGGATTGACGGATTGTTCACTTTACTTTTAGATTAATGTTCACTAGGAGGCACCATTGTGTAGGAAGGGAATTAGCCTGCGTCCCTACGGGACATATTCGTGTGTATTTTTTGAAAATGCTTCATTTCTGTGGTGTTTTCTCAATAACCAAAGCGTAAGCAAAACGCAAGCAAATTGTAGGGTAAGAAACAATATCTTCATAAATTCTTTTTTGCGACTATTTTCTGAGGACATAATGTACTATTCGGGTTCCAGGGAGTCTAATCATGTCGGAAATAGTGTAAATTGTAGATAAATTGGGAAGGAAATTAGAAAATGGGTCTCAAATTTAATATTATCCCTTTCATAAAATAGTAATATTTCATATTTTTACATTTTATTGAAAGATTTTGCCTTTTATTTTTAGATTCCTGTTCACTTAGCGTCGCTATTTTGTCGCCAAGGAACTTGTCTGCGTACCCATGGGTCATATTCGTGTGTATTTGTAGAAAAATGCTTCATTTCTGTGGTGTTTTCTCAATAAGCAAAGCATAAGCAAAACGCAAGCAATTTTTAAGCAAAGAAACAATATCTTCATAAATTCTTTTTGCGACTATTTTCTGAGGACATAATGAATTATTAGGGTTCCAGGGAGTCTAATCATGTCGGAAATAGTGGAAAATTGTAGATAAATTGGGAAAGAATTAAGAAAATGGGTCTCGGAATCGATATTGTCCCTTTTAGAAAATAGCAATATTTTAAATTTCGACTTTTTATTGAAAAATTTTGCCATTTTTATTTAGAATCCGGTTCACTAAGCGTCACTTTTTTGTCGCCAAGAAACTTGTCTGCGTACCCATGGGTCATATTCGTGTGTATTTGTAGAAATATGCTTCATTTCTGTGGTGTTTCCTCAAGCAAAGCATAAGCAAAACTTAAGCAAATTGTAAGCAAAGGAACAATGTCTTCATAAATTCTTTTTGTAAATATTTTCTAGAGACATAATGTATTAGTTGACTAACAAGGAGCCTAATTATATCGGAAACGGTGCAAAGCAGTAGATCAAATGAGAAAAAAATAAACAATGGGTCGCTATAATCCCTAACATCTCTTATTGGAAATAGCAGTCTTTTACATTTTTAATATGGATTGACGGATTGTTCACTTTATTTTTAGATTAATGTTCACTAGGAGGCACCATTGTGTAGGAAGGGAATTAGCCTGCGTCCCTACGGGACATATTCGTGTGTATTTTTTGAAAATGCTTCATTTCTGTGGTGTTTTCTCAATAACCAAAGCGTAAGCAAAACGCAAGCAAATTGTAGGGTAAGAAACAATATCTTCATAAATTCTTTTTTGCGACTATTTTCTGAGGACATAATGTACTATTCGGGTTCCAGGGAGTCTAATCATGTCGGAAATAGTGTAAATTGTAGATAAATTGGGAAGGAAATTAGAAAATGGGTCTCAAATTTAATATTATCCCTTTCATAAAATAGTAATATTTCATATTTTTACATTTTATTGAAAGATTTTGCCTTTTATTTTTAGATTCCTGTTCACTTAGCGTCGCTATTTTGTCGCCAAGGAACTTGTCTGCGTACCCATGGGTCATATTCGTGTGTATTTGTAGAAAAATGCTTCATTTCTGTGGTGTTTTCTCAATAAGCAAAGCATAAGCAAAACGCAAGCAATTTTTAAGCAAAGAAACAATATCTTCATAAATTCTTTTTGCGACTATTTTCTGAGGACATAATGAATTATTAGGGTTCCAGGGAGTCTAATCATGTCGGAAATAGTGGAAAATTGTAGATAAATTGGGAAAGAATTAAGAAAATGGGTCTCGGAATCGATATTGTCCCTTTTAGAAAATAGCAATATTTTAAATTTCGACTTTTTATTGAAAAATTTTGCCATTTTTATTTAGAATCCGGTTCACTAAGCGTCACTTTTTTGTCGCCAAGAAACTTGTCTGCGTACCCATGGGTCATATTCGTGTGTATTTGTAGAAATATGCTTCATTTCTGTGGTGTTTCCTCAAGCAAAGCATAAGCAAAACTTAAGCAAATTGTAAGCAAAGGAACAATGTCTTCATAAATTCTTTTTGTAAATATTTTCTAGAGACATAATGTATTAGTTGACTAACAAGGAGCCTAATTATATCGGAAACGGTGCAAAGCAGTAGATCAAATGAGAAAAAAATAAACAATGGGTCGCTATAATCCCTAACATCTCTTATTGGAAATAGCAGTCTTTTACATTTTTAATATGGATTGACGGATTGTTCACTTTACTTTTAGATTAATGTTCACTAGGAGGCACCATTGTGTAGGAAGGGAATTAGCCTGCGTCCCTACGGGACATATTCGTGTGTATTTTTTGAAAATGCTTCATTTCTGTGGTGTTTTCTCAATAACCAAAGCGTAAGCAAAACGCAAGCAAATTGTAGGGTAAGAAACAATATCTTCATAAATTCTTTTTTGCGACTATTTTCTGAGGACATAATGTACTATTCGGGTTCCAGGGAGTCTAATCATGTCGGAAATAGTGTAAATTGTAGATAAATTGGGAAGGAAATTAGAAAATGGGTCTCAAATTTAATATTATCCCTTTCATAAAATAGTAATATTTCATATTTTTACATTTTATTGAAAGATTTTGCCTTTTATTTTTAGATTCCTGTTCACTTAGCGTCGCTATTTTGTCGCCAAGGAACTTGTCTGCGTACCCATGGGTCATATTCGTGTGTATTTGTAGAAAAATGCTTCATTTCTGTGGAGTTTTCTCAATAAGCAAATCATTAGCAAAACGCAAGCAATTTTTAAGCAAAGAAACAATATCTTCATAAATTCTTTTTGCGACTATTTTCTGAGGACATAATGAATTATTAGGGTTCCAGGGAGTCTAATCATATCGGAAATAGTGGAAAATTGTAGATAAATTGGGAAAGAATTAAGAAAATGGGTCTCGGAATCGATATTGTCCCTTTTAGAAAATAGCAATATTTTAAATTTCGACTTTTATTGAAAAATTTTGCCATTTTTATTTAGAATCCGGTTCACTAAGCGTCACTATTTTGTCGCCAAGAAACTTGTCTGCGTACCCATGGGTCATATTCGTGTGTATTTGTAGAAATATGCTTCATTTCTTTAGTGTTTTCACCGTAAGCAAAGAATAAGCAAAGCGTAAGGAAAGTGTAAGCAAAGGAACTACATCTTCATAAATTCTTTTTGTGAATAATTTCTCAAGACATAATGTATTAGTTGACTAACCAGGAGCCAAATTATATCGGAAACGGTGCAAAACAGTAGATCAAATGAGAAAAAATTTAAAACAATGGGTCTCGAATTTAATATTATCCCTTTCATAAAATAGTAATATTTCATATTTTTACATTTATTGAAAGATTTTGCCTTTTATTTTTAGATTCCTGTTCACTTAGCGTCGCTATTTTGTCGCCAAGGAACTTGTCTGCGTACCCATGGGTCATATTCGTGTGTATTTGTAGAAAAATGCTTCATTTCTGTGGTGTTTTCTCAATAAGCAAAGCATAAGCATAACGCAAGCAATTTTTAAGCAAAATAGGCAAAACATAAGCAAAACGCAAGCAAATTGTAAGCAAAGGAACAATGTCTTCTTAAATTCTTTTTGCAACTATTTCCTGAGGACATAATGTATTATTAGGCTTCCAGGGAGTCTAATCATGTCAAAAATAGTAGAAAATTGTAGATAAATTGGGAAAGAAATAAGAAAATGGGTCTCGAAATCGATATTATCCCTTTCAGAAAATAGCAATATTTCATATTTTGACTTTTCATTGAAAGATTTTACCATTTTTATTTAGAATCCGGTTCACTAAGCATCACTGCTTTGTCGCCAAGAAACTTGTCTCCGTACCCATGGGTCATATTCGTGTGTATTTGTAGAAAAATGCTTCATTTCTGTGGTGTTTTCTTAATAAGCAAAGCATAAACAAAACGTAAGCAAATTGTAAGTAAAGTAACAATGTCTTCATAAATTCTTTTTGTAAATATTTTCTGGAGACATACTGTATAATTTGACTAACCCGGAGCCTAATTATATCGGAAACGGTGCAAAACAGTAGATCAAATGAGAAAAAAATAAAAAATGGGTCCCTATAACCCATAATATCTCTTATTGGAAATAGCAGTCTTTTACATTTCTAATATTGATTGAACGATAGTGCCCTTTATTTTTAGATTAATGTTCACTAGAAGGGACCATTGTGTAGCCAGAGAATTAGTCTGCGTCCCTACGGGACATATTCGTGTGTATTTTTTTTAAAATGCTTCATTTCTGTGGTGTTTTCTCAATAAGCAAAGCATAAGCAAAACGCAAGCAAATTGTAAGCAAAGGAAAAATGTCTTCAAAAATTCTTTTTGCGACTATTTTCTGAGGATATAATGAATTATTCGGGTTCCAGGGAGTCTAACCATGTCGGAAATAGTAGAAAATTGTAGATAACTTGGGAAAGAATTAAGAAAATGGGTCTCGTAATCGATATTGTCCCTTTTAGAAAATTAGCAATATTTTATATTTCGACATTTTATTGAAAGATTTTGCCATTTTTATTTAGAATCCGGTTCACTAAGCGTCACTTTTTTGTCGCCAAGTATCTTGTCTGCGTACCCATGGGTCATATTCGAGTGTATTTGTAGAAAAATGCTTCATTTCTGTGGTGTTTTCAGCGTAAGCAAAGAATAAGCAAAGCGTAAGGAAAGTGTAAGCAAAGGAACTACATCTTCATAAATTCTTTTTGTGAATATTTTCTCAAGACATAATGAATTAGTTGACTAACCAGGAGCCTAATTATATCGGAAACGGTGCAAAACAGTAGATCAAATGAGAAAAAATTAAAAAATGGGTCCCTATAATCCATAATATCTCTTTTTGGAAATAGCAGTCTTTTACATTTCTAATATTGATTGAACGATGGTGCCCTTTATTTTTAGATTAATGTTCACTAGGAGGCACCATTGTGTAGCCAGGGAATTAGTCTGCGTCCCTACGGGACATATTCGTGTGTATTTTTTTAAAAATGCTTCATTTCTGTGGTGTTTTCTCAATAGGCAAAACATAAGCAAAACGCAAGCAAATTGTAAGCAAAGGAACAATGTCTTCTTAAATTCTTTTTGCAACTATTTCCTGAGGACATAATGTATTATTAGGCTTCCAGGGAGTCTAATCATGTCGGAAGTAGTGGAAAATTGTAGATAAATTGGGAAAGAAATAAGAAAATGGGTCTCGAAATCGATATTATCCCTTTCAGAAAAAAGCAATATTTCATATTTCGACTTTTCATTGAAAGATTTTGCCATTTTTATTTAGAATCCGGTTGACTTAGCGTCACTATTTTGTCGCCAAGAAACTTGTCTGCGTACCCATGAGTCATATTCGTGTGTGTTTGTAGAAAAATGCTTCATTTCTGTGGTGTTTTCTCAATAAGCAATGCATAAGCAAAACTTAAGCAAATTGTAAGCAAAGGAACAATGTCTTCTTAAATTCTTTTTGTAAATATTTTTTCAAGACATAATGTATTAGTTGACAAACCAGGAGCCTAATTATATCGGAAACGGTGCAAAACAGTAGATCAAATGAGAAAAAATTAAAAAATGGGTACCAATAATCCATAATATCTCTCATTTGAAAATAGCAGTCTTTTACATTTCTAATATTGATTGAACGATTGTGCCCTTTATTTTTAGATTAATGTTCCTTAGGAGGCACCATTGTGTAGCCAGGAAATTAGTATGCGTCCCTACGGGACATATTCGTGTGTATTTTTTTAAAAATGCTTCATTTCTGTGGTGTTTTCTCAATAAGCAAAGCATAAGCAAAACGCTAGCAAATTGTAGGCAAAGGAACAATGTCTTCTTAAATTCTTTTTGCAACTATTTTCTGAGGACATAATGTATTATTAGGCTTCCAGGATGTCTTATCATGTCAAAAATAGTAGAAAATTGTAGATACATTGGGAAAGAAATAAGAAAATGGGTCTCGAAATCGATATTATCCCTTTCAGAAAATAGCAATATTTCAAATTTGGACTTTTCATTGAAAGATTTTACCATTTTTATTTAGAATCCGGTTCACTAAGCATCACTGCTTTGTCGCCAAGAAACTTGTCTCCGTACCCATGGGTCATATTCGTGTGTATTTGTAGAAAAATGCTTCATTTCTGTGGTGTTTTCTTAATAAGCAAAGCATAAGCAAAACGTAAGCAAATTGTAAGTAAAGGAACTACATCTTCATAAATTCTTTTTGTAAATATTTTCTGGAGACATAATGTATAATTTGACTAACCCGGAGCCTAATTATATCGGAAACGGTGCAAAACAGTAGATCAAATGAGAAAAAAATAAAAAATGGGTCCCTATAACCCATAATATCTCTTATTGGAAATAGCAGTCTTTTACATTTCTAATATTGATTGAACGATAGTGCCCTTTATTTTTAGATTAATGTTCACTAGAAGGGACCATTGTGTAGCCATAGAATTATTATGGCGTATAAGGAACTCCTCTGCACGTGGCTTTACCTGGAGAAGTAATACTCCTATTATACAACGAAGACTAGACTTTATTCTTATTTCTAGCGAACTTAATGCACATGTTCGCCATGTACAAATTTTGCCAGCCATAATTTCGGATCATTCAGCGGTGAGATGTACAATTAAATCACTTCATTATAATAAACATGGTCCTTCCTTTTGGAAGTTTAATGTTTCACTGCTGAATGACACTCTTTATGTCCAAGAGCTCAAAGATCACATAATACAATGGAAACAATATTATGATTTTTACAAGAAAGAGAAAGAATGGTGGGAGTTTTTAAAATTTATGATCAGAGATTTTACTATTCGTTTTTCTAAAAAGAAATTGCAAGAGGAGAGAGCCGAAGTACAGCATTTGGAAAAATTACTATCACAAGTAGAAACTAAAATTTCAGCAAACCAGTCAGAGAGTACAATGGAATATGAAAATTATCGACGAAAAATTGAGAAATATTATGATCGTATTATAGAAGGCAACATAATTAGATCTAGGGTTAAATGGTATGAGGAAGGGGAACGAAATACAAAATATTTTATTAATTTGGAAAAAATGAATAAAAAGAAGTCTACAATCAGAAAGCTATTGATAAATGGAGAGGAAAAAACTGATCAAAAAGATATAACAAATGAACTTAGACGATTTTATAAAGAAATGTATTCGCGAAAAAGTAAAATTACACGAATGGATTGTATGCATTTCTTATCTAACCTTAACATCACACGTTTAACGGAAATCGATTCAGCGAGCTGTGACGGGGAGATAACAAAATCTGAAGTTTTAAAGGCTTTACACTGCATGAAAAATAATAAGACACCAGGAAATGATGGCCTGCCAAAAGAATTCTATATTACTTTCTTTGACATTTTAGGTGACGATTTGGTTAGGTGTTTGAATAAGTGTTTTGAAGAAGGAATATTAACTAATAGTCAAAGACAATCAGTTGTAACATTAATAGAAAAAACAGGCAAAGATAATCGTATATTAACATCATGGAGACCCATAAGTCTGTTGAATGTAGATTGTAAGATACTAAGTAAAATTTTAGCCGGCCGGATGAAAGTTTTTCTTCCAAAATTAATAGCGGATGACCAAACTGCTTTCGTCCAGGGAAGAAATATTAGTGACACAACGAGACTGATAAGTGACGTAATAGAACATTGTAAAATAGAAAACAAGTCAGGGATCTTATTTGCAGTAGACTTCGCAGCAGCTTTTGATTCTATAGATCATACTTATTTATTTACAGTACTTGAAAAATTTGGATTTGGTGAAAATTTCATCAGATGGGTAAAAATTCTACATTATGATATCGAGAGTTGTATTATTAATAATGGTTATTCCACAGAGTATCTCAAAGTTGCCACAGGTACAAGGCAGGGCGATCCGTTGGCCCCATATCTTTTCGTATTAGCAATCGAGATTTTAGCTACAATGATTCGTAACAATAGTAGGATCAGCGGTATAAACATTAATGGTGTTGAAATTAAGCAAGCGATATTTGCAGATGATACCACCTACTTTCTGAGAGATATCGCTTCAATGAAAGAAGTATGTAATGTTATTGATAAATTCGGAGCCATATCATCGCTGTATATAAATCTGGGAAAATGTGAAGCAGCATTGCTTGGAAATCCGTCTATGACTGAATTATTGGATCACATAAAATGGATCAACCTTAAGAATAAGGCAATTAAGATATTGGGAATCTCATTTACGTATGATAAGCAACTGTCATATACACTTAATTTTAATGGTATTTTAGAGAAAATAAAGACCCTTTTTAATATTTGGAAACAACGAAACATGACATTTTTCGGCAGAAATACAATAATTAAATCATTAGGCATATCCAAAATATTGTACATAACAAACGTGCTGGAACCTCCTAGAGAATTTATAAAACTTGTTAAAAGTTGTATTGTGGACTTTATATGGTACGGCAGAAAACCCAAAATTAAATATGAAGTTATGATAAACTGTCAGAGAGAAGGAGGTATTGGACTACCGGATGTGGCATCGATAGTGGCATGTCAAAGATTAATGTGGATGATAAAATTTATAAACGCTGGAGATGCCAAATATACTGCTGTGCCGAATTTGTATCTTAAGCAAATTGGTGGGGTAAAGAATATTACAGCAAATCTGGATACCAGACGTATTGGTGACGATATTCCTGATTTCTATAAAAAATGCTTGAACGTATGGTCATTATATATGTCTGGTGAACCAAGTAACCCAGAAATAATGTTGTACCAAAGCGTGTGGAACAATAAATTTATAAAGATAGGAGGTAATTCTGTATATATGAAACATTTTGATGCAAAACGTGTGAAGTATGTACATGATCTTTATAATACCAGCGGGAAAAAGAAAAGACTGGATGAAATTGTACCTCCGGATACTAATGAATACAAAATTTACTATGTACACTGGTTGTCCTTGATACATGCTATCCCGCAGAAGTGGCATGATTGTATTCGTACATTTGCAATGCAAGATAACTGTAGCCAGTTTTCTGAAAATATTAATTATGTTTCATTTAAAGATGTAATACTAAATACGAATAAAGTGTCTTTCAAAGAGTTGTACAAAAGAATAATTCAGAGTAAAAAATCTGAGCCTTCAGCCAAAGTAAAATTACAGTCCAGATTAAGATGTTTTGATTGGGAACAATCTGTTGCAAAGCTATATTCTATTACACTGGATATGCGTTTCCGTGAATTTCAGTTTAAATTGTTGCATAACGTTTTAGCAACAAGGGATAAGCTATACCTGTGGAAAGTAACTGATAATAAGCGATGTAATTACTGTTTTGTTGAGAAGGAAACAGTTGAACACTTATTATGTCAGTGTCATATTTCAATAACATTTTATCTGCATATAAAAACTTTTGTCAAGAGAGCTAATATCCATATGCCAGATCTAAACAAAGAGGTTATATACATGGTTGTGGGGAAACATGAACCGGTAATTATCGACATGTTATTATTAATTTATAAATATTTGGTATACAGAAATCGGATATTTCAGGTGATCCCTACCCTGGTACAGTTTGTGAATTGTTTAAAAAATACAGAATTGTTAGAAAGAAAGATTGCTGAGAAAAAACACACTTTGAATGTACATGAGAAAAAATGGAAGGAGTGTCTTACCTTGTTAAGATATTAATAACTCCTGGTCATTATAACTGTGTTGGTAACTCACAAATGTTATATGTATTTTATGCACAGATTCACATACATTGGTATATTTGTTAACTGTTACAGATTTTACTGCATTGTACTAGTTTTTGGAGATGTTGTTTAGGCTTGTTTATTGCCACTATATTGTAATTAAACAAATTTTTCAATTAAAATATATAAATGGTGTCGATGATGAAAATATGTAGAGGAAGGAAAATATGTGAAGTATTGACTGAAACATCATAAAGAAGGAGAAAAGAAAAAAAAAAAAAAAAAAAAAAGAATTAGTCTGCGTCCCTACGGGACATATTCGTGTGTATTTTTTTAAAAATGCTTCATTTCTGTGGTGTTTTCTCAATAAGCAAAGCATAAGCAAAACGCAAGCAAATTGTAAGCAAAGGAACAATGTCTTCATAAATTCTTTTTGTAAATATTTTCTAGAGACATAATGTATTAGTTGACTAACCAGGAGCCTAATTATATCGGAAACGGTGCAAAACAGTAGATCAAATGAGAAAAAAATAAAAAATGGGTCGCTATAATCCCTAACGTCTATTATTGGAAATAGCAGTCTTTTACATTTTTAATATGGATTGAACGATTGTTCCCTTTACTTTTAGATTAATGTTCACTAGGAGGCACCATTGTGTATCCAGGGAATTAGTCTGCGTCCCTACGGGACATATTCGTGTGTATTTTTTGAAAATGCTTCATTTCTGTGGTGTTTTCTCAATAAGCAAAGCATAAGCAAAACGCAAGCAAATTGTAAGCAAAGGAACAATGTCTTCTTCAATTATTTATGCGACTATTTTCTGAGGACATAATGTATTATAAGGGTTCCAGGGAGTCTGATCATGTCGGAAATAGTGGAAAATTGTAGATAAATTGGGAAAGAAATAAGAAAATGGGTCTCGAAATCGATATTATCCCTTTTAGAAAATAGCAATATTTTATATTTAGACTTTTTATTGAAAGATTTTGCCATTTTTATTTAGAATCCGGTTCACTAGGTGTCACTATTTTGTCGCCGAGAAACTTGTCTGCGTACCCATGGATCATATTCGTGTGTATTTGTAGAAAAATGCTTCATTTCTGTGACTTTTTACCGTATGCAAAGAATAAGCAAAGCTTAAGGAAAGTGTAAGCAAAGGAACTACATCTTCATAAATTCTTTTTGTGAATATCTTCTAAAGACATAATGTATTAGTTGACTAACCAGGAGCCTAATTATATCGGAAACGGTGCAAAACAGTAGATCAAATGAGAAAAAATTAAAAAATGGGTCCCTATAATCCATGATATCTCTTATTGGAAATAGCAGTCTTTTACATTTCTCATATTGATTGAACGATTGTGCCTTTTATTTTTAGATTAATGTTCACTATGAGGAACCATTGTGTAGCAAAGGAATTAGTCTGCGTCCTTACTGGACATAGTTGTGTGTATTTTTTTTAAATGCTTCATTTCTGTGGCGTTTTCTCAATAAGCATAGCATAGGCAAAAAGCAGGCAATTTGTAAGCAAAGAAACAATATCTTCATAAATTCTTTTTTCGACTATTTTCTGAGGACATAATGTATTATTAGGGTTCCAGGGGGTCTATTCATGTCGGAAATAGTGGAAAATTGTAGATAAATTGGGAAAGAAATAAGAAAATGGGTCTCGAAATCGATATTATCCCTTTTAAAAAATAGCAATATTTTATATTTATACTTTTTATTGAAAGATTTTGCTTTTTTATTTAGAATCAGGTTCACTAAGCGTCACTATTTTGTCTCCAAGATGTCTGCGTACCGAAAGGGCATATTCGTGTGTATTTGTGGAAAAATGCTTCATTTCTGTGGTGTTTTTACCGAAAGCAAAGAATAAGCAAAGCTTAATGAAAGTGTAAGCAAAGGAACCAAATCTTCATAAATTCTTTTTGTGAATATCTTCTAAAGACATAATGTATTAGTTGACTAACCAGGAGCCTAATTATATCGGAAACGGTGCAAAACAGTAGATCAAATGAGAAAAAATTAAAAAATGGGTCCATATAATCCATAACATCTCTTATTAGAAATAACAGTCTTTTACATTTCTAGTATTGATTGAACAATTGTTCCCTTTATTTTTAGATTAATGTTCACTAGGAGGCACCATTGTGTATTCAGGGAATTAGTCTGCGTCCCTACGGGACATATTCGTGTGTATTTTTTGAAAATGCTTCATTTCTGTGGTGTTTTCTCAATAAGCAAAGCATAAGCAAAACGCAAGCAAATTGTAAGCAAAGGAACAATGTCTTCTTAAATTTTTTTTGCGACTATGTTCCGAGGATATAATGTATTATTAGGGTTTCAGGGAGTCTAATCGTATCGGAAATAGTGGAAAATTGTAGATAAATTGGGAAAGAAATAAGAGAATGGGTCTCGAATTTAATATTATCCCTTTCATAAAATAGTAATATTTCATATTTTTACATTTTATTGAAAGATTTTGCCTTTTATTTTTAGATTCCTGTTCACTTAGCGTCGCTATTTTGTCGCCAAGAAACTTGTCTGCGTACCCATGGGTCAAATTCGTGTGTATTTGTAGAAAAATGCTTCATTTCTGTGGTGTTTTTACCGTAAGCAAAGAATAAGCAAAGCGTAAGGAAAGTGTAAGCAAAGGAACTATATCTTCATAAATTCTTTTTGTGAATATTTTCTCAAGACATAATGTATTATTTGACTAACCAGGAGCCTTATTATATCGGAAACGGTGCAAAACAGTAGATCAAATGAGAAAAAAATTAAAAAATGGGTCCATATAATCCATAACATCTCTTATTAGAAATAACAGTCTTTTACATTTCTAGTATTGATTGAACAATTGTTCCCTTTATTTTTAGATTAATGTTCACCAGGAGGCATCATTGTGTATCCAGGGAATTAGTCTGCGTCCCTACGGGGCATATTCGTGTGTATTTTTTAAAATGCTTCATTTCTGTGGTGTTTTCTCAAAAAGCAAAGCATAAGCAAAACGCAAGCAATTTGTAAGCAAAAAAAACAATATCTTCATAAATTCTCTTTGCGACTATTTTCTGAGGACATAATGTATTATTAGGGTTCCAGGGAGTCTAATCGTGTCGGAAATAGTGGAAAATTGTAGATAAATTGGGAAAGATATAAGAAAATGGGTCTCGAATTTAATATTATCCCTTTCATAAAATAGTAATATTTTATATTTTTACATTTTATTGAAAGACTTTGCCTTTTATTTTTAAATTCCTGTTGACTTAGCGTCACTATTTTGTCGCCAAGGAACTTTTCTGCGTACCTATGGGTCATATTCGTGTGTATTTGTAGAAAAATGCTTCATTTCTGTGATGTTTTCACCGTAAGCAAAGAATAAGCAAAGCGTTAGAAAAGTGTAAGCAAAGGAACTACATCTTCATCAATTCTTTTTGTGAATATTTTCTCAAGACATAATGTATTAGTTGACTAACCCGGAGCCTATTTATATCGGAAACGGTGCAAAACAGTAGATCAAATGAGAAAAAAATTAAAAAATGGGTCCATATAATCCATAATATCTCTTATTGGAAATAGCAGTCTTTTACATTTCTAATATTGATTGAACGATTGTTCCCTTTATTTTTAGATTAATGTTCACTAGGAGGCACCATTGTGTAGCAAGGGAATTAGTCTGCGTCCCTACGGGACATATTCGTGTGTTTTTGCTGAAAAATGCTTCATATCTGTGGTGTTTTCTCAATAAGCAAAGCATAAGCAAAACGCAAGCAAATTGTAAGCAAAGAAACAATAACTTCACAAATTCTTTTTGCGACTATTTTCTGAGGACATAATGTATTATTAGGGTTCCAGGGAGTCTAATGTCGGAAATAGTAGAAAATTGTAGATAAATTGGGAAAGAAATATGAAAATGGGTCTCGAAATCGATATTATCCCTTTTAGAAAATAGCAATATTTTTTATTTCGACTTTTTATTGAAAGTTTTTGCCATTTTTATTTAGAATCCGATTCACTAAGCGTCACTATTTTGTCGCCAAGAAACTTGTCTGCGTACCCATGGGTCATATTCGTGTGTATTTGTAGAAAAATGCTTCACTTCTGTGGTGTTTTCTCAATAAACAAAGCATAAGCAAAACGTAAGCAAATTGTAAGCAAAGGAACAGTGTCTTCATAAATTCTTTTTGTAAATATTTTCTAGAGACATAATGTATTATTTGACTAACCCGGAGCCTAATGATATCGGAAACGGTACAAAACAGTTGATCAATTGATAAAAAATGTAAAAAAGGGTCCCTATAATCCCTAACATCCCTTATTGGAAATAGCAATCTTTTACATTTCTAATATTGATTGAACGATTGTTCCCTTTACTTTTAGATGAATGTTCACTAGGAGGCACCATTGTGTAGCTAGGGAAATAGTCTGAGTCCCTACGGGACATATTCGTGTGTATTTTTTTGAAAATGCTTCATTTCTGTGGTGTTTCCTCAATAAGCAAAGCATAAGCAAAACGCAAGCAAATTGTAAGCAAAGGAAAATTGACTTCATAAATTCTTTTTGCGACTATTTTCTGAGGATATAATGTATTATTAGGGTTCCAGGGAGTCTAATCGTATCGGAAAGAGTGGACAATTGTAGATAGATAGGGAAGGAAATAAGAAAATGGGTCTCGAATTTAATATTATCCCTTTCAGAAAATAGTAATATTTTATATTTTTACATTTTATTGAAAGATTTTGCTTTTTATTTTTAGATTCCTGTTGACTTAGCGTCACTATTTTGTCGCCAAGGAACTTTTCTGCGTTCCTATGGGTCATATTCGTGTGTATTTGTAGAAAAATGCTTCATTTCTGTGGTGTTTTCACCGTAAGCAAAGAAAAAGCAAATCGTAAGGTAGGTGTAAGCAAAGGAACTACATCATCATAAACTCTTTGAGTGAATATTTTCTCAAGACATAATGTATTAGTTGACTAACCCGGAGCCTAATTATATCGGAAGCGGTGCAAAACAGTAGATCAAATGAGAAAAAATTAAAAAATGGGTCCATATAATCCATAACATCTCTTATTGGAAATAGCAGTCTTTTACATTTCTAATATTGATTGAACGATTGTTCCAGTTAATTTTAGATTAATGTTCACTAGGAGGCACCATTGTGTAGGAAGGGAATTAGTCTGCGTCCCTACGGACATATTCGTGTGTATTTTTTGAAAATGCTTCATTTCTGTGGTGTTTTCTCAATAAGCAAAGCATAAGCAAAACGCAAGCAAATTGTAAGCAAAGGAACAATGTCTTCTTAAATTTTTTATGCGACTATTTTCTGAGGACATAATGTATTATTAGGGTTCCAAAGAGTCTAATCATGTCGGAAATAGTGGAAAATTGTAGATAAATTGGGAAAGAAATAAGAAAATGGGTCTCGAAATCGATATTATCCCTTTTAGAAAATAGCAATATTTTATATTTAGACTTTTTATTGAAAGATTTTGCCATTTTTATTTAGAATCCGGTTCACTAGGTGTCACTATTTTGTCGCCGAGAAACTTGTCTGCGTACCCATGGATCATATTCGTGTGTATTTGTAGAAAAATGCTTCATTTCTGTGACTTTTTACCGTATGCAAAGAATAAGCAAAGCTTAAGGAAAGTGTAAGCAAAGGAACTACATCTTCATAAATTCTTTTTGTGAATATCTTCTAAAGACATAATGTATTAGTTGACTAACCAGGAGCCTAATTATATCGGAAACGGTGCAAAACAGTAGATCAAATGAGAAAAAATTAAAAAATGGGTCCCTATAATCCATGATATCTCTTATTGGAAATAGCAGTCTTTTACATTTCTCATATTGATTGAACGATTGTGCCTTTTATTTTTAGATTAATGTTCACTATGAGGAACCATTGTGTAGCAAAGGAATTAGTCTGCGTCCTTACTGGACATAGTTGTGTGTATTTTTTTTAAATGCTTCATTTCTGTGGCGTTTTCTCAATAAGCATAGCATAGGCAAAAAGCAGGCAATTTGTAAGCAAAGAAACAATATCTTCATAAATTCTTTTTTCGACTATTTTCTGAGGACATAATGTATTATTAGGGTTCCAGGGGGTCTATTCATGTCGGAAATAGTGGAAAATTGTAGATAAATTGGGAAAGAAATAAGAAAATGGGTCTCGAAATCGATATTATCCCTTTTAAAAAATAGCAATATTTTATATTTATACTTTTTATTGAAAGATTTTGCTTTTTTATTTAGAATCAGGTTCACTAAGCGTCACTATTTTGTCTCCAAGATGTCTGCGTACCGAAAGGGCATATTCGTGTGTATTTGTGGAAAAATGCTTCATTTCTGTGGTGTTTTTACCGAAAGCAAAGAATAAGCAAAGCTTAATGAAAGTGTAAGCAAAGGAACCAAATCTTCATAAATTCTTTTTGTGAATATCTTCTAAAGACATAATGTATTAGTTGACTAACCAGGAGCCTAATTATATCGGAAACGGTGCAAAACAGTAGATCAAATGAGAAAAAATTAAAAAATGGGTCCATATAATCCATAACATCTCTTATTAGAAATAACAGTCTTTTACATTTCTAGTATTGATTGAACAATTGTTCCCTTTATTTTTAGATTAATGTTCACTAGGAGGCACCATTGTGTATTCAGGGAATTAGTCTGCGTCCCTACGGGACATATTCGTGTGTATTTTTTGAAAATGCTTCATTTCTGTGGTGTTTTCTCAATAAGCAAAGCATAAGCAAAACGCAAGCAAATTGTAAGCAAAGGAACAATGTCTTCTTAAATTTTTTTTGCGACTATGTTCCGAGGATATAATGTATTATTAGGGTTTCAGGGAGTCTAATCGTATCGGAAATAGTGGAAAATTGTAGATAAATTGGGAAAGAAATAAGAGAATGGGTCTCGAATTTAATATTATCCCTTTCATAAAATAGTAATATTTCATATTTTTACATTTTATTGAAAGATTTTGCCTTTTATTTTTAGATTCCTGTTCACTTAGCGTCGCTATTTTGTCGCCAAGAAACTTGTCTGCGTACCCATGGGTCAAATTCGTGTGTATTTGTAGAAAAATGCTTCATTTCTGTGGTGTTTTTACCGTAAGCAAAGAATAAGCAAAGCGTAAGGAAAGTGTAAGCAAAGGAACTATATCTTCATAAATTCTTTTTGTGAATATTTTCTCAAGACATAATGTATTATTTGACTAACCAGGAGCCTTATTATATCGGAAACGGTGCAAAACAGTAGATCAAATGAGAAAAAAATTAAAAAATGGGTCCATATAATCCATAACATCTCTTATTAGAAATAACAGTCTTTTACATTTCTAGTATTGATTGAACAATTGTTCCCTTTATTTTTAGATTAATGTTCACCAGGAGGCATCATTGTGTATCCAGGGAATTAGTCTGCGTCCCTACGGGGCATATTCGTGTGTATTTTTTAAAATGCTTCATTTCTGTGGTGTTTTCTCAAAAAGCAAAGCATAAGCAAAACGCAAGCAATTTGTAAGCAAAAAAAACAATATCTTCATAAATTCTCTTTGCGACTATTTTCTGAGGACATAATGTATTATTAGGGTTCCAGGGAGTCTAATCGTGTCGGAAATAGTGGAAAATTGTAGATAAATTGGGAAAGATATAAGAAAATGGGTCTCGAATTTAATATTATCCCTTTCATAAAATAGTAATATTTTATATTTTTACATTTTATTGAAAGACTTTGCCTTTTATTTTTAAATTCCTGTTGACTTAGCGTCACTATTTTGTCGCCAAGGAACTTTTCTGCGTACCTATGGGTCATATTCGTGTGTATTTGTAGAAAAATGCTTCATTTCTGTGATGTTTTCACCGTAAGCAAAGAATAAGCAAAGCGTTAGAAAAGTGTAAGCAAAGGAACTACATCTTCATCAATTCTTTTTGTGAATATTTTCTCAAGACATAATGTATTAGTTGACTAACCCGGAGCCTATTTATATCGGAAACGGTGCAAAACAGTAGATCAAATGAGAAAAAAATTAAAAAATGGGTCCATATAATCCATAATATCTCTTATTGGAAATAGCAGTCTTTTACATTTCTAATATTGATTGAACGATTGTTCCCTTTATTTTTAGATTAATGTTCACTAGGAGGCACCATTGTGTAGCAAGGGAATTAGTCTGCGTCCCTACGGGACATATTCGTGTGTTTTTGCTGAAAAATGCTTCATATCTGTGGTGTTTTCTCAATAAGCAAAGCATAAGCAAAACGCAAGCAAATTGTAAGCAAAGAAACAATAACTTCACAAATTCTTTTTGCGACTATTTTCTGAGGACATAATGTATTATTAGGGTTCCAGGGAGTCTAATGTCGGAAATAGTAGAAAATTGTAGATAAATTGGGAAAGAAATATGAAAATGGGTCTCGAAATCGATATTATCCCTTTTAGAAAATAGCAATATTTTTTATTTCGACTTTTTATTGAAAGTTTTTGCCATTTTTATTTAGAATCCGATTCACTAAGCGTCACTATTTTGTCGCCAAGAAACTTGTCTGCGTACCCATGGGTCATATTCGTGTGTATTTGTAGAAAAATGCTTCACTTCTGTGGTGTTTTCTCAATAAACAAAGCATAAGCAAAACGTAAGCAAATTGTAAGCAAAGGAACAGTGTCTTCATAAATTCTTTTTGTAAATATTTTCTAGAGACATAATGTATTATTTGACTAACCCGGAGCCTAATGATATCGGAAACGGTACAAAACAGTTGATCAATTGATAAAAAATGTAAAAAAGGGTCCCTATAATCCCTAACATCCCTTATTGGAAATAGCAATCTTTTACATTTCTAATATTGATTGAACGATTGTTCCCTTTACTTTTAGATGAATGTTCACTAGGAGGCACCATTGTGTAGCTAGGGAAATAGTCTGAGTCCCTACGGGACATATTCGTGTGTATTTTTTTGAAAATGCTTCATTTCTGTGGTGTTTCCTCAATAAGCAAAGCATAAGCAAAACGCAAGCAAATTGTAAGCAAAGGAAAATTGACTTCATAAATTCTTTTTGCGACTATTTTCTGAGGATATAATGTATTATTAGGGTTCCAGGGAGTCTAATCGTATCGGAAAGAGTGGACAATTGTAGATAGATAGGGAAGGAAATAAGAAAATGGGTCTCGAATTTAATATTATCCCTTTCAGAAAATAGTAATATTTTATATTTTTACATTTTATTGAAAGATTTTGCTTTTTATTTTTAGATTCCTGTTGACTTAGCGTCACTATTTTGTCGCCAAGGAACTTTTCTGCGTTCCTATGGGTCATATTCGTGTGTATTTGTAGAAAAATGCTTCATTTCTGTGGTGTTTTCACCGTAAGCAAAGAAAAAGCAAATCGTAAGGTAGGTGTAAGCAAAGGAACTACATCATCATAAACTCTTTGAGTGAATATTTTCTCAAGACATAATGTATTAGTTGACTAACCCGGAGCCTAATTATATCGGAAGCGGTGCAAAACAGTAGATCAAATGAGAAAAAATTAAAAAATGGGTCCATATAATCCATAACATCTCTTATTGGAAATAGCAGTCTTTTACATTTCTAATATTGATTGAACGATTGTTCCAGTTAATTTTAGATTAATGTTCACTAGGAGGCACCATTGTGTAGGAAGGGAATTAGTCTGCGTCCCTACGGACATATTCGTGTGTATTTTTTGAAAATGCTTCATTTCTGTGGTGTTTTCTCAATAAGCAAAGCATAAGCAAAACGCAAGCAAATTGTAAGCAAAGGAACAATGTCTTCTTAAATTTTTTATGCGACTATTTTCTGAGGACATAATGTATTATTAGGGTTCCAAAGAGTCTAATCATGTCGGAAATAGTGGAAAATTGTAGATAAATTGGGAAAGAAATAAGAAAATGGGTCTCGAAATCGATATTATCCTTTTTAGAAAATAGCAATATTTTATATTTAGACTTTTTACTGAAAGATTTTGCCATTTTTATTTAGAATCCGGTTCACTAAGTGTCACTATTTTGTCGTCGAGAATCTTGTCTGCGTACCCAAAGGATCATATTCGTGTGTATTTGTAGAAAAATGCTTCATTTCTGTGACGTTTTCACCATATGCAAAGAATAAGCAAAGCTTAAGGAAAGTGTAAGCAAAGGAACTACATCTTCATTAATTCTTTTTGTGAATATCTTCTAAAGACATAATGTATTAGTTGACTAACCAGGAGCCTAATTATATCGGAAACGGTGCAAAACAGTAGACCAAATGAGAAAAAATTAAAAAATGGGTCCATATAATCCATAATATCTCTTTTTGGAAATAGCAGTCTCTTACATTTCTCATATTGATTGAACGATTGTGCCCTTTATTTTTAGATCAATGTTCACTATGAGACACCATTGTGTAGCAAAGGAATTAGTCTGCGTCCTTACTGGACATATTTGTGTGTATTTTTTTTTAAATGCTTCATTTCTGTGGTGTTTTCTCAATAAGCAAAGCATAGGCAAAACGCAGGCAATTTGTAAGCAAAGAAACAATATCTTCATAAATTATTTTTTCGACTATTTTCTGAGGACATAATGTATTATTAGGGTTCCAGGGGGTCTATTCATGTCGGAAATAGTGGAAAATTGTAGATAAATTGGGAAAGAAATAAGAAAATGGGTCTCGAAATCGATATAATCCCTTTTAAAAAATAGCAATATTTAATATTTCGACTTTTTATTGAAAGATTTTGCCATTTTTATTTAGAATCCGGTTCACTAAGCGTCACTATTTTGTCCCCAAGAAACTTGTCTGCGTACCGATAGGTCATATTCGTGTGTATTTGTGGAAAAATGCTTCATTTCTGTGGTATTTTTACCGTAAGCAAAGAATAAGCAAAGCGTAAGGAAAGTGTAAGCAAAGGAACTATATCTTCATAAATTCTTTTTGTGAATATTTTCTCAAGACATAATGTATTATTTGACTAACCAGGAGCCTTATTATATCGGAAACGGTGCAAAACAGTAGATCAAATGAGAAAAAAATTAAAAAATGGGTCCATATAATCCATAACATCTCTTATTAGAAATAACAGTCTTTTACATTTCTAGTATTGATTGAACAATTGTTCCCTTTATTTTTAGATTAATGTTCACCAGGAGGCATCATTGTGTATCCAGGGAATTAGTCTGCGTCCCTACGGGGCATATTCGTGTGTATTTTTTAAAATGCTTCATTTCTGTGGTGTTTTCTCAAAAAGCAAAGCATAAGCAAAACGCAAGCAATTTGTAAGCAAAAAAAAACAATATCTTCATAAATTCACTTTGCGACTATTTTCAGGGGACATAATGTATTATTAGGGTTCCAGGGAGTCTAATCGTGTCGGAAATAGTGGAAAATTGTAGATAAATTGGGAAAGATATAAGAAAATGGGTCTCGAATTTAATATTATCCCTTTCATAAAATAGTAATATTTTATATTTTTACATTTTATTGAAAGACTTTGCCTTTTATTTTTAAATTCCTGTTGACTTAGCGTCACTATTTTGTCGCCAAGGAACTTTTCTGCGTACCTATGGGTCATATTCGTGTGTATTTGTAGAAAAATGCTTCATTTCTGTGATGTTTTCACCGTAAGCAAAGAATAAGCAAAGCGTTAGAAAAGTGTAAGCAAAGGAACTACATCTTCATCAATTCTTTTTGTGAATATTTTCTCAAGACATAATGTATTAGTTGACTAACCCGGAGCCTATTTATATCGGAAACGGTGCAAAACAGTAGATCAAATGAGAAAAAAATTAAAAAATGGGTCCATATAATCCATAATATCTCTTATTGGAAATAGCAGTCTTTTACATTTCTAATATTGATTGAACGATTGTTCCCTTTATTTTTAGATTAATGTTCACTAGGAGGCACCATTGTGTAGCAAGGGAATTAGTCTGCGTCCCTACGGGACATATTCGTGTGTTTTTGCTGAAAAATGCTTCATATCTGTGGTGTTTTCTCAATAAGCAAAGCATAAGCAAAACGCAAGCAAATTGTAAGCAAAGAAACAATAACTTCACAAATTCTTTTTGCGACTATTTTCTGAGGACATAATGTATTATTAGGGTTCCAGGGAGTCTAATGTCGGAAATAGTAGAAAATTGTAGATAAATTGGGAAATAATTAAGAAAATGGGTCTCGGAATCGATATTGTCCCTTTTAGAAAATAGCAATATTTTAAATTTCGACTTTTATTGAAAAATTTTGCCATTTTTATTTAGAATCCGGTTCACTAAGCGTCACTATTTTGTCGCCAAGAAACTTGTCTGCGTACCCATGGGTCATATTCGTGTGTATTTGTAGAAATATGCTTCATTTCTTTAGTGTTTTCACCGTAAGCAAAGAATAAGCAAAGCGTAAGGAAAGTGTAAGCAAAGGAACTACATCTTCATAAATTCTTTTTGTGAATAATTTCTCAAGACATAATGTATTAGTTGACTAACCAGGAGCCAAATTATATCGGAAACGGTGCAAAACAGTAGATCAAATGAGAAAAAATTTAAAACAATGGGTCTCGAATTTAATATTATCCCTTTCATAAAATAGTAATATTTCATATTTTTACATTTATTGAAAGATTTTGCCTTTTATTTTAGATTCCTGTTCACTTAGCGTCGCTATTTTGTCGCCAAGGAACTTGTCTGCGTACCCATGGGTCATATTCGTGTGTATTTGTAGAAAAATGCTTCATTTCTGTGGTGTTTTCTCAATAAGCAAAGCATAAGCATAACGCAAGCAATTTTTAAGCAAAATAGGCAAAACATAAGCAAAACGCAAGCAAATTGTAAGCAAAGGAACAATGTCTTCTTAAATTCTTTTTGCAACTATTTCCTGAGGACATAATGTATTATTAGGCTTCCAGGGAGTCTAATCATGTCAAAAATAGTAGAAAATTGTAGATAAATTGGGAAAGAAATAAGAAAATGGGTCTCGAAATCGATATTATCCCTTTCAGAAAATAGCAATATTTCATATTTTGACTTTTCATTGAAAGATTTTACCATTTTTATTTAGAATCCGGTTCACTAAGCATCACTGCTTTGTCGCCAAGAAACTTGTCTCCGTACCCATGGGTCATATTCGTGTGTATTTGTAGAAAAATGCTTCATTTCTGTGGTGTTTTCTTAATAAGCAAAGCATAAACAAAACGTAAGCAAATTGTAAGTAAAGTAACAATGTCTTCATAAATTCTTTTTGTAAATATTTTCTGGAGACATACTGTATAATTTGACTAACCCGGAGCCTAATTATATCGGAAACGGTGCAAAACAGTAGATCAAATGAGAAAAAAATAAAAAAATGGGTCCCTATAACCCATAATATCTCTTATTGGAAATAGCAGTCTTTTACATTTCTAATATTGATTGAACGATAGTGCCCTTTATTTTTAGATTAATGTTCACTAGAAGGGACCATTGTGTAGCCAGAGAATTAGTCTGCGTCCCTACGGGACATATTCGTGTGTATTTTTTTTAAAATGCTTCATTTCTGTGGTGTTTTCTCAATAAGCAAAGCATAAGCAAAACGCAAGCAAATTGTAAGCAAAGGAAAAATGTCTTCAAAAATTCTTTTTGCGACTATTTTCTGAGGATATAATGAATTATTCGGGTTCCAGGGAGTCTAATCATGTCGGAAATAGTAGAAAATTGTAGATAACTTGGGAAAGAATTAAGAAAATGGGTCTCGTAATCGATATTGTCCCTTTTAGAAAAATAGCAATATTTTATATTTCGACATTTTATTGAAAGATTTTGCCATTTTTATTTAGAATCCGGTTCACTAAGCGTCACTTTTTTGTCGCCAAGTATCTTGTCTGCGTACCCATGGGTCATATTCGAGTGTATTTGTAGAAAAATGCTTCATTTCTGTGGTGTTTTCAGCGTAAGCAAAGAATAAGCAAAGCGTAAGGAAAGTGTAAGCAAAGGAACTACATCTTCATAAATTCTTTTTGTGAATATTTTCTCAAGACATAATGAATTAGTTGACTAACCAGGAGCCTAATTATATCGGAAACGGTGCAAAACAGTAGATCAAATGAGAAAAAATTAAAAAATGGGTCCCTATAACCCATAATATCTCTTTTTGGAAATAGCAGTCTTTTACATTTCTAATATTGATTGAACGATGGTGCCCTTTATTTTTAGATTAATGTTCACTAGGAGGCACCATTGTGTAGCCAGGGAATTAGTCTGCGTCCCTACGGGACATATTCGTGTGTATTTTTTTAAAAATGCTTCATTTCTGTGGTGTTTTCTCAATAGGCAAAACATAAGCAAAACGCAAGCAAATTGTAAGCAAAGGAACAATGTCTTCTTAAATTCTTTTTGCAACTATTTCCTGAGGACATAATGTATTATTAGGCTTCCAGGGAGTCTAATCATGTCGGAAGTAGTGGAAAATTGTAGATAAATTGGGAAAGAAATAAGAAAATGGGTCTCGAAATCGATATTATCCCTTTCAGAAAAAAGCAATATTTCATATTTCGACTTTTCATTGAAAGATTTTGCCATTTTTATTTAGAATCCGGTTGACTTAGCGTCACTATTTTGTCGCCAAGAAACTTGTCTGCGTACCCATGAGTCATATTCGTGTGTGTTTGTAGAAAAATGCTTCATTTCTGTGGTGTTTTCTCAATAAGCAATGCATAAGCAAAACTTAAGCAAATTGTAAGCAAAGGAACAATGTCTTCTTAAATTCTTTTTGTAAATATTTTTTCAAGACATAATGTATTAGTTGACAAACCAGGAGCCTAATTATATCGGAAACGGTGCAAAACAGTAGATCAAATGAGAAAAAATTAAAAAATGGGTACCAATAATCCATAATATCTCTCATTTGAAAATAGCAGTCTTTTACATTTCTAATATTGATTGAACGATTGTGCCCTTTATTTTTAGATTAATGTTCCTTAGGAGGCACCATTGTGTAGCCAGGAAATTAGTATGCGTCCCTACGGGACATATTCGTGTGTATTTTTTTAAAAATGCTTCATTTCTGTGGTGTTTTCTCAATAAGCAAAGCATAAGCAAAACGCTAGCAAATTGTAGGCAAAGGAACAATGTCTTCTTAAATTCTTTTTGCAACTATTTTCTGAGGACATAATGTATTATTAGGCTTCCAGGATGTCTTATCATGTCAAAAATAGTAGAAAATTGTAGATACATTGGGAAAGAAATAAGAAAATGGGTCTCGAAATCGATATTATCCCTTTCAGAAAATAGCAATATTTCAAATTTGGACTTTTCATTGAAAGATTTTACCATTTTTATTTAGAATCCGGTTCACTAAGCATCACTGCTTTGTCGCCAAGAAACTTGTCTCCGTACCCATGGGTCATATTCGTGTGTATTTGTAGAAAAATGCTTCATTTCTGTGGTGTTTTCTTAATAAGCAAAGCATAAGCAAAACGTAAGCAAATTGTAAGTAAAGGAACAATGTCTTCATAAATTCTTTTTGTAAATATTTTCTGGAGACATAATGTATAATTTGACTAACCCGGAGCCTAATTATATCGGAAACGGTGCAAAACAGTAGATCAAATGAGAAAAAAATAAAAAATGGGTCCCTATAACCCATAATATCTCTTATTGGAAATAGCAGTCTTTTACATTTCTAATATTGATTGAACGATAGTGCCCTTTATTTTTAGATTAATGTTCACTAGAAGGGACCATTGTGTAGCCATAGAATTATTATGGCGTATAAGGAACTCCTCTGCACGTGGCTTTACCTGGAGAAGTAATACTCCTATTATACAACGAAGACTAGACTTTATTCTTATTTCTAGCGAACTTAATGCACATGTTCGCCATGTACAAATTTTGCCAGCCATAATTTCGGATCATTCAGCGGTGAGATGTACAATTAAATCACTTCATTATAATAAACATGGTCCTTCCTTTTGGAAGTTTAATGTTTCACTGCTGAATGACACTCTTTATGTCCAAGAGCTCAAAGATCACATAATACAATGGAAACAATATTATGATTTTTACAAGAAAGAGAAAGAATGGTGGGAGTTTTTAAAATTTATGATCAGAGATTTTACTATTCGTTTTTCTAAAAAGAAATTGCAAGAGGAGAGAGCCGAAGTACAGCATTTGGAAAAATTACTATCACAAGTAGAAACTAAAATTTCAGCAAACCAGTCAGAGAGTACAATGGAATATGAAAATTATCGACGAAAAATTGAGAAATATTATGATCGTATTATAGAAGGCAACATAATTAGATCTAGGGTTAAATGGTATGAGGAAGGGGAACGAAATACAAAATATTTTATTAATTTGGAAAAAATGAATAAAAAGAAGTCTACAATCAGAAAGCTATTGATAAATGGAGAGGAAAAAACTGATCAAAAAGATATAACAAATGAACTTAGACGATTTTATAAAGAAATGTATTCGCGAAAAAGTAAAATTACACGAATGGATTGTATGCATTTCTTATCTAACCTTAACATCACACGTTTAACGGAAATCGATTCAGCGAGCTGTGACGGGGAGATAACAAAATCTGAAGTTTTAAAGGCTTTACACTGCATGAAAAATAATAAGACACCAGGAAATGATGGCCTGCCAAAAGAATTCTATATTACTTTCTTTGACATTTTAGGTGACGATTTGGTTAGGTGTTTGAATAAGTGTTTTGAAGAAGGAATATTAACTAATAGTCAAAGACAATCAGTTGTAACATTAATAGAAAAAACAGGCAAAGATAATCGTATATTAACATCATGGAGACCCATAAGTCTGTTGAATGTAGATTGTAAGATACTAAGTAAAATTTTAGCCGGCCGGATGAAAGTTTTTCTTCCAAAATTAATAGCGGATGACCAAACTGCTTTCGTCCAGGGAAGAAATATTAGTGACACAACGAGACTGATAAGTGACGTAATAGAACATTGTAAAATAGAAAACAAGTCAGGGATCTTATTTGCAGTAGACTTCGCAGCAGCTTTTGATTCTATAGATCATACTTATTTATTTACAGTACTTGAAAAATTTGGATTTGGTGAAAATTTCATCAGATGGGTAAAAATTCTACATTATGATATCGAGAGTTGTATTATTAATAATGGTTATTCCACAGAGTATCTCAAAGTTGCCACAGGTACAAGGCAGGGCGATCCGTTGGCCCCATATCTTTTCGTATTAGCAATCGAGATTTTAGCTACAATGATTCGTAACAATAGTAGGATCAGCGGTATAAACATTAATGGTGTTGAAATTAAGCAAGCGATATTTGCAGATGATACCACCTACTTTCTGAGAGATATCGCTTCAATGAAAGAAGTATGTAATGTTATTGATAAATTCGGAGCCATATCATCGCTGTATATAAATCTGGGAAAATGTGAAGCAGCATTGCTTGGAAATCCGTCTATGACTGAATTATTGGATCACATAAAATGGATCAACCTTAAGAATAAGGCAATTAAGATATTGGGAATCTCATTTACGTATGATAAGCAACTGTCATATACACTTAATTTTAATGGTATTTTAGAGAAAATAAAGACCCTTTTTAATATTTGGAAACAACGAAACATGACATTTTTCGGCAGAAATACAATAATTAAATCATTAGGCATATCCAAAATATTGTACATAACAAACGTGCTGGAACCTCCTAGAGAATTTATAAAACTTGTTAAAAGTTGTATTGTGGACTTTATATGGTACGGCAGAAAACCCAAAATTAAATATGAAGTTATGATAAACTGTCAGAGAGAAGGAGGTATTGGACTACCGGATGTGGCATCGATAGTGGAATGTCAAAGATTAATGTGGATGATAAAATTTATAAACGCTGGAGATGCCAAATATACTGCTGTGCCGAATTTGTATCTTAAGCAAATTGGTGGGGTAAAGAATATTACAGCAAATCTGGATACCAGACGTATTGGTGACGATATTCCTGATTTCTATAAAAAATGCTTGAACGTATGGTCATTATATATGTCTGGTGAACCAAGTAACCCAGAAATAATGTTGTACCAAAGCGTGTGGAACAATAAATTTATAAAGATAGGAGGTAATTCTGTATATATGAAACATTTTGATGCAAAACGTGTGAAGTATGTACATGATCTTTATAATACCAGCGGGAAAAAGAAAAGACTGGATGAAATTGTACCTCCGGATACTAATGAATACAAAATTTACTATGTACACTGGTTGTCCTTGATACATGCTATCCCGCAGAAGTGGCATGATTGTATTCGTACATTTGCAATGCAAGATAACTGTAGCCAGTTTTCTGAAAATATTAATTATGTTTCATTTAAAGATGTAATACTAAATACGAATAAAGTGTCTTTCAAAGAGTTGTACAAAAGAATAATTCAGAGTAAAAAATCTGAGCCTTCAGCCAAAGTAAAATTACAGTCCAGATTAAGATGTTTTGATTGGGAACAATCTGTTGCAAAGCTATATTCTATTACACTGGATATGCGTTTCCGTGAATTTCAGTTTAAATTGTTGCATAACGTTTTAGCAACAAGGGATAAGCTATACCTGTGGAAAGTAACTGATAATAAGCGATGTAATTACTGTTTTGTTGAGAAGGAAACAGTTGAACACTTATTATGTCAGTGTCATATTTCAATAACATTTTATCTGCATATAAAAACTTTTGTCAAGAGAGCTAATATCCATATGCCAGATCTAAACAAAGAGGTTATATACATGGTTGTGGGGAAACATGAACCGGTAATTATCGACATGTTATTATTAATTTATAAATATTTGGTATACAGAAATCGGATATTTCAGGTGATCCCTACCCTGGTACAGTTTGTGAATTGTTTAAAAAATACAGAATTGTTAGAAAGAAAGATTGCTGAGAAAAAACACACTTTGAATGTACATGAGAAAAAATGGAAGGAGTGTCTTACCTTGTTAAGATATTAATAACTCCTGGTCATTATAACTGTGTTGGTAACTCACAAATGTTATATGTATTTTATGCACAGATTCACATACATTGGTATATTTGTTAACTGTTACAGATTTTACTGCATTGTACTAGTTTTTGGAGATGTTGTTTAGGCTTGTTTATTGCCACTATATTGTAATTAAACAAATTTTTCAATTAAAATATATAAATGGTGTCGATGATGAAAATATGTAGAGGAAGGAAAATATGTGAAGTATTGACTGAAACATCATAAAGAAGGAGAAAAGAAAAAAAAAAAAAAAAAAAAAAGAATTAGTCTGCGTCCCTACGGGACATATTCGTGTGTATTTTTTTAAAAATGCTTCATTTCTGTGGTGTTTTCTCAATAAGCAAAGCATAAGCAAAACGCAAGCAAATTGTAAGCAAAGGAACAATGTCTTCATAAATTCTTTTTGTAAATATTTTCTAGAGACATAATGTATTAGTTGACTAACCAGGAGCCTAATTATATCGGAAACGGTGCAAAACAGTAGATCAAATGAGAAAAAAATAAAAAATGGGTCGCTATAATCCCTAACGTCTATTATTGGAAATAGCAGTCTTTTACATTTTTAATATGGATTGAACGATTGTTCCCTTTACTTTTAGATTAATGTTCACTAGGAGGCACCATTGTGTATCCAGGGAATTAGTCTGCGTCCCTACGGGACATATTCGTGTGTATTTTTTGAAAATGCTTCATTTCTGTGGTGTTTTCTCAATAAGCAAAGCATAAGCAAAACGCAAGCAAATTGTAAGCAAAGGAACAATGTCTTCTTCAATTATTTATGCGACTATTTTCTGAGGACATAATGTATTATAAGGGTTCCAGGGAGTCTGATCATGTCGGAAATAGTGGAAAATTGTAGATAAATTGGGAAAGAAATAAGAAAATGGGTCTCGAAATCGATATTATCCCTTTTAGAAAATAGCAATATTTTATATTTAGACTTTTTATTGAAAGATTTTGCCATTTTTATTTAGAATCCGGTTCACTAGGTGTCACTATTTTGTCGCCGAGAAACTTGTCTGCGTACCCATGGATCATATTCGTGTGTATTTGTAGAAAAATGCTTCATTTCTGTGACTTTTTACCGTATGCAAAGAATAAGCAAAGCTTAAGGAAAGTGTAAGCAAAGGAACTACATCTTCATAAATTCTTTTTGTGAATATCTTCTAAAGACATAATGTATTAGTTGACTAACCAGGAGCCTAATTATATCGGAAACGGTGCAAAACAGTAGATCAAATGAGAAAAAATTAAAAAATGGGTCCCTATAATCCATGATATCTCTTATTGGAAATAGCAGTCTTTTACATTTCTCATATTGATTGAACGATTGTGCCTTTTATTTTTAGATTAATGTTCACTATGAGGAACCATTGTGTAGCAAAGGAATTAGTCTGCGTCCTTACTGGACATAGTTGTGTGTATTTTTTTTAAATGCTTCATTTCTGTGGCGTTTTCTCAATAAGCATAGCATAGGCAAAAAGCAGGCAATTTGTAAGCAAAGAAACAATATCTTCATAAATTCTTTTTTCGACTATTTTCTGAGGACATAATGTATTATTAGGGTTCCAGGGGGTCTATTCATGTCGGAAATAGTGGAAAATTGTAGATAAATTGGGAAAGAAATAAGAAAATGGGTCTCGAAATCGATATTATCCCTTTTAAAAAATAGCAATATTTTATATTTATACTTTTTATTGAAAGATTTTGCTTTTTTATTTAGAATCAGGTTCACTAAGCGTCACTATTTTGTCTCCAAGATGTCTGCGTACCGAAAGGGCATATTCGTGTGTATTTGTGGAAAAATGCTTCATTTCTGTGGTGTTTTTACCGAAAGCAAAGAATAAGCAAAGCTTAATGAAAGTGTAAGCAAAGGAACCAAATCTTCATAAATTCTTTTTGTGAATATCTTCTAAAGACATAATGTATTAGTTGACTAACCAGGAGCCTAATTATATCGGAAACGGTGCAAAACAGTAGATCAAATGAGAAAAAATTAAAAAATGGGTCCATATAATCCATAACATCTCTTATTAGAAATAACAGTCTTTTACATTTCTAGTATTGATTGAACAATTGTTCCCTTTATTTTTAGATTAATGTTCACTAGGAGGCACCATTGTGTATTCAGGGAATTAGTCTGCGTCCCTACGGGACATATTCGTGTGTATTTTTTGAAAATGCTTCATTTCTGTGGTGTTTTCTCAATAAGCAAAGCATAAGCAAAACGCAAGCAAATTGTAAGCAAAGGAACAATGTCTTCTTAAATTTTTTTTGCGACTATGTTCCGAGGATATAATGTATTATTAGGGTTTCAGGGAGTCTAATCGTATCGGAAATAGTGGAAAATTGTAGATAAATTGGGAAAGAAATAAGAGAATGGGTCTCGAATTTAATATTATCCCTTTCATAAAATAGTAATATTTCATATTTTTACATTTTATTGAAAGATTTTGCCTTTTATTTTTAGATTCCTGTTCACTTAGCGTCGCTATTTTGTCGCCAAGAAACTTGTCTGCGTACCCATGGGTCAAATTCGTGTGTATTTGTAGAAAAATGCTTCATTTCTGTGGTGTTTTTACCGTAAGCAAAGAATAAGCAAAGCGTAAGGAAAGTGTAAGCAAAGGAACTATATCTTCATAAATTCTTTTTGTGAATATTTTCTCAAGACATAATGTATTATTTGACTAACCAGGAGCCTTATTATATCGGAAACGGTGCAAAACAGTAGATCAAATGAGAAAAAAATTAAAAAATGGGTCCATATAATCCATAACATCTCTTATTAGAAATAACAGTCTTTTACATTTCTAGTATTGATTGAACAATTGTTCCCTTTATTTTTAGATTAATGTTCACCAGGAGGCATCATTGTGTATCCAGGCAATTAGTCTGCGTCCCTACGGGGCATATTCGTGTGTATTTTTTAAAATGCTTCATTTCTGTGGTGTTTTCTCAAAAAGCAAAGCATAAGCAAAACGCAAGCAATTTGTAAGCAAAAAAAACAATATCTTCATAAATTCTCTTTGCGACTATTTTCTGAGGACATAATGTATTATTAGGGTTCCAGGGAGTCTAATCGTGTCGGAAATAGTGGAAAATTGTAGATAAATTGGGAAAGATATAAGAAAATGGGTCTCGAATTTAATATTATCCCTTTCATAAAATAGTAATATTTTATATTTTTACATTTTATTGAAAGACTTTGCCTTTTATTTTTAAATTCCTGTTGACTTAGCGTCACTATTTTGTCGCCAAGGAACTTTTCTGCGTACCTATGGGTCATATTCGTGTGTATTTGTAGAAAAATGCTTCATTTCTGTGATGTTTTCACCGTAAGCAAAGAATAAGCAAAGCGTTAGAAAAGTGTAAGCAAAGGAACTACATCTTCATCAATTCTTTTTGTGAATATTTTCTCAAGACATAATGTATTAGTTGACTAACCCGGAGCCTATTTATATCGGAAACGGTGCAAAACAGTAGATCAAATGAGAAAAAAATTAAAAAATGGGTCCATATAATCCATAATATCTCTTATTGGAAATAGCAGTCTTTTACATTTCTAATATTGATTGAACGATTGTTCCCTTTATTTTTAGATTAATGTTCACTAGGAGGCACCATTGTGTAGCAAGGGAATTAGTCTGCGTCCCTACGGGACATATTCGTGTGTTTTTGCTGAAAAATGCTTCATATCTGTGGTGTTTTCTCAATAAGCAAAGCATAAGCAAAACGCAAGCAAATTGTAAGCAAAGAAACAATAACTTCACAAATTCTTTTTGCGACTATTTTCTGAGGACATAATGTATTATTAGGGTTCCAGGGAGTCTAATGTCGGAAATAGTAGAAAATTGTAGATAAATTGGGAAAGAAATATGAAAATGGGTCTCGAAATCGATATTATCCCTTTTAGAAAATAGCAATATTTTTTATTTCGACTTTTTATTGAAAGTTTTTGCCATTTTTATTTAGAATCCGATTCACTAAGCGTCACTATTTTGTCGCCAAGAAACTTGTCTGCGTACCCATGGGTCATATTCGTGTGTATTTGTAGAAAAATGCTTCACTTCTGTGGTGTTTTCTCAATAAACAAAGCATAAGCAAAACGTAAGCAAATTGTAAGCAAAGGAACAGTGTCTTCATAAATTCTTTTTGTAAATATTTTCTAGAGACATAATGTATTATTTGACTAACCCGGAGCCTAATGATATCGGAAACGGTACAAAACAGTTGATCAATTGATAAAAAATGTAAAAAAGGGTCCCTATAATCCCTAACATCCCTTATTGGAAATAGCAATCTTTTACATTTCTAATATTGATTGAACGATTGTTCCCTTTACTTTTAGATGAATGTTCACTAGGAGGCACCATTGTGTAGCTAGGGAAATAGTCTGAGTCCCTACGGGACATATTCGTGTGTATTTTTTTGAAAATGCTTCATTTCTGTGGTGTTTCCTCAATAAGCAAAGCATAAGCAAAACGCAAGCAAATTGTAAGCAAAGGAAAATTGACTTCATAAATTCTTTTTGCGACTATTTTCTGAGGATATAATGTATTATTAGGGTTCCAGGGAGTCTAATCGTATCGGAAAGAGTGGACAATTGTAGATAGATAGGGAAGGAAATAAGAAAATGGGTCTCGAATTTAATATTATCCCTTTCAGAAAATAGTAATATTTTATATTTTTACATTTTATTGAAAGATTTTGCTTTTTATTTTTAGATTCCTGTTGACTTAGCGTCACTATTTTGTCGCCAAGGAACTTTTCTGCGTTCCTATGGGTCATATTCGTGTGTATTTGTAGAAAAATGCTTCATTTCTGTGGTGTTTTCACCGTAAGCAAAGAAAAAGCAAATCGTAAGGTAGGTGTAAGCAAAGGAACTACATCATCATAAACTCTTTGAGTGAATATTTTCTCAAGACATAATGTATTAGTTGACTAACCCGGAGCCTAATTATATCGGAAGCGGTGCAAAACAGTAGATCAAATGAGAAAAAATTAAAAAATGGGTCCATATAATCCATAACATCTCTTATTGGAAATAGCAGTCTTTTACATTTCTAATATTGATTGAACGATTGTTCCAGTTAATTTTAGATTAATGTTCACTAGGAGGCACCATTGTGTAGGAAGGGAATTAGTCTGCGTCCCTACGGACATATTCGTGTGTATTTTTTTAAAATGCTTCATTTCTGTGGTGTTTTCTCAATAAGCAAAGCATAAGCAAAACGCAAGCAAATTGTAAGCAAAGGAACAATGTCTTCTTAAATTTTTTATGCGACTATTTTCTGAGGACATAATGTATTATTAGGGTTCCAAAGAGTCTAATCATGTCGGAAATAGTGGAAAATTGTAGATAAATTGGGAAAGAAATAAGAAAATGGGTCTCGAAATCGATATTATCCTTTTTAGAAAATAGCAATATTTTATATTTAGACTTTTTACTGAAAGATTTTGCCATTTTTATTTAGAATCCGGTTCACTAAGTGTCACTATTTTGTCGTCGAGAATCTTGTCTGCGTACCCAAAGGATCATATTCGTGTGTATTTGTAGAAAAATGCTTCATTTCTGTGACGTTTTCACCATATGCAAAGAATAAGCAAAGCTTAAGGAAAGTGTAAGCAAAGGAACTACATCTTCATTAATTCTTTTTGTGAATATCTTCTAAAGACATAATGTATTAGTTGACTAACCAGGAGCCTAATTATATCGGAAACGGTGCAAAACAGTAGACCAAATGAGAAAAAATTAAAAAATGGGTCCATATAATCCATAATATCTCTTTTTGGAAATAGCAGTCTCTTACATTTCTCATATTGATTGAACGATTGTGCCCTTTATTTTTAGATCAATGTTCACTATGAGACACCATTGTGTAGCAAAGGAATTAGTCTGCGTCCTTACTGGACATATTTGTGTGTATTTTTTTTTAAATGCTTCATTTCTGTGGTGTTTTCTCAATAAGCAAAGCATAGGCAAAACGCAGGCAATTTGTAAGCAAAGAAACAATATCTTCATAAATTATTTTTTCGACTATTTTCTGAGGACATAATGTATTATTAGGGTTCCAGGGGGTCTATTCATGTCGGAAATAGTGGAAAATTGTAGATAAATTGGGAAAGAAATAAGAAAATGGGTCTCGAAATCGATATAATCCCTTTTAAAAAATAGCAATATTTAATATTTCGACTTTTTATTGAAAGATTTTGCCATTTTTATTTAGAATCCGGTTCACTAAGCGTCACTATTTTGTCCCCAAGAAACTTGTCTGCGTACCGATAGGTCATATTCGTGTGTATTTGTGGAAAAATGCTTCATTTCTGTGGTATTTTTACCGTAAGCAAAGAATAAGCAAAGCGTAAGGAAAGTGTAAGCAAAGGAACTATATCTTCATAAATTCTTTTTGTGAATATTTTCTCAAGACATAATGTATTATTTGACTAACCAGGAGCCTTATTATATCGGAAACGGTGCAAAACAGTAGATCAAATGAGAAAAAAATTAAAAAATGGGTCCATATAATCCATAACATCTCTTATTAGAAATAACAGTCTTTTACATTTCTAGTATTGATTGAACAATTGTTCCCTTTATTTTTAGATTAATGTTCACCAGGAGGCATCATTGTGTATCCAGGGAATTAGTCTGCGTCCCTACGGGGCATATTCGTGTGTATTTTTTAAAATGCTTCATTTCTGTGGTGTTTTCTCAAAAAGCAAAGCATAAGCAAAACGCAAGCAATTTGTAAGCAAAAAAAAACAATATCTTCATAAATTCACTTTGCGACTATTTTCAGGGGACATAATGTATTATTAGGGTTCCAGGGAGTCTAATCGTGTCGGAAATAGTGGAAAATTGTAGATAAATTGGGAAAGATATAAGAAAATGGGTCTCGAATTTAATATTATCCCTTTCATAAAATAGTAATATTTTATATTTTTACATTTTATTGAAAGACTTTGCCTTTTATTTTTAAATTCCTGTTGACTTAGCGTCACTATTTTGTCGCCAAGGAACTTTTCTGCGTACCTATGGGTCATATTCGTGTGTATTTGTAGAAAAATGCTTCATTTCTGTGATGTTTTCACCGTAAGCAAAGAATAAGCAAAGCGTTAGAAAAGTGTAAGCAAAGGAACTACATCTTCATCAATTCTTTTTGTGAATATTTTCTCAAGACATAATGTATTAGTTGACTAACCCGGAGCCTATTTATATCGGAAACGGTGCAAAACAGTAGATCAAATGAGAAAAAAATTAAAAAATGGGTCCATATAATCCATAATATCTCTTATTGGAAATAGCAGTCTTTTACATTTCTAATATTGATTGAACGATTGTTCCCTTTATTTTTAGATTAATGTTCACTAGGAGGCACCATTGTGTAGCAAGGGAATTAGTCTGCGTCCCTACGGGACATATTCGTGTGTTTTTGCTGAAAAATGCTTCATATCTGTGGTGTTTTCTCAATAAGCAAAGCATAAGCAAAACGCAAGCAAATTGTAAGCAAAGAAACAATAACTTCACAAATTCTTTTTGCGACTATTTTCTGAGGACATAATGTATTATTAGGGTTCCAGGGAGTCTAATGTCGGAAATAGTAGAAAATTGTAGATAAATTGGGAAATAATTAAGAAAATGGGTCTCGGAATCGATATTGTCCCTTTTAGAAAATAGCAATATTTTAAATTTCGACTTTTATTGAAAAATTTTGCCATTTTTATTTAGAATCCGGTTCACTAAGCGTCACTATTTTGTCGCCAAGAAACTTGTCTGCGTACCCATGGGTCATATTCGTGTGTATTTGTAGAAATATGCTTCATTTCTTTAGTGTTTTCACCGTAAGCAAAGAATAAGCAAAGCGTAAGGAAAGTGTAAGCAAAGGAACTACATCTTCATAAATTCTTTTTGTGAATAATTTCTCAAGACATAATGTATTAGTTGACTAACCAGGAGCCAAATTATATCGGAAACGGTGCAAAACAGTAGATCAAATGAGAAAAAATTTAAAACAATGGGTCTCGAATTTAATATTATCCCTTTCATAAAATAGTAATATTTCATATTTTTACATTTATTGAAAGATTTTGCCTTTTATTTTTAGATTCCTGTTCACTTAGCGTCGCTATTTTGTCGCCAAGGAACTTGTCTGCGTACCCATGGGTCATATTCGTGTGTATTTGTAGAAAAATGCTTCATTTCTGTGGTGTTTTCTCAATAAGCAAAGCATAAGCATAACGCAAGCAATTTTTAAGCAAAATAGGCAAAACATAAGCAAAACGCAAGCAAATTGTAAGCAAAGGAACAATGTCTTCTTAAATTCTTTTTGCAACTATTTCCTGAGGACATAATGTATTATTAGGCTTCCAGGGAGTCTAATCATGTCAAAAATAGTAGAAAATTGTAGATAAATTGGGAAAGAAATAAGAAAATGGGTCTCGAAATCGATATTATCCCTTTCAGAAAATAGCAATATTTCATATTTTGACTTTTCATTGAAAGATTTTACCATTTTTATTTAGAATCCGGTTCACTAAGCATCACTGCTTTGTCGCCAAGAAACTTGTCTCCGTACCCATGGGTCATATTCGTGTGTATTTGTAGAAAAATGCTTCATTTCTGTGGTGTTTTCTTAATAAGCAAAGCATAAACAAAACGTAAGCAAATTGTAAGTAAAGTAACAATGTCTTCATAAATTCTTTTTGTAAATATTTTCTGGAGACATACTGTATAATTTGACTAACCCGGAGCCTAATTATATCGGAAACGGTGCAAAACAGTAGATCAAATGAGAAAAAAATAAAAAAATGGGTCCCTATAACCCATAATATCTCTTATTGGAAATAGCAGTCTTTTACATTTCTAATATTGATTGAACGATAGTGCCCTTTATTTTTAGATTAATGTTCACTAGAAGGGACCATTGTGTAGCCAGAGAATTAGTCTGCGTCCCTACGGGACATATTCGTGTGTATTTTTTTTAAAATGCTTCATTTCTGTGGTGTTTTCTCAATAAGCAAAGCATAAGCAAAACGCAAGCAAATTGTAAGCAAAGGAAAAATGTCTTCAAAAATTCTTTTTGCGACTATTTTCTGAGGATATAATGAATTATTCGGGTTCCAGGGAGTCTAATCATGTCGGAAATAGTAGAAAATTGTAGATAACTTGGGAAAGAATTAAGAAAATGGGTCTCGTAATCGATATTGTCCCTTTTAGAAAAATAGCAATATTTTATATTTCGACATTTTATTGAAAGATTTTGCCATTTTTATTTAGAATCCGGTTCACTAAGCGTCACTTTTTTGTCGCCAAGTATCTTGTCTGCGTACCCATGGGTCATATTCGAGTGTATTTGTAGAAAAATGCTTCATTTCTGTGGTGTTTTCAGCGTAAGCAAAGAATAAGCAAAGCGTAAGGAAAGTGTAAGCAAAGGAACTACATCTTCATAAATTCTTTTTGTGAATATTTTCTCAAGACATAATGAATTAGTTGACTAACCAGGAGCCTAATTATATCGGAAACGGTGCAAAACAGTAGATCAAATGAGAAAAAATTAAAAAATGGGTCCCTATAACCCATAATATCTCTTTTTGGAAATAGCAGTCTTTTACATTTCTAATATTGATTGAACGATGGTGCCCTTTATTTTTAGATTAATGTTCACTAGGAGGCACCATTGTGTAGCCAGGGAATTAGTCTGCGTCCCTACGGGACATATTCGTGTGTATTTTTTTAAAAATGCTTCATTTCTGTGGTGTTTTCTCAATAGGCAAAACATAAGCAAAACGCAAGCAAATTGTAAGCAAAGGAACAATGTCTTCTTAAATTCTTTTTGCAACTATTTCCTGAGGACATAATGTATTATTAGGCTTCCAGGGAGTCTAATCATGTCGGAAGTAGTGGAAAATTGTAGATAAATTGGGAAAGAAATAAGAAAATGGGTCTCGAAATCGATATTATCCCTTTCAGAAAAAAGCAATATTTCATATTTCGACTTTTCATTGAAAGATTTTGCCATTTTTATTTAGAATCCGGTTGACTTAGCGTCACTATTTTGTCGCCAAGAAACTTGTCTGCGTACCCATGAGTCATATTCGTGTGTGTTTGTAGAAAAATGCTTCATTTCTGTGGTGTTTTCTCAATAAGCAATGCATAAGCAAAACTTAAGCAAATTGTAAGCAAAGGAACAATGTCTTCTTAAATTCTTTTTGTAAATATTTTTTCAAGACATAATGTATTAGTTGACAAACCAGGAGCCTAATTATATCGGAAACGGTGCAAAACAGTAGATCAAATGAGAAAAAATTAAAAAATGGGTACCAATAATCCATAATATCTCTCATTTGAAAATAGCAGTCTTTTACATTTCTAATATTGATTGAACGATTGTGCCCTTTTTTTTTAGATTAATGTTCCTTAGGAGGCACCATTGTGTAGCCAGGAAATTAGTATGCGTCCCTACGGGACATATTCGTGTGTATTTTTTTAAAAATGCTTCATTTCTGTGGTGTTTTCTCAATAAGCAAAGCATAAGCAAAACGCTAGCAAATTGTAGGCAAAGGAACAATGTCTTCTTAAATTCTTTTTGCAACTATTTTCTGAGGACATAATGTATTATTAGGCTTCCAGGATGTCTTATCATGTCAAAAATAGTAGAAAATTGTAGATACATTGGGAAAGAAATAAGAAAATGGGTCTCGAAATCGATATTATCCCTTTCAGAAAATAGCAATATTTCAAATTTGGACTTTTCATTGAAAGATTTTACCATTTTTATTTAGAATCCGGTTCACTAAGCATCACTGCTTTGTCGCCAAGAAACTTGTCTCCGTACCCATGGGTCATATTCGTGTGTATTTGTAGAAAAATGCTTCATTTCTGTGGTGTTTTCTTAATAAGCAAAGCATAAGCAAAACGTAAGCAAATTGTAAGTAAAGGAACAATGTCTTCATAAATTCTTTTTGTAAATATTTTCTGGAGACATAATGTATAATTTGACTAACCCGGAGCCTAATTATATCGGAAACGGTGCAAAACAGTAGATCAAATGAGAAAAAAATAAAAAATGGGTCCCTATAACCCATAATATCTCTTATTGGAAATAGCAGTCTTTTACATTTCTAATATTGATTGAACGATAGTGCCCTTTATTTTTAGATTAATGTTCACTAGAAGGGACCATTGTGTAGCCATAGAATTATTATGGCGTATAAGGAACTCCTCTGCACGTGGCTTTACCTGGAGAAGTAATACTCCTATTATACAACGAAGACTAGACTTTATTCTTATTTCTAGCGAACTTAATGCACATGTTCGCCATGTACAAATTTTGCCAGCCATAATTTCGGATCATTCAGCGGTGAGATGTACAATTAAATCACTTCATTATAATAAACATGGTCCTTCCTTTTGGAAGTTTAATGTTTCACTGCTGAATGACACTCTTTATGTCCAAGAGCTCAAAGATCACATAATACAATGGAAACAATATTATGATTTTTACAAGAAAGAGAAAGAATGGTGGGAGTTTTTAAAATTTATGATCAGAGATTTTACTATTCGTTTTTCTAAAAAGAAATTGCAAGAGGAGAGAGCCGAAGTACAGCATTTGGAAAAATTACTATCACAAGTAGAAACTAAAATTTCAGCAAACCAGTCAGAGAGTACAATGGAATATGAAAATTATCGACGAAAAATTGAGAAATATTATGATCGTATTATAGAAGGCAACATAATTAGATCTAGGGTTAAATGGTATGAGGAAGGGGAACGAAATACAAAATATTTTATTAATTTGGAAAAAATGAATAAAAAGAAGTCTACAATCAGAAAGCTATTGATAAATGGAGAGGAAAAAACTGATCAAAAAGATATAACAAATGAACTTAGACGATTTTATAAAGAAATGTATTCGCGAAAAAGTAAAATTACACGAATGGATTGTATGCATTTCTTATCTAACCTTAACATCACACGTTTAACGGAAATCGATTCAGCGAGCTGTGACGGGGAGATAACAAAATCTGAAGTTTTAAAGGCTTTACACTGCATGAAAAATAATAAGACACCAGGAAATGATGGCCTGCCAAAAGAATTCTATATTACTTTCTTTGACATTTTAGGTGACGATTTGGTTAGGTGTTTGAATAAGTGTTTTGAAGAAGGAATATTAACTAATAGTCAAAGACAATCAGTTGTAACATTAATAGAAAAAACAGGCAAAGATAATCGTATATTAACATCATGGAGACCCATAAGTCTGTTGAATGTAGATTGTAAGATACTAAGTAAAATTTTAGCCGGCCGGATGAAAGTTTTTCTTCCAAAATTAATAGCGGATGACCAAACTGCTTTCGTCCAGGGAAGAAATATTAGTGACACAACGAGACTGATAAGTGACGTAATAGAACATTGTAAAATAGAAAACAAGTCAGGGATCTTATTTGCAGTAGACTTCGCAGCAGCTTTTGATTCTATAGATCATACTTATTTATTTACAGTACTTGAAAAATTTGGATTTGGTGAAAATTTCATCAGATGGGTAAAAATTCTACATTATGATATCGAGAGTTGTATTATTAATAATGGTTATTCCACAGAGTATCTCAAAGTTGCCACAGGTACAAGGCAGGGCGATCCGTTGGCCCCATATCTTTTCGTATTAGCAATCGAGATTTTAGCTACAATGATTCGTAACAATAGTAGGATCAGCGGTATAAACATTAATGGTGTTGAAATTAAGCAAGCGATATTTGCAGATGATACCACCTACTTTCTGAGAGATATCGCTTCAATGAAAGAAGTATGTAATGTTATTGATAAATTCGGAGCCATATCATCGCTGTATATAAATCTGGGAAAATGTGAAGCAGCATTGCTTGGAAATCCGTCTATGACTGAATTATTGGATCACATAAAATGGATCAACCTTAAGAATAAGGCAATTAAGATATTGGGAATCTCATTTACGTATGATAAGCAACTGTCATATACACTTAATTTTAATGGTATTTTAGAGAAAATAAAGACCCTTTTTAATATTTGGAAACAACGAAACATGACATTTTTCGGCAGAAATACAATAATTAAATCATTAGGCATATCCAAAATATTGTACATAACAAACGTGCTGGAACCTCCTAGAGAATTTATAAAACTTGTTAAAAGTTGTATTGTGGACTTTATATGGTACGGCAGAAAACCCAAAATTAAATATGAAGTTATGATAAACTGTCAGAGAGAAGGAGGTATTGGACTACCGGATGTGGCATCGATAGTGGAATGTCAAAGATTAATGTGGATGATAAAATTTATAAACGCTGGAGATGCCAAATATACTGCTGTGCCGAATTTGTATCTTAAGCAAATTGGTGGGGTAAAGAATATTACAGCAAATCTGGATACCAGACGTATTGGTGACGATATTCCTGATTTCTATAAAAAATGCTTGAACGTATGGTCATTATATATGTCTGGTGAACCAAGTAACCCAGAAATAATGTTGTACCAAAGCGTGTGGAACAATAAATTTATAAAGATAGGAGGTAATTCTGTATATATGAAACATTTTGATGCAAAACGTGTGAAGTATGTACATGATCTTTATAATACCAGCGGGAAAAAGAAAAGACTGGATGAAATTGTACCTCCGGATACTAATGAATACAAAATTTACTATGTACACTGGTTGTCCTTGATACATGCTATCCCGCAGAAGTGGCATGATTGTATTCGTACATTTGCAATGCAAGATAACTGTAGCCAGTTTTCTGAAAATATTAATTATGTTTCATTTAAAGATGTAATACTAAATACGAATAAAGTGTCTTTCAAAGAGTTGTACAAAAGAATAATTCAGAGTAAAAAATCTGAGCCTTCAGCCAAAGTAAAATTACAGTCCAGATTAAGATGTTTTGATTGGGAACAATCTGTTGCAAAGCTATATTCTATTACACTGGATATGCGTTTCCGTGAATTTCAGTTTAAATTGTTGCATAACGTTTTAGCAACAAGGGATAAGCTATACCTGTGGAAAGTAACTGATAATAAGCGATGTAATTACTGTTTTGTTGAGAAGGAAACAGTTGAACACTTATTATGTCAGTGTCATATTTCAATAACATTTTATCTGCATATAAAAACTTTTGTCAAGAGAGCTAATATCCATATGCCAGATCTAAACAAAGAGGTTATATACATGGTTGTGGGGAAACATGAACCGGTAATTATCGACATGTTATTATTAATTTATAAATATTTGGTATACAGAAATCGGATATTTCAGGTGATCCCTACCCTGGTACAGTTTGTGAATTGTTTAAAAAATACAGAATTGTTAGAAAGAAAGATTGCTGAGAAAAAACACACTTTGAATGTACATGAGAAAAAATGGAAGGAGTGTCTTACCTTGTTAAGATATTAATAACTCCTGGTCATTATAACTGTGTTGGTAACTCACAAATGTTATATGTATTTTATGCACAGATTCACATACATTGGTATATTTGTTAACTGTTACAGATTTTACTGCATTGTACTAGTTTTTGGAGATGTTGTTTAGGCTTGTTTATTGCCACTATATTGTAATTAAACAAATTTTTCAATTAAAATATATAAATGGTGTCGATGATGAAAATATGTAGAGGAAGGAAAATATGTGAAGTATTGACTGAAACATCATAAAGAAGGAGAAAAGAAAAAAAAAAAAAAAAAAAAAAGAATTAGTCTGCGTCCCTACGGGACATATTCGTGTGTATTTTTTTAAAAATGCTTCATTTCTGTGGTGTTTTCTCAATAAGCAAAGCATAAGCAAAACGCAAGCAAATTGTAAGCAAAGGAACAATGTCTTCATAAATTCTTTTTGTAAATATTTTCTAGAGACATAATGTATTAGTTGACTAACCAGGAGCCTAATTATATCGGAAACGGTGCAAAACAGTAGATCAAATGAGAAAAAAATAAAAAATGGGTCGCTATAATCCCTAACGTCTATTATTGGAAATAGCAGTCTTTTACATTTTTAATATGGATTGAACGATTGTTCCCTTTACTTTTAGATTAATGTTCACTAGGAGGCACCATTGTGTATCCAGGGAATTAGTCTGCGTCCCTACGGGACATATTCGTGTGTATTTTTTGAAAATGCTTCATTTCTGTGGTGTTTTCTCAATAAGCAAAGCATAAGCAAAACGCAAGCAAATTGTAAGCAAAGGAACAATGTCTTCTTCAATTATTTATGCGACTATTTTCTGAGGACATAATGTATTATAAGGGTTCCAGGGAGTCTGATCATGTCGGAAATAGTGGAAAATTGTAGATAAATTGGGAAAGAAATAAGAAAATGGGTCTCGAAATCGATATTATCCCTTTTAGAAAATAGCAATATTTTATATTTAGACTTTTTATTGAAAGATTTTGCCATTTTTATTTAGAATCCGGTTCACTAGGTGTCACTATTTTGTCGCCGAGAAACTTGTCTGCGTACCCATGGATCATATTCGTGTGTATTTGTAGAAAAATGCTTCATTTCTGTGACTTTTTACCGTATGCAAAGAATAAGCAAAGCTTAAGGAAAGTGTAAGCAAAGGAACTACATCTTCATAAATTCTTTTTGTGAATATCTTCTAAAGACATAATGTATTAGTTGACTAACCAGGAGCCTAATTATATCGGAAACGGTGCAAAACAGTAGATCAAATGAGAAAAAATTAAAAAATGGGTCCCTATAATCCATGATATCTCTTATTGGAAATAGCAGTCTTTTACATTTCTCATATTGATTGAACGATTGTGCCTTTTATTTTTAGATTAATGTTCACTATGAGGAACCATTGTGTAGCAAAGGAATTAGTCTGCGTCCTTACTGGACATAGTTGTGTGTATTTTTTTTAAATGCTTCATTTCTGTGGCGTTTTCTCAATAAGCATAGCATAGGCAAAAAGCAGGCAATTTGTAAGCAAAGAAACAATATCTTCATAAATTCTTTTTTCGACTATTTTCTGAGGACATAATGTATTATTAGGGTTCCAGGGGGTCTATTCATGTCGGAAATAGTGGAAAATTGTAGATAAATTGGGAAAGAAATAAGAAAATGGGTCTCGAAATCGATATTATCCCTTTTAAAAAATAGCAATATTTTATATTTATACTTTTTATTGAAAGATTTTGCTTTTTTATTTAGAATCAGGTTCACTAAGCGTCACTATTTTGTCTCCAAGATGTCTGCGTACCGAAAGGGCATATTCGTGTGTATTTGTGGAAAAATGCTTCATTTCTGTGGTGTTTTTACCGAAAGCAAAGAATAAGCAAAGCTTAATGAAAGTGTAAGCAAAGGAACCAAATCTTCATAAATTCTTTTTGTGAATATCTTCTAAAGACATAATGTATTAGTTGACTAACCAGGAGCCTAATTATATCGGAAACGGTGCAAAACAGTAGATCAAATGAGAAAAAATTAAAAAATGGGTCCATATAATCCATAACATCTCTTATTAGAAATAACAGTCTTTTACATTTCTAGTATTGATTGAACAATTGTTCCCTTTATTTTTAGATTAATGTTCACTAGGAGGCACCATTGTGTATTCAGGGAATTAGTCTGCGTCCCTACGGGACATATTCGTGTGTATTTTTTGAAAATGCTTCATTTCTGTGGTGTTTTCTCAATAAGCAAAGCATAAGCAAAACGCAAGCAAATTGTAAGCAAAGGAACAATGTCTTCTTAAATTTTTTTTGCGACTATGTTCCGAGGATATAATGTATTATTAGGGTTTCAGGGAGTCTAATCGTATCGGAAATAGTGGAAAATTGTAGATAAATTGGGAAAGAAATAAGAGAATGGGTCTCGAATTTAATATTATCCCTTTCATAAAATAGTAATATTTCATATTTTTACATTTTATTGAAAGATTTTGCCTTTTATTTTTAGATTCCTGTTCACTTAGCGTCGCTATTTTGTCGCCAAGAAACTTGTCTGCGTACCCATGGGTCAAATTCGTGTGTATTTGTAGAAAAATGCTTCATTTCTGTGGTGTTTTTACCGTAAGCAAAGAATAAGCAAAGCGTAAGGAAAGTGTAAGCAAAGGAACTATATCTTCATAAATTCTTTTTGTGAATATTTTCTCAAGACATAATGTATTATTTGACTAACCAGGAGCCTTATTATATCGGAAACGGTGCAAAACAGTAGATCAAATGAGAAAAAAATTAAAAAATGGGTCCATATAATCCATAACATCTCTTATTAGAAATAACAGTCTTTTACATTTCTAGTATTGATTGAACAATTGTTCCCTTTATTTTTAGATTAATGTTCACCAGGAGGCATCATTGTGTATCCAGGCAATTAGTCTGCGTCCCTACGGGGCATATTCGTGTGTATTTTTTAAAATGCTTCATTTCTGTGGTGTTTTCTCAAAAAGCAAAGCATAAGCAAAACGCAAGCAATTTGTAAGCAAAAAAAACAATATCTTCATAAATTCTCTTTGCGACTATTTTCTGAGGACATAATGTATTATTAGGGTTCCAGGGAGTCTAATCGTGTCGGAAATAGTGGAAAATTGTAGATAAATTGGGAAAGATATAAGAAAATGGGTCTCGAATTTAATATTATCCCTTTCATAAAATAGTAATATTTTATATTTTTACATTTTATTGAAAGACTTTGCCTTTTATTTTTAAATTCCTGTTGACTTAGCGTCACTATTTTGTCGCCAAGGAACTTTTCTGCGTACCTATGGGTCATATTCGTGTGTATTTGTAGAAAAATGCTTCATTTCTGTGATGTTTTCACCGTAAGCAAAGAATAAGCAAAGCGTTAGAAAAGTGTAAGCAAAGGAACTACATCTTCATCAATTCTTTTTGTGAATATTTTCTCAAGACATAATGTATTAGTTGACTAACCCGGAGCCTATTTATATCGGAAACGGTGCAAAACAGTAGATCAAATGAGAAAAAAATTAAAAAATGGGTCCATATAATCCATAATATCTCTTATTGGAAATAGCAGTCTTTTACATTTCTAATATTGATTGAACGATTGTTCCCTTTATTTTTAGATTAATGTTCACTAGGAGGCACCATTGTGTAGCAAGGGAATTAGTCTGCGTCCCTACGGGACATATTCGTGTGTTTTTGCTGAAAAATGCTTCATATCTGTGGTGTTTTCTCAATAAGCAAAGCATAAGCAAAACGCAAGCAAATTGTAAGCAAAGAAACAATAACTTCACAAATTCTTTTTGCGACTATTTTCTGAGGACATAATGTATTATTAGGGTTCCAGGGAGTCTAATGTCGGAAATAGTAGAAAATTGTAGATAAATTGGGAAAGAAATATGAAAATGGGTCTCGAAATCGATATTATCCCTTTTAGAAAATAGCAATATTTTATATTTCGACTTTTTATTGAAAGTTTTTGCCATTTTTATTTAGAATCCGATTCACTAAGCGTCACTATTTTGTCGCCAAGAAACTTGTCTGCGTACCCATGGGTCATATTCGTGTGTATTTGTAGAAAAATGCTTCACTTCTGTGGTGTTTTCTCAATAAACAAAGCATAAGCAAAACGTAAGCAAATTGTAAGCAAAGGAACAGTGTCTTCATAAATTCTTTTTGTAAATATTTTCTAGAGACATAATGTATTATTTGACTAACCCGGAGCCTAATGATATCGGAAACGGTACAAAACAGTAGATCAATTGATAAAAAATGTAAAAAAGGGTCCCTATAATCCCTAACATCTCTTATTGGAAATAGCAATCTTTTACATTTCTAATATTGATTGAACGATTGTTCCCTTTACTTTTAGATGAATGTTCACTAGGAGGCACCATTGTGTAGCTAGGGAAATAGTCTGAGTCCCTACGGGACATATTCGTGTGTATTTTTTTGAAAATGCTTCATTTCTGTGGTGTTTCCTCAATAAGCAAAGCATAAGCAAAACGCAAGCAAATTGTAAGCAAAGGAAAATTGACTTCATAAATTCTTTTTGCGACTATTTTCTGAGGATATAATGTATTATTAGGGTTCCAGGGAGTCTAATCGTATCGGAAAGAGTGGACAATTGTAGATAGATAGGGAAGGAAATAAGAAAATGGGTCTCGAATTTAATATTATCCCTTTCAGAAAATAGTAATATTTTATATTTTTACATTTTATTGAAAGATTTTGCTTTTTATTTTTAGATTCCTGTTGACTTAGCGTCACTATTTTGTCGCCAAGGAACTTTTCTGCGTTCCTATGGGTCATATTCGTGTGTATTTGTAGAAAAATGCTTCATTTCTGTGGTGTTTTCACCGTAAGCAAAGAAAAAGCAAATCGTAAGGTAGGTGTAAGCAAAGGAACTACATCATCATAAACTCTTTGAGTGAATATTTTCTCAAGACATAATGTATAAGTTGACTAACCCGGAGCCTAATTATATCGGAAGCGGTGCAAAACAGTAGATCAAATGAGAAAAAATTAAAAAATGGGTCCATATAATCCATAACATCTCTTATTGGAAATAGCAGTCTTTTACATTTCTAATATTGATTGAACGATTGTTCCAGTTAATTTTAGATTAATGTTCACTAGGAGGCACCATTGTGTAGGAAGGGAATTAGTCTGCGTCCCTACGGACATATTCGTGTGTATTTTTTTAAAATGCTTCATTTCTGTGGTGTTTTCTCAATAAGCAAAGCATAAGCAAAACGCAAGCAAATTGTAAGCAAAGGAACAATGTCTTCTTAAATTTTTTATGCGACTATTTTCTGAGGACATAATGTATTATTAGGGTTCCAAAGAGTCTAATCATGTCGGAAATAGTGGAAAATTGTAGATAAATTGGGAAAGAAATAAGAAAATGGGTCTCGAAATCGATATTATCCTTTTTAGAAAATAGCAATATTTTATATTTAGACTTTTTATTGAAAGATTTTGCCATTTTTATTTAGAATCCGGTTCACTAAGTGTCACTATTTTGTCGTCGAGAATCTTGTCTGCGTACCCAAAGGATCATATTCGTGTGTATTTGTAGAAAAATGCTTCATTTCTGTGACGTTTTCACCATATGCAAAGAATAAGCAAAGCTTAAGGAAAGTGTAAGCAAAGGAACTACATCTTCATAAATTCTTTTTGTGAATATCTTCTAAAGACATAATGTATTAGTTGACTAACCAGGAGCCTAATTATATCGGAAACGGTGCAAAACAGTAGATCAAATGAGAAAAAATTAAAAAATGGGTCCATATAATCCATAATATCTCTTTTTGGAAATAGCAGTCTTTTACATTTCTCATATTGATTGAACGATTGTGCCCTTTATTTTTAGATCAATGTTCACTATGAGACACCATTGTGTAGCAAAGGAATTAGTCTGCGTCCTTACTGGACATATTTGTGTGTATTTTTTTTTAAATGCTTCATTTCTGTGGTGTTTTCTCAATAAGCAAAGCATAGGCAAAACGCAGGCAATTTGTAAGCAAAGAAACAATATCTTCATAAATTATTTTTTCGACTATTTTCTGAGGACATAATGTATTATTAGGGTTCCAGGGGGTCTATTCATGTCGGAAATAGTGGAAAATTGTAGATAAATTGGGAAAGAAATAAGAAAATGGGTCTCGAAATCGATATAATCCCTTTTAAAAAATAGCAATATTTTATATTTCGACTTTTTATTGAAAGATTTTGCCATTTTTATTTAGAATCCGGTTCACTAAGCGTCACTATTTTGTCCCCAAGAAACTTGTCTGCGTACCGATAGGTCATATTCGTGTGTATTTGTGGAAAAATGCTTCATTTCTGTGGTATTTTTACCGTAAGCAAAGAATAAGCAAAGCGTAAGGAAAGTGTAAGCAAAGGAACTATATCTTCATAAATTCTTTTTGTGAATATTTTCTCAAGACATAATGTATTTTTTGACTAACCAGGAGCCTTATTATATCGGAAACGGTGCAAAACAGTAGATCAAATGAGAAAAAATAAAAAAATGGGTCTATATAATCCATAACATCTCTTATTGGAAATACCAGTCTTTTACATTTCTAGTATTGATTGAACAATTGTTCCCTTTATTTTTAATTTAATGTTCACTAGGAGGCACCATTGTGTATCCAGGGAATTAGTCTGCGTCCCTACGGGACATATTCGTGTGTATTTTTTTTAGAAATGCTTCATTTCTGTGGTGTTTTCTCAATAAGCAAAGCATAAGCAAAACGCAAGCAAATTGTAAGCAAAGGAACAATGTCTTCATAAATTCTTTTTGTAAATATTTTCTAGAGACATAATGTATTAGTTGACTAACCAGGAGCCTAATTATATCGGAAACGGTGCAAAACAGTAGATCAAATGAGAAAAAAATAAAAAATGGGTCGCTATAATCCCTAACGTCTATTATTGGAAATAGCAGTCTTTTACATTTTTAATATGGATTGAACGATTGTTCCCTTTACTTTTAGATTAATGTTCACTAGGAGGCACCATTGTGTATCCAGGGAATTAGTCTGCGTCCCTACGGGACATATTTGTGTGTATTTTTTGAAAATGCTTCATTTCTGTGGTGTTTTCTCAATAAGCAAAGCATAAGCAAAACGCAAGCAAATTGTAAGCAAAGGAACAATGTCTTCTTAAATTTTTTATGAGACTATTTTCTGAGGACATAATGTATTATTAGGGTTCCAGAGAGTCTAATCATGTCGGAAATAGTGGAAAATTGTAGATAAATTGGGAAAGAAATAAGAAAATGGGTCTCGAAATCGATATTATCCTTTTTAGAAAATAGCAATATTTTATATTTAGACTTTTTATTGAAAGATTTTGCCATTTTTATTTAGAATCCGGTTCACTAAGTGTCACTATTTTGTCGTCGAGAATCTTGTCTGCGTACCCATGGGTCATATTCGTGTGTATTTGTAGAAAAATGCTTCATTTCTGTGACGTTTTCACCATATGCAAAGAATAAGCAAAGCTTAAGGAAAGTGTAAGCAAAGGAACTACATCTTCATAAATTCTTTTTGTGAATATCTTCTAAAGACATAATGTATTAGTTGACTAACCAGGAGCCTAATTATATCGGAAACGGTGCAAAACAGTAGATCAAATGAGAAAAAATTAAAAAATGGGTCCATATAATCCATAACATCTCTTATTAGAAATAACAGTCTTTTACATTTCTAGTATTGATTGAACAATTGTTCCCTTTATTTTTAGATTAATGTTCACTAGGAGGCACCATTGTGTATCCAGGGAATTAGTCTGCGTCCCTACGGGGCATATTCGTGTGTATTTTTTTAAAAATGCTTCATTTCTGTGGTGTTTTCTCAATAAGCATAGCATATGCAAAACGAAAGCAAATTGTAAGCAAAGGAATAATGTCTTCATAAATTCATTTTGCGACTATTTTCTGAGGACATAATGTATTATTAGGGTTCCAGGGAGTATAATCATGTCGGAAATAGTAGAAAATTGTAGATTAATTGGGAAAGAAATAAGAAAATGGGTCTCGACATCGATATTATCCTTTTTAGAAAATAGCAATATTTTATATTTCGACTTTTTATTGAAAGATTTTGCCATTTTTTATTTTGAATCCGGTTCACTAAGTGTCACTATTTTGTTGCCAAGAATCTTGTCTGCGTACCCATGGGTCGAATTCGTGTGTATTTGTAGAAAAATGCTTCATTTCTGTGGTGTTTTCTCAATAAGCAAAGCATAAGCCAAACGTAAGCAAATTGTAAGCAAAGTAACAATGTCTTCATAAATTCTTGTTGTAAATATTTTCTAGAGACATAATGTATTATTTGACTAACCCGGAGGCTAATTATAACGGAAACGGTGAAAAACAGTAGATCAATTGATAAAAAATTAAAAAAAGGGTCACTATAATCCCTAACATCTCTTATTGGAAATAGCAATCTTTTACATTTCTAATATTGATTGAACGATTGTTCCCTTTACTTTTAGATTAATGTTCACTAGGTGGCACCATTGTGTAGCAAGAGAATTAGTTTGGGTCCCTACGGGACATATTCGTGTGTATTTTTTTAAAATGCTTCATTTCTGTGGTGTTTTCTCAATAAGCAAAGCATAAGCAAAACGCAAGCAATTTGTAAGCAAAGAAACAATATCTTCATAAATTCACTTTGCGACTATTTTCTGAGGACATAATGTATTATTAGGGTTCCAGGGAGTCTAATCGTGTCGGAAATAGTAGAAAATTGTAGATAAATTGGGAAAGATATAAGAAAATGGGTCTCGAATTAAATATTATCCCTTTCATAAAATAGTAATATTTTATATTTTTACATTTTATTGAAAGACTTTGCCTTTGATTTTTAAATTCCTGTTGACTTAGCGTCACTATTTTGTCGCCAAGGAACTTTTCTGCGTACCTATGGGTCATATTCGTGTGTATTTGTAGAAAAATGCTTCATTTCTGTGGTGTTTTCACTGTAAGCAAAGAATAAGCAAAGCGTTAGAAAAGTGTAAGCAAAGGAACTACATCTTCATCAATTCTTTTTGTGAATATTTTCTCAAGACATAATGTATAAGTTGACTAACCCGGAGCCTATTTATATCGGAAACGGTGCAAAACAGTAGATCAAATGAGAAAAAAATTAAAAAATGGGTCCATATAATCCATAATATCTCTTATTGGAAATAGCAGTCTTTTACATTTCTAATATTGATTGAACGATTGTTCCCTTTATTTTTAGATTAATGTTCACTAGGAGGCACCATTGTGTAGCAAGGGAATTACTCTGCGTCCCTACGGGACATATTCGTGTGTTTTTGCTGAAAAATGCTTCATTTCTGTGGTGTTTTCTCAATAAGCAAAGCATAAGCAAAACGCAAGCAAATTGTAAGCAAAGAAACAATATCTTCACAAATTCTTTTTGCGACTATTTTCTGAGGACATAATGTATTATTAGGGTTCCAGGGAGTCTAATGTCGGAAATAGTAGAAAATTGTAGATGAATTGGGAAAGAAATAAGAAAATGGGTCTCGAAATCAATATTATCCCTTTTAGAAAATAGCAATATTTTATATTTCGACTTTTTATTGAAAGTTTTTGCCATTTTTATTTAGAATCCGATTCACTAAGCGTCACTATTTTGTCGCCAAGAAACTTGTCTGCGTACGCATGGGTCATATTCGTGTGTATTTGTAGAAAAATGCTTCATTTCTGTGGTGTTTTCTCAATAAACAAAGCATAAGCAAAACGTAAGCAAATTGTAAGCAAAGGAACTACATCTTCATAAATTCTTTTTGTGAATATCTTCTAAAGACATAATGTATTAGTTGACTAACCAGGAGCCTAATAATATCGGAAACGGTGCAAAACAGTAGATCAAATGAGAAAAAATTAAAAAAATGGGTCCATATAATCCATAACATCTCTTATTAGAAATAACAGTCTTTTACATTTCTAGTATTGATTGAACAATTGTTCCCTTTATTTTTAGATTAATGTTCACTAGGAGGCACCATTGTGTATCCAGGGAATTAGTCTGCGTCCCTACGGGGCATATTCGTGTGTATTTTTTTAAAAATGCTTCATTTCTGTGGTGTTTTCTCAATAAGCATAGCATATGCAAAACGAAAGCAAATTGTAAGCAAAGGAATAATGTCTTCATAAATTCATTTTGCGACTATTTTCTGAGGACATAATGTATTATTAGGGTTCCAGGGAGTATAATCATGTCGGAAATAGTGGAAAATTGTAGATAAATTGGGAAAGAAATAAGAAAATGGGTCTCGGCATCGATATTATCCTTTTTAGAAAATAGCAATATTTTATATTTCGACTTTTTATTGAAAGATTTTGCCATTTATATTTAGAATCCGGTTCACTAAGTGTCACTATTTTGTTGCCAAGAATCTTGTCTGCGTACCCATGGGTCATATTCGTGTGTATTTGTAGAAAAATGCTTCATTTCTGTGGTGTTTTCTCAATAAGCAAAGCATAAGCCAAACGTAAGCAAATTGTAAGCAAAGGAACAATGTCTTCATAAATTCTTGTTGTAAATATTTTCTAGAGACATAATGTAATATTTGACTAACCCGGAGCATAATTATAACGGAAACGGTGAAAAACAGTAGATCAATTGATAAAAAATTAAAAAAAGGGTCACTATAATCCCTAACATCTCTTATTGGAAATAGCAATCTTTTACCTTTCTAATATTGATTGAACGATTGTTCCCTTTACTTTTAGATTAATGTTCACTAGGTGGCACCATTGTGTATCCAGGGAATTAGTCTGCGTCCCTACGGGACATATTCGTGTGTATATTTTTTAAATGCTTCATTTCTGTGGTGTTTTCTCAATAAGCAAAGCATAGGCAAAACGCAAGCAATTTGTAAGCAAAGAAACAATATCTTCATAAATTCACTTTGCGACTATTTTCTGATGACATAATGTATTATTAGGGTTCCAGGGAGTCTAATCGTGTCGGAAATAGTGGAAAATTGTAGATAAATTGGGAAAGATATAAGAAAATGGGTCTCGAATTTAATATTATCCCTTTCATAAAATAGTAATATTTTATATTTTTACATTTTATTGAAAGACTTTGCCTTTTATTTTTAAATTCCTGTTGACTTAGCGTCACTATTTTGTCGCCAAGGAACTTTTCTGCGTACCTATGGGTCATATTTGTGTGTATTTGTAGAAAAATGCTTCATTTCTGTGGTGTTTTCACCGTAAGCAAAGAATAAGCAAAGCGTTAGAAAAGTGTAAGCAAAGGAACTACATCTTCATCAATTCTTTTTGTGAATATTTTCTCAAGACACAATGTATTAGTTGACTAACCCGGAGCCTATTTATATCGGAAACGGTGCAAAACAGTAGATCAAATGAGAAAAAAATTAAAAAAATGGGTCCATATAATCCATAATATCTCTTATTGGAAATAGCAGTCTTTTACATTTCTAATATTGATTGAACGATTGTTCCCTTTATTTTTAGATTAATGCTCACTAGGAGGCACCATTGTGTAGCAAGGGAATTAGTCTGCGTCCCTACGGGACATATCCGTGTGTTTTTGCTGAAAAATGCTTCATTTCTGTGGTGTTTTCTCAATAAGCAAAGCATAAGCAAAACGCAAGCAAATTGTAAGCAAAGAAACAATATCTTCACAAATTCTTTTTGCGACTATTTTCTGAGGACATAATGTATTATTAGGGTTCCTGGGAGTCTAATGTCGGAAATAGTAGAAAATTGTAGATAAATTGGGAAAGAAATAAGAAAATGGGTCTCGAAATCGATATTATCCCTTTTAGAAAATAGCAATATTTTATATTTCGACTTTTTATTGAAAATTTTTGCCATTTTTATTTAGAATCCGATTCACTAAGCGTCACTATTTTGTCGCCAAGAAACTTGTCTGCGTACCCATGGGTCATATTCGTGTGTATTTGTAGAAAAATGCTTCATTTCTGTGGTGTTTTCTCAATAAACAAAGCATAAGCAAAACGTAAGCAAATTGTAAGCAAAGGAACAATGTATTCATAAATTCTTCTTGTAAATATTTTCTAGAGATAAAATGTATTATTTGACTAACCCGGAGCCTAATTATATCGGAAACGGTGCAAAACAGTAGATCAATTGATAAAAAATTTAAAAAGGGTCCCTATAATCCCTAACATCTCTTATTGGAAATAGCAATCTTTTACATTTCTAATATTGATTGAACGATTGTTCCCTTTACTTTTAGATTAATGTTCACTAGGAGGCACCATTGTGTATCCAGGGAATTAGTCTGCGTCCCTACGGGACATATTCGTGTGTGTTTTTTTAAAATGCTTCATTTCTGTGGTGTTTTCTCAATAAGCAAAGCATAAGCAAAACGCAAGCAAATTGTAAGCAAAGGAACGATGTCTTCTTAAATTCTTTATGCGACTATTTTCTGAGGACATAATGTATTATAAGGGTTCCAGGGAGTCTAATCATGTCGGAAATAGAGGAAAATTGTAGATAAATTGGGAAAGAAATAAGAAAATGGGTCTCGAAATCGATATTATCCTTTTTAGAAAATAGCAATATTTTTTATTTAGACATTTTATTGAAAGATTTTGCCATTTTTATTTAGAATCCGGTTCACTAGGTGTCACTATTTTGTCGCCGAGAAACTTGTCTGCGTACCAAAGGATCATATTCGTGTGTATTTGTAGAAAATTGCTTCATTTCTGTGACGTTTTCACCGTATGCAAAGAATAAGCAAAGCTTAAGGAAAGTGTAAGCAAAGGAACTACATCTTCATAAATTCTTTTTGTGAATATCTTCTAAAGACATAATGTATTAGTTGACTAACCAGGAGCCTAATTATATCGGAAACGGTGCAAAACAGTAGATCAAATGAGAAAAAAATTAAAAAATGGGTCCCTATAATCCATGATATCTCTTATTGGAAATAGCAGTCTTTTACATTTCTCATATTGATTGAACGATTGTTCCCTTTATTTTTAGATTAATGTTCACTATGAGGCACCATTGTGTAGCAAAGGAATTAGGCTGCGTCCTTACTGGACATATTTTTGTGTATTTTTTTTTTAAATGCTTCATTTCTGTGGCGTTTTCTCAATAAGCATAGCATAGGCAAAAAGCAGGCAATTTGTAAGCAAAGAAACAATATCTTCATAAATTCTTTTTTCGACTATTTTCTGAGGACATAATGTATTATTAGGGTTTCAGGGGGTCTATTCATGTCAGAAATTGTGGAAAATTGTAGATAAATTGGGAAAGAAATAAGAAAATGGGTCTCGAAATCGATATTATCCCTTTTAAAAAATAGCAATATTTTATATTTAGACTTTTTATTGAAAGATTTTGCTTTTTTATTTAGAATCCGGTTCACTATGTGTCACTATTTTGTCTCCAAGATGTCTGCGTACCGATAGGTCATATTCGTGTGTATTTCTGGAAAAATGCTTCATTTCTGTGGTGTTTTTACCGTAAGCAAAGAATAAGCAAAGCTTAAGGAAAGTGTAAGCAAAGGAACTACATCTTCATAAATTCTTTTTGTGAATATCTTCTAAAGACATAATGTATTAGTTGACTAACCAGGAGCCTAATTATATCGGAAACGGTGCAAAACAGTAGATCAAATGAGAAAAAATTAAAAAAATGGGTCCATATAATCCATAACATCTCTTATTAGAAATAACAGTCTTTTACATTTCTAGTATTGATTGAACAATTGTTCCCTTTATTTTTAGATTAATGTTCACTAGGACGCACCATTGTGTATCCAGGGAATTAGTCTGCGTCCCTACGGGACATATTCGTGTGTATTTTTTTTAAAAATGCTTCATTTCTGTGGTGTTTTCTCAATAAGCATAGCATAAGCAAAACGAAAGCAAATTGTAAGCAAAGGAATAATGTCTTCATAAATTCATTTTGCGACTATTTTCTGAGGACATAATGTATTATTAGGGTTCCAGGGAGTATAATCATGTCGGAAATAGTGGAAAATTGTAGATAAATTGGGAAAGAAATAAGAAAATGGGTCTCGACATCGATATTATCCTTTTTAGAAAATAGCAATATTTCATATTTCGACTTTTTATTGAAAGATTTTGCCATTTATATTTAGAATCCGGTTCACGAAGTGTCACTATTTTGTTGCCAAGAAACTTGTCTGCGTACCCATGGGTCATATTCGTGTGTATTTGTAGAAAATGCTTCATTTCTGTGGTGTTTTCTCAATAAGCAAAGCATAAGCCAAACGTAAGCAAATTGTAAGCAAAGGAACAATGTCTTCATAAATTCTTGTTGTACATATTTTCTAGAGACATAATGTATTATTTGACTAACCAGGAGCCTTATTATATCGGAAACGGTGCAAAACAGTAGATCAAATGAGAAAAAATAAAAAAATGGGTCCATATAATCCATAACATCTCTTATTGGAAATAGCAGTCTTTTACATTTCTAATATTGATTGAACGATTGTGCCCTTTACTTTTAGATTAATGTTCACTAGGTGGCACCATTGTGTAGCCAGGGAATTAGTCTGCGTCCCTACGGGACATATTCGTGTGTATTTATTTAAAATGCTTCATTTCTGTGGTGTTTTCTCAATAAGCAAAGCATAAGCAAAACGCAAGCATTTTGTAAGCAAAGAAACAATATCTTCATAAATTCACTTTGCGACTATTTTCTGAGGACATAATGTATTATTAGGGTTCCAGGGAGTCTAATCGTGTCGGAAATAGTGGAAAATTGTAGATAAATTGGGAAAGATATAAGAAAATGGGTCTCGAATTTAATATTATCCCTTTCATAAAATAGTAATATTTTATATTTTTACATTTTATTGAAAGACTTTGCCTTTTATTTTAAATTCCTGTTCCCTTAGCGTCACTATTTTGTCGCCAAGGAATTTGTCTGCGTACCCATGGGTCATATTCGTGTGTATTTGTAGAAAAATGCTTCATTTCTGTGGTGTTTTCACCGTAAGCAAAGAATAAGCAAAGCGTAAGGAAAGTGTAAGCAAAGGAAATACATCATCATCAACTCTTTTAGTGAATATTTTCTCAAGACATAATGTATTTGTTGACTAACCAGGAGCCTAATTATATTGGAAACGGTGCAAAACAGTAGATCAAATGAGAAAAAAATTAAAAAAATGGGTCCCTATAAATCCATAATATCTCTTTTTTGGAAATAGCGGTCTTTTACATTTCTAATATTGATTGAACGATTGTTCCCTTTATTTTTAGATTAATGTTCACTAGGAGGCACCATTGTGTAGCAAGGTAATTAGTCTGCGTCCATACGGGACATATTCGTGTGTATTTTTTTAAAATGCTTCATTTCTGTGGTGTTTTCTCAATAAGCAAAGCATTAGCAAGACGCAAGCAATTTGTAAGCAAAGAAACAATATCTTCATAAATTCACTTTGCGACTATTTTCTGAGGACATAATGTATTATTAGGGTTCCAGGGAGTCTAATCGTGTCGGAAATAGTGGAAAATTGTAGATAAATTGGGAAAGATATAAGAAAATGGGTCTCGAATTAAATATTATCCCTTTCATAAAATAGTAATATTTTATATTTTTACATTTTATTGAAAGACTTTGCCTTTTATTTTTAAATTCCTGTTCCCTTAGCGTCACTATTTTGTCGCCAAGGAATTTGTCTGCGTACCCATGGGTCATATTCGTGTGTATTTGTAGAAAAATGCTTCATTTCTGTGGTGTTTTCACCGTAAGCAAAGAATAAGCAAAGCGTAAGGAAAGTGTAAGCAAAGGAAATACATCATCATAAACTCTTTTAGTGAATATTTTCTCAAGACATAATGTATTTGTTCACTAACCAGGAGCCTAATTATATTGGAAACGGTGCAAAACAGTAGATCAAATGAGAAAAAATTAAAAAATGGGTCCCTATAAATCCATAATATCTCTTTTTGGAAATAGCGGTCTTTTACATTTCTAATATTGATTGAACGATTGTTCCCTTTATTTTTAGATTAATGTTCACTAGGAGGCACCATTGTGTAGCAAGGTAATTAGTCTGCTTCCATACGGGACATATTCGTGTGTATTTTTTTAAAATGCTTCATTTCTGTGGTGTTTTCTCAATAAGCAAAGCATAAGCAAGACGCAAGCAATTTGTAAGCAAAGAAACAATATCTTCATAAATTCACTTTGCGACTATTTTCTGAGGACATAATGTATTATTAGGGTTCCAGGGAGTCTAATCGTGTCGGATATAGTGGAAAATTGTAGATAAATTGGGAAAGATATAAGAAAATGGGTCTCGAATTTAATATTATCCCTTTCATAAAATAGTAATATTTTATATTTTTACATTTTATTGAAAGACTTTGCCTTTTATTTTTAAATTCCTGTTCCCTTAGCGTCACTTTTTTGTCGCCAAGGAATTTGTCTGCGTACCCATGGTCATATTCGTGTGTATTTGTAGGAAAATGCTTCATTTCTGTGGTGTTTTCACCGTAAGCAAAGAATAAGCAAAGCGTAAGGAAAGTGTAAGCAAAGGAAATACATCATCATAAACTCTTTTAGTGAATATTTTCTCAAGACTTAATGTATTTGTTCACTAACCAGGAGCCTAATTATATTGGAAACGGTGCAAAACAGTAGATCAAATGAGAAAAAATTAAAAAATGGGTCCCTATAAATCCATAATATCTCTTTTTGGAAATAGCGGTCTTTTACATTTCTAATATTGATTGAACGATTGTTCCCTTTATTTTTAGATTAATGTTCACTAGGAGGCACCATTGTGTATCAAGGGAATTAGTCTGCGTCCATACGGGACATATTCGTGTGTATTTTTTTAAAATGCTTCATTTCTGTGGTGTTTTCTCAATAAGCAAAGCATAAGCAAAACGCAAGCAATTTGTAAGCAAAGAAACAATATCTTCATAAATTCACTTTGCGACTATTTTCTGAGGACATAATGTATTATTAGGGTTCCAGGGAGTCTAATCGTGTCGGAAATAGTGGAAAATTGTAGATAAATTGGGAAAGATATAAGAAAATGGGTCTCGAATTTAATATTATCCATTTCATAAAATAGTAATATTTTATATTTTTACATTTTATTGAAAGACTTTGCCTTTTATTTTAAATTCCTGTTCCCTTAGCGTCACTATTTTGTCGCCAAGGAATTTGTCTGCGTACCCATGGGTCATATTCGTGTGTATTTGTAGAAAACTGCTTCATTTCTGTGGTGTTTTCTCAATAAGCAAAGCATAAGCAAAACGCAAGCAAATTGTAAGCAAAGGAAAAATGTCTTCATAAATTCTTTTTGCGACTATTTTCTGAGGACATTATGTATTTTTAGGGTTCCAGGGAGTCTAATCATGTAGGAAATAGTAGAGAATTGTAGATAAATTGGGAAAGAATAAAGAAAATGGGTCTCGAAATCGATATTGTCCCTTTTAGAAAATAGCAATATTTTATATTTCGACTTTTTATTGAAAGATTTTGCCATTTATATTCAGAATCCGGTTCACTTAGCGTCACTATTTTATCGCCAAGAATCTTGTCTGCGTACCCATGGGTCATATTCGTGTGTATTTGTAGAAAACTGCTTCATTTCTGTGGTGTTTTCTCAATAAGCAAAGCATAAGCAAAACGTTAGCAAATTGTAAGCAAAGGAACAATGTCTTCATAAATTCTTTTTGTAAATATTTTCAAGAGACATAATGTATTATTTGACTAACCCGGAGCCTAATTATATCGGAAACGGTGCAAAACAGTAGATCAATTAATAAAAAATTAAAAAAAGGTTCCTATAATCCCTAACATCTCTTATAAGAAATAGCAATCTTTTACATTTCTAATATTGATTGAACAATTGTTCCCTTTACTTTTAGATTAATGTTCACTAGGAGGCACCATTGTGAAGCCAGGGAATTAGTCTGCGTCCCTACGGGACATATCCGTGTGTTTTTGCTGAAAAATGCTTCATTTCTGTGGTGTTTTCTCAATAAGCAAAGCATAAGCAAAACGCAAGCAAATTGTAAGCAAAGAAACAATATCTTCACAAATTCTTTTTGCGACTATTTTCTGAGGACATAATGTATTATTAGGGTTCCTGGGAGTCTAATGTCGGAAATAGTAGAAAATTGTAGATAAATTGGGAAAGAAATAAGAAAATGGGTCTCGAAATCGATATTATCCCTTTTAGAAAATAGCAATATTTTATATTTCGACTTTTTATTGAAAATTTTTGCCATTTTTATTTAGAATCCGATTCACTAAGCGTCACTATTTTGTCGCCAAGAAACTTGTCTGCGTACCCATGGGTCATATTCGTGTGTATTTGTAGAAAAATGCTTCATTTCTGTGGTGTTTTCTCAATAAACAAAGCATAAGCAAAACGTAAGCAAATTGTAAGCAAAGGAACAATGTATTCATAAATTCTTCTTGTAAATATTTTCTAGAGATAAAATGTATTATTTGACTAACCCGGAGCCTAATTATATCGGAAACGGTGCAAAACAGTAGATCAATTGATAAAAAATTTAAAAAGGGTCCCTATAATCCCTAACATCTCTTATTGGAAATAGCAATCTTTTACATTTCTAATATTGATTGAACGATTGTTCCCTTTACTTTTAGATTAATGTTCACTAGGAGGCACCATTGTGTATCCAGGGAATTAGTCTGCGTCCCTACGGGACATATTCGTGTGTGTTTTTTTAAAATGCTTCATTTCTGTGGTGTTTTCTCAATAAGCAAAGCATAAGCAAAACGCAAGCAAATTGTAAGCAAAGGAACGATGTCTTCTTAAATTCTTTATGCGACTATTTTCTGAGGACATAATGTATTATAAGGGTTCCAGGGAGTCTAATCATGTCGGAAATAGAGGAAAATTGTAGATAAATTGGGAAAGAAATAAGAAAATGGGTCTCGAAATCGATATTATCCTTTTTAGAAAATAGCAATATTTTTTATTTAGACATTTTATTGAAAGATTTTGCCATTTTTATTTAGAATCCGGTTCACTAGGTGTCACTATTTTGTCGCCGAGAAACTTGTCTGCGTACCAAAGGATCATATTCGTGTGTATTTGTAGAAAAATGCTTCATTTCTGTGACGTTTTCACCGTATGCAAAGAATAAGCAAAGCTTAAGGAAAGTGTAAGCAAAGGAACTACATCTTCATAAATTCTTTTTGTGAATATCTTCTAAAGACATAATGTATTAGTTGACTAACCAGGAGCCTAATTATATCGGAAACGGTGCAAAACAGTAGATCAAATGAGAAAAAAATTAAAAAATGGGTCCCTATAATCCATGATATCTCTTATTGGAAATAGCAGTCTTTTACATTTCTCATATTGATTGAACGATTGTTCCCTTTATTTTTAGATTAATGTTCACTATGAGGCACCATTGTGTAGCAAAGGAATTAGGCTGCGTCCTTACTGGACATATTTTTGTGTATTTTTTTTTAAATGCTTCATTTCTGTGGCGTTTTCTCAATAAGCATAGCATAGGCAAAAAGCAGGCAATTTGTAAGCAAAGAAACAATATCTTCATAAATTCTTTTTTCGACTATTTTCTGAGGACATAATGTATTATTAGGGTTTCAGGGGGTCTATTCATGTCAGAAATTGTGGAAAATTGTAGATAAATTGGGAAAGAAATAAGAAAATGGGTCTCGAAATCGATATTATCCCTTTTAAAAAATAGCAATATTTTATATTTAGACTTTTTATTGAAAGATTTTGCTTTTTTATTTAGAATCCGGTTCACTATGTGTCACTATTTTGTCTCCAAGATGTCTGCGTACCGATAGGTCATATTCGTGTGTATTTCTGGAAAAATGCTTCATTTCTGTGGTGTTTTTACCGTAAGCAAAGAATAAGCAAAGCTTAAGGAAAGTGTAAGCAAAGGAACTACATCTTCATAAATTCTTTTTGTGAATATCTTCTAAAGACATAATGTATTAGTTGACTAACCAGGAGCCTAATTATATCGGAAACGGTGCAAAACAGTAGATCAAATGAGAAAAAATTAAAAAAATGGGTCCATATAATCCATAACATCTCTTATTAGAAATAACAGTCTTTTACATTTCTAGTATTGATTGAACAATTGTTCCCTTTATTTTTAGATTAATGTTCACTAGGACGCACCATTGTGTATCCAGGGAATTAGTCTGCGTCCCTACGGGACATATTCGTGTGTATTTTTTTTAAAAATGCTTCATTTCTGTGGTGTTTTCTCAATAAGCATAGCATAAGCAAAACGAAAGCAAATTGTAAGCAAAGGAATAATGTCTTCATAAATTCATTTTGCGACTATTTTCTGAGGACATAATGTATTATTAGGGTTCCAGGGAGTATAATCATGTCGGAAATAGTGGAAAATTGTAGATAAATTGGGAAAGAAATAAGAAAATGGGTCTCGACATCGATATTATCCTTTTTAGAAAATAGCAATATTTCATATTTCGACTTTTTATTGAAAGATTTTGCCATTTATATTTAGAATCCGGTTCACGAAGTGTCACTATTTTGTTGCCAAGAAACTTGTCTGCGTACCCATGGGTCATATTCGTGTGTATTTGTAGAAAATGCTTCATTTCTGTGGTGTTTTCTCAATAAGCAAAGCATAAGCCAAACGTAAGCAAATTGTAAGCAAAGGAACAATGTCTTCATAAATTCTTGTTGTACATATTTTCTAGAGACATAATGTATTATTTGACTAACCAGGAGCCTTATTATATCGGAAACGGTGCAAAACAGTAGATCAAATGAGAAAAAATAAAAAAATGGGTCCATATAATCCATAACATCTCTTATTGGAAATAGCAGTCTTTTACATTTCTAATATTGATTGAACGATTGTGCCCTTTACTTTTAGATTAATGTTCACTAGGTGGCACCATTGTGTAGCCAGGGAATTAGTCTGCGTCCCTACGGGACATATTCGTGTGTATTTATTTAAAATCGTTCATTTCTGTGGTGTTTTCTCAATAAGCAAAGCATAAGCAAAACGCAAGCATTTTGTAAGCAAAGAAACAATATCTTCATAAATTCACTTTGCGACTATTTTCTGAGGACATAATGTATTATTAGGGTTCCAGGGAGTCTAATCGTGTCGGAAATAGTGGAAAATTGTAGATAAATTGGGAAAGATATAAGAAAATGGGTCTCGAATTTAATATTATCCCTTTCATAAAATAGTAATATTTTATATTTTTACATTTTATTGAAAGACTTTGCCTTTTATTTTAAATTCCTGTTCCCTTAGCGTCACTATTTTGTCGCCAAGGAATTTGTCTGCGTACCCATGGGTCATATTCGTGTGTATTTGTAGAAAAATGCTTCATTTCTGTGGTGTTTTCACCGTAAGCAAAGAATAAGCAAAGCGTAAGGAAAGTGTAAGCAAAGGAAATACATCATCATCAACTCTTTTAGTGAATATTTTCTCAAGACATAATGTATTTGTTGACTAACCAGGAGCCTAATTATATTGGAAACGGTGCAAAACAGTAGATCAAATGAGAAAAAAATTAAAAAAATGGGTCCCTATAAATCCATAATATCTCTTTTTTGGAAATAGCGGTCTTTTACATTTCTAATATTGATTGAACGATTGTTCCCTTTATTTTTAGATTAATGTTCACTAGGAGGCACCATTGTGTAGCAAGGTAATTAGTCTGCGTCCATACGGGACATATTCGTGTGTATTTTTTTAAAATGCTTCATTTCTGTGGTGTTTTCTCAATAAGCAAAGCATTAGCAAGACGCAAGCAATTTGTAAGCAAAGAAACAATATCTTCATAAATTCACTTTGCGACTATTTTCTGAGGACATAATGTATTATTAGGGTTCCAGGGAGTCTAATCGTGTCGGAAATAGTGGAAAATTGTAGATAAATTGGGAAAGATATAAGAAAATGGGTCTCGAATTAAATATTATCCCTTTCATAAAATAGTAATATTTTATATTTTTACATTTTATTGAAAGACTTTGCCTTTTATTTTTAAATTCCTGTTCCCTTAGCGTCACTATTTTGTCGCCAAGGAATTTGTCTGCGTACCCATGGGTCATATTCGTGTGTATTTGTAGAAAAATGCTTCATTTCTGTGGTGTTTTCACCGTAAGCAAAGAATAAGCAAAGAGTAAGGAAAGTGTAAGCAAAGGAAATACATCATCATAAACTCTTTTAGTGAATATTTTCTCAAGACATAATGTATTTGTTCACTAACCAGGAGCCTAATTATATTGGAAACGGTGCAAAACAGTAGATCAAATGAGAAAAAATTAAAAAATGGGTCCCTATAAATCCATAATATCTCTTTTTGGAAATAGCGGTCTTTTACATTTCTAATATTGATTGAACGATTGTTCCCTTTATTTTTAGATTAATGTTCACTAGGAGGCACCATTGTGTAGCAAGGTAATTAGTCTGCTTCCATACGGGACATATTCGTGTGTATTTTTTTAAAATGCTTCATTTCTGTGGTGTTTTCTCAATAAGCAAAGCATAAGCAAGACGCAAGCAATTTGTAAGCAAAGAAACAATATCTTCATAAATTCACTTTGCGACTATTTTCTGAGGACATAATGTATTATTAGGGTTCCAGGGAGTCTAATCGTGTCGGATATAGTGGAAAATTGTAGATAAATTGGGAAAGATATAAGAAAATGGGTCTCGAATTTAATATTATCCCTTTCATAAAATAGTAATATTTTATATTTTTACATTTTATTGAAAGACTTTGCCTTTTATTTTTAAATTCCTGTTCCCTTAGCGTCACTTTTTTGTCGCCAAGGAATTTGTCTGCGTACCCATGGTCATATTCGTGTGTATTTGTAGGAAAATGCTTCATTTCTGTGGTGTTTTCACCGTAAGCAAAGAATAAGCAAAGCGTAAGGAAAGTGTAAGCAAAGGAAATACATCATCATAAACTCTTTTAGTGAATATTTTCTCAAGACTTAATGTATTTGTTCACTAACCAGGAGCCTAATTATATTGGAAACGGTGCAAAACAGTAGATCAAATGAGAAAAAATTAAAAAATGGGTCCCTATAAATCCATAATATCTCTTTTTGGAAATAGCGGTCTTTTACATTTCTAATATTGATTGAACGATTGTTCCCTTTATTTTTAGATTAATGTTCACTAGGAGGCACCATTGTGTATCAAGGGAATTAGTCTGCGTCCATACGGGACATATTCGTGTGTATTTTTTTAAAATGCTTCATTTCTGTGGTGTTTTCTCAATAAGCAAAGCATAAGCAAAACGCAAGCAATTTGTAAGCAAAGAAACAATATCTTCATAAATTCACTTTGCGACTATTTTCTGAGGACATAATGTATTATTAGGGTTCCAGGGAGTCTAATCGTGTCGGAAATAGTGGAAAATTGTAGATAAATTGGGAAAGATATAAGAAAATGGGTCTCGAATTTAATATTATCCATTTCATAAAATAGTAATATTTTATATTTTTACATTTTATTGAAAGACTTTGCCTTTTATTTTAAATTCCTGTTCCCTTAGCGTCACTATTTTGTCGCCAAGGAATTTGTCTGCGTACCCATGGGTCATATTCGTGTGTATTTGTAGAAAACTGCTTCATTTCTGTGGTGTTTTCTCAATAAGCAAAGCATAAGCAAAACGCAAGCAAATTGTAAGCAAAGGAAAAATGTCTTCATAAATTCTTTTTGCGACTATTTTCTGAGGACATTATGTATTTTTAGGGTTCCAGGGAGTCTAATCATGTAGGAAATAGTAGAGAATTGTAGATAAATTGGGAAAGAATAAAGAAAATGGGTCTCGAAATCGATATTGTCCCTTTTAGAAAATAGCAATATTTTATATTTCGACTTTTTATTGAAAGATTTTGCCATTTATATTCAGAATCCGGTTCACTTAGCGTCACTATTTTATCGCCAAGAATCTTGTCTGCGTACCCATGGGTCATATTCGTGTGTATTTGTAGAAAACTGCTTCATTTCTGTGGTGTTTTCTCAATAAGCAAAGCATAAGCAAAACGTTAGCAAATTGTAAGCAAAGGAACAATGTCTTCATAAATTCTTTTTGTAAATATTTTCAAGAGACATAATGTATTATTTGACTAACCCGGAGCCTAATTATATCGGAAACGGTGCAAAACAGTAGATCAATTAATAAAAAATTAAAAAAAGGTTCCTATAATCCCTAACATCTCTTATAAGAAATAGCAATCTTTTACATTTCTAATATTGATTGAACAATTGTTCCCTTTACTTTTAGATTAATGTTCACTAGGAGGCACCATTGTGAAGCCAGGGAATTAGTCTGCGTCCCTACGGGACATATTCGTGTGTATTTTTTTAAAATGCTTCATTTCTGTGGTGTTTTCTCAATAAGCAAAGCATAAGCAAAACGCAAGCAATTTGTAAGCAAAGAAACAATATCTTCATAAGTTCACTTTGCGACTATTTTCTGAGGACATAATGAATTATTAGGGTTCCAGGGAGTCTAATCATGTCGGAAATAGTGGAAAATTGTAGATAAATTGGGAAAGAATAAAGAAAATGGGTCTCGAAATCGATATTGTCCCTTTTAGAAAATAGCAATATTTTATATTTCGACTTTTTATTGAAAGATTTTGCCATTTTTATTTAGAATCAGGTTCACTAAGCGTTACTATTTTATCGCCAAGAAACTTGTCTGCGTACCCATGGTTCATATTCGTGTGTATTTGTAGAAAAATGCTTCATTTCTGTGGTGTTTTTACCGTAAGCAAAGAATAAGCAAAGCGTAAGGAAAGTGTAAGCAAAGGAACTACATCTTCATAAATTCTTTTGTGAATATTTTCTCAAGACATAATGTATTAGTTGACTTACCAGGAGCCTAATTATATCGGAAACGGTGCAAAACTGCAAAACAGTAGATCAAATGAGAAAAAATTTAAAAAATGGGTCCCTATAATCCATAATATCTCTTAGTGGAAATAGCAGTCTTTTACATTACTAATATTGATTGAACGATTGTTCCCTTTATTTTTAGATTAACGTTCACTAGGAGGCACCATTGCGTAACCAGGGAATTAGTCTGCGTCCCTACGGGACATATTCGTGTGTATTTTTTTAAAATGCTTCATTTCTGTGGTGTTTTCTCAATAAGCAAAGCATAAGCAAAACGCAAGCAAATTGTAAGCAAAGGAACAATGTCTTCTTAAATCTTTTTTGCGACTATTTTCTGAGGACATAATGTATTATTTGGCTTCCAGGGAGTCATATCATGTCGGAAATAATGGAAAATTGTAGATAAATTGGGAAAGAAATAAGAAAATGGGTCTCGAATTTAATATTATCCCTTTCATAAAATAGTAATATTTTATATTTTTACATTTTATTGAAAGACTTTGCCTTTTATTTTTAAATTCCTGTTCCCTTAGCGTCACTATGTTGTCGCCAAGGAATTTGTCTACGTACCTATTGGTCATATTCGTGTGTATTTGTAGACAAATGCTTCATTTCTGTGGTGTTTTCACCGTAAGCAAAGAATACGCAAAGCGTAAGGAAAGTGTAAGCAAAGGAACTACATCTTCATTAATTCTTTTTGTGAATATTTTCTCAAGACATAATGTATTAGTTGACTAACCAGAAGCCTAATTATATCGGAAACGGTGCAAAACAGTAGATCAAATGAGAAAAAATTAAAAAATGGGTCCATATAATCCATAATATATATTATTGGAAATAGCAGTCTATTACATTTCTAATAATGATTGAACGATTGTTCCCTTTATTTTTAGATTAATGTTCACTAGGAGGCACCATTGTGTAGCAAGGTAATTAGTCTGCGTCCATACGGGACATATTCGTGTGTATTTTTTTAAAATGCTTCATTTCTGTGGTGTTTTCTCAATAAGCAAAGCATAAGCAAGACGCAAGCAATTTGTAAGCAAAGAAACAATATCTTCATAAATTCACTTTGCGACTATTTTCTGAGGACATAATGTATTATTAGGGTTCCAGGGAGTCTAATCGTGTCGGATATAGTGGAAAATTGTAGATAAATTGGGAAAGATATAAGAAAATGGGTCTCGAATTTAATATTATCCCTTTCATAAAATAGTGATATTTTATATTTTTACATTTTATTGAAAGACTTTGCCTTTTATTTTTAAATTCCTGTTCCCTTAGCGTCACTTTTTTGTCGCCAAGGAATTTGTCTGCGTACCCATGGTCATATTCGTGTGTATTTGTAGGAAAATGCTTCATTTCTGTGGTGTTTTCACCGTAAGCAAAGAATAAGCAAAGCGTAAGGAAAGTGTAAGCAAAGGAAATACATCATCATAAACTCTTTTAGTGAATATTTTCTCAAGACTTAATGTATTTGTTCACTAACCAGGAGCCTAATTATATTGGAAACGGTGCAAAACAGTAGATCAAATGAGAAAAAATTAAAAAATGGGTCCCTATAAATCCATAATATCTCTTTTTGGAAATAGCGGTCTTTTACATTTCTAATATTGATTGAACGATTGTTCCCTTTATTTTTAGATTAATGTTCACTAGGAGGCACCATTGTGTATCAAGGGAATTAGTCTGCGTCCCTACGGGACATATTCGTGTGTATTTTTTTAAAATGCTTCATTTCTGTGGTGTTTTCTCAATAAGCAAAGCATAAGCAAAACGCAAGCAATTTGTAAGCAAAGAAACAATATCTTCATAAATTCACTTTGCGACTATTTTCTGAGGACATAATGTATTATTAGGGTTCCAGGGAGTCTAATCGTGTCGGAAATAGTGGAAAATTGTAGATAAATTGGGAAAGATATAAGAAAATGGGTCTCGAATTTAATATTATCCATTTCATAAAATAGTAATATTTTATATTTTTACATTTTATTGAAAGACTTTGCCTTTTATTTTAAATTCCTGTTCCCTTAGCGTCACTATTTTGTCGCCAAGGAATTTGTCTGCGTACCCATGGGTCATATTCGTGTGTATTTGTAGGTAAATGCTTCATTTCTGTGGTGTTTTCACCGTAAGCAAAGAATAAGCAAAGCGTAAGGAAAGTGTAAGCAAAGGAAATACATCATCATAAACTCTTTTAGTGAATATTTTCTCAAGACATAATGTATTAGTTGACTAAACCGGAGCCTATTTATATCGGAAACGGTGCAAAACAGTAGATCAAATGAGAAAAAAATTAAAAAATGGGTCCATATAATCCATAATATCTCTTGTTTGAAATAGCAGTCTTTTACATTTCTAATATTGATTGAACGATTGTTCCCTTTATTTTTAGAATAATGTTCACTTTGAGGCACCATTGTGTAGCAAGGGAATTAGTCTGCGTCCCTACGGGACATATTTGTGTGTTTTTGTTGAAAAATGCTTCATTTCTGTGGTGTTTTCTCAATAAGCAAAGAATAAGCAAAACGCAAGCAAATTGTAAGCAAAGGAAAAATGTCTTCATAAATTCTTTTGCGACTATTTTCTGAGGACATTATGTATTTTTAGGGTTCCAGGGAGTCTAATCATGTAGGAAATAGTAGAGAATTGTAGATAAATTGGGAAAGAATAAAGAAAATGGGTCTCGAAATCGATATTGTCCCTTTTAGAAAATAGCAATATTTTATATTTCGACTTTTTATTGAAAGATTTTGCCATTTATATTCAGAATCCGGTTCACTTAGCGTCACTATTTTATCGCCAAGAATCTTGTCTGCGTACCCATGGGTCATATTCGTGTGTATTTGTAGAAAACTGCTTCATTTCTGTGGTGTTTTCTCAATAAGCAAAGCATAAGCAAAACGTTAGCAAATTGTAAGCAAAGGAACAATGTCTTCATAAATTCTTTTTGTAAATATTTTCAAGAGACATAATGTATTATTTGACTAACCCGGAGCCTAATTATATCGGAAACGGTGCAAAACAGTAGATCAATTGATAAAAAATTAAAAAAAAGGTTCCTATAATCCCTAACATCTCTTATAAGAAATAGCAATCTTTTACATTTCTAATATTGATTGAACGATTGTTCCCTTTACTTTTAGATTAATGTTCACTAGGAGGCACCATTGTGAAGCCAGGGAATTAGTCTGCGTCCCTACGGGACATATTCGTGTGTATTTTTTTAAAATGCTTCATTTCTGTGGTGTTTTCTCAATAAGCAAAGCATAAGCAAAACGCAAGCAATTTGTAAGCAAAGAAACAATATCTTCATAAGTTCACTTTGCGACTATTTTCTGAGGACATAATGAATTATTAGGGTTCCAGGGAGTCTAATCATGTCGGAAATAGTGGAAAATTGTAGATAAATTGGGAATGAATAAAGAAAATGGGTCTCGAAATCGATATTGTCCCTTTTAGAAAATAGCAATATTTTATATTTCGACTTTTTATTGAAAGATTTTGCCATTTTTATTTAGAATCAGGTTCACTAAGCGTTACTATTTTATCGCCAAGAAACTTGTCTGCGTACCCATGGTTCATATTCGTGTGTATTTGTAGAAAAATGCTTCATTTCTGTGGTGTTTTTACCGTAAGCAAAGAATAAGCAAAGCGTAAGGAAAGGGTAAGCAAAGGAACTACATCTTCATAAATTCTTTTGTGAATATTTTCTCAAGACATAATGTATTAGTTGACTTACCAGGAGCCTAATTATATCGGAAACGGTGCAAAACTGCAAAACAGTAGATCAAATGAGAAAAAATTTAAAAAATGGGTCCCTATAATCCATAATATCTCTTAGTGGAAATAGCAGTCTTTTACATTACTAATATTGATTGAACGATTGTTCCCTTTATTTTTAGATTAACGTTCACTAGGAGGCACCATTGCGTAACCAGGGAATTAGTCTGCGTCCCTACGGGACATATTCGTGTGTATTTTTTTAAAATGCTTCATTTCTGTGGTGTTTTCTCAATAAGCAAAGCATAAGCAAAACGCAAGCAAATTGTTAGCAAAGGAACAATGTCTTCTTAAATCTTTTTTGCGACTATTTTCTGAGGACATAATGTATTATTTGGCTTCCAGGGAGTCATATCATGTCGGAAATAATGGAAAATTGTAGATAAATTGGGAAAGAAATAAGAAAATGTGTCTCGAATTTAATATTATCCCTTTCATAAAATAGTAATATTTTATATTTTTACATTTTATTGAAAGACTTTGCCTTTTATTTTTAAATTCCTGTTCCCTTAGCGTCACTATGTTGTCGCCAAGGAATTTGTCTACGTACCTATTGGTCATATTCGTGTGTATTTGTAGACAAATGCTTCATTTCTGTGGTGTTTTCACCGTAAGCAAAGAATACGCAAAGCGTAAGGAAAGTGTAAGCAAAGGAACTACATCTTCATTAATTCTTTTTGTGAATATTTTCTCAAGACATAATGTATTAGTTGACTAACCAGAAGCCTAATTATATCGGAAACGGTGCAAAACAGTAGATCAAATGAGAAAAAATTAAAAAATGGGTCCATATAATCCATAATATCTATTATTGGAAATAGCAGTCTATTACATTTCTAATAATGATTGAACGATTGTTCCCTTTATTTTTAGATTAATGTTCACTAGGAGGCACCATTGTGTAGCAAGGTAATTAGTCTGCGTCCATACGGGACATATTCGTGTGTATTTTTTTAAAATGCTTCATTTCTGTGGTGTTTTCTCAATAAGCAAAGCATAAGCAAGACGCAAGCAATTTGTAAGCAAAGAAACAATATCTTCATAAATTCACTTTGCGACTATTTTCTGAGGACATAATGTATTATTAGGGTTCCAGGGAGTCTAATCGTGTCGGATATAGTGGAAAATTGTAGATAAATTGGGAAAGATATAAGAAAATGGGTCTCGAATTTAATATTATCCCTTTCATAAAATAGTAATATTTTATATTTTTACATTTTATTGAAAGACTTTGCCTTTTATTTTTAAATTCCTGTTCCCTTAGCGTCACTATTTTGTCGCCAAGGAATTTGTCTGCGTACCCATGGTCATATTCGTGTGTATTTGTAGGAAAATGCTTCATTTCTGTGGTGTTTTCACCGTAAGCAAAGAATAAGCAAAGCGTAAGGAAAGTGTAAGCAAAGGAAATACATCATCATAAACTCTTTTAGTGAATATTTTCTCAAGACATAATGTATTTGTTCACTAACCAGGAGCCTAATTATATTGGAAACGGTGCAAAACAGTAGATCAAATGAGAAAAAATTAAAAAATGGGTCCCTATAAATCCATAATATCTCTTTTTGGAAATAGCGGTCTTTTACATTTCTAATATTGATTGAACGATTGTTCCCTTTATTTTTAGATTAATGTTCACTAGGAGGCACCATTGTGTATCAAGGGAATTAGTCTGCGTCCCTACGGGACATATTCGTGTGTATTTTTTTAAAATGCTTCATTTCTGTGGTGTTTTCTCAATAAGCAAAGCATAAGCAAAACGCAAGCAATTTGTAAGCAAAGAAACAATATCTTCATAAATTCACTTTGCGACTATTTTCTGAGGACATAATGTATTATTAGGGTTCCAGGGAGTCTAATCGTGTCGGAAATAGTGGAAAATTGTAGATAAATTGGGAAAGATATAAGAAAATGGGTCTCGAATTTAATATTATCCCTTCCATAAAATAGTAATATTTTATATTTTTACATTTTATTGAAAGACTTTGCCTTTATTTTTAAATTCCTGTTCCCTTAGCGTCACTATGTTGTCGCCAAGGAATTTGTCTACGTACCTATTGGTCATATTCGTGTGTATTTGTAGACAAATGCTTCATTTCTGTGGTGTTTTCACCGTAAGCAAAGAATACGCAAAGCGTAAGGAAAGTGTAAGCAAAGGAAATACATCTTCATTAATTCTTTTTGTGAATATTTTCTCAAGACATAATGTATTAGTTGACTAACCAGAAGCCTAATTATATCGGAAACGGTGCAAAACAGTAGATCAAATGAGAAAAAATTAAAAAATGGGTCCATATAATCCATAATATCTATTATTGGAAATAGCAGTCTATTACATTTCTAATAATGATTGAACGATTGTTCCCTTTATTTTTAGATTAATGTTCACTAGGAGGCACCATTGTGTAGCAAGGTAATTAGTCTGCGTCCATACGGGACATATTTGTGTGTTTTTGTTGAAAAATGCTTCATTTCTGTGGTGTTTTCTCAATAAGCAAAGCATAAGCAAGACGCAAGCAATTTGTAAGCAAAGAAACAATATCTTCATAAATTCTTTTTGCGACTATTTTCTGAGGACATTATGTATTTTTAGGGTTCCAGGGAGTCTAATCATGTAGGAAATAGTAGAGAATTGTAGATAAATTGGGAAAGAATAAAGAAAATGGGTCTCGAAATCGATATTGTCCCTTTTAGAAAATAGCAATATTTTATATTTCGACTTTTTATTGAAAGATTTTGCCATTTATATTCAGAATCCGGTTCACTTAGCGTCACTATTTTATCGCCAAGAATCTTGTCTGCGTACCCATGGGTCATATTCGTGTGTATTTGTAGAAAACTGCTTCATTTCTGTGGTGTTTTCTCAATAAGCAAAGCATAAGCAAAACGTTAGCAAATTGTAAGCAAAGGAACAATGTCTTCATAAATTCTTTTTGTAAATATTTTCAAGAGACATAATGTATTATTTGACTAACCCGGAGCCTAATTATATCGGAAACGGTGCAAAACAGTAGATCAATTGATAAAAAATTAAAAAAAGGTTCCTATAATCCCTAACATCTCTTATAAGAAATAGCAATCTTTTACATTTCTAATATTGATTGAACGATTGTTCCCTTTACTTTTAGATTAATGTTCACTAGGAGGCACCATTGTGAAGCCAGGGAATTAGTCTGCGTCCCTACGGGACATATTCGTGTGTATTTTTTTAAAATGCTTCATTTCTGTGGTGTTTTCTCAATAAGCAAAGCATAAGCAAAACGCAAGCAATTTGTAAGCAAAGAAACAATATCTTCATAAGTTCACTTTGCGACTATTTTCTGAGGACATAATGAATTATTAGGGTTCCAGGGAGTCTAATCATGTCGGAAATAGTGGAAAATTGTAGATAAATTGGGAAAGAATAAAGAAAATGGGTCTCGAAATCGATATTGTCCCTTTTAGAAAATAGCAATATTTTATATTTCGACTTTTTATTGAAAGATTTTGCCATTTTTATTTAGAATCAGGTTCACTAAGCGTTACTATTTTATCGCCAAGAAACTTGTCTGCGTACCCATGGTTCATATTCGTGTGTATTTGTAGAAAAATGCTTCATTTCTGTGGTGTTTTTACCGTAAGCAAAGAATAAGCAAAGCGTAAGGAAAGTGTAAGCAAAGGAACTACATCTTCATAAATTCTTTTGTGAATATTTTCTCAAGACATAATGTATTAGTTGACTTACCAGGAGCCTAATTATATCGGAAACGGTGCAAAACTGCAAAACAGTAGATCAAATGAGAAAAAATTTAAAAAATGGGTCCCTATAATCCATAATATCTCTTAGTGGAAATAGCAGTCTTTTACATTACTAATATTGATTGAACGATTGTTCCCTTTATTTTTAGATTAACGTTCACTAGGAGGCAGCATTGCGTAACCAGGGAATTAGTCTGCGTCCCTACGGGACATATTCGTGTGTATTTTTTTAAAATGCTTCATTTCTGTGGTGTTTTCTCAATAAGCAAAGCATAAGCAAAACGCAAGCAAATTGTAAGCAAAGGAACAATGTCTTCTTAGATCTTTTTTGCGACTATTTTCTGAGGACATAATGTATTATTTGGCTTCCAGGGAGTCATATCATGTCGGAAATAATGGAAAATTGTAGATAAATTGGGAAAGAAATAAGAAAATGTGTCTCGAATTTAATATTATCCCTTTCATAAAATAGTAATATTTTATATTTTTACATTTTATTGAAAGACTTTGCCTTTTATTTTTAAATTCCTGTTCCCTTAGCGTCACTATGTTGTCGCCAAGGAATTTGTCTACGTACCTATTGGTCATATTCGTGTGTATTTGTAGACAAATGCTTCATTTCTGTGGTGTTTTCACCGTAAGCAAAGAATACGCAAAGCGTAAGGAAAGTGTAAGCAAAGGAACTACATCTTCATTAATTCTTTTTGTGAATATTTTCTCAAGACATAATGTATTAGTTGACTAACCAGAAGCCTAATTTTAGCGGAAACGGTGCAAAACAGTAGATCAAATGAGAAAAAATTAAAAAATGGGTCCATATAATCCATAATATCTATTATTGGAAATAGCAGTCTATTACATTTCTAATAATGATTGAACGATTGTTCCCTTTATTTTTAGATTAATGTTCACTAGGAGGCACCATTGTGTAGCAAGGTAATTAGTCTGCGTCCATACGGGACATATTCGTGTGTATTTTTTTAAAATGCTTCATTTCTGTGGTGTTTTCTCAATAAGCAAAGCATAAGCAAGACGCAAGCAATTTGTAAGCAAAGAAACAATATCTTCATAAATTCACTTTGCGACTATTTTCTGAGGACATAATGTATTATTAGGGTTCCAGGGAGTCTAATCGTGTCGGATATAGTGGAAAATTGTAGATAAATTGGGAAAGATATAAGAAAATGGGTCTCGAATTTAATATTATCCCTTTCATAAAATAGTAATATTTTATATTTTTACATTTTATTGAAAGAATTTGCCTTTTATTTTTAAATTCCTGTTCCCTTAGCGTCACTATTTTGTCGCCAAGGAATTTGTCTGCGTACCCATGGTCATATTCGTGTGTGTTTGTAGGAAAATGCTTCATTTCTGTGGTGTTTTCACCGTAAGCAAAGAATAAGCAAAGCGTAAGGAAAGTGTAAGCAAAGGAAATACATCATCATAAACTCTTTTAGTGAATATTTTCTCAAGACTTAATGTATTTGTTCACTAACCAGGAGCCTAATTATATTGGAAACGGTGCAAAACAGTAGATCAAATGAGAAAAAATTAAAAAATGGGTCCCTATAAATCCATAATATCTCTTTTTGGAAATAGCGGTCTTTTACATTTCTAATATTGATTGAACGATTGTTCCCTTTATTTTTAGATTAATGTTCACTAGGAGGCACCATTGTGTATCAAGGGAATTAGTCTGCGTCCCTACGGGACATATTCGTGTGTATTTTCTTTTAAAATGCTTCATTTCTGTGGTGTTTTCTCAATAAGCAAAGCATAAGCAAAACGCAAGCAATTTGTAAGCAAAGAAACAATATCTTCATAAATTCACTTTGCGACTATTTTCTGAGGACATAATGTATTATTAGGGTTCCAGGGAGTCTAATCGTGTCGGAAATAGTGGAAAATTGTAGATAAATTGGGAAAGATATAAGAAAATGGGTCTCGAATTTAATATTATCCATTTCATAAAATAGTAATATTTTATATTTTTACATTTTATTGAAAGACTTTGCCTTTTATTTTAAATTCCTGTTCCCTTAGCGTCACTATTTTGTCGCCAAGGAATTTGTCTGCGTACCCATGGGTCATATTCGTGTGTATTTGTAGGTAAATGCTTCATTTCTGTGGTGTTTTCACCGTAAGCAAAGAATAAGCAAAGCGTAAGGAAAGTGTAAGCAAAGGAAATACATCATCATAAACTCTTTTAGTGAATATTTTCTCAAGACATAATGTATTAGTTGACTAAACCGGAGCCTATTTATATCGGAAACGGTGCAAAACAGTAGATCAAATGAGAAAAAAATTAAAAAATGGGTCCATATAATCCATAATATCTCTTGTTTGAAATAGCAGTCTTTTACATTTCTAATATTGATTGAACGATTGTTCCCTTTATTTTTAGAATAATGTTCACTTTGAGGCACCATTGTGTAGCAAGGGAATTAGTCTGCGTCCCTACGGGACATATTTGTGTGTTTTTGTTGAAAAATGCTTCATTTCTGTGGTGTTTTCTCAATAAGCAAAGAATAAGCAAAACGCAAGCAAATTGTAAGCAAAGGAAAAATGTCTTCATAAATTCTTTTTGCGACTATTTTCTGAGGACATTATGTATTTTTAGGGTTCCAGGGAGTCTAATCATGTAGGAAATAGTAGAGAATTGTAGATAAATTGGGAAAGAATAAAGAAAATGGGTCTCGAAATCGATATTGTCCCTTTTAGAAAATAGCAATATTTTATATTTCGACTTTTTATTGAAAGATTTTGCCATTTATATTCAGAATCCGGTTCACTTAGCGTCACTATTTTATCGCCAAGAATCTTGTCTGCGTACCCATGGGTCATATTCGTGTGTATTTGTAGAAAACTGCTTCATTTCTGTGGTGTTTTCTCAATAAGCAAAGCATAAGCAAAACGTTAGCAAATTGTAAGCAAAGGAACAATGTCTTCATAAATTCTTTTTGTAAATATTTTCAAGAGACATAATGTATTATTTGACTAACCCGGAGCCTAATTATATCGGAAACGGTGCAAAACAGTAGATCAATTGATAAAAAATTAAAAAAAAGGTTCCTATAATCCCTAACATCTCTTATAAGAAATAGCAATCTTTTACATTTCTAATATTGATTGAACGATTGTTCCCTTTACTTTTAGATTAATGTTCACTAGGAGGCACCATTGTGAAGCCAGGGAATTAGTCTGCGTCCCTACGGGACATATTCGTGTGTATTTTTTTAAAATGCTTCATTTCTGTGGTGTTTTCTCAATAAGCAAAGCATAAGCAAAACGCAAGCAATTTGTAAGCAAAGAAACAATATCTTCATAAGTTCACTTTGCGACTATTTTTGAGGACATAATGAATTATTAGGGTTCCAGGGAGTCTAATCATGTCGGAAATAGTGGAAAATTGTAGATAAATTGGGAATGAATAAAGAAAATGGGTCTCGAAATCGATATTGTCCCTTTTAGAAAATAGCAATATTTTATATTTCGACTTTTTTTTGAAAGATTTTGCCATTTTTATTTAGAATCAGGTTCACTAAGCGTTACTATTTTATCGCCAAGAAACTTGTCTGCGTACCCATGGTTCATATTCGTGTGTATTTGTAGAAAAATGCTTCATTTCTGTGGTGTTTTTACCGTAAGCAAAGAATAAGCAAAGCGTAAGGAAAGTGTAAGCAAAGGAACTACATCTTCATAAATTCTTTTGTGAATATTTTCTCAAGACATAATGTATTAGTTGACTTACCAGGAGCCTAATTATATCGGAAACGGTGCAAAACTGCAAAACAGTAGATCAAATGAGAAAAAATTTAAAAAATGGGTCCCTATAATCCATAATATCTCTTAGTGGAAATAGCAGTCTTTTACATTACTAATATTGATTGAACGATTGTTCCCTTTATTTTTAGATTAACGTTCACTAGGAGGCAGCATTGCGTAACCAGGGAATTAGTCTGCGTCCCTACGGGACATATTCGTGTGTATTTTTTTAAAATGCTTCATTTCTGTGGTGTTTTCTCAATAAGCAAAGCATAAGCAAAACGCAAGCAAATTGTAAGCAAAGGAACAATGTCTTCTTAGATCTTTTTTGCGACTATTTTCTGAGGACATAATGTATTATTTGGCTTCCAGGGAGTCATATCATGTCGGAAATAATGGAAAATTGTAGATAAATTGGGAAAGAAATAAGAAAATGTGTCTCGAATTTAATATTATCCCTTTCATAAAATAGTAATATTTTATATTTTTACATTTTATTGAAAGACTTTGCCTTTTATTTTTAAATTCCTGTTCCCTTAGCGTCACTATGTTGTCGCCAAGGAATTTGTCTACGTACCTATTGGTCATATTCGTGTGTATTTGTAGACAAATGCTTCATTTCTGTGGTGTTTTCACCGTAAGCAAAGAATACGCAAAGCGTAAGGAAAGTGTAAGCAAAGGAACTACATCTTCATTAATTCTTTTTGTGAATATTTTCTCAAGACATAATGTATTAGTTGACTAACCAGAAGCCTAATTTTAGCGGAAACGGTGCAAAACAGTAGATCAAATGAGAAAAAATTAAAAAATGGGTCCATATAATCCATAATATCTATTATTGGAAATAGCAGTCTATTACATTTCTAATAATGATTGAACGATTGTTCCCTTTATTTTTAGATTAATGTTCACTAGGAGGCACCATTGTGTAGCAAGGTAATTAGTCTGCGTCCATACGGGACATATTCGTGTGTATTTTTTTAAAATGCTTCATTTCTGTGGTGTTTTCTCAATAAGCAAAGCATAAGCAAGACGCAAGCAATTTGTAAGCAAAGAAACAATATCTTCATAAATTCACTTTGCGACTATTTTCTGAGGACATAATGTATTATTAGGGTTCCAGGGAGTCTAATCGTGTCGGATATAGTGGAAAATTGTAGATAAATTGGGAAAGATATAAGAAAATGGGTCTCGAATTTAATATTATCCCTTTCATAAAATAGTAATATTTTATATTTTTACATTTTATTGAAAGAATTTGCCTTTTATTTTTAAATTCCTGTTCCCTTAGCGTCACTATTTTGTCGCCAAGGAATTTGTCTGCGTACCCATGGTCATATTCGTGTGTATTTGTAGGAAAATGCTTCATTTCTGTGGTGTTTTCACCGTAAGCAAAGAATAAGCAAAGCGTAAGGAAAGTGTAAGCAAAGGAAATACATCATCATAAACTCTTTTAGTGAATATTTTCTCAAGACATAATGTATTTGTTCACTAACCAGGAGCCTAATTATATTGGAAACGGTGCAAAACAGTAGATCAAATGAGAAAAAATTAAAAAATGGGTCCCTATAAATCCATAATATCTCTTTTTGGAAATAGCGGTCTTTTACATTTCTAATATTGATTGAACGATTGTTCCCTTTATTTTTAGATTAATGTTCACTAGGAGGCACCATTGTGTATCAAGGGAATTAGTCTGCGTCCCTACGGGACATATTCGTGTGTATTTTTTTAGAATGCTTCATTTCTGTGGTGTTTTCTCAATAAGCAAAGCATAAGCAAAACGCAAGCAATTTGTAAGCAAAGAAACAATATCTTCATAAATTCACTTTGCGACTATTTTCTGAGGACATAATGTATTATTAGGGTTCCAGGGAGTCTAATCGTGTCGGAAATAGTGGAAAATTGTAGATAAATTGGGAAAGATATAAGAAAATGGGTCTCGAATTTAATATTATCCCTTCCATAAAATAGTAATATTTTATATTTTTACATTTTATTGAAAGACTTTGCCTTTATTTTTAAATTCCTGTTCCCTTAGCGTCACTATGTTGTCGCCAAGGAATTTGTCTACGTACCTATTGGTCATATTCGTGTGTATTTGTAGACAAATGCTTCATTTCTGTGGTGTTTTCACCGTAAGCAAAGAATACGCAAAGCGTAAGGAAAGTGTAAGCAAAGGAACTACATCTTCATTAATACTTTTTGTGAATATTTTCTCAAGACATAATGTATTAGTTGACTAACCAGAAGCCTAATTATATCGGAAACGGTGCAAAACAGTAGATCAAATGAGAAAAAATTAAAAAATGGGTCCATATAATCCATAATATCTATTATTGGAAATAGCAGTCTATTACATTTCTAATAATGATTGAACGATTGTTCCCTTTATTTTTAGATTAATGTTCACTAGGAGGCACCATTGTGTAGCAAGGTAATTAGTCTGCGTCCATACGGGACATATTCGTGTGTATTTTTTTAAAATGCTTCATTTCTGTGGTGTTTTCTCAATAAGCAAAGCATAAGCAAGACGCAAGCAATTTGTAAGCAAAGAAACAATATCTTCATAAATTCACTTTGCGACTATTTTCTGAGGACATTATGTATTATTAGGGTTCCAGGGAGTCTAATCGTGTCGGATATAGTGGAAAATTGTAGATAAATTGGGAAAGATATAAGAAAATGGGTCTCGAATTTAATATTATCCCTTTCATAAAATAGTAATATTTTATATTTTTACATTTTATTGAAAGACTTTGCCTTTTATTTTTAAATTCCTGTTCCCTTAGCGTCACTATTTTGTCGCCAAGGAATTTGTCTGCGTACCCATGGTCATATTCGTGTGTATTTGTAGGAAAATGCTTCATTTCTGTGGTGTTTTCACCGTAAGCAAAGAATAAGCAAAGCGTAAGGAAAGTGTAAGCAAAGGAAATACATCATCATAAACTCTTTTAGTGAATATTTTCTCAAGACATAATGTATTTGTTCACTAACCAGGAGCCTAATTATATTGGAAACGGTGCAAAACAGTAGATCAAATGAGAAAAAATTAAAAAATGGGTCCCTATAAATCCATAATATCTCTTTTTGGAAATAGCGGTCTTTTACATTTCTAATATTGATTGAACGATTGATCCCTTTATTTTTAGATTAATGTTCACTAGGAGGCACCATTGTGTATCAAGGGAATTAGTCTGCGTCCCTACGGGACATATTCGTGTGTATTTTTTTAAAATGCTTCATTTCTGTGGTGTTTTCTCAATAAGCAAAGCATAAGCAAAACGCAAGCAATTTGTAAGCAAAGAAACAATATCTTCATAAATTCACTTTGCGACTATTTTCTGAGGACATAATGTATTATTAGGGTTCCAGGGAGTCTAATCGTGTCGGAAATAGTGGAAAATTGTAGATAAATTGGGAAAGAAATAAGAAAATGGGTCTCGAATTTAATATTATTCCTTTAATAAAATAGTAATATTTTATATTTTTACATTTTATTGAAAGACTTTGCCTTTTATTTTAAATTCCTGTTCCCTTAGCGTCACTATTTTGTCGCCAAGGAATTTGTCTGCGTACCCATGGGTCATATTCGTGTGTATTTGTAGGTAAATGCTTCATTTCTGTGGTGTTTTCACCGTAAGCAAAGAATAAGCAAAGCGTAAGGAAAGTGTAAGCAAAGGAAATACATCATCATAAACTATTTTAGTGAATATTTTCTCAAGACATAATGTATTAGTTGACTAACCCGGAGCCTATTTATATCGGAAACGGTGCAAAACAGTAGATCAAATGAGAAAAAAATTAAAAAATGGGTCCATATAATCCATAATATCTCTTATTTGAAATAGCAGTCTTTTACATTTCTAATATTGATTGAACGATTGTTCCCTTTATTTTTAGATTAATGTTCACTAGGAGGCACCATTGTGTAGCAAGGGAATTAGTCTGCGTCCCTACGGGACATATTTGTGTGTTTTTGTTGAAAAATGCTTCATTTCTGTGGTCTTTTCTCAATAAGCAAAGAATAAGCAAAACGCAAGCAAATTGTAAGCAAAGGAAAAATGTCTTCATAAATTCTTTTTGCGACTATTTTCTGAGGACATAATGTATTATTAGGGTTCCAGGGAGTCTAATCATGTAGGAAATAGTAGAGAATTGTAGATAAATTGGGAAAGAATAAAGAAAATGGGTCTCGAAATCGATATTGTCCCTTTTAGAAAATAGCAATATTTTATATTTCGACTTTTTATTGAAAGATTTTGCCATTTATATTCAGAATCCGGTTCACTTAGCGTCACTATTTTATCGCCAAGAATCTTGTCTGCGTACCCATGGGTCATATTCGTGTGTATTTGTAGAAAAATGCTTCATTTCTGTGGTGTTTTCTCAATAAGCAAAGCAAAAGCAAAACGTTAGCAAATTGTAAGCAAAGGAACAATGTCTTCATAAATTCTTTTTGTAAATATTTTCTAGAGACATAATGTATTATTTGACTAACCCGGAGCCTAATTATATCGGAAACGGTGCAAAACAGTAGATCAATTGATAAAAAATTAAAAAAAGGTTCCTATAATCCCTAACATCTCTTATAAGAAATAGCAATCTTTTACATTTCTAATATTGATTGAACGATTGTTCCCTTTACTTTTAGATTAATGTTCACTAGGAGGCACCATTGTGAAGCCAGGGAATTAGTCTGCGTCCCTACGGGACATATTCGTGTGTATTTTTTTAAAATGCTTCATTTCTGTGGTGTTTTCTCAATAAGCAAAGCATAAGCAAAACGCAAGCAATTTGTAAGCAAAGAAACAATATCTTCATAAGTTTACTTTGCGACTATTTTCTGAGGACATAATGAATTATTAGGGTTCCAGGGAGTCTAATCATGTCGGAAATAGTGGAAAATTGTAGATAAATTGGGAAAGAATAAAGAAAATGGGTCTCGAAATCGATATTGTCCCTTTTAGAAAATAGCAATATTTTATATTTCGACTTTTTATTGAAAGATTTTGCCATTTTTATTTAGAATCAGGTTCACTAAGCGTTACTATTTTATCGCCAAGAAACTTGTCTGCGTACCCATGGTTCATATTCGTGTGTATTTGTAGAAAAATGCTTCATTACTGTGGTGTTTTTACCGTAAGCAAAGAATAAGCAAAGCGTAAGGAAAGTGTAAGCAAAGGAACTACATCTTCATAAATTCTTTTGTGAATATTTTCTCAAGACATAATGTATTAGTTGACTTACCAGGAGCCTAATTATATCGGAAACGGTGCAAACTGCAAAACAGTAGATCAAATGAGAAAAAATTAAAAAAATGGGTCCCTATAATCCATAATATCTCTTATTGGAAATAGCAGTCTTTTACATTTCTAATATTGATTGAACGATTGTTCCCTTTATTTTTAGATTAACGTTCACTAGGAGGCACCATTGCGTAACCAGGGAATTAGTCTGCGTCCCTACGGGACATATTCGTGTCTATTTTTTTAAAAATGCTTCATTTCTGTGGTGTTTTCTCAATAAGCAAAGCATAAGCAAAACGCAAGCAAATTGTAAGCAAAGGAACAATGTCTTCTTAAATCTGTTTTGCGACTATTTTCTGAGGACATAATGTATTATTTGGCTTCCAGGGAGTCATATCATGTCGGAAATGATGGAAAATTGTAGATAAATTGGGAAAGAAATAAGAAAATGGGTCTCGAATTTAATATTATCCCTTTCATAAAATAGTAAAATTTTATATTTTTACATTTTATTGAAAGACTTTGCCTTTTATTTTTAAATTCCTGTTCCCTTAGCGTCACTATGTTGTCGCCAAGGAATTTGTCTACGTACCTATTGGTCATATTCGTGTGTATTTGTAGACAAATGCTTCATTTCTGTGGTGTTTTCACCGTAAGCAAAGAATACGCAAAGCGTAAGGAAAGTGTAAGCAAAGGAACTACATCTTCATTAATTCTTTTTGTGAATATTTTCTCAAGACATAATGTATTAGTTGACTAACCAGAAGCCTAATTATATCGGAAACGGTGCAAAACAGTAGATCAAATGAGAAAAAATTAAAAAATGGGTCCATATAATCCATAATATCTATTATTGGAAATAGCAGTCTATTACATTTCTAATATTGATTGAACGATTGTTCCCTTTATTTTTAGATTAACGTTCACAAGGAGGCACCATTGCGTAACCAGGGAATTAGTCTGCGTCCCTACGGGACATATTCGTGTCTATTTTTTTAAAAATGCTTCATTTCTGTGGTGTTTTCTCAATAAGCAAAGCATAAGCAAAACGCAAGCAAATTGTAAGCAAAGGAACAATGTCTTCTTAAATCTTTTTTGCGACTATTTTCTGAGGACATAATGTATTATCTGGCTTCCAGGGAGTCATATCATGTCGGAAATAATGGAAAATTGTAGATAAATTGGGAAAGAAATAAGAAAATGGGTCTCGAATTTAATATTATCCCTTTCATAAAATAGTAATATTTTATATTTTTACATTTTATTGAAAGACTTTGCCTTTTATTTTTAAATTCCTGTTCCCTTAGCGTCACTATGTTGTCGCCAAGGAATTTGTCTACGTACCTATTGGTCATATTCGTGTGTATTTGTAGACAAATGCTTCATTTCTGTGGTGTTTTCACCGTAAGCAAAGAATACGCAAAGCGTAAGGAAAGTGTAAGCAAAGGAACTACATCTTCATTAATTCTTTTTGTGAATATTTTCTCAAGACATAATGTATTAGTTGACTAACCAGAAGCCTAATTATATCGGAAACGGTGCAAAACAGTAGATCAAATGAGAAAAAATTAAAAAATGGGTCCATATAATCCATAATATCTATTATTGGAAATAGCAGTCTATTACATTTCTAATAATGATTGAACGATTGTTCCCTTTATTTTTAGATTAATGTTCACTAGGAGGCACCATTGTGTAACAAGGGAATTAGTCTGCGTCCCTACGGGACATATTCGTGTGTTTTTGTTGAAAAATGCTTCATTTCTGTGGTGTTTTCTCAATAAGCAAAGCATAAGCAAAACGCAAGCAAATTGTTAGCAAAGAAACAATGTCTTCATAATTTCTTTTTGCGACTATTATCTGAGGACATAATGTATTTTTAGGGTTACAGGGAGTCTAATCATGTCAGAAATAGTGGAAAATTGTAGATAAATTGGGAAAGAAATAAGAAAATGGGTCTCGAAATCGATATTATCCCTTTTAGAAAATAGCAATATTTTATATTTCGACTTTTTATTGAAAGATTTTGCCATTTTTATTTAGAATCCAGTTCACTAAGCGTCACTATTTTGTCGCCAAGAAACTTGTTTGCGTACCCATGGGTCATATTCGTGTGTATTTGTAGAAAAATGCTTCATTTCTGTGGTGTTTTCACCGTAAGCAAAGAATAAGCAAAGCATAAGGAAAGTGTAAGCAAAGGATCTACATCTTCATAAATTCTTTTTGTAAATATTTTCTCAAGACATAATGTATTAGTTGAGAAACCAGTAGCCTTATTATATCGGAAACGGTGCAAAAACAGTAGATCAAATGAGAAAAAATTAAAAAATGGGTCCTTATAATCCATAATATCTAATAGAAATAGCAATATTTTATATTTCGACTTTTTATTGAAAGATTTTGCCATTTTTATTTAGAATCCGGTTCACTAAGTGTCACTATTTTGTCGCCAAAAAACTTGTCAGCGTACCCATGGATCATATTCGTGTGTATTTGTAGAAAAATGCTTCATTTCTGTGGTGTTTTCTCAATGAGCAAAGCATAAGCAAAACGCAAGCAAATTGTTAGCAAAGAAACAATGTCTTCATAATTTCTTTTTGCGACTATTATCTGAGGACATAATGTATTTTTTTGGGTTACAGGGAGTCTAATCATGTCAGAAATAGTGGAAAATTGTAGATAAATTGGGAAAGAAATAAGAGAATGGGTCTCGAATTTAATATTATCCCTTTCATAAAATAGTAATATTTCATATTTTTACCTTTTATTGAAAGATTTTGCCTTTTATTTTTAGATTCCTGTTCACTTAGCGTCGCTATTTTGTCCCCAAGTAACTTGTCTGCGTACCTATGTGTCATATTCGTGTGTATTTGTAGAAAAATGCTTCATTTCTGTGGTGTCTTCACCGTAAGCAAAGAATAAGCAAAGCGTAAGGAAAGTGTAAGCAAAGGAACTACATTTCATAAATTCTTTTTGTGAATATTTTCCCAAGACATAATGTATTAGTTGACTAACCAGGAGCCTAATTATATCGGAAACCGTGCAAAACAGTAGATCAAATGAGAAAAAATTAAAAAATGGGTCCCTATAATCCCTAAAATCTCTTATTGGAAATAGCAGTCTTTTACATTTTTAATATTTATTGAACGATTGTTCCCTTTACTTTTAGATTAATGTTCACTAGGAGGCCTCATTGTGTAGCAAGGGAATTAGTCTGCGTCCCTACGGGACATATTTGTGTGTATTTTTTGAAAATGCTTCATTTCTGTGGTGTTTTCTCAATAAGCAAATCATTAGTAAAACGCAAGCAAATTGTAAGCAAAGGAAAAATGTCTTCATAAAATCTTTTTGCGACTATTTTCTGAGGATATAATGTATTATTAGGGTTCTAGGGAGTCTAATCATGTAGGAAATAGTGGAAAATTGTAGATAAATTGGGAAAGAAATAAGAAAATGGGTCTCGAATTTAATATTATCCCTTTCATAAAATAGTAATATTTTATATTTTTACATTTTATTGAAAGACTTTGCCTTTTATTTTTAAATTCCTGTTCCCTTAGCGTCACTATTTGGTCGCCAAGGAATTTGTCTGCGTACCTATTGGTCATATTTGTGTGTATCCGTACAAAAATGCTTCATTTCTGTGGTGTTTTCACCGTAAGCAAAGAATAAGCAAAGCGTTAGGAAAGTGTAAGCAAAGGAACTACATCTTCATAAATTCTTTTTGTAAATATTTTCTCAAGACATAATGTATTAGTTGACTAACCCGGAGCCTAATTATATCGGAAACGGTGCAAAACAGTAGATCAAATGAGAAAAAAAATTAAAAAATGGGTCCATATAATCTATAATCTGTGGTGTTTTCTCAATACACAAAGCATAAGCAAAACGTAATCAAATTGTAAGCAAAGGAACAATGTCTTCATAAATTCTTTTTGTAAATATTTTCTAGAGACATAATGTATTATTTGACTAACCCGGAGCCTAATGATATCGGAAACTGTGCAAAACAGTAGATCAATTGATAAAAAAATTTAAAAAGGGTCCCTATAATCCCTAACATCTCTTATTGGAAATAGCAATCTTTTACATGTCTAATATTGATTGAACGATTGTTCCTTTTAATTTTAGATGAATGTTCACTAGGAGGCACCATTGTGTAGCTAGGAAAATAGTCTGAGTCCCTACGGGATATATTCGTGTGTATTTTTTGAAAATGATTAATTTCTGTGGTGTTTCCTCAATAAGCAAAGCATAAGCAAAACGCAAGCAAATTGTAAGCAAAGGAAAAATGTCTTCATAAATTCTTTTTGCGACTATTTTCTGAAGATATAATGTATTATTAGGGTTCCAGGGAGTCTAATCGTATCGGAAATAGTGGAATATTGTAGATAAATAGGGAAGGAAATAAGAAAATGGGTCTCGAATTTAATATTATCCCTTTCAGAAAATAGTAATATTTTATATTTTTACATTTTATTGAAAGATTTTGCTTTTTATTTTTAGATTCCTGTTGACTTAGCGTCACTATGTTGTCGCCAAGGAACTTTTCTGCGTCCATATGGGTCATATTCGTGTGTATTTGTAGAAAAATGCTTCATTTCTGTGGTGTTTTCACCGTAAGCAAAGAATAAGCAAATCGTAAGGAAAGTGTAAGCAAAGGAACTTCATCTTCATCAATTCTTTTTGTGAATATTTTCTCAAGACATAATGTATTAGTTGACTAACCAGGAGCCTAATTATATCGGAAACGGTGCAAAACAGTAGATCAAATGAGAAAAAATTAAAAAATGGGTCCATATAATCCATAACATCTCTTATTGGAAATAGCAGTCTTTTACATTTCTAATATTGATTGAACGATTGTTCCCTTTCTTTTTAGATGAATGTTCACTAGGAGGCACCATTGTGTAGCAAGGGAATTATTCTGCGTCCCTACGGGACATATTTGTTTGTTTTTGTTGAAAAAATGCTTCATTTCTGTGGTGTTTTCTCAATAAGCAAAGCATAAGCAAAACGCAAGCAAATTGTAAGCAAAGGAAAAATGTCTTCATAAATTCTTTTTGCGACTATTTTCTCAGGATATAATGTATTATTAGGTTTTTAGGGAGTCTAATCATGTCGGAAATAGTAGAAATTGTAAATAAATTGGGAAAGAAATAAGAGTATGGGTCTCGAATTTAATATTATCCCTTTCATAAAATAGTAATATTTCATATTTTTACATTTTATTGAAAGATTTTTCCTTTTATTTTTAAATTCCTGTTCACTTAGCGTCACTATTTTGTCGCCAAGGAACTTGTCTGCGTACCTATGGGTCATTTTCGTGTGTATTTGTAGAAAAATGCTTCATTTCTGTGGTGTTTTCACCGTAAGCAAAGAATAAGCAAAGCGTAAGGAAAGTGTAAGCAAAGGAACTACATCTTCATCAATTCTTTTTGTGAATATTTTCTCAAGACATAATGTATAAGATGACTAACCAGGAGCCTTATTATATCGGAAACGGTGCAAAACAGTAGATCAAATGAGAATAAATTAAAAAAATGGGTCCATATAATCCATAATATCTCCTATTGGAAATAGCAGTCTTTTACATTTCTAATATTGATTGAACGATTGTTCCCTTTATTTTTAGATTAATGTTCACTAGGAGGCACCATTGTGTAGCAAGGGAATTAGTCTGCGTCCCTACGGGACATATTCGTGTGTTTTTGTTGAAAAATGCTTCATTTCTGTGGTGTTTTCTCAATAAGCAAAGCATAAGCAAAACGCAAGCAAATTGTAAGCAAAGAAACAATATCTTCATAAATTCTTGTTGCGACTATTTTCTGAGGACATAATGTATTATTAGGCTTCCAGGGAGTCTAATCATGTCGGAAATAGTGGAAAATTGTAGATAAATTGGGAAAGAAATAAGAAAATGGGTCTCGAAATCGATATTATCCTTTTTAGAAAATAGCAATATTTTATATTTCGACTTTTTATTGAAAGATTTTGCCATTTATATTTTTAGAATCCAGTTCACTTAGTGTCACTATTTTGTCGCCAAGAAACTTGTCTGCATCCCAATTGGTCATGTTATTATGTATTTACAGTAAAATGCTTCGTTTCTGTGGTGTTTTTACCGTTAGCGAGGCATAAGCATAGCGTAAGCAAGGGAACTATGTATTCATAAACGCTTTTTGAGACCATTTTCTTAAGAAATAATGTATTTTTTTACTTCCTAGGAGTAAACTGTCCCCAAAATCCATATTTTCCCATTAAAAAGTAGCGGTATTATATATTTCTGATTTTAATTGAACGATTTTGCCCTTTATTTTTGCTTCTGCAGCTCAGGGGTAGGGCACACGAATCAAAGCTGGGAGGTTGTAATTCTAATCTCAATCGAGGGGAACGTCCCATGGCCGAGTTTCACTCAGAAACAAGTAGTTCTTTCGCGGGTTCCTCGGTGGTATGACCCAGTAATCGGAACGATTACACACCAAGGGCCCTCAGGTGCACTAGTCACCAGGCCTGGTTTACACAAGGATATTAAATGGAAGGAAGCGCGAGATGCTGTCCTGCACATATTCCGAATCCCGAATGGAATTATGCAGATGTACATATATAGTAAGGCTAAAATTAATAAATGGACGCCGTTACCTCGAACAAAAATAAATATTAAATAAAAATAAAATAAAAAGACATGTGTATATTTGTGTCGAATAGGCAAATGTGTTTTTGTGATATTCTGTGCGTCTTTGTGAGCTATTGGCCTACTAAAAATGCACATTTTTTAGCCTTATGCATGGTTGTTATGCAGCTCTGGCGGAAATAATAAAAGAGAATGAATGTGCATCGTCCCCACGTTTCACTGTCAACATCAAACAATCTTAGAAATATTGTCCCAGATATCTTTCAGAGAAACATAAGCTGATCCCGGGGGGGGGGGGGGGGGGGGGGGGGGTGTCCGTTCCAAGAATAAGTAGAAAAGCTGAAATCGATGGTTTTGCTGAAGTATTTACCGAAATAAACACACAGCATCTTCCTTGCTAGTGCTGTATTCAGGCATTTTGGAGGCAAGAATATTATCACTGAAACAGGTTTTTATAGGTTTTAAAAACTATATAAATGAATAAATAAACCGAAATACGAATCTTAAAAATGTCAAAGATCTGTTCACAGACCTAAGATCTATTCCAAACTGTAGGGCCCACATGTTCCTGGTAAAAAATCGGTATGCAGAACATACAAACGCCCAGCTGAGCAAAACAACGAGCTCAGATGACTTTCGAAAATACTAACCCCTGTTCCAGTGTGACTGTTGTAGGTTGATTTACTCGTCAGCCCGCTTCTGCTGTGGTCAGGCATACATCATGGCCTTGACACACCTAACCTGCTTCAACACAGCTTCTCATAGCCTGATGCTGCTGCTAAGCCTCGTAGCTGCTGGGTCACTGTCACTGATAATACTGTCCATAGAGATACTCACGTTGACATGCGACATGTATGTTTATTAGCAATAAGTAGTAATCTAATAATAAGAATGTGTATGTGACGTTTCATTATAGTTTCTATACAAGATGCGAATATTTATTCCAAGGCATTTGTACACTCCTGTCGCAGTTGCTGGGTATATTCGTTCTGACCCAATCCACTTTTCAACTGCTTGCATGCAAATGAGCCGGTGTTAGTTGAATAAGTTAGAACGTTTGAATGTGTCATCTTAGAAGGATGCATAAGCTCCCCTTTAATTTCCGTATTTCTGGCTTAATATCTATAAATAAACAGTAACATATATTGGAGAAGACTCACACTGATTATTAATTCAAATTGGTCAATGTGACTTGATGATATGACACACTATAGTCCTGTCGTAGATTTCAACTCAGAATAAATTAGGACTATGGCCTTCTTAATATTGGTCTACTGTTGGATATCTTTAAATGGACTTTGCGTGACGTAAGTGTTTGTGATTTCTTTTAATCCCCCACCTTCCAAGGTAAATGGGGAGACTTGCCTCAGTTTATTTCTGTATTGATATATGTTATATGCGTAGGTGTATAACAATCGTCAAAGTTTCTTTTTTTTTTTTTTTCTTTTTTTTTCGAAAAAAAAAATCTTTCTTCCTACTCTAGCTGTATATTTTACAAAACTACTAATGAACCAAAGTACTAATGACGTGATTAAATTGCAAAAACTGTCCAAGGTTTCATTATCCGTACAAATATTCGGGCCAAATGGCACGAGCTGGGTGAGCGTAGCAATACATCAAGTTGTCTTTATATACAGAACATATAAATAAAAAAAAGACATGCATTAGAGAGGTACTGGTGAATGGTAGCGAGATCATAAAACCCAGAGATATTATGCTACAGATATAAAGTTATTATTCGGAACGGTCGAATTCATTGTGAAGAGGATACTAGTAAACATGTCATAATTATATAAACAAAAGCGTGTGAAAGGGTGTTCAAATTATGTAACAGTTGACCAGAGTCAATTTAGATTATTATTTAATTTAAAAAATTATTTCATATTTAGGTTCAGTTTCTTAGAAAAATTGAAGACCTGATTAAGGAAGCGGGTAATATGTACACATAGAGTGAGTTTCAGAGAGTATATCCAGCTATATCACTAAAAGTTATAGGTTATGAGGTCTGTCATTCCTATTAGTGAAGTTTTATCATAAACCGTATACAAATTGAATAGCAAATACTCCCTAACTTTCTGTTTACATTAAAAATCCATGCGACCTCAGTTAAATCATGACTTTAGCTTCATGGTAGGGTCTGTATATATATATATATATATATATATATATATATATATATATATATATATATATATATATATATATATGAATTCAGCCTGGGTGGTCGAGTTGTAAAACGCTCAGTCCTCACTGCTGGCGACCGGGGTTCAATTTCCGGCATGGTTACTAATTGTAATAGCCATTCCAAGGTCGGTGGTTATCTCAGGAATCTGCAAGGATTCCTCCAATCCAACAGAGTAGCGAATGCCACCATCCGAACGTATTATTTATTATTACTATTCATGCAAAATATAGGAAGTTTATATATATATATATTAACCTAAGTAGGTTCCAGTGCTGCAGTATGGTGCTAGATACAGCTAATATATATATATATATATATATAATGACATCATGAAGTTCGTTACTAATATGAGGATTATTTTTTTTATAGTTAATGCTAAAACAAATATATTTAAGAACTGACAATATTCATGAATATCATATGTGAAAATATCAAGACCTAGTGGATTTAATGTTTATAATAGAAAGGTTGAATATTCATATTTTCCAGAATAATTCTTTTGGGAGTCAGTTTGGAAGCAGCGGTATTTTACTTTGATGATAAGTGCCGAAGCTTGACAGGAGGTACGGAAACAATTTATTGTTTTGCTACGAACCAGAAGACTCTGTAACATCAATCAATTCTGTAAAATCCTCAACTGTGCAATATTGACAAGGACAGGGTCGAGTATTGAGAAGTTTTTGAACATGGAGCCGGGTCAGGGGGTAGCCCGGGAAAAAAAGAGAAGTACAGTCGCCATGCAGAAGAGTGTGATTAAAATATCATTTGCAATTGAACTACCGCTGGTGGTAGTGCGCACTGTCAGGTGTAGTCATTATTGTGGGAAGACCCCTGTGGATAGTGAAGCCTGTAGGAAAACATGTAGAAAACATATATGAGTACCATGAATTCAGCAGTATACCAAGCCTGAGAAAAGTTAACAATTTTGTTCCGGACAAACGTGCGCTCCTCTCAGAATTCTGGATGTACATCAGGGGTTGTTCTCTTAGCTCCTTGGCCAGAGACGTGACCAGTACAGTAACCCTCTTAGTCGGCGGACACTTCCTCCCGGCCTGGTCCTAGGTAAACCTCGGTGAAGTGAAAACAAATGAAAACCTTGGACGATCTATACAATAAAATTCTGCAGTGAGTAGCTGTGAAACGATTTATACTCCTAGTTAAATGTGAAGTAGTGTGGATGTTATAATAGAGGACGTTTCGCAGGTCATGGATTGTTTACGGGTGGCCAAAGGGAATTAATAGTAAATAGAAATTCAAGTATAACAAATAGTGTTCCATCTGGGTGACTGAACAAATCAGGCTCCGAATCCTGTTAGGTTAATAGGACTTATTGTAAATTTTCTTCACTTTTCAAGAGAGAGAGAGAGAAAGAGATAGAGAGAGAGAGATGGGGAGGCGGGATCTGCGGTCGGTGTGGAACCTCAATAAAAGGAGAAGTCAGTTGTCTCCACGTGGTACGCATGCCCCGAGGGTGGGGTAAACTAGCCGTGTCAACCCAACTCAGTAGGCAATGATAATTACAAACAGTATCGAGGAATGCATCGAAGTGGCCTTCCATCATGTTGCATTCATATTGTGCTAAACAGCCCATCATCTTAACTTCATGCTACGCATTAATGATGACTTAACACAAGAGAATACATGTGAACTCACACCCCAAAGTGAAACCCTGTCTCTTTAATCTAGTAACGAGTCATTACCTGTATCGCATACAAGTTAGCTGCGTCTAGTAACCCGTGCGAGCAATGCCTGTATTCATACAGTCAAAATTCAACAAATAAGCGGAGGGTTCTATCAATATGCTGCGGAAAAACTGCGAAAAAAGGAACTTTTGTTTGGTGTTGGTAGAATGTATACTAATAATGCTAACGATTAGTCTGGTTTATGTCTACTGAGAGTGTATCAGTAGGCCACGAGCCGTTGTAAAAAATAACAAAAATAGTTGCACCCTCATGGGTCTTATAATGCGTTCCTCAGACCTAAATGTAAAAGTACTCTGACGGCCAGCAATCTGGTCGTAATGTTACAGGGCGTAATGTTAGAGAGCGCTAGGGGTAACCGCGCTGCCTGTCCACTAGGGAACCAAGCCCCCCCCCCCCCCAGGGTTCCGTGGCATGGGTCAATTAGCGTTGGTGATGTACAACTATGAGATAGGGTGACGCCTCATAATTACGACCACCAACGGGAGACGATAAAGTTATCACATTTCTAAGGTGGACGCGTAAGCGAGGGATGACTATCATTCTGAAAAAAATGACAAAAAGTCAAACTTAAAAGTTAAAGTCATATTCATACGCCTGGGGAGGCAATTTTAACTCTGTATTAAGTGGTCGCCTAATTGAAATTCAGGTCATGCATTGGGACAAAATAAGATGGCCGCTATTCCGAGTTTTAAATATATGATATAAAGAGCGAAAAAAATCGGGACCAAGGGGAAGTAGTCGTAATTTCGAGGTGGTCGCTTTACTGAGGTGGTCGTTAGGCGGGGTTTACTGTATATTGTGTGGTCGCATACAGAGGAAGCAGCAGTATCATAGTTCAAGTATATACTTTACGTGTATCAAAGCTTTTTTAATGGAACAGATGTCATAGAAATTATCTTATTCTCACCGCAGATGAACTTTTCTAACCATTCACAAAGCTTGCCGTTTTTGTTTACCTCCCGTACACTAAGCTATGTCTTATTGTCTTTAGATCTATTTTTATGCAATAAATACGGTCCATGCAGTCCTCTACAGTGTCGCCACGCTGAATTTTGTGTTGAAAAAGTATAAAATCTAACAGGAAAAAGTATCATATTGTCTGAATAATGTATGAAAAAAATTATACCTCAGTGCCAAATTGCGCAATTTTCATACAATTTTACAACATGTCATGATTCTAAACAGGCTTCAGGTATGACATTTGTAGTTATGTGTCGAGTTATAGCATGACTCCTCAGTATTCCATAATTCTAGTGATTACGTCAAACATGGGCAAGGTAACAAAAATATAAGCACCAATAAAATGTCAATTCTATTAAATATTTCCAGAGTATGTCTACTGCACTCACTACGTCCACGTAAACAGCCCCCCTCCCCTTGGATGCTTTTTTTAATTGGTAAAATGTGGGCACAATATCAATCCTAGGGCACAGCTCTCCGTGATATTTTTTTTTACCTAAACCCAACTTCCAAGGTCATCGGTTTACCTACATTATTTGCCAGTCATAAGCTATGTGGGCGCTGCATGTAAGATGGCTTACGGCCTTATATATCTGCCCCACGCTCCATTGACCCATGGTCAGAATGGATTAACGTCAAAGATAATATATTCAACTTATTTTCAAGTAATATCAAAGATCAAAGCTTATTCATTTCAGTTCATATCATAAACCACAGAGACGTGACAGCGTAGCGCATCCTGGACACAGGACTACCAGCTAGGTCGATATTTAATTGTAAACATCGACGGGGATTGGATGAGATAAAATGGCGTCTTTGGAAACGTCATATCCTTGCACATCTTGGACCACATTATGGGCTCCCTTTCTGTATTGCATCCGTGCCCAATCACTCTTTCATTGTCACATTTCTTAGCACTAATCTGGCTTTTCATGTTGGAATTAGATTGGTGAATCAGTCCGTATCAACATCTAACGTAGGAACACATGAAAGCTGAAGTAAATACAATAGTAATCACATTTTGTTACCTTATTCCCAATGAAGTATTACATAATCAACATTTCCATATACCTCGATTCATTTAAGAATGAATATATGTGCCAATAAACGTCTTGATGATAAACGTCAGATACTCCGTCATTTCTGTGGTGGAACATTATATAATGCATATTTTCATACTGCCACAGACTCTTAAAGAAACCATGTATGTGAGATATGTATTTTGGAATGTTGTAACAGACGTGTTTCCCATAACTGTGAGTGCTTATTTAAAGAACTGAGGGCGGCAGGTTTTGATGCACTAATTAGAGAAGCCACTTTCACTAGCGGATTTAACTTGCATTGGAAATGCATTTGGTTTTCATTAATGGCGCCGCAAACTATTTATACTGGATTCTATCCAATGTATCAGATTTTACATGATTTAGTCTATTGTACAGTATTGTAATAAGTTGAATGAATGTGACAAACCAGCATGTATCTACATGTTATCTGTCATTTTTGTTAATTTCTCGATTTGATTGCACAGTTTTTATCTTTATATGTAAAATGAATCTTCGCACTACGGAGGAAATAAAAGTAAACCAACCAATCTTAATCAGACGCCGGGCGTTAAATATTCTCCTGCCTTGTTTAGTGGTATCTTTGAAAAAAAAAACGCCGGTCTTAAAATGTTGTTAACACACACACACACACGCGTGCACGCGAACGGAATTTAACGCAGCCCCTTTTGGCGGAGGCGAAAAATGAGCATAAAACAGCAAAGCTGAAATTACTGTACATTTTGAAAAATCAAAAAAGACTGTGACTTTTGCATTAAGAGAGTAACTTTATTGAATTAGCTTTATATATAAATCATTTAACTGAAAATAAACGGAATTTTTCTGTTTTCTGAAAATTGTTGAGGTCCCAAAACATTTCCTATCTATAAAGTAGGAACACCCCCATTTTATAGAAAAAGTTATAATCGAAACTTTCAGGTATCTTTTAAACTAAAGGGTAAAAGTAGGATCTATCTTCGGAGTGGTCATGATACCGAACTGTATTCGTGTTACTTGGTTGGCTAAGACTAACGGTCGTGGTCTGCATGGGCTCCCCTTGACCCATTTCATATAGGGCCTTCTCTGCCACATTCCTGTCCCCTTGTGCTTGATGAACTTCTCAGGTAGATTACTCTGTTACCTGCGTGAGCTATCGGTGCAAAAACCTGTATTATGTATTAGATTAAGAAAAGCCACTAGATTTCTAGATATTTCTAGATATTAAAATTATATTTATATAAACCTGATTTAACCTACGTGGATTGCACAAAACCAATATTGGTAGTGTTTCTGGGTCAGTCACATCAGATAGTTGGCATGGCTGAGTATCTATATTAGGTGTTAAGATTAGTTGCTGTATTAACAGTTTTTGTTTGTATTATTAGAAACGTCCTGCGAAACATTTTACCTACAATTAATTAGTTATATATCACTTTGGTCAGGAAAAACTGCCCGTAATCCGTAATAGCCAGGTGGTCGTATTTCACAGGTTTTATCTATAGATAAAATAATGGAATTTCAAAAGGGACTGATATTTAGTGGTCGTAATAGCCAGGTGCCCGCATTTCACATATGGTCGTTCAGACAGGTTGGACTGTATTTGTCATCTGCACCATTTGCAATAAAACAAGTGATCCATTGGTCATGACACTCAGCTGAGTAAGAAGACATTCACAAAAGGAATTTTATAATTGGAATGCCAAATTTTGTAGGTGGTATCCCCTCTCAACTGAAGCTTAGCTCAGAAGATATGGGTATCAGAGACCTAATTTCAGGTTTCCAAGGAGATTTTTCATGGACCTCTAGGGATGTCAAATAATTAGATTCTAGGTCTAATAGTAACGATTCATGCCCTTTCAACAGACGACTACATCTTTGAAGGTCTAAAAAAAAAGAGAAAAAAACTGCGTAAAATTTCGGAAAAATCCAGGTGGCGCCACCAGTCTGCAGGAACTGATGAAACACTCCATGATCAATATGCATGCAAAACATTATGGTGACCAATGCATTAGTTATTCAGATACTTGAGCTTTTGTATCATTTTTTTTATTGTTCTTGTGGCTTCTTAGCAGCACCATAGCTCGGAGGATATGGGTAACAGAGACCTAATTTCGGGTTTCCTTGGAAACTTTACATGGACCCTCCAGGCTGTCAAGTTGAAAGATTATAGGTCCAGTGATTACGATTTGTGCCCCGTTAACAGATGACCACATCTTTAAAGGTCTCAAAAACAGAGAAAAAAATCGTAAAATATCGGAAAAATACAGGTGACGCCACCAGTCTGCAGAAACTAATGAAACATTCCATCACAAATATCCATGCAAAGAATCATGGTGATCAATGCATTAGTTGTTCAGATATTTGAGCTTTTGTATCAAATTTTCCATTTTCCGAGGGGCTGGGGCTTACTTCGGAGCCCCATAGCTCAATGAATATGGGTAACAGAGACCTAATTTCGGGTTTCCAAGGACATTTTTCATGGACCTTTCTGGCAGTCAAGTTAAAGGATTCCAAGACCAGCAGTTACGATTTGTGTCCGGTTAAGGGCGGACGGACAGACGCCGGAGAAAGGGTGAACGCTATAGCTCAGATGACTATCAGTCAGCTGAGCTAAAAAATGGTTCACGGTTTGCAAGTCACGATCGTCGGTTAGTCATGGTCTGGTAGTCTTTTTAAATAGGGTGTGGTCGGGGAGAGATAAGTGTGCCATGCAGCAACATACTTCGATGGAATTATGATTTCTTTGTAAAGCCTCTCTGTATATTCTGTACCTATCCTATGTACTTTTATACTAATTTTTTTTACCGATACATCGCCCAGAATAGCTTTGTTGTAAGATATTTATTACAAACTTAAAAAATTTACCTCCAAACCAAAGCAAAACATCACACGAAGCAGGAAACACGGAATTATGTACAGACTATTTCAATCAAAGCATTTCAATCTAAAATATGAAACATTTTGAAAGTTATATTACAGTTAAGGCACATTCAATTATTGTATATTGAATAAACAAAGCAAATGATAATGAAAAATGTGACATAATAAATGTAAGATATTATGTAAAACCAAGTAACGATCATGTAGTTCGGAGTTTTGTATTAAAATGAACTTAGATTTGCATCAAGATATAATAGCTTTACTGAACTCCATCAACGTATACCCAAAGTTGGCACCCTGATTTATCCACCAGCAGTAGCCAAGGTATTGACGAAGTATAATAAGTCATACTATATGATTCAGGTCAGCTGCAGCACATTTTATTAGAGCTGTTATATTATGACGATTCCCTATGGTGTGCTCTCAATGAAGACTGTTTTCTTGAAATATGTCGGGCATATTATGCCGAGGAAGTTTTAAACCCTAGTGAAGAGAACACGTGCTATGAGAGACATGGGAACACCGCAAAGTATCGACGATGTGCAATGCTTCTTAGCACCAGTGGAATATCTGCATAAGTTTATTCCCAGCTGTCCGTGGTGTCAAAGCAGCTAATGTTTAGCGTTTGGGGATCAAGTCGACATTCATTGGGAATAAAAGCTACAATTTAAGACACGCTGAACGAAAGGATGCCAGACAATCAGGTCTTAGCTCAGTGCTCATCCATGAAGACCAACCTGTCGCTTATCGTTCGTGTAGGCTGGATGAAACTCAAACTAGATAACAACAATTCTGGCAATATGTTTTACCTGCTAAACTTGCTATAACTGTTCATGGCAAACAAATCCCAGTATAGACTGACCACAAGCTGTTAATCAACATATCTAAGAAGCAACTGCATCTGCTATAATGCCTGAGTCAAAACGATTAAATTACGTCCGCACAGTGTACTGTCGAAATACTCTGCTTTGCGTAAATGTTATCCCAATGTTCAGATTTGACTTTTTTTTCGCCTAGGAATGTTGATTTTCTCCGGCGTGTGTTCTACTGTGTCTCCTTAGATCGGTCTGATAAGTAAATCGTTTTCCTCAATGCTTGGTCAAAAAAGGTTTTTCATCAATATGTAATCCCATGTGTTGATACGAGCAACTGTTAAATGAAAACCTTGCTCCACAAAACTTACATATGTATGGTCATCCCCCCTGTGCATGAATCTTCAGATACCTTCGCTGACTGAAGCTTTTACCACAGAGCTCACATGTGGATGGTTTGTGTCCAGTATGTGTCTGCATATGTTGATTCCTGTAACATTTACGTGGAAACCTTTTTCTGCACACCTCACGCTCACATGGTTTTTCAACTCCATGTATCATACTATGGTTTCTCAAACCCGTGCTTGTACTAAAACATTCATCGCAATGAGGGTAGTGTGTTGTGTTCTGACATGTTCAGTAAACTCAGCCTGGCTAGAACAAGTTTATCCACAATGCTCACAGGTAAATGGTTCCTTTCCAGCATGAACCCTCGTATGTCAGTGCGAGTTGCATTTATCGGAAGCCCCTTTTCCACATTGACCACACTGGAATGGCTTTTCCCCAGTATGAGTTCTGATGTGCCTAGTCAGCGCATACTTACATCGTAAACTTTTACTGCAATACGCACATATGTATGGTCTTAAGATATCCTGCACAGGGAAAAACTTAAGGGAACCCAACCCAGTTATGTGTTCTTGTACTTCTTTAGATTCATTCGGTATCACAGTTGAAACGTGGACGGATAATCATGTTGGGGTCTTCTTTAGTTGGAGTCAGACTTTCATCTGTATTCGGGATAAACGGCTTTGTATTAATATTCATTATGTACATACACTTGGGCTTTGTCACTGTTCATACCCTCGTTGTCATGTGAAATACACGATTTCTCATCCTTTTCCTGCTATACATGTTCCCGCAAACCCTTTCCTCCAAAAGAAATTAACTCAGTGTCACGTAAAATAGGAGTTTTCTCGTCTTCCTGTTTTATATATTTTCCCAAATCATTTTCTTCAGAAGTCATGCGCTCAATGTTCTGTAAAACGGCTGGTTCTTCCTTCCCTGCTCGCTTGACATATTCACACAAATGTTCCTCTATGGATGATATACAGGCTGCTTCAATATTTGAATTTTTCTTCGAGGACGTCGAGGATGCCTTTGTCCCAATAACACTCTCCATTTCATGCGTTTTGGTTGCTTGAGTACAATTGTTGACGTCTCCGACTGAAAAGAGGGAAAACAAAAAACATGCTTTATGGGGTCGTGTAAGAAATCGGGCAATTTTCAGTGACCCTAACATTCCTGTGGAAACGATGTTTACTACCGTCAACGAACGAGGTACAGAGTTATGTGGGCAGCGTGGCCTGTGTTTATTTGGTGTGGTGTAACGTGGTACAGAGTTATGTGTGGTCTGTGAGTATTTGGTGTTTGCCCGAGCATGAACTTCAAAACTACTCCATAAATTTGGAATTATTTTTTTTTTGTGAAAACACTGGGCCATTGGCCAGACAACAAAAAACTAGAATTTTTAGACGGTTCGGTAAAATTTAAACAATTTTGATATAAAAAAATTGCATTTACTGATAAAATATGAAAGTGTCAGAGGGTTACTTCTCTGTGTCTTTTTAGTCGAGCAATATCCTTAACGTTTTTGATGGATTTAGATTTAATTCTATGAAATGTAGGGTATGACTCAAAAGCCAAAAGTAAAGTTATAATTCGATAAAATTAAAAATCAGATCTGATATTAGATCCAGTCCCTTTCTTAACTGTGCTGCTGTTTTGTTTGTTTCTCCTACAACTCGAAGACCACATCTCAGGAGTGGCTACTCAAAAAATAATTTATCCATTTTTAAGCAATCCAGCCCAAAGTCTGCTTTATGGATTTCTTCCCAATTTTTTATCTACTTTGGTTTATGTGCCTATGTAAATCTGGGTAATGACCGTTATCGAGAAAGTGAACCTAACGCCATGTAACTTTAATACAATTTATATAAAATAACACTTTATTTATCCTTTTAAAACAAGGCATTTCGATTGATCTTCACTATTCTTATCATTTGATCATATTAAATGTTTATGCTTTTTATTTTTTTTATATTTATAAGTAATAGCTTTATGTCATTCTTTAAAGTTTTTTTTTTTTTTCTAAATAGTTTTTTTGGTGTCCGTTGAACATGATTTTGGCGCTACATGTGTAGTACGTCACATGACAAGGCCTATATAAAAGACAATATAGCCAAAGTCTGAGGGTTCTTTGGCATACAGAATGCCAAAAATTCGAGGTGTTCCATATCAGGAGACTCCATTTTTTTGTTTACTTGTCCAGAGTCAAAACTTACTCAGCTGGGCGGCCAGCGGGTCCATAACCTATGCCCAAGAGTCCCAAACAAACAACTATGCCAATAGATATATTCAACATCAGTTAGTAATAGCCTGTACAAAGCGAATCACATTATCTGATATTAGATCCAGTCCCTTTCTTCACAATGCTGCTGTTTTGTTTGTTTCTCCGACAACTCGAAGACCACATCGGTCCGTCCCCAAGGAAAAGGGTCTATTTTTTATATGTTAATCACAGGAAACATTAGATATCTCAGGAGTGGCTACTCAAGAATAATTTATCCATTTTTAAGCAATCCAGCCCAAAGTCTGCTTTATGGATTTCTTCCCAATTTTTTATCTACTTACGTTTATGTGCCTATGTAAATCTGGGTAATGACCGTTATCGAGAAAGTGAACCTAACGCCATGTAACTTTAATACAATTTATATAAAATAACACTTTATTCATCCTTTTAAAACAAGGCATTTCGATTGATCTTCACTATTCTTATCATTTGATCATATTAAATGTTTATGCTTTTTATTTTTTTATATTTATAAGTATTAGCTTTATGTCATTCTTTAAAGTTTTTTTTTCAAAATAGTTTTTTTGGTGTCCGTTGAACATGATTTTGGCGCTACATGTGTAGTACGTCACATGACAAGGCCTATATAAAAGACAATATAGCCAAAGTCTGAGGGTTCTTTGGCATACAGAATGCCAAAAATTCGAGGTGTTCCATATCAGGAGACTCCATTTTTTGGTTTACTTGTCCAGAGTCAAAACGTAGTCAGCTGGGCGGCCAGCAGGTCCATAACCTAAGCCCAAGAGTCCCAAACAAACAACTATGCCAATAGATAAATTCAACATCAGTTAGTCATAGCCTGTACAAAGCGAATCACATTGAACATCATAGTTATTGTATTGTCAAAACATAAATGCTCAAAAATCTCAACGAATTCCATTGAATTTCCCGGAAGTAATGGGCACCAAGCATTCAATGTTTCTTTATGTCAAAGTATATTTGTTGTCAATATCATTTGTAGTTTTAATTAAACTGCAATGTATTAACGTTGAAATGTTGGCCGTCAGTTGATTGTTTTTATTTATTTTATTTTTTTTTGGGGGGGGGGGGGGGGATGGACCTGTAGGAAAATACAGGTGTTGGAGGGGGTATGCGCTTGGTGTTTTCTAGCTTTTGAAATTACAGGGGAATTATTTCCAAGCGTATCCCTGACCTTGGTCTTGAATCGAATTCGATGCTAAATACTAGAAATCAAATGTTTTCTAAAATCTGAGTGAGGTAAAATTATAGAACCATTGACTTAAAGTTGTTGCAAAGTTTTGCCCCCCCCCCCCCCTTCCCCAAATATATACAATAGACACTAATACGTAAGTAAAAAGTCTGTTAGCAGAATCGAAGATTCCGGCAAGCAACAATCCAATATGACGAGCAGCTTATAGTCACTAGCAGGGGCCTGGACAGCTGAGCGGTAAAACGCTTGGCTTTCTCCGCTGGCGACCCGGGTTCGATCCCTGGTGTGGCTATGAGAGTGGGTTGTAGTTGCCCGTCCAAGGTCGGTGGTTTTCTCCGGGTCCTCCGGTTTCCTCCACCCTTTCCGACTACCAAGAGCCAACATCCGAGCCATGGAGAGTGCCTCGTATTAGTTATAATAATTAGTTGTACAATCCATGTAAAATAAATCAAGTTTATAAAGTCACCAGCAGACAATTCCGGCTATGAAACAAGCGGTTGGTTTAGTAAATAGACGTCAGATATTGGAATCTGTCTCTTTTAAGTCAAGAACTTTCTTTTTGAGTCAGATGGGTCAACTGTCCATAATAATTAAAATTCCCCATCCAAACATCGATTTAAGCCAGTGCAGGTGTTCTTCTATAATCAAAGTCTGTTATGATAGTGTGTTTTCCTGGATAAGTTGGGTACCTGCTAGATTATATGGCACCATTGGGTCGTTTGGAGCGCCTCGTTATTTTACACACAGTATATATGAAGTAACATTAAGCATGAAATATTGTTGAAATAAATTTGCAACACTATTACTGTACTCGGCACGCATCCATTCCTGTGATACGCCGAAGACTCTTACGCCCCAATGTATTTTACATGGTCATACTCCAGTGATTATTCTATTATCTATAGGCGCTTAGTTATTATGCCTGTTCATACTCCGGTGATAATTCTATAGTTCTAAAATACATGCGCATCTTCGAAATTTTGTTTTCCACATACATGAATAATTTAAATGCAATTTACATGTGGAGCTCTTGATTTTGTATATACTCCAATGCACCTCCATGTGTCCGTCTGTTTTATAGAGACAGTTTTCTAAGTATGTTTTTATTTTTCAATATACAATGAATTTTACAATGAATCTCCAGTTTATGTTTCATTACATCTTGGATTTATTATTTTTTTTTTTGCGGAGATAACCGGATTTATTATTTTTTTTTGCGGAGAAAACCGCCTCAATGTTTTCATTGCAAAACTTCACTAAGCATAATTATGTACATCTGCAGAATTACATTTCGGTTTCGTGCCATATGACAGGGCAGTATCACTCGCTTTCTCTCATTTTATATCCTTGTGTTAACCAGGCCCGATGACTACTGTACCTGCGGGCCCTGGGTGTGTAATGGCCCACATCCCTGGTTCATACTACAGAGGAAACCCCCGAAAGGCGCACTCGTTTGTGAGTAAAACACGGCCGTTGGGCACGGCCTTCCCGTTACGCCTACAGACTGGGGGCGACCGTGAAAATCTCAACGCCTCGGTTTAGATTCAAACTCAAAATCCCCCTGCTTTGAGTCCTGTACTCTTCCCCTGAACATGACCGCCATAAGTGGGGCGGATATTTGTAATATGTAGACTGATTTCTCATATTTAACAATAATTCTGAGGTGTAAGTTGTTTATGTATCATATTGAAAATAAGACACTTCAGTCTTTTACTCTACATTAGTATTTTCCCCTTGAAAAGCAATTTCATAGCATACAAAACAGGTGGATGGGACGAGGGTGAGGGATGGAACGAACTATAGAAATATATATATAATAAGAAAATATATAGAATATGTAAAATAAATAATACATAGCTTTTCATAGCTTTACATGCATAATATATGTATTGTATAAGGCATATATATATATATATATATATATATATATTATATATATATATATATATATAATCCCCTACCCCCTATAAACACAAAGACAAATTTAAGCCACAATTATTACCATAACGTGAGCTTACCGATCCCTGTCTGCTTGTATCTTTCAAAGTTTATGTCTCCATGCTCCCCAAGATGGTTAATGTATTTCTTCAATATTAACACTTTGACGTAATTCAGTTTTATTCCCATCAAGACGTCATTAGCATGACGTCATAGCTGCACTATATTTTCATTATGACGACGTCACCATGACGAGGACTCGCGCTAACTGCCAAACTGGCGCCACCGGAAAGCCGACCCGTCCATTTCTCTTTGTTTAAACCAGCTTACCCTATTCGTTCATTATTTTTCATTTGAGGCCAGTTTAGTTAAATCCTAAAAAAATGACAGAATAACATGAAGCCTAGCTAGATTATTTTAATGTTAATAGATACCAAAACAACAAAATCCTGACATGTGTAGTACATTTTGTTCAATAAGCCTTAGATAAATAACATGCCTAGAGATAATTTGTAAATTAATAAACAGTATGCATAATGTAGTGATAATGATTTTAGTTAGATTTGTCATTCACGTATCAGCTCAGCTGTCAGCTGTGCTTCTGTTGTTGCGTTCGTCCGTCGTCGATTTGGAAACAGCCTTTCTCAGCAAAACATAAGTCTAACCAGCTTCTAAGACTCAGGGTTAGGGCACAGGACTCAAAGCTGGCAGGCTATGATTTGAATCTCAACCGAGGGAAGCGCTCTGCAGGCGTATTCGAAAGGCCGTGCCCCATGGCCGAGTCTCACTCACAAACGAGTGGATCTTTCGGGGTTCCTCGGTGGTATGACACAATACTGGGGACGATTACACACTGAGGGTCCGCAGGTGCAGAAGTCACCAGGCCTGTGTAACACAAGGATATTAAATGAGAGGAAGCCCGTGATGCTGCCCTGCCACGTATTCCGGAACCGGAATGGAGGTACATATAGTAAAGCTAGTATTAATAAACGGAGGCGGTAACCTCGAACAAAAAAATAATATAAAACAATAAAAATAAACAGAAATTTGTATATTTGTGTCGAATAGGCAAAAGTGTTTTTTGTGATTTTTTGAGCGTTTGGTGAGTAAGGGGCCTATAAAAATGTACACCTGTGAGCCTTGTGCATGGTTTGTTATGCAGCTCTGACGATATTAATGAAAGAAATGAATGCGCATCATCCCCACGTATCACTGTCAACATCGAACAATCTTAGAACCCAGATATTTTTCAGAGAAACAGAAGCGGATCCAGGGGGACCCCCTCTCTCCTTTTTAAGTCGCCGCAACCTTTTATTTTAAGGGTTTCTTCATTTAGTCAAGACTGCTAATAGCTCCTTAATGGAAAGTTCGTATGAATTTGAAGAATATTGTTCATACATATTGGTCTTGTAACTATGTAAATTTGCTTGTTTTCACAACTATGCAAATTTTCAGGACCTTACGAACATCATATGCACATCTGAAACAGAGAAAAATGTTGCGGCAAAATTTCAGCTTTTGATAATAAGTCATAATTGAGATAAGAAACAAAACTGGTTGAAGGAAGAAAAAAAAAGAAAAGAAAAATTGAAATCGATTGACTAGCTGCAGTATTTACCGAAATAATTATTTTGCATCTTACTTGCGTTTGCTGTATTCAGGCATTTAGCAGGCTAGAATACTATTCCTGAAACAGGTTCTTATGGGGTTGTAAAACTATAAAAATGTACAAATAAAACGAAGTGCAAAACTTAATATGTCAAGGATCTGTACATAGACCATGTTTCTATTTCACCCAGTAGGGCCGACATGTGCATGGTAAAATATCGGTATGCGGAACAAACAAATGTCCTTCTGAGTAAAACAACTAGGCGAGCTCGGATAACTTCCCTGGTCTAGTGTTCCTGCTTTTGGTTAACGTATCTACCCTGTACATCAGCACAGCTTCTTACAGCCTGATGTCCGGGGAGGCCATGATACCAGGCTTAGGTTGAATTACAAATTCGGCCATGATACCAGGCTCTGTTTGAGATAGTGGGATGGTCATGATACTAGGCTACGGCTGTGTTACTGGGCGGCCATAATACCAGGATAAGGTTGAGCTACTGTTGCGGCTATGATACTGGGCAGTGGATGAGATACCGGGGTGTTCATGATACATAGAAATGGTTGAGTTACTGGTTCTGTCATGATACCTGGCTCTGGTTGAGTCCCTAGGGTGATCATGATATCTGGCAATGATTGTATGACTGGTTCGGCCATGATACCAGGCTGTGATTGAGCTACAGTGGTGGTCATGATACCTGGCTACGGTTGAGTTACTTTGGGCTGCAATCATACCAGGCTCCGGTTGAGTTACTGGGATGGCCGTTATACCAGGGTCTGGTTGAGTTACTGGGGTTGCTATAAATAATGACTGGGTTCGAGTTACTGGTTTGGTGATGATACCAGGCTCAGGCTGAGTTACTTGTTCGACCATGATACCAGGCTGTGATTGGGCTACAGGGGTGGTCAAGATACTCGGCTATGGTTGAATTACTTTCGCGGCCATGATACCAGGCTCAGGTAGAGTTATTGGGACGGACATAATACAAGGCTCTGGTTGAGCTACTGGGGCGGCCATGATACTAGGCTCTGGTTGAGTTACTGGGATGGTCATGATACCGGGATATGGCTGAGTTACTGGGAGGCCATAATACCAGGCTCAGGTTGATTTACTGTTTCTGCCAGAAAACCAGGCTCTGATTGAGTTACTGGGATGGTCATGATACCACGCTATGACCGAGTTACTTGGGCGGACATGATACCAGGCTCTGGTTGAGCTACTGGGGCGGCTATTATACCAGGCTCTGGTTGAGTTACTAGGATGACCATGATACCGGGCTATGACTAAGTTACTGGGGTGGCCAGAAACCCTGACTGTGATCGATTTACTAGGTTGGCCATGATACCAGGCTATCGTTGAGTTACTGGTTCGGCCACGATACCTGGCTCTCATTGAGTTACTAGCGTCATGATACCTGGCTGATGTCGAGTTACCTGAAGCCAAGTTAAAAAAAAATCAACACATCTGCTTCAAAACGTGTGACATCAGTCAGTTAAACCAACCAACTTAAGCAGCAAATACATGTTATACGTTCCTTTTCAATAAATACAAACGCCTTTGGCCGCCTTCTAGGATTTACCTTTGGTGGCATTTTTTTCATTATGTTAATATTTAAATGTGCAAAAGTATACTTATATGGACCCAAAACGGCTGGTTTTGTTTCCTCTTTAGAGTACAGGAGGCCATTCTTAGCTCCCCGACTCTATCGTAGTATGAGCAGTGTCTTGACACAGGATAGTGAATAAAAGAAACCATGTTTATTATGCCTAAGTAAAACACTCACCCGAGGCAGCGGTAAGCCGTGATGTGTTGAAAGTTGTATGCTCCGCAAGAAAGAGAGAGAGAGTGATTGCCTCCAAATTGCCAGAACAGGCTCCATTGCAGAGTTGGGTCCGAGTACTTTAAAAGTACTCGAGTACAAATATGAGTACTTTTGCACTTTTTCAAAAGTACTCCAGCACGAATACCCAGTACTCACAATGTATTCATGAGAACTTTAGTGAGTATTTTTTTTTTTTTTGGTAACCAATCTTATTTAATAATAAGCTCTATCGACTCCTTTTTTTTCTTTTCAAAGACAAAGACACATACCTGCTACTGATATATACATGTAGCATCCGCATGTGGGACCCGTAGAAATCAAACACTGTGAAATCCGTATTCGGGACCCGCGCGGGGGCCCATACGTATGGAAAGGGAACAATGATAACACTATTGTTGGATTTCAAACGTGCGGGACCCGCGCGGGGGGCTTCATGTTTGGAAAGGTACCCTTATCGTAAGATGGACTCATAACCTCTCTCTGCATTCTGCCCATACAACCTGTACATTATACTCAAGGTTTAGACAAATACAACACGAAGACGTATCACGTTACAAGACATTCATTCTAAACTTCACATTCTTTTCTCCCATCATAACTGAGAACATGAATGATTCAACGGTAACAACCTGATTGTGAGCATAGCAGTAATTTGTATAGATATTGCTGTAGAAATACTTAGACTTAGACGAGCTTTATTAAGAAACATGAGAGAGATATCCCATTAAAGGCAAATAGGTTCACTAGGAAAGTAAAGTAATGATTATCTACCCGATATTACATCAACATATACCACCATATATATATATATATATATATATATATATATATTTATATATTTATATACAATATGTATTTATCTTCAATCGACATTTTCCAAATATTGATATCCTTACATCTCCATTAGGTTTCAGCGAGATAATTGAGTTATATCTTATAATTCAGGAGACAACATTGTGACAAAGGTTTTGCGGACAAAAGAACCTGCAAACACCTCAGGGCAAAATGTCACATTCCCTATATATATTGGGAATGTGACATTTTGCCCTGAGGTGTTTACAGGTTCTTTTGTCCGCAAAACCTTTGTCACAACGCTACTATTTGAACGGCTGTTTTGGGGGGGAAATCGCTTTTCTCAGTTATGAGTTCGCACGTGGTGATGCCAGCCACTGATAGTTGAGCAGGATCATATATATAGGGAATGTGACAATTTGCCCTGAGGTGTTTACAGGTTCTTTTGTCCGCAAAACCTTTGTCACAATGCTACTATTTGAACGGCTGTTTTGGGGGGAAATCGCTTTCCTCAGTTATGAGTTCGCACGTGGTGATGCCAACCACTGTTAGTTGAAAACCTTTTGCAACAGTGCTGACATTTGTATGGTTTTTCTCCAGTGTGATTCCTGATATGACCCCGCAGAGCACCTCTTTGACTGAAACTTTTGCCACAGTACTCACACGAAAATGGTTTTTCTCCAGTGTGGATCCTGATGTGAACCTTGAGCCCGCACTGGTCAATGAATCTTTTCCCACAATACTCACACTCATGGGGTTTTTCTCCAGTATGTCTCTGCAGGTGTTGTTTCCAGTTCCTGCTCAATGTAAAACCTTTGTCACAATACTTACACTTGAATGGGTGATCTCCTGTGTGCGTTCGGACATGAACCTTCAAAGCACTGTGTCGACTAAAACCTTTACTGCAGTGTTCACACTTAAACGGTTTTTCTCCAGTGTGTGTTCTTTGGTGAACCTTTAGAACGCTCTGTTGGGCGAAGCCTTTTCCACAAACCACGCACTTAAATGGTTTTTCACCACTGTGAATAATAGTGTGACTTTTACAACCAGTACAAGTACTGAAACATTTACCACAGTATGAACATGTGTAAGGTTTTTCACCAGTATGTATTCTCACGTGTTGAGTTAATTGACTACGTCGAGAAAAGCCTTTTCCACAATGCTCACAGATATGTTTGGTTGCCCCATCATGCGCTCTGACATGTTGATTCATGTTGTGTCTTTCAGAGAAACGTTTTCCGCATTGATCGCAGGTGTAAGGTTTCGTACTGCTGTGGACCTTCATATGTATATTCATTGCATCTTTCTTTGCAAAAACTTTTCCACACTGATAAAGCTTCAGTGGTTTTTCTCCAGTATGTGTTCTGATGTGCAAAGTTAGGTCAGACCTACACCGTACACTTATACCGCAATATACGCATCTGAACGGCCCTCGTTTATCCCGCAAGGGAAAATCTATAAGGGGACCCAACGTAGTTCTGTGTTCTCCTTGAGAGTCATTCATAACCACAGTTGAAACATGGACTGTAATTCTATGGGGGTCTTCTTGATTTGACGTCATATTTTCTTCTTTATATTTGGTGACCTGACTTTTGGTAATATAATCATCAAAGACATATCCTTCGGTTTTGTTACTGTTCATATACTCAGTGCCGTGTGAAACTGGAATTTCCTCATCCGGATCCTGCTTCATATTTCCAAACAAGGCTTTTCCTTCAAAAGACCGACACTCACTGTCTTTTAAAATGGGAGTTACTTCCTCAACTTCCGTTTTAACATATCCCCACAAAGCCCTGTCTTCAGAATACATACATTTATTATCACGTAATACAGCATCCTCTTCCTGCTTTACATAGTCATACAAAATTTCAAATCCTGAAGAAAGACAAACATTGCATGAATTTTTCTCATTTGCTGCATCAACATTCTCATTTTCACGTTCTTTGGTTGCTTGAATCCAATTTTCGTAGTTTTCCACTGAAAGTGATAAAAAAACATGATAAGAAAGCCTGCGTTACAATAAGTGAACAATTATTTACTCATTGTTAAGAAAGTTTCCTGAATTGTGCATTTATTCATGATTCTATTTAATAAATAATCTCATTGTTTATTGACCACAAGAAAAATCAGGTGTCTTGAATACGAGCTGTAAAGTCCAAAGGATTTGCCTCAAGTTAAAAAACAAGTAATACAACACAAACAAATAAAAATTAGGGGTGGCATGACAGAAAGAAATCTGACAGAAAATAACAACGGTTCCAGGTTTTGGACAATTTACTCAGGGGAAATTTCAACCCAGGTAATTTATATCAGTGACAGATTGTTTTGAGGGATGTGTCGACATAACCGATTGGGGTATCGGGGGTTTTGCATGGTTGTAGATGTTGATTATTGCGCCGTTAATGATAAAATACAAGCCACGGAGAGCTAATTTTACAATTCTACTGGAACTTATCTTCGGGGCGAAAACTTGCCCTTTACGGGTGCCTTTCCATACATGCGGATTTTCACCCGCGCGGGACCCGCGCGGGTCCCCGCATGCGAAGAGTCCCTTTCCATATGTGCGGGTCCCCGCATGCGGGTGACCCATTAGTTTGGATAAACGCATGCACTAATAATCGTAATTTCTAAAATGTTTAGTGTAATATCTTAAGAAAATATTCAGTGTAAACATTTATACTAACTGATGAGGCAGATTGGAGCGGATTAATATCGTATCTCACCAGCCAGGCTTAAATGGTGGCTATTTCCTGTTACACTCTAACTAGAGCTGGTCCCGGGCCGTATCTCAATGAAGAATGGTCGTATATTTTTTTAATGCAATTAAATAAGCTCTATCAGCTCCTTTTTCTTTTCAAATACAAGGACACATGCCTGCTACTGATATATACATGTAGCATCCGCATGCGGGCCCCCGCAGAAATCCAACACTGCTGGATCCGCATGCCTGACCCGCGCGGGTGCCCGCACGTATGGAAAGGCTACAGTGATAACACACTTGTTGGATTTCAACCGTGCGGGACCCGCGCGGGAGCCGCGCGGGGGCCCGCATGTATGGAAAGGCACCCTACTTCGGGGTAGTGTGTGACCACAGAACAGCCCGGATCCGTGTTATTCACACAAATGTGACAGGTTGGGACTATGAGACGGCTGGCTTTGGTAGTAACCCAAGTTTCGTGACTCAACTCGGCTTGCAAAATGTGGGCTGGCTTAAACTCACCTGAAAGCCTATTCATTTGACGATGTTACAAAGTACCCATTTAAAAACAAACAAGTAATCAATTAAATGTGTGACCCTGTGTTTAAGGGTGTCAGGCTTGACCATGCATTATAATGGAGTGAACTTGGCCTTTGTCTTTCAGCACTAAAATATAAAAAACGTTTATACATGTTTCGGGCATTTAAAATTTTTAAGATAATTTTTTTTGTATAATATTTCCCTCCAAGTCAAACTAAGCTGCAAAAAAATCAGCTCATTTCGGCTTAATGAAATATCGGCGGCGCCTCCTAATGAGCTCGGTTCGGCTTGATCTCAACTCGGCTTGCGGTGGCGGAAAATGGCGGCGGCGCTGTGCTCTATACCACAGACGGGACCTTGTTTCAGGTGATACCATAATGTCCCATTTCATAATTTTGGCCTTATACTTTTAAGCGAACATGGTAACTGCAGGTCGAAGCTGCTTGCCCTAAGTAGGAAACCCAATAGATCCTATTTTGCGGCGCAACTTTTAAAACAGTATGTTATTTCTTATAGTGACTTAAGAATCACACGAAACTCATATTTCAGATTTATGGGACAAATAACTCCTCTTGGTTGGCATAGATCTATAGATATCGATAGTGTTCTGTTCTGGTCCACGCCTGAAATACTGATCAAGTTTCAAAACTATGGCGTTTGGCATCTTTGAGTATATTAATACATCACATACAGACGGACAAACAGACACGACGATCAGCCTGTGGTCGCCGCTGAAGACTTTAACAAATGAGTAGGCGACCGGTGTCATGTGTTTACATTCAACACGAAAATTCAGGAAGCTTGAAGCTGTTGATTTGCTTCTCATGTGTTTACTGCTTTAACAAAAGCCAGCTTTCATGCGCTGGATATCATGAAGCAGCAAATACGTTTTTGACTAATTATGTTAAATATCTGTGGGCACGGACATTCTGCAACCAGACAACTCAACCCTGAGTCCGAACACCTGTAGGGGAGAGATTTCCTCTCATACGACACAAACCAAAAGGGAATCTCATGCAGATTAAAATGGGGATATATAAAAATTATCTAAAAGCACGCAATAACTGTTGATTCCCTCATAAATCCCTGTTACGTCGCCCAAGAACAGACCCTTCCAAGTCTTCCCGGCATGCCTTAACAGGCTTTAGACAAGAGCTGATGGAAGTAACAATAGATGTCCAAATTGAATCAACATAACTGTATTATGCAAACTATTTTGGGGCTGTTTTGGAATGTTCGGAGTTACAACATTTGTGTATATACATGCAGGATAATCACTAAATTCAATAGTGCTCACAGGATAAAAAATAGTTCATTCCCAATTAATGAACATTTAAAAATATATAGATATACTGGTAGGCAAACAAAACTAATCATGTTATTTTCCATTCTGCTGAGGCAGAAAAAATAATGTACAAATGTTTGCATTAGGTCCTTATTTTTTTATAACAATTTTTGTTCAAGTTTGTAATTTTTATACATTCCAAATATAACATATATCTGAATATAAACGTTGATTTATAACTATAATTGAATCATCATCTATCTCAATTTTGTTTAGATAACAATACAAAATGCATATAAATATATTTATTTGTTTACCACAAAAAATATATCTTTTAATTTGCAAAACGATAAATATCTGGAAATATTACCCGGTTCAGAATTCACAATTTTAAATTGTGCCTTTCTTTATACATAATCGGGCTCAATTTATGCATACTAAAGGGTTAAGCTATATTTTAATTTGCTAAAATTATTTCACAGAAAATTTGATCTCTTTAAAAATGCTATATTAACACAACATTACATCTTCTGGATTACTTCTTGAATAACTATTTCAAGAAAAAAAATGTATATTGAAGTTTAAACAACATTACAATTAAGAAAATGCAGTGTTACCAATAACAATTACTGCATAACAGTTGGTTGAGGAAGTGAAGGGGGGGGGGGGGCTTGATATAAGAATAACTGTACACCTGTAATAGCAGGGGCTCTCCTCCAGTGACCTGTTATCCCCCAGGTACCCTGCAGCTGGCATAGCTGACCTCCAGTGAGAACAAGCGGCCTTCCTGCAAATGGACCTTATGCAAGTGAGAACAATAGAGCTTGTGAAAAAATAACTTCAATAACTGGCCTAATGTTTGAGCTTTTTTTCAAATTTCAGAATTTAACAGATTAAATCATCATTTGTACCTGCTGTGGAAACTAAATCAAATGTACTTACAGCCAATAAAGTGGTCAAATTCGGGCAAAATTTAAGGTACTGATGTTATATTTATGCTAATAACTTAAAAAAAAATACAAAATTCATATCCAATGTGGGATTTAAAAAAATCTTGATAAAATAAACTTCTATCCCTGTAAAAAAGACTCTAGCTTCAACAAAAATAATGTTAAGTGAGTAAATATCTTTCCTGATATTTTACAAAGTGCATAAATTTTATACATTAGGTTATATTGACCTATTTTCTGGCATATACATAGGAACAAAAAAGGGTAATATTTATGATAAATATGAAGAAAAACTGGTTTTGACGTTATGCAGTCCTGATGTGTGATAATAGGTTTTTAATGAAAAAAATTAGGCTTTTCCTTAATTTATCGAAGTCTCAATGACCCAGTTTTCAGTCTGGTAAGAGCTCTTGGGGACATCTTACAGTATGCCAAATTTCTAATTCGTAAGTCTTAACGATTTCAAAACGTGCCAGTCTAACGGACGAACGGACGGACAGACGGACGATGGACAATGGACAACTGCAGCTCAGATGACTTATAGTCAGCTGAGCAAAAAATTGCTTGATGTAAAGTTAGGCATAGGAACAGAGCGTATGTCATGAAAGATGCTTATCAACCATACGCGTATGTTATATTCTTTTCATTCGATTCTGCGTGTATGGGTCCACAAGATACCTTACGAACGTCTTCGAGGATTTGATTCAAATTTTACATAAATATTGTGGTCGGTATTGTAAAAAAATTCCAAGATATTAAATTTTTGTGTAAATATCCCAGCGTTCATAACCTCGGGATGAGTGTTTAATGGGTTTTAGCAGCAACGTTTACCCAATATATATATATATATATATATATATATATATATATATATATATATATATTTCTAAATTCTCCGGGTGCTGGCTGAAGACAGTCAATGAACATAAAAAGAAGAGAGACTTCAACGCCAACATTTCAAACAATCATATTAATTGGATAACATGTAATATATCCAAATAATTGATTGTTTGAAATGTTGCCGTTGATGTCTCTCTTCTTTTTTATGTTCATTGACTATATATATATATATATATATATATATATATATATATATATATATATATATATATATATATATATATATATATGTGAGCATACGGCCGTCTGTCGAGCGTGAATCGTGACGTCTCGCCACACGACGTTTCCTAAAAAGACGACAGTATAGTTAGGTTATCTGGAGCAATGCAGTGGCCTTACCGTGACATCCCGACTCAGTAAGCAATGATAACTGGGCTGGTAAGCCTATTTGAGTCGTTATACAAGCAATATCGAGGAATGCATCGCAGTAGTCTTCCATCATGCTGCATTCATATTGTGGTAAACAGTCCATAATCATAACATGAGGCTAAGAATTATGAATTAACACAGAATACATGTTAACTCACGACCCAAACTGAAACCCCGTCTCTGTGGTTACGAGTTATTTCCTGTATTACGTGAAGTTTGCTGCGTCCAGTAACGTTAACCCGCGCGAGCCATGCCTGTATTCATGCGGTCAGAAATTCAACAAACATGCGGAGAGGCACTAATATGCTAGGTTAAGCCGGAACTTTTTCTCGCTAATGTTTGGTGGTGTTAGAAATTACACTAAATTGAAATACTAACGATAAGTCTGGTTAATGTCAGTTTACAGTGTACCTATAGGCCATAAGGCTTTGTCTAAAATGACGAAAATATTCCATCCTCATGGGGCTTTGTAATGCGTTCCTCAGACCTAGATCTAAAGGCACTCTGCCGGCCAGTACAATCTGGTCGTAATGTCAGAGGGCTAATACGGCGCTATGCCGTGACCATGGAGAGCGAAGGTTGATTTCTTAGTGGATTTGTCTTCTTTGAAGGATATTAACAGGATTAGCGAGGATGTCCCTCGTGAAAGTGTGATCTGAAAACGTGCGAGTCCGAAATCCGAAATGGCCACCATCCGCCATTTTAAAATTTATTTTGTCACTGGGGTTTAGCCCCCAATGTCGTTCAGTGTATGGATTATGGGGTATCAGGGGTCGAGGGATTCAAAATTGATGGCAAATTTATGATCTGACTTATTTTTACCTTAAAAAGTAAGAATGCTGCTGATTTTATATATAAAAAAACTTTTCTCTTGAACCTGTCATAAGACATCTAAAAAGAGCTCAATGGTCAAACATTGGTCCTTGTTAGGGACGTTATAAAATCACGGATATATAACAGACAAGTAAATCATGCCGTAAAGTGAATAATATTTAAAACATTTACATCATTAGCAGGTATAGTACCATATATTACCCCAATTTCTCTTTCTGATTTTGTTGCAAGTTTTTTGGCAAGTTCGTATTACCCAAAAAATAATCGCGACAAAACAGAAGGAGAGGGTTAGTAACGGATTGGACTAAAGATCTATACATATGATAATACACAACAATGACGTCGCCGTTATAAATGATATATGTATTTATCAGTCTCATACGACCTTTGTTTCGTCACACATACCACTCTCTCGTGTCACAGAGATCCTCATACTTGTCATACTCATTTATACCATCAAAAATCTGCTCACTGCATTCTGTGATAAAAACTGATTTTTAGTCACTAAAGAAATAATTATTGGATAACAGGTGTGTTCTGAACGCAGGAAAGATCCATACTTCATTCTACAACGCCTGTCCATCTGTTTATCGCTATAATATCTTTGAAATGCATTAAAACTTGCTTTCTTGCAAAGGGAAAAAAATCAGACAAATAATATTAAAAATCCTTGTATGGTTTCCAGATAATTGATTCAAACGATATATTAATGAATAGATACCAGGTATTGGGACACATTTATTAATAAGTTAGGGCCACAGCTGACGAATAAACTACACAGATTGACGATACATGGAGGTAACGTCACAATGGAAATTGCAGGTGTTACAGTTGTTACGTCACACGCACATCTCTCCTGGATAACTGGAATAAACAGCAGACATGGCCACTTGAAATGACGCAATCGAATTTGCAACTCTTCCTAAACGGGACAAAGCCCTCACTGCGTCGCAAAGTAAACAAATTTGTTTTAAACTGATTTAAATCATCATAAATTTCCAAATTAAATCCTTTAATAAAAGCTGATTCGTAGTAACTAATGAAGTGGGCCAAGATGGATAAGGGTGAAGACAGTATACTCCAGATCGGCTCAAAAACTTTATCATATTGACCCAAATGACCCACTCTCCAATGAACCTAAATTCAAATCCACTGTAAAAATTTTGAGACATTTACAACAAGCACAAATGGTAGCCAAAATTAATATGATAGCTGAAGCTTACTGATTTTAGTTAACTTGTATGGTCCCCAGTTTATCTCCATGTTTCTCACTCGAGCCCAGACAATTTGTAGCGTTCCAACCCGGTATGACGTGTAGGTATTATGACGTCATCATGATGACGTCATTGCTACACACCGTTCCCTTATGACGTCACTCCGGGCTGCTTTATAAATGTTATGCTTGTGTACTACGCATATATAAATTTTCCAGTGCCCAATTTGATAGAAATTGTGTTCGGTAAAGATTATAGTCACAAAATTTTCGGGAATGTTGATTTGTTTAAGACTGTGGAGAAACTAAAACGTGTAAAAGACGGCAAAAGGGATTCATAAACGCACTTATGCTTTATGGGTGGCATCCAAGAAGCGTGCTTAGCCCATGCTCGATCCTCCCACAATTTCACTGAAACTCATTGAGAAGCCTAAAATATCCTGGCACGAAAAACATGGAGACCTCGGAACAAATAATAAACAACGCTGATGGCAACTGTGATGAACATTAACACATTAATTGGCCGGGTTAATTAATATAAAAAAAGTGTAAAGAGCAGCTCTGTTGAATATCTATACAATATCACCACACACCTAATAGCAGTTCTACAAATGATTCTGAAATGTAGTGATTACTAGCCCTGCCAGGACTTTAATATTAATGTTTGCTACTAAAATAGGTAAAAAATAAATGTGGTACCATGTACCGACAGACGTTACTCAGTGTTGGTTTTTACCATATCTATGGTCAGATAACCGTAAATTAGTTATATAATTTGGCCCGAGGTGGCAGTGCCTGTTCTACGTATTGCGACACAACAAGAGCAAGTTTGTAAGCGGGAGGAAACCAAGGCATTGCATCCACTGGGCCAGTCTAATTACTAATGACGGAAAGCTTGCTTTTCCCTAGCCTGCTTTATTTAAAACTTTGTTCATTCTAATCATACTGGCTAGATCGCTGGGGGACATTTTTTTTCAAAGCATAGGCCCTCTATTTCACGAAATAGTCACCTGGGCTTTCTCATGTTTCCGGGGTGGCCATGTTACTCTGCTGACTGTGATACATAGGAGGTTGTGTTACAGTGGTGGTCGTAATACCGGGATGGTCAGGATGCTAGACTGGTCATGTTAGGAACAGTAGTGGTCGCGGTAGTATAACAGTGCCCAACATTTTAGTGACCTGGTTGTGTACATGGTGATCATGATATCAGGGTATAATCCCTTCGCGTTTTATATGGGTGGGGGTCCCTTTTGTCTTCTTCAATTTTGATTCACGATAATCCTTTCATCCAATATATATTATCTTTTATATTTTGTATCTTCCTCAGTTATTCATCCCAGATAATTTAGAATATATGGCATGTGTCACTGGTCATATTGATTCGTCATAAGAGCTAGCCAATAGTTTAATGTTAAATGTTTAAATCAAATATATATTAAGAATATATAGTATTGAATACTGAGCAATTTTTATTTTCATATAATCAAAACAAATTCCAAACTATATATATGGTTGGAGCGAAGAATATAATGATATGATAGCAAGTGTGTGTGTGTACGGGGGGGGGGGGGGTACTTTGTCAGAAGGGGTTATCTAGAGCAGATTTAAGCTGGGTGTAACATTTCGGGTGGGGGGGGGGGGGGCTGCTTCTCTTGGTACTCCTGGGATTGCCCCCTCATATTTTCTCAGCGGACCAGGATGCCAGTGGCGTCATTTTATCTTCAAAGGTGTTTGTGTGTGGGGGAGGGATGATGACTCGCCTGGACGGATACCGGTAATCAAAGTTGGGACAACTTTTATAAATGCGCATATTTATGTGTGTGTGTGTGTGTGTGTGTACCTTAATAGTCTGTGTGGCACATTTCGAACATATTAAGTAATAAATTAAAAATAGGCATTGCGTTTTTCTGTGCATGTTTAATTCAAAACCATATTTAGATATATCATATTTCATAAATAGTAAATTCAGAAATGGAACCGAAGTCTATATGAATATTGTTATCTGAATATCGGGGGGGGGGGGGGGGGGGGGTGATTACATTGACCAACCCCGGTTTGCCTTAATGTTAAATACTTGAATGTTAAATACTGCATAACTGTAGTGCACACCCGCAATGCGCTGCCTTAGATTATTTGTTCAACGATTTAAAGTGGGAAATAAACGATCGGTGATCGATCATTAATCATTTTAGCATCTATTTACCATCTATGATACAATGAAATCTGCTGTACCGAAATATACATAAAATATTGATCAAGATTTAGTGCAACCTGTACATCACGCTGAAAGGTCATGGTAATGGCCGGTTCTTAAAAAACTTAAATTTTGCATATATATATATATATATATATATATATATATATATATATATATACAGTAAGAGACGAGATTGAAATCCAGGCGGATTTTAAATTCGCCTAGACAAGTTAACGATTGTGGTCTCACCAAGACGGATTTTAAACTCGCCTAGACGAGATAACAATCGCAATCTGGCCTAGGTGAGATTAAAATCCATCATGGAGCAGACCAGGATTTTAATCTCGCCTAGGCGAGTTTAAAATCCGTCTGGTAACATCCAGGCGAGTTTAAAATCCGCCTGATATCACTTAGGCAAGTTTAAAATCTGCCTAGGTCAGATTAAAATAGTGATCTAACCTAAATTTCTAATATATTATGCATTGTAATTGACATATGAAAGATGTTTTCAGTCAGATTTTCAATATTTTAACACTAAATGGTTATATAAAGTTCACTGGTTAAATTTTTATTAATATTTACAGAATATTATAATATTAATGTAATAATTAACATTAATGTTTACAGTAATGTAATAATTATTAATGTAATAATTAACATTAATTTTGGAAATGGAATTATTAGATAGGAATTTGAATATTACTTGCCGCTTTGATGTGTTTCATGTGGTCTACAGCTTCTCTATCATACCAATTATTTGCTAAAAATTAATTAATCTTTATTTATTTCTCAGTTTTCTTAACAACCTTGGAGTTGAAAATCACTTATAATTTATATAAAAAAATAATTGTAATTTTATTATATATATGGCAATTAGAGAGTAATAAGAGTTATATTGAAGCACATTTATGAGATATTATGAAGAGCAAATCTGGGGGGGGGGGGGGGGGGAAGGGAATCATCCACTTGCATATTGAATCAATCATAGATAGATAGACTAGTCTAGGTAGATATTACTTCCGTATTAAAAGAGTATATTACACATTAACATAAAAACCTAAAAAAATAACCATAAAAAAATATATAATAAAACAAGGGACCCATTGGTCACGGCGCTCAGCTGATCATGATTGGACTATAAATGTATCACCATTGTGATACTATATTGAGTAGATCAAGCTTAGAATATCATGGTCATGTTGGGCTTTTATAAAGGAATATAATGTAATATGTGAGTAAATGATATATGAAATAATTGAAGGAAATGTTGCAAATAATATTTGAGATCTGACCATGCCTTTCCATTGGTTACCTTTTTGATAAGCTGTTGACAGTTCAACAGTTTACACATTTGTCTGATGAGATCCAATTTATTTGGTAAACCTTTTTCATCAATTTTATGATATGTATACAGTTGCCATAACGTCCCCATTCCACAGGTGTAATGACTTGATTGGGGGGGGGGGGGGGGGAGGAGTTATGATCAGAGTTATAACGCCTCTGTCTCTCTGTAGATATTTTCTTTAATTATTAAATTTTATGCTATAGCCATAGAACTATTGTTCACAGTGCCAAGGAGCAAAGCCTCAGTGGGATGAAGAAGGGGATAGTGAGAGTTACAACACCCTTGCATATACATACAGGATATGAAATTTAATTCAACAGTGCTTATAAAAAAAAAGTTTATTCATGAACTTTAAATATTTGAAACAGACAGAAAGATGGAGAAACAAAGCAAATAATTTTTCTCCCCATTCTACTGAGCCAAGAAAAAATAACAATATTTGTATTTATTCCTTTTTTTTCATTACATAATTTTAATCCAAGTTTCCAAATGTTACTATAAATTTACAGTATAACATACATGTGATTGTGAATATTTCAGTTAATTCACATTTCTAAATTGCATCAACATTTATAGCTAATGTATCTAGTTTATAGAACCTGTCAACATAATGGGATGGAGGGAGGAAGGGAGGCAATGAGAGAGAGAGAGAGAGAGAGAGAGAGAGAGAGAGAGAGAAATAAAGATGGAGAAAGAAAGAGAAAAAGCAGAGGAGAGAGAGAGAAAGAGAGGCTCTCTGGTAATTACTGCCTGACCCAGCCTGACCCAGACACTTACAGTGGCAGTAGGTCAGACCTGAAGGTGTTATGTAACTGCCCAGTACACTGCATTTATACTGATCTGATGTAAACAATGAAGACATGGTACCTGGAAACCTGAATGAAATCTACAGTTTTTGATCAATTGGGTTCAAATTTCAGATTTTAACAGATGAAATTTTAATGTGTACATGCTGTGAAAATTAAATCCACAGCACTAACAGGAAAAATTTGAATATTTATATTTTTTTAAATGGTATCAGGAAAAAAAGAAAAGTATTCTCATCTATAAAACTAATACATGTGTTAAAATTAATCCAAGGATCAAAACACCCAATATATTATACCAGGAGCAAACTGGAGTTGGGAATGTTTAATTTTATGAACTGAAATAAAGGACCAGCAATATAAATTTTGATTATTTAGCCAGTATCATGTAACAACTGATACAACCATAAGTTATAAGTCAAACAAATTAAAATCTTTAATGAGCACTTGTCTGAGTAATATTTTAAATTTTTGACATATTCATTTATTATTTTAATTTTGAAATAAATATAAGCCAACAAGTTAAACACCTGGAAAACACCAGGAAATTTAGATTAATTTAATATAATCAACTGCATCCTTGTCTATCATTATCTTGCTTCATATAATCCCTAATAGTAAACAACAATTTATTTTAATTATTTATTTTTCATTTTTATGGTTGAAATGAAAAAAACCCAATGGTGACTGCATGGTATCATTTGAAATACAATTTTGGCCATCCATGGAAGATCCATAAATGATCAGTAATTGCAAGGTAATCCCCTGTAACTCATTAACTATAAATTCCTTTTCCATTTATTTTTTTAAGTTCTTATCATAAACCAAGAATTAAAAAAAGTTTATTGTTATGTTTATGGCCTAAACAAATACTAGTGGAGGGGGTTGGACAGTTAGATCCAGTTGAAGCCACCCAAGAGCTGGCTGGCTGCAGAGTGCCTCGCTTCAAGCATGCATAATTGGCCTGAAAGGTCAATGTGGGGACATAAAAGAGGGGCTTCAGTACAGCCAAGGTGTGATATGGTATCATGAAAACTTTCATAAAAGCTAGTTTTTGCCCGATTCCTTTTATAACTTCCGAATTTAGAAGCTAAATCCTTACGTGTGCAAGATATGAAAATTAAATCAACAGTGCTTACAGGGAAAAAACATGCCATGGCCAAAGTTGGGCAAAATTTAAGGTACTGATTTTATATTTATGCTAATAACTTATAAAATTTGAAAAAATTCAGAACTAATTTTGGGAATACAATTGAATCTTGATTATATAATGTTATATCCCTGGCAAAAAATCTCTACCTTCAGCAATTTTCATGTTAAGAGAGTAAATGTATTTCTTGATTTTTTACAAAGTGCATTATGTTTTGGCCAAGAACTTAAAACAATTACGCAATACTGACATCATTTCTGGCATATGCATAGCGAATGTATAGAAAAATATGTATATTATATATGATCAAAGTCAGATCAGTGGTTTTGATATTAGGCAATCTTAAAGTGTAACAATGGGTTTTTAATGGAAAAATGAAGTTTTTTCTTAATATCTCGAAGGAATGCAGTCCTAGTGACCAAACTTTTCGTATGGTAGAGGATTTGGGGGACATCTAACTGTATGCAAAATGTAAGGAACTTAGAGCTGAAGCTGGGGAGCTGAGATCTAGTAAACTGCATTACACTAGCTTGATGTAAACAATTATGTGACATGGTGCTTGAAAACTTGAATAAAATCTACAGTTTTTGATCAACTGGTTTCAAATTTTTTTTTTAACAGTTGAAATGGTAACAAAACATGCTTTGAAAATTATATCCACAGCAGTTACAGGAAAAAACGTGCCATGGTCAAACTTGGGCAAAATTTAAGGTACCAATTTTATATTTTTGCCAATATTTAAAAAAATTTAACAGGTTTTGATCTAATTTTTGGTATACAATTAAATTTTGATTATTTAAAGTAGTATTACTGAAAAAAAGTTCCTACCTTTAACACTTTTGGACTTAAGTGACCAAATATCTTTCCTCATTTTTTTTACAAAGTCCATTATGTTTGGGCCCATAACTTTTTTAAATTAAATAATACTGACTTAATTTCTGGCATGTACATAGGAACCTTATATAGGAATATTTATGGTAAAAATGAAGAAAACCAGATGAGTGGTTTTGATATTAGGCAGTCCTGAAGTGTGAAAATAGATTTCTAATAAAAAATCGAGGTTTTTCCTTAATATCTCAAAGGAAGGAAGTCATATTGACCAAATTTTTGGCATGGTAGGAGATCTTGGGGACATCGAACTGTATGCCGAATTTCAGATTCGTAGGTCCAATGGTGTCGAAATGTGCCAGTCTTACGGACGGACAGACGGACAGACGGACGGACGGACAGAGAGACGGACGGACGACGGACAATGGACCACGACTTTAGCTCAGATGACTTATAGTCAGCTGAGCTAAAAAATCCATTTCCAAAATTAATGTTAATTGTTACATTAATGATATAATAGTCTGTAAATATTTTATAAATATATAACTGGTGAGCTATACATAACCATTCAGTGTTAAAATATTGAAAATCTTACTGAAAACATCTTTCATATGTCAGTTACAATGCATAATATATCAGGAAATTAGATCAGGTCACTATTTTAATCTCGCCTAGGCAGGTTTTAAACTCGCCTATGTGATATCAGGCAGATCTTAAACTCGCCTGGATGATACCAGATGGATTTAAAACTCGCCTAGGCGAGATTGCGATTATGATCTCGTCTGGGCGAGTTTTAAATCCGTCTAGGCGAGATCACAATTGCAGTCTCGCCTAGACAGGCCACAATCACAATCTCGTCTAGGCGAATTTAAAATCCGCCTGGATTTTAATCTCGTCTCTGACATATTATATACGCTTACTGAGACACGTCCCACAGCTGGCGATATTCAGCTGGCCATGCTGAACACTTCATTTACATTTAGGATCATACAGCTCCTAACTCAACATTTAATACCACAAAAATTGCATCCAGGATTTTTTTTACATCTTTTATTCAGCACCAGACATCGATGCTAAATGACCACGTATTTCATTATCTAAGTTATATCTAACACAACAATGTTCATAGTATTTTGATCCCTAATTCTGCTCTCGCAGATCTAAAAACTTTAAGAATGATGACAGCACAAGTCCTTATATAAAAAGTATTAATTACTCTGGCAGTGTTTCTATGTGAAGGCTGTCAAGAACAAACCTGTCAAAATGTAAGAAATATAGGATTGAAAATACAGAAACGGCATGACAAAAGTATGACAGAAACCAAATGAATAACAAAATTATTCATTCTTATTCTAAATAAAGAATATGAAATATTAAAATGTGATATTACCAAGAACATATCTATACATGGCTATATGGTGCTCAGCTGAAATCTTTCTTTTTTTTTGTGAACGCATGGGTTTAAATACCAATACCCGTTACTCACAAGAGCACGACTCTGCTGGTTAGGGACTTTACGGAATACATGTAATTAATATTTTGTAAGTAGACGCATGTGAATGGTAAACAGAAGGAATTTCCTAGTTTAAAAAAAAAATGTTACAGTTGAGAAAAGTCCATTTTTAGTAGCAATGATCTGTGGCAGAGGGTTGTTCATGATCATGCCCAGAATCAAGTTTGAAATAAAAGTACAGTACAGCCTCGTTTATCCGAATATCATTTAAATAAAATTAATGGAAAAAGTAACAAAAAAACTGGAGCCGTGGTTTATTTTGGACTAGATTGACAACCAAACATCGTGAATCATTTATTCAATTAAATATTTATCTGAATAAAAGCTTTTCGGATAAATGACGCTCTATTGTACATCCTTCAGGAGAGTACTCTCCGTCTGTTTGTTTAAAGATACTGAGTAACCCCCACTGTATTATTTTCCACTACTAGTCCATAAGGGCTGAATACATACGTTTTGTAGTGAGTCCACACTTGGTTTAAAACTCAGTGCGTCTCTTTTTCAAGATGTAAATGTAATAAATCATGAAAAAAAATAGATTTCACACTGTTGTTCACTATGTTTATGGGTTTTTTTTTGCACCACTAAATGCACCTGGTGCACGTTTTCTATTGAGTATTTTTTTTTTTTTTTTTGCACCACGGAATGCACCTGGTGCACGTTTAGTTTTCTATTGAGTAGAGGCATATGGAAATAGTTTCAGAATGAAAGAATATTTGATACCATTATATTTTGTGGAAATCTGTATTTCATGCATACCTTATATGACTAGTAAAAGAAAAGACACATTTAAGGGAATTTTACATTGTTTACATAATCCTGGTTAAAAAAAAAGTATCACAACCTTACCGTTCTCTTATTGTACATACATAACATTTCTTGATACGTTTACTCTGACTAGACATTAAAGGTAATGTAAATACGATAAAATGATAACCGTAAAATCATGCTCTGGACTACATGATAAACATGCAATGCATACTTAACCTGAGAGAGGGTCGCTGTACCGTCATGCTGGAGAGCATCAGCTGTGAAGAATACTCTCATGACATTATTTACAGGTTTTCAAGATATCTCAATCATTTAGGTGGGTACTACAATGTTGTACTCTGTTTTTTTTATCTTAAAGCCTTTTTATTATTCAGTATAACAGATCCCCTCATGTTGTTCAGAGAAACTGACAGGGTACTCCTCTTAATTCATTAGACTATGGTACGTCAAAGATGTAACAGTAAACATTGAAAAAGACCACCACGGTTTAGTAGTGACCAACTCAAAATAACGACCACTTGTTGACAGTCTTTTTTTTTGCTCTTATATCAGACCCCACTTAGACAACCACCTCGGAAATACAACCACTCTATCAAGGTCCCTGGTGGTCGTAATTCTGAGGTTTAACTGTATTAAACAGGCAAATGTTTTCACTCAGTGCTCTCATGAAATCATTGACTAGGGCCATTTCATCACTCTGTACAGTGCTATCATGACATAATCAACTAGCTTCATGTTAACTCTCATTCATTAAAGTACATTCATGCCGTCACCAACTATGATCATGTCATTATTCAGAGCTCTCATCATGTCATTAAATAGACTTAAACTCTCATTCTGTAATTTAATGACACGATTAAAGAAATAAATCATCATTCTGTATTCCCACGTGGAGCTTGGGGGCGTAATAGATAGGGCACACGATTTGTGACGACAAGGTTGTGAGTTTGCGTCCTCTTATTCCTGCCGTCTCCGCCGTCAAATGTAGAACTGCTGGCGCCTGCTATGGCTGCTTGGGCTGTATGCTCCCTAGGGAGCCGAAAAAAAGCTACAAGAATGGACAGACCCTAAAGACAAGGAAGGTAAATGGATAAAAGTGGTCTGAGACTGACTTAGTCGGTGATATCAGACTATAAACCCACACCTTTACCTTTTACCATAACATAATTTGTTAAGCTTTTGCAATGCTGGTGAGTACTCTGACATCATTACAACTAGTCATGCCATCATTCTGGTGAGTGCCCTCAACATGCATGCCATTCACCAGACACATGCTGACATTTCATCCATCTGTACTGAGCTCATACTGAACGTATCTTCCTCACTTACTAGAAAGCGCAATGATGTCATCCAGTACCATAATTTACTCATTAGAAGATGCGTAATTACCAAAAGTTTCACTTTCTATGGCATGCCTCCTGGTACCAGCTTTGATTTTTCAGGTTATGTCATTCAGTAGAATATGATATCATTTAACTGTCAATGAAATCATTCAGTATGTCCTGACGTTATTCAATATATCGTGGCGTCATTCAGTAGAGCTTAATGATATCATTCCACTGACAGCTCAAACTGAGGGTCCTTGACGTCATGTCTCTTCGCATGTTTAGTCATGTTACTACGAAGAGCGAAACACTTACCACAGTGTTCACACTCAAAAGGTTTTTCTCCAGTGTGTGTTAACCTGTGTACATTTAGGTGTCCTCGAGTATAGAAAGCTCGGTCACAATCCTCGCAATGAAACGATTTCACTCCCGTGTGTATCCTTATGTGCACATTTAAATTACCTCTTTGAGAAAAACCTTTGCCACATACTTCACATTTAAATGGTCTGTTCCCGGTATGAGTCTCAACGTGCGCATTCAGGTGATTTTTCCGAGAAAAACATTTGCTGCAGTACTGACATGTGAATGGCTTATCCTCATTGTGTATCCTAATGTGTTTTCTCAAATTATTTTGCGCTGAGAAGCGTTTCCCACAGTGTTCACACTGAAACGGTTTCTCTCCCGTGTGTATTCTAACATGTGTCTTTAAAGCTGAACTGTTATAAAAACTTTTCCCGCACCATTCACAGGTATAAGGTCTGTGCCCTGTATGAATCTTCATATGGGCATTCAGATGGAATCTAGCAGAGAAACGTTTGCCGCAGTGCTCACAGGGGAAAGGTTTTTCTCCCAAGTGTGACCTTACATGTTTGTTCAGATGCCGCTCCTGAGAATAACTGTCCCCACAATACACACATTTATACGCCCTCTCACCTGTGTGGGTAGTCAGATGTTTAACCAGATGGATCTGAACAGAGAAACACAAGCCGCAATATTCACATTTATGTGGTTTCACCCTCGGTGTCTCACTATCTTCACTGCAATGTTCTGAAGTACCTGTGTTAGGTCTATTATAATCTGACATTTTTCCAAGAGCTGTGTTTCCGTATTGCATCTCCTTATTAAAAGTGTCATATGTGACATCATCTGTTTCATTGTCATCTTCCTCATCAGTATTTTCCACCTTAACCTCATCTGGACCAAGCTCTTCTTCTGATGCACTTGACCATACACCTGGCATATGAACATTAGCATCTCCTGTTTCCTCTGGAAGTGTATGTATCTTGCTGTCAAAGGGATCATTCTGTAAAACTTTACCTGTAGTAATGTCTGTTTCACTTTCACTTCCTGTACTCTTATCACTAGTATTACTCATTAAACATCCTTGGTTTTCTACATCTTCCAAACAGCAAGCATCATCAGACTCAAACAGTTCTGTTTCTTTCTTTATGTAACGATTCAGATTTTCTTCACTTTTCACAGCTCCTGGTATTTCTAAAGATTGGTTTCTTTGTTCACTTTCTGAATCTTCCTCTGTGTTAATTAGTGACTCCATCTTGGGCGTTAGGGGATTTATGCAAAACCGAATCTTCTTCTTCAAGGTTCCCTGCTGCAAATAAAACAACATGGGACCTGTAGGTCATGATGCTCAACGGAAATTGATTATGAGAATACTTATATAAAAACATAGCATACTGAACTCTGGCAACAGCTATGTTTTATTAATCCTTATTTGAGAAATGTACAAAATACATACCTTTGGAGTTACCCGTGTACTTTTATGGGCCACATGAAAGATCCTCTCATGATTACATATTTTGTGATGTATCAGTATCTCATTGTTAGTAAAGTAACTGTTATATGAATGTACATCGTAACAAGGCCTACAGGCTAATGTAAACCTGCGCAATGAGATATACATCAGGTATAATGCTTCCATGATAGCATGCTTGACAATTATTTGAAAAGTACTTCATTACTTTTCAAGTACATGTGTGACAGGTTCATGTACAATGCAAGTACTAAACATTTTAATCCTGAGTACAAGCACTAATTAAAAAAAATTCACTAATGAAATATTTGCATGGATGTACACAACACAAAAATAATTGTGGCAGAACCAGTCTTATGTATGAGAAAGCCATCAAAGATGTATGGACATGTAAAAATTCAGCGAAATACTTCAAACTACTGTTGAGCTATGTGCACAAATGCATGAAACCCAAAAACAACAGTAGGTGGCACCACAAGACTTGTATACAACAAAACTTTATAAGATGTATGAGCATGCACAATTTCAGGCTGATATGTGAAATCACTCATGAGAAATAAACAGGGACAGACACTATGCAAAATTCATTGTAGGTTGCAACATCAGTCTTGTGTAGGAGAAAGCCAACAAAGATGCATGGACAAGCCAAATTTACAGACCAATACATCACACTTCTCTTGCATCAGGTCCAGGGGCTGACCAAGCTCACCTGTGGAAGTCAGCTGCTCAAAAGTAAAACAGAACTAATGCCTAGTTCAGCTGCTGCTCTGGGTAAACTCTTGACCTGTACCTGGTTGTACTTACTGAACCCTTGACCTATTGCAAAATCTGATACAGTTGACAGTCTGACAAAATAATAAATTGATACAAACTGAAACTGGGCCTGTTACTGAATTAGATGGCCATCTGCCAAGCTATTTATAGATACAGACACAATCTTGACCTGTTGGTAAATCTGTTTATACATACTAAAAGACTAAGGCTACAATTCTTTTTATTCAAGCTGACATATTCATTAGAATTTTTGATCAAAATATTTTATATAATTTTGATTATTTATATTTCCTGTACAGCTCTGTTTATATACCAACAGAGCTCAGTCTTTTACTACAATAAATGAACTAGCTTTGTTAACCAAATTATCTCATAATCCTTTCTTATTAAAGGTCCTATAACTCAGCAAAAAGTTATTTGAAATTGCGAGTTTTCTTTGCCCATAAAAAAGGGTCAATGCAGGTGGCACCACAAAAATCTCAATTTCAAATATGATTCCAGTGAATAACATTTGCTTAAAACTTGGAGATGCTAGCTCCTGCCATTACTGAGATTTTTATATTAGTATACTTACTTGACCAAATGACGAAGTTAAAATTCCTGTAACTTGACCAAAATTCATTGAACCATATGAACAAACCTGAGAGAGCTCATCTCTGGGGTCATTTCTGTGAAATATTGAACAATATGGCTGAATGATTTATGAGAAGAACATTTTCAAAGTTTTTCTAGCTTCTTCCCTGTAAAATGTCAGTCAATGCAGGTAGTGCCACTAAAATCTCAATCCACAACGTTTGACTTGTGACTGATTTTTGCATAAGATTAGGTGATGCTTACTTCTGCTGATCCTGAGAAATGATGGGTTAATGTACTGATAACTGATGACCTCAATATAAAAAAGGTTGATGCAGGTGGTGCTGCCAATAGCTCAATTTCAAACTCACTCATGTGTCCAACAGTTACATTATATCTGGTGAAGATAGCTCCTGCCATTTCTGAGATTGTAATTTTAGTATGCTTATTTTGCAAAATGACTAAGTTCAGCTTCCTGTCACTCAGCCAAAAATCACTGAACTGGAATAATTCCAATAAAAATCGAGATTGTCTGGGATTGTTTCTTTTTTTTTTTTTTAATTTTTTTTTTGGTGGAGGTAACCGCCTCCATTTTTAATGCTGAGTTAACTCATTCTTAACTAAGTATGTACATCTGCTGAGTTTCCATTTCGGTTTGGGACTACTTGACAGGGTGGTAGCACTATCCTTTTATATCCTGGTGTCACCCAGGCCTGATGTCTACCGCACCTGCGGGTCCTTGGTGTGTAATCATCCCCATTGCTGGATCATAACACCGAGGAACCTCCAAAAGATGCACTCATATGTGAGTGATACACGGCTGTAGGGCACAGCCTTCCCATTAAACCTGCAGAGCACTCATCCTGGGTGGGGGCTGACCATGAAAAACCTCACCACCTCGGCTGAGATTTGAACCCATGATCTCCCGGCTTTGAGTCCTGCGCTCTACCCCTGAGCCACAGAAGCCGGTTGGGATTGTTTGTTTGAAAAATTGAACAATGTGGCTAGACAATTTCACAGTAGAAGATTTTTATAGGTTTATTATCTTTTCCCTGTAAAGTCAATTCAGATAGCCAAAAAGAGAGCCCAATCCGATAGTTTTTTAGATGACTGATATTTTGCATAATATTTAGCGATGCTAGCTCCTGCCATTTTTTAGATAGTATTGGTTAACATACAGATGAAAGACAATGCCACACCATCATATTAGCTCACAGGATTGAGAAACAAGGGACCCATGGGTCACGGCACTTAGCTGATCGTGATTGGACTATAAATGTTTCTCCACTGTGATACTATATAGAGTCGATAAAGCTTTTGAATATCATGGACATGTTGGGCTATTATAAAGGAATGTTATGTAATATGTGAGTAAATGATAAATGAAATTACCTGACTGATGGATTAATAGAGTAAAATATAGTGGTTTATTTTTTATTTATTTAGGAGAGGTTGAAAATTGTGATATATTTGAGCAAATATGAATGCAATGACAGCAGTAATAAGCAGTAGTAGAATGATGATAAGGCTATTTGTTAAAGGATCTAAAGTGTATGGTAGTCTGCAAGCTTTCAATTTACCAGATATGATGTTATGATTAACTATGCTGATGAAGTGATTTATGAATTTGTGACTGTATGACACAATATCTCTTTAGTCTTGACAAGGTACATTATTGTGATGCCCACTATGTCTACATATTACACAATATTGACATAATTTCTGGCATGTACATAGGTACCTATGGACGAATAGTTATACAAAATATTAAAGTATGAATATATCTAATTCTTCTTGTTCTTGCTTACTGAGGCTGACTTAGGGATTGGGTTCCGAGAAGGGAAAAGTGAGGGCAGCACGTAGGTGGATGTAGAAATATTCTATTGTAATGTTTTTCATTTATATAAGAATATGAAAAGCTAAGAGGAAAGGGGCCCTCCTACTTGGTTGTAGTAAAGTTCTTAATAAATGATTGCAAACTAATACTCTGACAAGAATGTCATGAAGAAAAACAGTAAAAGTTTTGAGATACTGTGATGCATATGAAAATTTACAGATGGACAGGCAAGTGGACAGAATGGACTAATACCTTAATTTCACTTTCAATGCATTTAAGTTTATATATAAGCCTATTTTATTAGCATATCCACTTTTTCCACTAAGAAGTTTTTATCTGAATCATTTTTTTTTATTTACAGGTTTTATAAATTTTTAATAAAAAAAACTGAAAATATAAGTTAAAATATTAGAATTATTGCATAAGTTACAATCATTATATATACAGAGTAAAAAACTAAAACTATAAGTTAAAATATTAGAATTGTTGCAAAAGTTGCAATCATTATATATCAAGAGTGTAGCTCATATTGGGTCATATTATGCATACACATATATTTTATTATTTTTAAATCTTAAATGTTTAAACTGAATTTAAAAGAAAATAATGGCACAACATGGCATCTACAAGAATATTCCTTGAATCACTATTAAAAAGTTTTGCACATTGGAGTTTTCAGTACATGGTTAATTTTATTCACCAAAATAAAATAAAAGATTCAGTAAATTTGATAAAATAAAACATCTTTTAAAATAAAGTATACACACTGTTGGTTGAATGAGGGACAAACAATATTATTGTGCTAATTACTATCCCAGTTTTAATTTATTACTGGAATTAATATTCAATTTCACACTACTCTTCTGAAGTAAGGAATTACTTATCTGATGAACATCCACACTTTCATAGCAATACACCACTTTGTGGACACAATTAAATGTGCACTTTAAGTGCATGGCAGAGGGAAAGCCTGCTAGTAGTGGCCAAGCTGAGCCAAGGCAAGGTGCCTGGGGTGGGTAACATAATGCAAGTGAAGGCTGTACTACTAGGTGGGCTAGATGTAAACAACACTTGACATGGTGTATGAAAACTTGAATAAAAGCTACTCTTTTCAAGCAATTACTTTGAAATTTCAGAATTTAAAAGATTAAATCCTTATGTATATATGCTGTGAAAATTAAATCAACAGTGCTTACAGGGACAAAACGTGCCATTGCCAAAGTTGGACAAAATTTAAGGTATTGATTTTTTATTTATGCTAATAACTTAAAAAATTTGAAAAATCGAGATCTAATTTTGGGTAAACAACTGAATCTTGATTTAATAAAGTTATATTCCTGAAAAAAAAATCTACAGCTTCAGCAATTCTCATGTTAAGTGAGCAAATATATTTCCTGATTTAAAAAAAAATTGCATTATATTTGGGCCCATAACTTTAAAATTATACCCAATACTGACCTAAATTTTGGTATGTGCATAGAAAATGTACGGAAGAATATGAATACTAAATATGATCAAAAACAGGTCAGTGGTTTTGATATTAGGCAGCCTTGAAGTGTAATAATGGCTTTTTTAAGGAAAAAAATATCCTTAAAAAAATTTCCTTAATATCTTGAAGGAACGAAGTCCTAATGACCCAATTTTCGGTATGGCAGAAGATTTTTGGGACATCTTATGGTATGCAGAATTTTGGATTCGTAGGTCCGACGGTTTCAAAAAGTGCCTTGTTAACGGACGGACGGACGAACGGCTGGACGACGGATTAAGGACCAAGACTATAGCTCAGATGACTTATAGTCAGCTGAGCTAAAAACTGCTCATGCATCCTGTTAAAAACCTAACAACAAAATTGAAACAATTTTTTTTCCCAAGTTCCCTGAAATTAAATTTCTATTTAAATACGGTTCATTAATGTTAATATTTTATAGGTATTAATTTGTAGTGAAGAAGGAAAATATGAAAACAATTGTGTAAGAATATGATATAAATTAAGTCAATGTTAATCATTCTCTTACAACTTGAATGATTTGAGGTGATTTGCTGAAATATTTAGTTTTAACACCTTAAAGCGATATAATCTGGAGCAGAAATATGCCTTTTATTTCACACTATCGGTTCAAATTTGCTTAATATACAGGTTTCCTAGCAAAACCATCCCAGCACATGGTCTCAATACCTCCCTTTCAGTTGGTTAACAGCTTGTTATGGTTTTGCATATGAGTAACACAATTAACATGTGCCAGTTTACCATAACAAGGTTGCATGACCAGATGTCTGATTTTTTGCATTTGCAACAGATCCCAAACCCCCAATCCCCCCCCCCCCTGTGAATTGTGGTTTTGTTAGTAAAATCAAGCAGTTTCCTTCTGTCACATTTTATGAAAATTCTTTGATAATTTTGAGGACCTCGGGGTCTATCCTTTTCCCCCAGAAAGTCCTACATATAGGGCTACAATTAACATTAAATCAAATTTATATTTTTTAATAAATGCTGGAACAATAGCAAATGTTCTGGTAGGTCTGTCAGTTGGTGCCGGAGAAATAGCTCCCATAGATGTGTTCAACAGTGTCAGTGCACATGCTCATGGGAAGTGCAGGAACTTTAGCCTGAATGATCGGTGTCTGGACCTATAGCATAAGCCTATTCTATACAGACTTCTTGTAAGTGCATATAATAAAACTAGGAAAAGATTGGAAATATGATCTTATTTTATTAATATAAACACTAAGAAAAGCAATATATCACTTACTGGTGTATGATTAAACAGTGGCAGCTATATTGGAGAAGGCTTCTCTGAAAACACTTGATCCCTTCAGAAATATAGTTTTTTGTTTTAAAAATGTCATATCAAAAGTTGGATGAAAACCAGACCATTTACTGGCAAATAATTGTCTCAAAATTTTTAATGGAAAGCTTACAATTTTAGGGCCATCGAACCACAGAAGGTTTACACATATATCCAGGAAATGATAGGAAGGCAAATGTTTATGCTACACAACTTAATGATACCTGTTTATACAGTTTTTTTGCATTTTGGAAGCCCTGATTGTCTTATTTGTCAATAAGATAAGTCATTAATAACATATAAAAATATTGTAACCATATTTTCCAGGAGGTGAAGTTTTTTCTGTGAAGCCTTCCTTCCAATATGGCCACCACTTTTAAATCACAGATCACATGATCAGACTTTTGGGATTGATTTTAGCTGGTAAGTCTAATCTTGTGTGTGCTGAATTAGTTGTTGTACAGAATAGTCTTTGTTAAGCCAATCAAATAGCTTAATCATAAGTCATATATTCCTTTTCTGAGCGTTTAAAGATCCTATTAAGATCATATTTCCAAACCTTTCTGAGATTTTCTGGGTTTTACTATGTCCCTCTAGTAAGCCTCACTGGGAGGCTTACTACGTAATCTGCGGTAGGAATTCATGCACATGGCTGTCCAGAAAACGTGTGTGGAACCAGTTGTCAGTTTACTGGGAGAGACACCCAACACACAGGGTCACAACAAGTGTAGCCATGACAACATGACACTCAGGCCTCTGAAATATACTGAGTGGGAGTGTGTTGTGAAAGTACCTGGGCATACACATAAAAAACAATTAAAAGAAAGACAATTACCAGCCTGACAAATATTTGATTATAAATTAAGGAAATATCAAAATTAATCATAACTATAAATCTAATTTGTGTAAAATCACTAATTTATTGTAACATTTTACATTTTATTTTTTTTTCTGTTGTGTGGAAGGTTAAATACATTTAAATGATGTTTTCAGACATATATATTACTGTTGCAATATATGATATTACTGTTGCAATATATAATATTAGTGTTGTTAATAAGAATTGTGGAAACAGAATATCTAATAACTGTGATATACTCAAACAGATAAATAACTAAGTAGGCCTAACCAGTAAGAGTAAACTGGGTATAATGAACTTACCTGTATCACTCCGATGAGTGGTGCAAAAAATAAGTGTTTACCTCCTATTTATATATGCGCTGTATTGTTATTATGTTGAATAAAATGTTATTAAATTAATGCCATCTGTTGGACCAATTGTACAAAGAATCACTCTAGTGAAGCTTTCAGCTTCATTAATTTGCAGATGCATTATATTAAAAAGGGTTTTATCAAGTTATTGCTAGGACTATTTATAGACTTATGGAGAGAATAGCTGATAATATCTCGATAATAGTAAATAACTGATAATATGTATAGTGTGGTTTGTACATATTCTTGTGAATTTTAAAGTAGTTTTATGATTTATATGAAATAATATTAATGATTTATAATAAATATCATGCTCTATTAAATGCACTGTAACTGAAACAGAATATTTAATGAGAGAAGAGTGAAATATTGCTGGGAAGTTAGTTTATGCAAAAAAATTGTTTACCCTCTGCAAATGTTCAGACTTCAGCAAGTTCTTTTAGCGACTTGTTTCTCTATGTAGCAACGATGCCAGTGGACGTAGATTTTAATTAACTAATAATTGAATAACACCCGCGAAATAAAAGATCATAAGAAAACAGGATACCGTGAGGGAATTGTTTACAGTGAGCGGTGATGGAAATAGTCCTGCATTTAATGGTGGGCCGTAGGCCATACTGCGCAATGTTCGTATAAATATGTAAACCACTCCTTGCATACTTTCCTGAGCCGTTAATCAAATAAATCAACAACCAAATAAGCTTTTCAGTCTTGGTACTGTAGTATCATAGTTCATTATTATTTGTAATTGATTGACATTTTATCATACAGAACCTTGGTGATGAATTGACGAAACAACTATGGTGATGAACAGACTGGAATCCAAGGCCTGATGGGTTATCTGTTAATCTGTTTATACACTAATACAGCTATTTATCTGATTAGATGGTATTGTGTGTCTTGCTGCGCACTGATGCCTAGAGGGTGACTATATACACCACATATAGTACTGCCAACCAGACCAGTAGTGCTTTAGACCCTACGCAGCATTTGTTATGCTCTCCGTCCGCTAGAGACAGGAGGCCAGAGGCGGAGGTCTGTCGCTGTGTATATCACTGGAGTACAGAGATACCAGTTCAACGGTGTCACGGGGGACCCTTTTTGGACTGGGAAAATTACATTTGTATTGCAAACGTGAATACCTGTTCAGGGCCTGACCGTTACGCAATAACAAATCTAACATCCGATCTGGTGCACTTGAAAAGTGAGGAGAAGTCCGTTTTCACCCTTCTTCCATTCAAGTGGGCGATAATGTGAAGTAGTATACTAAAATCTGGAAAATGTATGCAAGTTTTGGAGATACCGTAAAGGCTACGTTAAAATTCATACCGCTTCTTAAGCCCCTTTCACAAATTCACAGATAGCAACAGGGATCTTCCCGGACCTTAATCCGTGGTGTTCCGGGAACAGCAGCGCGATTTCGTAAATGGGGATTTCACATATTCACGGATAGCAACACGGCACATGCGCACACAGCAACACAGCACGTCGTTAACACGGTGATGCCCTACCCGCCGACGTCGACGCAACAGGTGTCAGGTTTCTGTTGCGTCGCCGGCCCACCAAAGGGCTAACTGAGGTTATAGCACGATACGGTCTGTTTTTCTTAGAAAGAAAATTAAATAAAAATATTTCCTATGGTTTTAGCAAACCAATGTTCACATAATGTTGTTTGTCGAAAGGCCTGTAATAAAAAATAAACATTCTGGAAAGCATGAAGCACCTGTAACATTAACAACTGATAGTGTTTGTCCAGAGAGAATTGAAGCATTAACAGCCCCGGTAGACATCTTGAATTTGGTGGCAGTCCTGTATAAGGCTTTATGCCTGTGTACTATTATGTTCATATTTTAACTTCCTTGGTGCAAAATAGGGCTAATAAGAGAACAGTAATGTTTTCTAGTGGTCAAATATACAATACACATAGATGTACTGAACATTAATCAATATATATGTTAAATCTCACAGTTGTGTATGGAGTGTTATAATCACAGTTAACTGCAGGTGCAATCTATGGACTCCACAATGCGTCAGTCACTGAAAAAAAAAGCAATTAAGGAGTTTATTCTTATGGGCTAGGTGATGCCCGCGAAGTTTACACGGTGATGACGGAGTTAACACGGATGATCCCGGAATGATAATCCGGGATGATCCGTGTCCGTGATGCTATCCGTGAATGTGTGAAAGCGGCTTTACAGTTTTGGTTGAGCTTGTAAATCTCTCCGTCGGCGTCATAATCCGTTTTGTTGTAAGTTACAATAGGGGACGTTGTAATTCACAATTCAATTCAAATGTGTAAGCTTTTATAACAGATTTCAGGAGTTAGTTATGTCATCAGGATATCATTATGTTAAGGTTATATAAATATAAATAGAAATTATTGTATCATTTAAAATTTAGATACTATGTAAATATAGATGACAATATCGCATCCTCCCAGGCAGGTCCATTTACAAAACGTTCCATGATCTCAAGACTTTACACCATAATTCTGAGTTGTTTAACTTCACATTAAATAAATAAACATTTCATTAGGCTATACATTTGTTGCAGCACGTTGGGAGAGCAGTTATGTATGGAAGTGTAATTATACTATATTTTTCATTGATTTATCCTCAGAGGTGTAGATGTCTAGTGCGCTGATAAGACAACAGGTGTGATTTCTCAGTGACACACAAAATATGGGAGGAGTTTGATATATACTTATTAGTACAGCAGTACTGGACACGTTTAAATCATTGAAATTCAGCAAATTGACAAATTCATTAAAAATGACGTATCGTTAATATTCATTTAGACTGGTGACAACGAGACTAATGGACTGTTTAGGGGTAGGGCCCGCCTCAGAATACTTTGACTTAAAGAAGTTTACGCTTGACGAACTTTGTGAAATATTAGAATGTGTCGTAATTGGAACTAATGAAACCATTATTCTAGGTGACTTAAATATGGATATTACAGATATAAATTCTATTGGTTATAAGCGATTAGTAGAAATATGCAACCTCTTTCATTTTGATCAACTAATACGTGAACCAACAAGAGTTACGAACACATGTAGCACACTTATAGATCATATTTACTCAACTGTACCTAAATTGCATATTTCAAGTGGAGTTTTACAATACTCATTAAGTGATCATTATATAACATATACCACCTTGAAAACAAACTGCAAACAAACTAACACACATAATTAAGATAAGATAAGATAGGTCAGATAAGATAACATTTATTAGCCTTCATTTCCAGGAATTTGTCGTTGACTTGCAATTCATTACATAAAAATAGATAAGTAAATAGATAAATACATAAAAAAATACATAAACATACATTAAAAATAACATAACCTATTGACTATGCATGTAAAAATAAGCATGTAAAATGATAAAACAGATAATTCTGCAGGTAAAAACACATAATTTAAAACATTAAATATCTAAGAGGGTTGTGAGTTAAAAAGTTTAATACTGTATGGTACGAGAGATTTTTTTAAAACGAGTTGTTCTGGAGAATATTGTATCTAGGCGTTTACCTGAAGTTAAAAAACGGAACTCTGAATATAGGGGATGAGTTGTGTCATTCATGACCTTTGATATGAAGGCCATTGTTTTGGTTTCACAGATTTTCTGGTGTGTGGCAAGAGAAGTACTAGTTATTCTACAACTTCTCTTCCTGGTATTATTTAACCGTTTCTTTAACTTATCAGATATATTTGTAAACCAGCACTCCAGTGAATAAGTAAGGACACTGGAAATTACTGAATTATAAAACATGGTAATTATGGTTTTGTCAATATTTAGCTTTCTTACATATTAAAGGTAATATAATCTTTTTTTTTTTTTTGCTTTCTTGGATCGATTCAACACATGTTCTTTCCAATTCAGATTCCTGTCAATAATACATTCTAAGTATTTATAATTTTCTACAATATCTACATCTTCATTTTTTATAGCAACTGGGGTAATGACAGATTTTGATCTCCTAAAATCAAAGACTACTTCTTTAGTCTTCTTTACATTTAATTGAAGGTAGTGTTCCTCACACCAACAAGTAACATATTGAATGGTTTTCCTGTAGAGCGATTCATCATTCTTGTGTATCAGGCCTAGAATGACAGTGTCGTCTGCATATTTAATAATTTTACAATCTGAAAGGCTCACAGACAAATTATTTGTATAAAGAATAAAAAGGACTGCTGACAGAACACAGCCTTGTGGAGCACCAGTATTTATGATTATATCTGAAGAAGTTTTTTGCTTGTTCTAACATGTTGTCTTCTATCCGAGAGAAAATCGAGATTCCATAGACAGTAGGAGGAATGTTATACCTACAGAGCTGATTGATCATATGTGTGGCTGTATTGTATTGAAGGCTGAAGAATAATCAATGAAAAGTGATCTGGCATAATTTATGGGGTCCCTGTCTAAGTGTTGATAAATATAATGAGTTAATGTGGCAGTTGCGTCGCTTGTGCAGTAAATTTGATAATTCATGTTTTAGAAATGACATTTCACAGCTAATGACTAACGCTAATAATATTAAACACGTTGATGTACTAACGGCTTGGAGGTACTTATATGATGTTATCTTATTTGTTTCTAATATGCACGCTCCATTGCGCACGCACAGAGTAAAATCGAAAAAAATTCCATGGCTGATTGACGATCTGATCCACTTAATGCATGAACGGGATGCTGCACATAAACTTGCATGTAAATACAATGATCCCTACCTCATGACGGTATATCGATCCTTACGTAATCGAGTAACTACTTTTACTCGCAACGCTAAACGTGAATTCTTCTTAAATAAAATTGCAGACGCAAAAGGTAACCAAAAACCAATGTGGAAATTAATACGCTTAGCCCTTAATAAAAACAATTCTAGGTCTTCTATCACAATAACGGCATCACAATTCAACGAGAATTTTATTGACATTGGTCCTAAACTTGCATCTAAAATAAATAATCCATCTGAAAATCACATTCCGGAGCTTAAAACACAAAATTGCATATTTAAATTTACTTCTATCCAAGAAAATGAAATATTATGGCAACTTAAAAATATGCCGAATTCATTTAATATATAAATATTATAGGTGTAGATACGTATTTGTTAAGACTAGCTGCAGAAGAGCTCACGCCTTACATATACACCATAGTTAACATGAGTTTAGAGGAAAGTTTAGTTCCTACAGATTTAAAACAGGCAAGAGTTACGCCAATTTATAAAGGGAAAGGCCCTGCGGATGATCCATGTAATTATCGCCCGATTTCTGTAATTTCACATGTAGCTAAAATAATGGAAAAAGTGATTCACCAGCAGTTATATCCAGTTATTCATGATAACAAACGTTTAGGTCCATCACAATCGGCATTCATAAAACAACACTCGACCATTACGTCACTACTTAGCAGTACATCTGATTAGGTTAAAGCATGCGACAAAGAACAGTAGTTAGCTTTCTTGATATTTGTAAATGTTTTGATTCAATATGTCACACTAGGCTACTTGACAAGCTTTATAAATATTGAATACGGAATCGAGAATTAGAATGGTTTAAATCGTATCTAAGTAATCGAACTCAAGTTACTAAATAAAATTGATAAATTTCTGACTGTTCGCAGATTTCTATGGGAGTCCCTCAAGGTTCTGTTCTCGGACCACTTTTATTCTTAATTTGTCTTAATGATGTTTGTAACATACCAACATTTAGTAACATTAGCCTATTTGCTCATGATACATGCTTATGTTTCTGGTCCCACTATTGAGTCCGTCACACAAAAAATTCAAGTTGATATTAATAGAATATCTGAATGGTTTCGAGTGAATAAACTCACGATCAATACTGAAAAATCCTACCTAATGGTCATTGGAAGTAGAAAAATTATCTAAAATTACATCATCATATCCACTTATTTTGTTAAATTATACAGTCCTACGGTATACTGATAAGGCTTAATATCTCGGATTAACACTTGACAGTTGCCTTACATGGAGAGCACATATCAATGAACTTGCTTCAAATAAAAACCTAAACTAGGCGCTCTCGCTCGTCTGAGTAAGGTTTTACCTTCATAGAAACTCGTTCATATTTATATGACCACCATACAACCCTACATTGATTAGTGTTTAATCATTTGGGGCCATCAAAGCCAAACTAATATGAGCGTTCTCCAGAAATTCCAGAATAGGACTTCCCGTATAGTTTCTGGGAATTATGATAGGAATACAGCTAGTTCAACATTGATATAAGCCTTAAAATGGCAAAAATTCAGATTATTGTACCTCTCTAATATATTCATGTTTAAATGCCTTAATGGCCCAGCACCTTCTTATCTTAATTATCTATCAGAAACTGAAATACACTCTTATAATACGAGATATTCTTGTCAAGTGAAAGTACCAACAGTTAGAACTGAATTGATGCGAAAATCTTTTATTTATCAGGGACCGAAAATATGAAATTTGTTACCGGAAGCTCTTCGTACGACAGATAATTTAGATAGGTTCAAAAAAAGATCTTAAGCAATATTCTCTAAACTCTTGACATAATAACAATATATCTATTATACCACTTTTACAGGGTATGCATGCAAGTTGACATTTTATGCTTTACGAATACCAATAAGTGAATAAACACTAAAATAACTATGCACACATTGCACTTGTGGTCTGTATTATTCTTTGCACTTATTTCATACAATGTTAGCAACATTGTTAATAACCTGAATAGCCTATGATAATCTAAATAATATTCTATAATTAACTTTTAATAATGGTCATACTAGTACAGGAAATAACAATATATGTTATATTCAGTTACAATATTCTGCACATATATGTTTGCTTGTATATAACTGTCATGCGATTTGATCATGTTAAAAATTTTAATTACTCTCATGGCCTTGTGGAAGATCAGTATATTCTGAACAAGCCACCCTGAATAAAGATATATTAATAAAATAATAAAATAAAATAAAATAAAATCAGGCAATTGCAGGCCTGTATGTGAAGATCTAATTATGGCAACACGATGTTCGTTAACTTATGTATTCTGAGCAGCATTAATGAAATAAATGAATTCGATAAATGACTTAAATAAAAAAAGTATCAGTATTCTGCAAAAACAGGTCTTTGGCACGTTTTTTCGTCTTTTTTATATCCCTTCTTCTGATCACTTATACCCCCAATCACTAAAAAAATAGAATTTAAAGATATATACTGACAGTTGGATCACGCTTGATCACGCTTACGGACACAAATTATATAATTGTGACCAGCTTTACCCAGCAGTGTGTGATACATGAATCCGTACCATTGACCCGGACCCCAGCAAACAATTTTCAATTTTTTCCATAATTTTTTGCTGAAAACGGAATTATCAAAAGGAAGTTTTGATAATATATTATTATAACAATTACAGATAATTACTAATTATATAAACATTACTGGCTGTTGAATATAATATAAATATAACACATAAAGAAAGACATGCACAAAAGTAAAATACGTGTATATATAGTATGACTAAATCACATGGATGTTCTGAATAAACCTGAGGTTCATAATATAAACTAGAGATATAGCGAAACACTAGTACTGATCGAGTAAAATGTTTGAACTCGAGGTAGTTTGAGATTCTCTTCTGCCTGTTGGCCTTCGTGGCACACGCCCCTACTTGTTTTAAATTCTAAGTTCTTCCTTTGACAGCATTCCCACAAAAGATGTACAACTTAGTACAGTTTTAACACTGGTTTTTCCAGTTATGTCAATATCTAAAATACAGTGGCCATGAAGTAAGACACACCTCTTGAATTACATGGGTCATCAGGTAACATTAACGTTACAGCAAGGGTATGACATATATGGTGTGCTCCTCACTATATATAGAGACATGAACGATGTTCCTTCGTTTTCTCGAATGATTATTATTATCTACAAACAACCGTAACTGGAAGTATTTTGCGCACTGTTACATCAATAAAATTTCAGCATTAAGTTATTATATATATTGGGGGGGGGGGGGGAGGTGGTGCATTATATATCGGGGGCTCTTGGGTGCAGCCACGTCAGCCACCCCTTAATCCGCCCCTGAGTTTCTGAAGGTTACTGCCGTATCTATTGTGGAAGATTACTGTTCAACAGGGACATTGTACGTTGTTTTATTTTGAGACTGATAGAAACCAGTCGTGTCAACTTTAAGCTCACCTGTCATATATGTTGCCCCGTTTATTGCATATTATTGAATTTACATGTCTCAGGTAAGCCGTGAGGCAGCTTAAGGTTGCAAAAATTTATATTATAAACAAACAGGTGAAATCTAACCCACCCGGGAAGAGCGGAAATGAACTTTAAAGTATACAAATAAAAGTATACAACAAATGAACATCGTTTCAAGTTTATTTTGTACCGTTGATGTTTCTTGGTTATTCAAACAGGTAAAATCCAAGGAAGTTGATGTCTCTGTTTGGTGGATTAGAGTTGATATAACCAGACGACACCAACTTAATGGTTTGTCCGGCATAACAGTGGACAATAACGGATCTGCTCAGCGTTTCCTCCATTCCCGGCGTCTCTTGGCGAAGTTCTCCGACGGTCTGACCCTCAATAACGATTGACAGCTTAAACAAAAGGACATAATCAATTATATTGATTGACAGGAATATATTTCGACTTAGCTGATTTTATTTATTTATTCATTTATTTATATTTGTTTGATTTTTTTCTCAATTACTGGTATTCTATATGATCGAATGGGAATCATGGATGCTTTCCTGTCCGTCAGAAAATTTTGTAAAGTTCGATGTGCAATAGTGATTTAATATGTGACAAGGGGTCACAAATTTGCAGCTGTGTATTTTTTTTATTTATATATTTACTTTACTTTAAAGGGGCATAATCAGAAGCAATATTAAATCTATTCTTTCACACTATCAGTTCAGTTTTGCCCTATACAAAAGTTTCCCCATCCCAACATAGCCATTACAAAGCCGCGTGAACGGAGGTCCAATTTTGAGCATGCGCGACAGATCCCTAATAAGGAAGTACCAATTTATTCCAAAGAGAGGACGCTATTTTTCGTGTAAATACAACATGTTTAATGGGTGATAAAGCCTCTTTGAGTACAAAGTCCATGACATTTTCTGAAGATGTAAGACAATCACAGTTGGAAAAACAAATAAAAACCTATCAGTTACTGTACACTGTATATCTATTAAAAGTGGGACAAGGTGAACAACACCCACAACAAAGGTGGAGCACACTAACATGGACTGACATTGACTGAGTCGGTTATTATGCGAGTCGGCTCGATTATTTTATTCACTCAAATAAAATTTTAAAGGAAATTATGGAATCAGCGAGTGACAGGATTGACAGCAGATTGCTCAAGCTGATAATATATACCCAGTTAAAAAAAATGTTTAGGATGTGGTAAATGAAGACGAATGCCAAAGTATTTGTTGCTCTGTGCCTCTCCTTAAAATGCCGGAAATATTTGCTGAACTAATTGATAATTTGTCTAGAGTAGCCATCTGTTATAGTGCTTATCTTGCTAACGTGTAGAGTGAGGTCAATAGAATTAGTTTGAAATTCAATTTCATGACATGCGTTTCTTGGGTGAACTGAATGGTTGTTGTCAACCTTTATGCATTGACGACTTTCTTTATAATAATCTGAAAGCACATGTAAATGAAATACATGTACCCTGAAACGTTCGAGTTCCGCCGTCAGTCCACTGATGTGTACATAATACATGCCGTTAAAAGCGCAGATTGCTCGGTTTTGCTGCCAGGCTCCCCCCTCATTCACGTCAACGTTCTCGAACTCGACCGGATCGTGGCTGCCTGATAGAGGAGAACTGCGGGACACAGACCAGGCAAGACCGTAGATTCTGACAGGATCGTGAAGGAAACAACTGAAAGTAGTCAGGAAATTATCATTTGAAACCCCAGGAAAGTTGGACACTACTTCCACAGTCTCACCGAGAAACAATGGCATCACCACTGACCGGCTCATGCTATCAGTCTGCACTGGAGTCGGTGAATCTCTGAAGATACGGTATGTCGGGAAACCATTGACCCGTAGAAACATATTCACTCTATCTCCTGAACCCACGCCTGTTGAGAAGGCGAAGAAATACACACCCGAGACAGGTGCAGTGAACGTGCTTGAACTCTCGTTCCATCCGCCGCCAGTGGCACCCCACATTGTATCAAAGGTAACTTTACCTGCCGTATGGTTATCACTTCTTGCTGCACCAAATGCAACCTGCGAACCAAATTCTCTTGTTAAGGAAAAGGCTCCCCAGGATGTCGCGCGGTTATCAACATTGCTGTGCAGGCGTGGTCCGTCAGTTCTTATGGACAGTTCTTCGGATTTGTCCAGCCACAAAACTATATCCTTACCCAGGATAGTGTCACTGAAAATGCCTTCAGCGTCACGATATATTGATGTCGTCTTATTGGTACCCCGGACCAAGCTATAATCGGTGATGTCGTCTCCGGGGTGCCCGGCTGAGAGGCAGATCAGGTACAGGCCATTGAAGGGGATCGTAAGTTTCCAGGTCTGATCGTTCAGAAATCCGCCCACGTTGGCGTAAACTACGTCAAAGTCTAGCGTCTCCGCACTACCTTGCGTGCTAAATATGTTGGCAACGAAGGAGGCTAGCTCTGCAAAACATGAACGGAAAACATTACTGAAATGTAGGACTAACCAGGCCAGATTGAAAAAAAATGCTTTTGATTTACAATTAGGTCATGGCGACAACGCGGGTAGTTTGACGGAAAAATTAAAAAAAGCGGGGACTCTCGGTTAGCTCTGATATATATATATATATATATATATATATATATATATATATATATATATATATAACACTGAAGAAAAACAACACTGTAAATTCACAACAGTCTGTTTCACGGAATGCGACCCGATAAACTCACCATGGGGTAGTGACAACGCCATGTCCCTCAACACTGCAAAGCAGTGAGAGAGCAACTGCCTGAACACATACACACACACCCTCACACACACACATATATGCCATGCGTCAGAATAAATAAATATATAGCCAATGTTCATTCTGATGGTCAATAGATGTATGCAGTCGGCAAGCATTCAATGTCAAATAATGTGGGGAACACATACGAGTGACGACCTCAGAAATAAGATTGAAGTTGCAAATTTGTCACCTATGACTTATATTTTTCCAAAAAGTCAGTTTCAGCCAATCAGCTATATTGAAGATCAAGCACAGCAAGAGACAGCGGTGGGCGATAATCGAGAACCAACTATGAATGTAAGGCTTTTGGAATAAGGTCAACGCCAAAAATAAATATCAGATACAAATTTATATATTAGAATTATTACTGTGTCCGAATTTCAACTATTTTAAATCAACCTTTTGGAGATTTAGCACTAACAGATCCCCACAACAGTAGGTAAAATAAATTGTTTTACCGAGATGTGAATATATGTAACGAAGTGAATCGTGTCGGAGGACATGCAGGTATGCCCTATATAGCTAGATAGCTGTACCTTTTGTATTTGCTGTAAGGACAGTCGGGGAGTCGGCTAATGTCAATAGGTCGTATAAGACAATAGGGGTATTCAAATTATGTCATCCGATGTTTCGAATTGTTCCAAGCCTTTTAAGTATCCAGCGTGCTCGTGAATATAGATGAGCCTCAGGAGAAAGCAGGTGCCAGGTATTGTATCAGACGTATGAATATGGATGAGTCTTCAGAGTAGAAGTGTATATAAATGGGTCGCCTACACAGAGCGATCATTCCATAGTCAGTCTTCGATGCCCAGATGCCATACAGCCACATGTCAAGAAACAGTGCTGCCAGTTGGGGACCAATGCCGTTAGTTGGGGTCCAGTGCCGCCAGTTAAGGACCAGTGCCGCTAGGCGGGGTCCAGTGCTGACGGTCGGGGATCAGTGCCGCTAGTCGGGATCCAGTGCTGATGGTCAGGGACCAGTGCCGCTAGTCGGGGTCCACTGCTGACGGTCAGGGACCAGTGCCGCTAGTCGGGGTCCAGTGCTGACGGTCAGGGACCAGTGCCGCTAGTCGGGGTAAACTGCTGACGGTCAGGGACCAGTGCCGCTAGTCGGGGTCCAGTGCTGACGGTCGGGGAACAGTGCCGCTAGTCGGGATCCAGTGCTGATGGTCAGGGACCAGTGCCGCTAGTCGGGGTCCACTGCTGACGGTCAGGGACCAGTGCCGCTAGTCGGGGTCCAGTGCTGACGGTCAGGGACCAGTGCCGCTAGTCGGGGTCCACTGCTGACGGTCAGGGACCAGGCCGCTAGTCGGGGTCCAGTGCTGACGGTCAGGGACCAGTGCCGCTAGTCGGGGTCCACTGCTGACGGTCAGGGACCAGTGCCGCTAGTCGGGGTCCAATGCTGACGGTCAGGGACCAGTGCCGCTAGTCGGGGTCCACTGCTGACGGTCAGGGACCAGTACCGCTAGTCGGGGTCCAGTGCTGACGGTCAGGGACCAGTGCCGCTAGTCGGGGTCCAGTGCTGACGGTCGGGGACCAGTGTTGCCAGTAAGGGTCCAGTATTCCTAGTAAAGGACGTCTAAAGACTGGTTAACCGAACTCTGTGTATAACTGGAGGTGTTTTTTTTTTGCAACCAGTGCATTTATTGTGGACTATACTACTGCTGTTTTAAGGTGAAACAGACTTGGAAGCCTATCGGGTAGCTGGTTTTAAATCCTGTAAATTTTGTAAATATATTCTCGTGCTTAGCTACGGCCTTGTGATTTGCTGTGTACCTGAATTCCAATGCGATGAGTACGCCATCCAAAACCACAAAATATCTACTAAACAACGTTAAACAACGGCAGCCCGGTAAATGGGGAGACACATGCCCGGACGGACGATGGACAAAGCGCCATTCCTATATCTAAGTTGGCAATTAGTCAATTATATTTAGTTAGACGAAATATAATTTTACTGTATACTCTATTTTAAAGTTTTCTGTGTTTTATTATATTTACAGAAAATAACACCTACTGGTTTGTGCCGAAACTGCTTGTAGAATACAGAGGAGCTTCAGCCCTGAAATACGGAAACGCTGGAAATTATAACAAAATAAACCATAAATAAAGACACATATTAAAATATGAATATTACATGTACGTCTTAAAATTATGTCACTTTAAAACCTTTGGAAAAGTGTGCGAAGATCTATTATATTTTCACATATGCCTGTCTTTTTGTCAGTCTTTTTGTTTGTTCGTTTGTTTGTTTGGATATAAAGTACCTAAATTATTATCAATGTGTGGTGATGTAGAGGTTTTCAACATCATTATCGCCACCTACATGCAACGACTGAAACTAAGAGGGTTGGGTCCCTGATGTTGACAAAGAAGTTCATAATGTGTTATTTCTAAATTATACTAGTCAGATTTCAGCCTTAACTTTCACGGCGACAGTCCTAATTAAGCCTCTGTTTTAATTGACAATAATTGTATATAGTTTTATTTGATAAAAGTAGTGCTTGCTCCTTAACCGGTACAACCCAGGTCATCATTATGCGAAAGGTCCCTTTTTAAAATTCCATGAGCGATGAAAGCACTGTCACCATTGGCGATATTTGGTGGACGAAGCTGGTACTATTAAAACAATAGAAAGTAAATGAAGCATGAGAATATTTCATTCATAGCCCAGGTATAATGTAGACAAAATACATTGAGCAACAAATTGCTTTACATAATAATGCCATATACTCTTTATAAAGTTTTCTTGGATCAAAATGTCTGAAACTATTAAAAATAATTTGTCCAAAAGCAGTTGTAGGGTTGAATTTGTTTCTTTTTGTGTATCTGTTTCATTTGCATGTTTTATACAATATGTTATGAAGGAACACACTTAAAACACGACAGGAAAGCCAATATAAATTAAATAGATATAAAACGACAAAAAACAATTATTTCATCACGATATGACCATAAAACCACATTATATATTTTGTCTGAGGGAATGACTCACCGAAAATAGGGAACAACATCTTGACCGGCTTAAACGGGGAATGTTCATGTGTTCTGAGCCTGCTTACACTGTACATTTATAAGGAACGTAACAGCTTTCGGTTTTCCCATGAACCGTTGTCTCGTTTTTTTTATGGCCCGATCTCAAGTGAAGTCCAAAAGTTATCTGTCTAATGGGGACGTATGGCTCAGCGTTAATTTATTTTATCACTGAGACCTTACAAAGTGTATAATACATAGAGGTTTATATTGTGTTGAAACAGTTGCAGGTCATTACCTATAAGTACGTTGTACATATTCTATTTATACATATGGTTACTCCAGGAACATCTTCTACTTTGAATACATATGGTCGCTCCAGGTACATATTTTATATTCATTACATACGGTAGCTCCAGGTACATCTTCTTTATTGAATACATATGGTAGCTGCTGGTACATCTTCCCTTATGACTACACTTTGCTGGTCAAGCACTTCCTAGAATGCCTGCATTGACATTACACACACCTGGAGTACTCTATAGCTGAATGTAAGCAATAGCCAACGATCAATGGAAGCCCCCCCCCCCCCCCCCAGGTTTGCAACTGAGTGATAACGGGGAATTGTGTATGGAGTACAGAACCTTGAAAATAAATTCGGGTCAAAAATAAGTGTATATTACAATCTGTGTCACGTAATAAATACTGTGTCCAAATTTTAGCTTTTGAAGATTGGCCATATAAGAGATCCAGAGCATTCAGAAAATTGCCAGAAGAAATTATTTACAGAATGCACAGCAATTTAGCCCTTCCACTTGCACAAAATTAATTTTCCAAGAAGCATCAAATCACAGGTCTGTCGCACAACATCACACCGCTCTCCACCTCGCCATTGCTGACCTTCACCGTCACCCACCTTTCGGGTTTGGGGAGTTCGCTACTTTACGGTTATGGGAACACACTACGCGGCAATATAACCTTCCTCTACAACCGGACCCAACAGGTCCCAATTTTCAAGTCATACTTAAATCGCAGACTAACTGGTGTAAACACCACCTGACACCTGAGATCAGTCAATAATGGAGATGCACAGAGCAGCAGCTCGTCCTAATCTCGTCTCGTGCAGGGTCTGTCATGGGTGAAGAGCTAGATACTGGACGGACAGTCCCTAACACAATGTGCAAACCTAAACTTTGAAGGAGGAGCATTTGAATTGCCAGGGTATATTTTAACGTACACTTGACCCCCTATTTGTGCAGTTGTAAATGACAAATATGCAGTTATAATTCTGGATAAATTATTTTCTTCATAAGGTTTCACTCCGATCACGGACAGAGACTTATGAGTAAATAAATGTACTTTATCGATCACCTGTATCAAAGCTATAAGCCACGTGATTGGTTCTGATAAGAGTGTGCAAACATTCGGTTATGTTTGCCTTCGCCAGAAGGGAGTTTTTGCACCTTGTCCCAGGACAGCCTACCTTACCATAGGGATAGCCTATAAATGGGTCAGTCAACTTATAGTTAACATGGGTGGTAAGTAGCCACTGTCTCTTTAAAGGATGCTCCACATGTTCCTCTGTCCATTTGTGGAGGGTGTGTAGTCCTGCATGCCCGATCCACAGGATCTAGGATCCGTGTCCGATCCATAGGTTCTCTGATCAGTGTCCGATCCAAACGATCTAGGAACCGTGTCCGATCCAAAGGGTCTAGGATCCACAGCCGATGAGTAGTGCACGATACTTAAACCCACTATATATTGGGGATGAGGGTGCGGTCATATCCAGAGCATTTCTCCGGCTTCTACTTGGAAGATACGGGTGTATTGGCCACTGCATTCTCTCAACACATTGATATTACCAACTTTAGACTGTTATCGGAATACTCACCTGTCGCGAATCCTGACCTCATAATAATATCGACACCGTTCACGGGGCCTCCGGTTATGCGTTAACATTAAAACCCGGATATCACAAATCGCAAGTCGGAATCAGGGGTGTACCGCTAGTATCAAAATTGAGTGATCGTTTGGCGATTGCTCATATCTTGCTAACATTCTTGTCCAAGGTGCTGCTTTCATTTTCTGAATGTTAAATCTTAACTTGCATAACAAAGAGTTTTTAATCCATTTTGTTTAGGAGAATAATACTTATACTCGAAAAATATAAGGAAAAGAATTAAAAAAAAAAAAAAAAAAACACGCGTTATCCAATATCACTTTCTAAAAATTTCAATTTGAGACTCTTGCCGGGTGTCCGGATAAAGACAAATTTGAACCCGCAACTGCCAGTTCAACGAAACAGTTTTGAAACAACGCAACATTGCAAACATGGAGGTTAGGAATTTTGTATGAGGGTACTGGATAGAACGCAAATTTATTTGCTGATGTCAAAAAAAGGAGAATTGACTTCTGTTGGGGGATTCGTAAGAAAGATCGCTGATAACGAATGTACGCTAGCACTTCAACTGTTAGCTCTTCGAGAAACAAACCAAAACAATAGAAAAATCTAGTGTACTGTGTTGTCTTCATATATCAAGATTTATACTCAAGACAAATAAGTACAACTGCATGAGTATACCTAATCGTACAGTTACACCAAAATTAAAATAAGTACCATTTCGTTGGTCTGTTTTTTGTTGTTTTTTTTTCAACCAAGCACTGTACAAACTACCTTTGAACTATTGTCGCCGAGCTTATCTACAATTCACAAAATTATTTTCTGTGTCATGTGCCGCGCGTCCCGGAGATAACTCTGACAGGACGAAGAGTAGCAGATGCAACACTTCACAGACCAAGGCCATTTATAAATATGATTATAATCAATGTGAAAGGTAGTCTGAGACCACATTTATACCTCCGACAAGATCCTATGAAGATACTTTAATGTGTGCTAATAAGACAAATGTTTGTCACGGCATCAGAACCTTATGGTTGAAACACAGGTGAGCTCTTACAACAAACAGAGACCCCTCATATAATTGAATAAAACCTGTAGAATTCCAACAAAACAGAATCGATTAAATCACGTTTGTGGTGATCCAGATCAATTTAAAAATTAAATAATCGTTCCCCGTTAAATGTGTTTTCCTAATGCTAATGTAATCCGCTCACAAATTATTTTATTGAAGCTGCCAACAAACAAACCAATAAACCCACAAACCAACCAAATTACCAACTAACTCGGAGGTAAAACGATCATGACATATCTCTAATTTTTGCAGACGTGTTATCTCTATGTGCAGACTCTGCAACATGGCATTAGCAGCGAACTATAACTAGACGTATGCAATCACCAAGTACTGCTAGCCCCCTCCATACGCCCGCAACTGAGCGATAGTGGGAGATCCCCTCTGGAGTGTACTCATTAACCCCTATAAATATCCGTCGCTACAACGGTGATGAATAGCACGCATAATGTATCGGTGTCATGTAACCCTTTGAAAGTCACGCGTAAAATATATCTAAGTCAACTAAGTAAAACGTTATAAAGTTCAGAGAGATCTATAAACAATACATTGTGAATTTTTTAAGTAGTCTTTGGCTATAGTACTGAATGAATAATTTGGCATATAAATCGAAAAAGACTATAAAATGTAATACTGCGATGGGGGGGGGGGGGGGGTTGGCCGTATTTTGAAGGGGGCCACGGTTTTTTGTACAGGTCACCGCTTTTTTTTATCCAGGCTTAAGCGGAGTTTCTTTATGTGCGGGATGCGGAATGTGTATTAAATCGGTATATACTAAATAAATAAGGTGAGATCCCGTATGCGTGTATCCGGTATGCGGAATATGTATCCGGCAAACAAAGCGCTACATGTAGCGATTTCTGAAGGGCCCCATTGGTATCCAGGGGCAACGCATAGATAAATTGCATTCCGCCATGAGTTTCATATGAAATCTCTCAACACGCATTCTGCATGCCGTATTCTGCATGCCGCATTCCATATTGCGTACATCAGGAATCTCAGCTATAGCCATCTCAAGACTTTCGTTTCCTTATAGTACCGAAATTAACAGCAGATGTCAGCAGCAGTGGCAATACAAGCATTCCAAAAACAAACAAAACCCGGCCGTCGTTCAACTCTAACAGAATATAAACATTATCATACCTCAGGGCCAGATCCCCCACATAGTTTCATTGAAATTAGACATTATCCAGTTTATTTAGACAAAGAGAGTTAATCATAAGTGATAGTAAACATGGTTGGTCAAGGTTTGAACAGAAACCCCTGATCATTTTGTTTGACTATTTGATCTCCGTTCTTCTCTAAGACATTATAATTCACAATAAAGCCTCTTTTTTATTATAGGGATTTATGAGTTTTTGTTTCTATATACATATTTGGAATACGTTTTTTGTGAGTGGACCTACTTAGGCTCCCGGACCCCTCCAGGGTGCTAAAACATCGACTCCTTTTTTTTTTTACTGCCATATTTTTTTCTTTGCGCTAAATCTCTAATATGGCTGATTTAAAAAAAAGAAATTCGGGCAACATGTTAGATCTTTGTTACAAATATGCACTGATATCAGTTTTTAACCATGGTACACCCCAAGAGTACACCCCGTAGCCGAATTCTTTATTATCGTCCAGGGTGAGGCTTATAGTCTCATAGCGAATGCCAACATCCGTGGTTGTGTGTTTATGTATAATGTCAACCCTCGGACCATATGATCAAAGAATTGCCTTCACCTTGGTGGATAATGGTTTGTTAACTTCCAGACAAATTTAAAAAAAAAAACAGATTAAGTGTAATCATCATCAAAACGTATAACACCTGAAGATGCGTGTATTATTTACATAGTGTGATCCATTCAAATTGAAAGTATCATTTTTTAAATATTTTTCTTTGTTGGAGGTAAACGCCTTTATTGTTTTTTTTTAATGCTAGCTTAATTAATTATATGTTCATCTACAGAATTCCATTCCAGTTTCGGATTACGTGACAGGGCCCGGTGACTACTGCACCTTCTTGGCTAGGGTGTTTAATTGTCACCATTAATCGTCCCACTCGTTTGTGAGAGAAATACGGCTGTTGAGCACGGGCCTTTTTCATGAAGCCTGCAGAGCGCTCACCCTGGTTTGCGACATCTCATCGCCTCGGCTGTTCGCCCGGCTTTGAGTTCTGTTCTCTAACTTTCAGCCATAGAAGCCATAAATTTTAATGATCCACCAACTTGTAACTGATATATATTGTCGAACATAAAAACAAAATCTTTAAAATAACTGATTTTTACACCGTTATTTAAGTTCTGGTTTATTAATGTCAGATTTTATTTCTTAATTCAATATTGATACATTTTTCCCCGCAAATTTATTATTAACCGATTCATGTAGGTTGATCTGAATCCATATTTATTTGATAAAAAATACTTATTGTTTTTATTAAGTGTTAACTTTATTTTATAACTTATCGCTTGAATTGAGTGTATATTTTTTTTTTATAAATTAATGTTTTGTCTTTAGTGTTAAATTTACTGTATAGCATACTATATTGTGTTTAGTGTCAAATTTATTTCATAACTTACTGTTTTGTATTTACTGTAAAATTTATTTTATAGCTTACTGTTTATTATTTAGTGTTAAATTTATTTTAAAACTTATTGTTTTGTATTTAGTGTTAAATTTATTTTTTTTTTAACTTACAATTTTGGTATTTAGAATTAAATTTATTTCGTGTGGCATGTTAACTTTTTGTATGAAAGGAATGACATTCGAAGTAGCATTCTGTACTGAATGCCTCATCAATGCAAACGTTATTCAGATTGACTTATATATTCATCTTCATACAATGTCACATTTTATGATAAAAATAAATAAAAGAAACGCTTAATTATGACCACCAATTTCTTATCTCGGAAATATGAGACTGTTAAAAGAATTATGGGGGGGGGGGGGGGGCGGGTAACAAGGACGAACAATGAAAAACCTAGATAAAGGTCCCCAGGTCCGGATAAGGGGGGGGGGAGGGTCATGGCCGCAAGAGTTTGTCTGAAAACCCCCCCGCCCGCTTCTGTAGGCCTACGGCATTTCCCTGTACTTTAGCACTAGGGCCTTCTAGAAAGTAGCAATGGATCAAATCATCTCAATATTACAATATTCCGTGTCTTTTCGGCCAACAATATAACTATAGCATTTTCATCAGCAAGACTCCCTCTCACGCCTTTCTTTATCCCGATTTCATCAACGATAGCAACCATATCCGAGATTAACTCTGTAGTTCTTCAGTCACCAAATTTATCCCTGGATTAATTGCACTGAAACTTTCTATGAGAACATTACATAATCAAAAGCATCCTGGAAATTAGTCGATTAAATCGATGACTATTTATTTCTATTTACTAATGATTTTATTTGTCCCGCGAGTATCCACGATTATGTATGTTCATTAGATTAACGGACACCTTTGTTATGTTTTTTTTATATTCTGGCAGCATTGCGTTATTTCCAGTTACGTAGTGATTGCTAATATCTGGAGTAAATATCAGTGGTTAACGTGCCTAAGCACAGAGCCGTTTGAACTGGGAGAAGTGGGTTTTGAATCTGACTTCCGCAGGTAGGATATCTGATGGTCCCAGCCATATCGGTACCATGGTTGGACACGTCAGTTGGGGACTAGGGCAGACTGTCTGTGCAAAAAGGTAGTAACTGCACCTGAATTAAGGCTCCAGACTGGCACTACACGAAAGAGAGACTGGCACTACACAAAAATTGTGTATTAATATATATATATATAATGGTTTACTGCAAATAACAACTGCTAGAGTGCTCTATGGTGAACCATTCCATTTCAATCAGACAGTCTTAATCATCTCAATATATTAGGTAGTAGGACAGTATCACATGCTTCCCTCATTTTTTGTCCTGGTGCACTACTGTGACTACTGTCCTGGGTGCTAAGGCATGCTACCGAACAACCCCCGATAGGCGCACTTCATAGTGAGCACGGCCTTACCATATTGCCTTCCAGCGCTCATACCCTGGGTTTGGTGCCGACCGTGAAAAATCTCACTTCCTCGGCTGATATTGAACCAACGATCTCTTGTGCTCCTTCCGTGGACCACAGAAGCCGGCAAGAACACTTTAATGTTTGTACTTAGAATTATATTTATAAAGTATATATGTAATAAGTATGAAATGTGTAATTCCTGAAATAAAAAAAAATACTTTTAAAATTATGCCGAAAACTTAATTGCTGTAATTACCATCAGGAGTGGTGGAAGAATAATAGCTTATCCGGATACGTAAGTGAAAACCATTAAATATTCATACGGATGGAACTAGACTCCGGCACAACTTCTGGACTCCCAACAAGTCCAATCAGGTCAGATAAATATGTGCAACCATTTATTCTTTTCGTCCGCTAACGAGGAAAGGGCATGTCACTAAATGCATGTTTAACACGAAGCATACACCGGCCGAGGCTGTCACTGCATTTATTGAAGATGCAACAAATTGATATTTATTCGTATTAAAACGTATCACTCATGTTTGTCCGAAATTCGATCGGCGCAAAAAAGTGACCAAATGTAAATAAGGAGGTTTACCTTTGCAACAGGGGTATTTTGTTTACCAACATATTAATATGTAGTCATATTTTTCATTTATCAATCAGTTATTCTACTCCTTCCTGCTAATGATAAGATACCGTTAGTCTCATCTCACTTTAAACCTTCCTTCCCCGTTTCTTTGTTTTTCCTTTTTGAGAAGCATTCAAATAAAAAAAAATATTACTGTGTTAAAATTATATTTAAAAAACGGAACAAGGAACCCTTACTTTGATGAAAAGAGTCGAAGCATTCGTCAGGGTTGTAAAAGTAGAAAAAAATTGTCAAATAGAATGAGAACCCACAACCGTACATTCAGTTGTCCGAATAATTCACATAAGCATTCATACATGGATTAACTTCATCTAAAATGAAATACTGGAACTTCAGGTTGTAAGAGATTATTTTAAATTAGCTCTGCTCCGCCAGCTGCTTTAGGTCCTTGCATGTTATAAAGCTAATGTGGGTATCCCTTGAAAATGAAGTGTCTTTTGATGATTAAGGGCTAATTGATACTCAATTAGCCAAGGCACTTTTAACTCTAATATTATCTGCATGGTGAAAAAAATAGTTTCACCAACACACGTGTCAATAAGCACAAATGTCTATCGGGAAGAAAAGCTCTTACGTTTATTAGACACAAAGTCAACTGAAAGGGAAAACCTGTCGTTTATAAAGCACATGTCGCAAGGAAGGGCAAACCCTTTCGTTTATAAATCCAAAATGTCAAGAGAGAGGGAACGCACTTTCTTTTGTAAAACAAAATTTTGCCAATCCTGGTCCATTAGGAGGTAATTGGTAACATAGGTTTTTACTTTATTCTTGAAATCAGGTTTCTACTCTACTCCTGAAATTCATATTTTGTACAGTGTTTTACCATAACTAATGATAAATACAAACTTTAAAAATTGACTAACTTGCATTGACGGTAGTGAAACTAGAATACTTTCGGTCAGCAAACGACAATGTGTATTCTCAGTCATTATCTCGTTGACGATTACCTCACTCAACAGTTCAGGTATCAGAAATGCAAAAGTACACTTTGGCAATAGCACCTTTCAATTGAACTTGTTATGTGATCCCTGTCTATTAATATGCTACCTACGTCGCGCAACAAGATATGATCAGTAGGTACTGGTAACTAAAATGAACAAGGATGAGATGTGTGGGATTTCCACTCATGAAGAACCACGTAGAAGCAGATTGATTGGTGATATGCAAAAACGAATATGGTTAACATATTTTGTCTTTTCAGCCAACAATTTTACTAAAGTATATTCATCAGGCCGACTCCCTTTCCCGCCTTTTTTCTGTCTTGGTTCCATTAATGATAACAATCATAGCCGAAAGGAGGTCATCCATTAGTCACGTCTTAAATAAAATAAATGTTAAGGAGATAACACGTGTTTGTCATTATTTCGATAAAAATAGCTTAAAAGTCCCTAAAATCTTACAATAGCTGTGTATCATTGATCTTCCCTTTGATTTCTTGATCTTTTAAGTGACCCATTCACTCTTACTTTTCTGAAGAGGAAACTGATAAATGATAAAGGTCTTTGTCGTATTTTTAAAAATAGCAAACCAGTTCTCATAGGACTCGCAATAACAGTCATACCTATATATACCTTACGGATTTACATCAACAATTCCCTATATGTTACCACCATCTTTCAAAGGCAGATTATGGACCGTCACGTTGAAAGTGCTGATTCTAAATCCGCTCTGCTGCGCCTTGTGTTTTAGGTACTGGATGTCATGAGGCCACGGTGTATCGCTTGATAATGAAAGGTCTACCATTGCGATTTCTTTTCCGTGATTGTCTACTAGGACGAAAGCTAGTTTTCACATCAGAAATGTCAACAGAAGGAAAATAGTTTTTTGTAATGATTTTGTTAATTCTATATTAACTTCATATTCACAGAGCACCTTTAAAAAGAATGCAAAGCATTGTACGCTAAAAAGAACAAGGTGAATATATGTTTATTAAGAATGAGAGTATAATATGGGAAAGGTATTAGGTTAACAGCAGTCAGTAATGAATGAGCCTTAGAGCGAGATATAACAATACGACAAGAGTCCAAATTTCTATAAAAAAAGCTTTTTAAAGAGTTCTTAAGTTTAGATCCAAGAAGAGAAAAAGCCCCAACAGGAGATCTATTTTGGAAGTGATTAAACAAACAAAAACGGGGCCATTGATAGAGTTTTGTTTCTCTTGGAGTAGGAGGAGTCAATAGATTACACATTACAATCCAATGCATTGCAGTGGGAACATTTAAAACAGATGCGACGTTGCTCAAAATAGATGCAAAAGGTTGTGAGAAGCCGGTGCACTTTTTTCAGAACATGACTCTGGGAGATTATTAAGCCGACTCCTGGATACTGAAGAAGCTTGGATAGGATTTTCGTTGGATAACCACCGAATTAGGCACTGGATAAGTCCTCGCAGGGGTCACTTGAGCCGAAAATATTGTTTCCCAGGTTGTTGGATTCAAATGACGATCTAATGCATCTAAAGTTCCTAAAATGCCTCATACAAGTCCAGATTAAACCTGAATTTTATTGCTTGTAGGAAGAAATATTTCGAACACTACAGAACACCTGTATTAAGTTTTTGTAATGCTTTATTTATTTTTTTTTTTGCATGAATGATTTCGCAAAAAAAATTCTTGGACGAAGATATAGCTCGACAATTAGTACCGGTTGAATTGTGTTTCCTGACTCTTTCGTTTTTATTTCCAAACATTATTGGTCATTTATTTCCATGCACTCCGTTCTCTTAAAACATTTATTTTTCCTAAAATGAAAATGTTTTTTTTCAAGCAGTACTTCCCTCACTTATACACTTATGCACTTATAGGTAATAAATTATTTATAATAGGTAATTCAGTAAAGGGGCTATTTAAGGTCAATAGTTCTAAGGTACAGGTGTATATGCATAAATGAAATAAACATTTGCAATTAGGTGATATTTTCGTAGAACCTGATTATGAATAATTGTTTAATACTAAGGATGTACTTTTGGCATTGATTTAGTCTTTTATCTGCACGCAAATCAGCAACGTACGTAGTCTCTTTCTGTAGCGTTTCGTTGTGGGATTAAGTTATGAGTTACTGGTGACCTACCCTATATAGCAAATGGATCGCACCCCAGATGAATATAGAGTGGGAAACAGAACGCAAACTATCTTTAACCGGGAAGTTATTGAAGAATATTTAACCTGCCTGTAAAAGTCCGATTCGGTGATTGATATTGGCTGTGGAACCGGAGAGACCAGTTCTTACATACGTCAGAGATTCGGTTGTAACGTTACCGTTGTAGATTCCAATGGGGACATGATTGAATATTGTAAAACAAATTACAAGGGATACTTGCAGATTCATTTCTGCTGGACATTCAAGTAAGTAATATTTTTCGAGATAACAAAAATGGATTATATCAAAACGTATGAAAGTCTTAATTAAATCAAACGTGATTATTTGTTTGCAGGTGTGTTCAAGTTGTTAATATTTTATTGAATATTCTCTGTCCACAAAAAAAAAACACTGACCGATGTTATGAAAGATTTGTTATGAAACGGATCGTTTTATAAATTAATGCATTAATAACGTTTAGTTGCTGTTTCAGTAACAATCATACAACAATTGAAGTTATATTAACTGAAAACGTTGCATGAAATTTAAACGCAAAAGAAATAATTTTCCGTTCAAAATTTGACAAAACTTTTTTTATAATACTTCTAATTCATACATACGGGTAATTAAGCTCAACGCCCTTTAAGTTAGTATTGTGGAAATAGTAATGTGTGCGTGTGTTGGCGTATAGGAGTTGCTTACCATGAAAACAGCATACTGTCAAAATCTATTTACAACTACAATAAAAAAAATCTTATTTCACGGTTTCTGTTTCAATCATGTCAAACAATTGGAGGAAGAGAAGACGGGATAAAATATGCAAAGCTGGCAGAACCTTTGTAGCAAACAAAAACTATAAATTGTAGTAAACTATAAAATTTTGCTGTTGTTTTGGAAAAAAAATTTTAGGCGGCTTTAAAAGCGCCTGTGAAACCAAGGCTGATTGAGAGAATAATTACACACTATGCAGTAGGTTTGAATTACGCCCAAAAAAATTCTTCCTTAACCCAATAGGCTTGTTTAAAAGCCCTTGTTTCAGCTTGTTTCAGTTTGACTTATCTGCATTCACTGTGTAATGCAGCATATAGATTCTTAACTAAGCAGGTTGTACTCTTTCATACGCCTATGCGTATCTGGCAGCTTCTGATCAGATGCACAAATGAAAGTAAACTAAGTGTCTACTAGGTCCAACAAGCACTGATTCAGATTAGTCTCCCACCAAATGTTCGCGTAGAGACCTACCATGCTATCCCCGAACCGGCCACCTCCGTTGTCTTAGTGACGTAACAACCAACGTCCCCTAAAGTTTGGGACACGTGCAGTACCAGAATCATTCGGGTAGCGGGCTGTTCACGAATATAGGGCCTGTGGTCTTGAAAGGGTCTCTGAGCAGTGCCGATCCAGGGTAAAGCAATTTACACGTGAAAAATCGTAAAAAAATCCCAAAATTACATTGCAACTACTAATTTGTGCATTGCAAGTTCTTTACAATTGCACATTTTTGTAAAGTTAATATTTTGTCAACAACTGACGGAAACGTCGGTTCATAGATCAGGCATTATTTTGTGTCTGTCTTTCAGGAAAGTGACGTCAGACAAAAAGGTCATCTGAAGTCGTCTTTCATTCTGGCAACAGCGTTCTTCGTGCTCAACTGGATCAGGCGGATGGAAACCATGTTTGCAAATGTCAACTGGCTGTTGAAAAAAAATTCAGCGGCACTGAATTTAATATTATGTTCGGGCCGTACACAATATCACAGAACTTTATTCAATAGGATCATGAGCAGCCCCGCCTGGCGACCTTTGATAAACCTGAAGGTAAATTCTTGTAATGAACATCTCGGGTAATTATTTATGACCAAAGCTACTTTTTATTGTGTTGCTTAGTCTTTTATTGATAGAACACATCGAAACGAATATACTCGGCAATCTCTTTTTTGTTCTTGATTCCTTACTTAATCGAATGAAAAACTAAACCTATCGCACAAACAGTTCTTGATTTGGTTGTGTTGTTTGAACAGGTCCTCCTATGGAATATGCTGAATTGTTGATTAATCAAATAAATAAGAGCAATATAATATCTTGTTATATGGTCATCCCTTTTTTTATGAAACTTTAAAGAAGATGAAATTGCTGAAACATAACTTTGAAAAATAAGTTCAAAGTAGCTTAGTGTCTCTGGCCAGTCTACTGATAAATAACTTTGTACCTAGAGACCTTTAAACAGGCCAATGATGATAATAATAATAATAATAATAACCAAGGTGCTAAATATTCATAGTAGTGGGTGTAGCAGTAACAGTGTAACTCAAGCAAATGATTACTGCTGAAGCGGTTTGTCATGTTTTCCACATGTGAATTGGTGATTGTCAAAAGTGTTTTCCCTGCAGACACTTGCGGAGTTGAAAGCGCCTTGGCAAATCGCAGCGGTTGATCCTTCGTTACCAAGGGATACACCATGGCTTCATGACATCCAGTACCTAAAACAGCTCCTACAACTTTAAGGTCCATGATCTACCTTTAGATGAAGGTAATAAAATAGATTCGGTTGTGTAAATGATTAAGGTATAAAACAGAATTAGTGTCGATTCGCATCCTCTTTGAAACATTTCTCCAGTTTTAACTCTCTAAATCTTAATCGTCTTCAACCAATAAAGTGTGTATGGGACACTCTCCCTAGTTGGTGGGAATTATGATATGAAAAAATAGTTGCTTTCTCGGCAGAAAGAGAAAAAAAATGATAAATGAACACAAAATAAAATTATAAATTAATCCTGATGGGATTAACCAGTGTACATGATCCTTTCACTGTAAATGTGTTATTGATAAACGATGCGTCTTCACGGATACAAATCCCGGGTTCAACATATGTGCATTTTTAATTACATCCCCACAGTGAGCTTGAGAGCCTCCAATCCAGTCATCAGTTTGGTGCCTAAAGAACTACAGGATAATTTGATTGCGGATATGGTTGCTATCGTGGAAGAAATCAAGAAGGAGAAAGAAGTGACTGGGAGCTTGGCTGACAAATACCCGACTATAATAATGTTGGCCGAAAAGACACGAGACATTATTCATTGAAAAGATTTAACTCGTGCAAACTGATTGGATTCATGCCGTTATGTCTAACTTTAATGCACACTATAAAACTGCACATGTAGCATAAAAATATCTAATTTCTCATGGGGATTCGCTCCTACTGGAAATTCTATTGGAAGAGTATCCCTGGAAGAGTTCATACTATAAATTTGTGTTGTGTATTCGCATAGAGAAAATTATAGGGTACTTATTTTAAGACAAAGGAAAAGGAATAGGGTTACTCGGAAATGTAAATTGCAAGTTAGTCGAAACGACTCGCAGCGATAAGTAAACAGAATTACTGATAAACATAATAAATTGTACTTAACTGAATTTTAATAGAATGTCTGGAAACTTAACCTATTTTAATTGAATATGAATTAACATTTAACAATAATATACCATATCTGGAATTGAATATATATATATATATATATATATATATATATATATATATATATATATATATATATATATATGTGAGTCTGTGAATCAATGGTTATTTAAAAAAAAATATCCTGCAGTTTGCTTTTGTCAATTCATGCTGAAAATGATCAATGACTTTGTTGGTAGAGTTTTAAATAATGTTAAACTTATAGCGACAGTAATAACATAATCGGCACAATTTCCCAGGTTCATTCGTGCATAAGGGATTCAACATTTATGAATGCCTCATAATCGCTAAAGTGCATGTGCTCTCCAGCGTTGGTATACACAGTCCCACTTTGATGAAGACGACATTCAGCCAGTCAGCGCAGATATACTTATTTTTTGTTTCATAACATTAAAAATGTATCACAGTTATTTGCTGCACTAATGATAAAAGTGCACACTACGATCAGGCTAGGATGGTAAAAAATCATATCGCACTCATTGCCACTGGGTCACTGACAGAGAAAAATAAATGAACTGAAAAATTAAATTTATATGAAGAATTTAAATGATCAAATATTAGTTCGCATATACCAGTTTGCAAGCAAACGATAGCATATACTAAGCATCAAATTTTGCTAAAGCATCATATCAAAAAGCAAATCCCCATAATTAAAACATTGGCAGACAGGAGTAGAAAAATAATCGGAATCATTTTAACACCTGCTATACTTAATCCTTAAACACATACATGCACACCAGGAAACGTGTGTTTCTTGAACGAACCCAATTGCTCCATCTCTGCATAATATAAAAAAAAATCAATAAATTTTGTATACATATATATATAATTCAAACTGATGCTTAATTGTAAAGTTTTTTGTTCAGCAACCGTTGACAACACTAAGAACAGTCCGCCTCCATCTTTCTGTTTGCATATTTACCAGGTCGGACTGTACAAGATTTCAGTGTTTTTATTTCATCTCGTAGATTCCAATAGCAGGAAAAGTTCGAATTTGAGGAAACAATATGCAATAACTCCAACACTTATAATAATGTGACTTATAAGATGACAAAGAGCATCCTCGCAGAATATGGTTCATTGTGACTTCCCTTCGGATTTCAAAAGTGATTCTACCAGGACCTATATATGAATATTAAGCAAGGCCTTTTTTTAGGTCTAGCAATTACGGTTTTATCCTTGAGACAGACAACCGGGCGACAGGACGCTCAGATTGGACCAATCACTGTAACTCTTTAAAATATTAATAAGCCTACCAAGCTACCGACACATAAAGCATTTTCATAGAAATGTTTCGCCAAGAAGTCGGAAGTGTATCTGGCCGAGACAAACTGACGGTAGCTCCATTTTCATCTCAAACTGGTTTTTAGTTCTCTGATATTTTTCATCCTCAACCTCCACCCAAGTGTCTCCAAATTTACTAGATCTGAAGCAATTGTATTATTGTTGCATCTGTTTGTTTTCATCCTCTGATGTTATGTTGCATCTCAACCTCTGATCAAAATAAAGCAAAAATATTTCAGTAGAAGTCAGGTATACGTTTACCCCAAGAAGTGTATATCACCAATTTAATCTGGAGCTAAAGACATCAAAAGCCGTTTAATTTGAGCAATGTCATAACTCAGGATCTCGTGTAGATCTTTAATTTCCAACATTAATTCCAACTTATCGTCCGTAAGACGATTGTGCAAGCCCTCCATTGCCGAATTCAGATTTTCATTTATCTCTTCTTTCAAGGACTCCGTATGTTCAGTTATTTCAACTTTGAGGGAATCATTATAGTCAGTTATCTCATTTTTCACGGAATCTACACGTTCAGTTATTTTATCTTTTACGGAGTCTACATAATTAGTGATCCTATCTTCCATGGAGTCCACTTGTTCAATTATCTCATTTTTAACTGAATCTCCATGTTGAATAATCTCATATGTTACGGAGTCTACATGTTCAGTTATCTCATCTTTTACTGAATCTTCATGTTTAGTAATCTCATATTTTACTGAATCAACATGTTCAGTTATCTCATCTTTGACTGAATCACCATGTTCACACATCTCATCTTTTACTGAATCAACATGTTGAATAATATCATATTTTACGGAGTCTACATGTTCAGTAATCTCATCTTTTACTGAATCAACATGTTCAGTTATCTCATCCTTTACTGAATCACCATGTTCACATATCTCATCTTTTACTGAAACTGCATGTTGAATAATATCATATTTTACGGAGTCTACATGTTCAGTTATTTCACCTTTTAGTGAGTTTACATGTTCAGTTATTTCATCTTTTACTGAGTTTACATGTTCAGTTATTTCATCTTTTACTGAATCTACATATTCAGTTATCTCATTTTTCACGGAATCTACACGTTCAGTTATTTTATCTTTTACGGAGTCTACATAATTAGTGATCCTATCTTCCATGGAGTCCACTTGTTCAATTATCTCATTTTTAACTGAATCTCCATGTTGAATAATCTCATATTTTACGGAGTCTACATGTTCAGTTATCTCATCTTTTACTGAATCTTCATGTTTAGTAATCTCATATTTTACTGAATCAACATGTTCAGTTATCTCATCTTTGACTGAATCACCATGTTCACACATCTCATCTTTTACTGAATCAACATGTTGAATAATATCATATTTTACGGAGTCTACATGTTCAGTAATCTCATCTTTTACTGAATCAACATGTTCAGTTATCTCATCCTTTACTGAATCACCATGTTCACATATCTCATCTTTTACTGAAACTGCATGTTGAATAATATCATATTTTACGGAGTCTACATGTTCAGTTATTTCACCTTTTAGTGAGTTTACATGTTCAGTTATTTCATCTTTTACTGAGTTTACATGTTCAGTTATTTCATCTTTTACTGAATCTACATATTCAGTTATCTCATCTTTAACGGAATCTACATGTTCTGTTTTCTGAGCTTTCGCAAAATTCTTATATCCGATTTTTCCATACTTCAACGAATCCACGTGGGCAGTTATCTTGTCCTTAACGGAATTCACATGTTCATTTATTTGATACTTCACGGTTTCTACGTATAAAGGTACATTATATTTGACAAAATTCAAATGTTCCCTCATCTCAGTTTTTATGGAATCCAAGTATTCAGTTATCTGATTGTTACTCTTTCCGTACATATCTTGGACAACATCAGCTTTGATTGTTAATTCCAAAATGCTTTTATATTCCTGCATATATTTGTCTATTGCGTCCATACTGCGTTGCAAATGCCAAAACTCTGCCAGGAAATTGCCATACTTTTTCTTCAGCGGCGAAACCTCGTGACGTTGGTGTTCAGAGGACGTATCAAATGCACAAAGAGGGCATATTTCTTTGAGACATGAACGGCAATAATACTTGACCAATTGCTCATGATCAGTGCACCTAATGTCATCAGCAGCTACAGGAACGCTTGTGTGTGCACTGAATTTATCTAGATGGAGTGACAAACAGTCTTCACAAAACTGCTGATTACATTCCAGACAGCTATAGGACGCGTCTAACATCACATTTCTACATAAACATACGTCACAATAAGTCTGGCTTCTAAGTAACGCTTCCGTTACTCCCCGTAGTGCAACATCCAATGGAAGCCTGGCCATGCACCCATTATATATTTGAGTTTTATATGTACAAGTTGGGCAAATGATGTCACTTTTTTCGCTGCTGTTTGCTATTCCCACGACACAAGTGGCACAAAAAGTATGGTGACAACGCAGAAATCGTGGCTGTCTGGATACCAGGTTTTCAGAACAGACAGGACACTTCAGTGGGCTGGGCTCCCCGCTCACCGCCATTACTTAACCTAAAATGAGTTTTAAAAGTCAAATCAGAATTATGTGAAATATTATGTGAAACTATTGGAAAGCTCATTACCTCTGCTTCACATTCCTGTATAACAGCAGTGCCAAATGAGTAGCTTATTGTCTATCACAGATCTCTAAACTCGGAAAACATAAATGTTATTTTTTATTTAAATGTCGGCAAAGAAAATGGGTTATAGAAACACAGAAACAGGATAGCTTTCTCTGGTGCCATCTTCGCACTTTTATGGCAAATGAAAGCACAGAAGGTAAAAATTGTCATTAGTTTTTTTTTTTTCCGGGGGGGGGGGGGGGTTAGTGTAGCATCCGTGTAGACTTAATCCCTATAGGCTAGCAGAATAGGTGAAAAAGGTCAAAATAATTGCAACAGAATGTCTGTTTGCACAATGCATTTTCATAAGATATTTTGTTAGACACACTTAAAGTCTAACAAAATCAACCCATGGGAAATATGAATATTTTACGTTTTTCTTATACCCGGAGCCGCATTTTTTTAAATTTTAGATTTAGACATAAATGGCCAAAGATTCAAAATGGCGCTAATTTGCATATTACAAAAGTTGCCAAGGTCATCGCGAGCAAAACCCAACTCAAAGTATCGGTGGACCCCTACCATCATACATAAAAAGTCACCTAAAATCACATTTGAATCCAAAAATACATTTGGATTGATACTTTTTAGTATCTATTGTCAAAAATCCAATGGTTTTGCTTACTTAAGTTCCATAGTTGGAACTGTTGTTAATGAAATGAGTATTTGTAATGTCATTTATGTCAAAATCTAATTTTTTTTTTAAATTACATTTCCGGGTAGAAGTAAAACAAAAAATGTCATATTTCACATCGCCTTTTTTTTAGACTTTTATTATGTCAAACTACATACCGTATGCAAATGCATTGTGAAAACAGAACTTCTGTTGCAATTTATTTTTAACTTTAGTCTTTATTCTGACTAAATCTCCTGGCCTATTGGGTCAACTGGGACACCAGCGGCCTCATCCAATATGTCGGCTACCAGTTGGAGAAACTACTCTTGGCTTTCATCTGTTCCTTGTGATAAGGTTTAATTATTCCTTTGGAGACCTGACAGGTTGAGCTGTATCACAATGCAAAATCATAATGGAGATGTATGGGTTAAAATGTTGATTTTCATCGAACCCAAGACGTGACTGCGGAGAGGGACGGACATCTGTCTGTTACCATCGGTACTCTGATCTTAGCAGAAATAGATTTATGTATATATACTATATATTAAAATGTTTTTCGGTTTATTATTTTGTTTGTGTCTAGGTTTCTGAAATATTTCAAGGAAGCGAAATATATCTAAATGGTCTGCCAGTCATACAGAGAACTCTGAATTTTAGATAGGTGATTAAATACTGTAGGCAGCGCATGATGTTATAATAGGAAACCTGTCATAATGATAGGAAAAATATTGCCTTTGCCAAATTGAAACTATTTTTTTGAGAAAATAAGGTTCGGACAAGAGTGACAGTTACCAAACAGCCTGAATGGATATTTGTGGGGCAAGTTTCTAATATTCTAAATTGACCCGCCTAAGAACTAGATTTATGCTATAACGCACAGTGTAGTGGATCGCTTAAAATATTGAATGCATATACAGCCATTGATATGATTAGTTGGTAGCTTAACAGTCAACAAACCCATTTTATGGAGTACGTATAATTTTCATTTTGAAGAAAATTATAAAAAAAAAAAAAATTATAACGCATGGACATAATTTGCAAAATTGGGCTGTACCCCCCTCCATGTGGCGTGAGCGCTGTGTTTGTTGTTCGTCGATGATCGCAGCCCGGGGCAAGCTTTTTTTCCACTAGTGTAACTGGTCTAGCAACTGGTTTTAGAACGAAATATTGACAGATACCGTGATACTTTAAGGAGACTTCACTGTATTTTATGTATACATAATATACCTGGTATGTGAAATGTAAATAGTTCCCGTAAGAAGCCACTTTTCCTGGATTTTAAATTCTCTACTACAATCGGTTCTCTCTTTCATATTTACAGTGAAAACTGGTCTAACGGACACTGTAGGCGGCAAACGGGCTATAACGGACAAGATGGTAAAGTCTCTTCAGTACTCCCTATATGTTAAGTATAAGCGGAACCTCTAAAACAAGGACACCTCGATCACTACTGTACGGAAGCGTATTGCTGCCACCTGGCAAAAGAAAAAATAAATCTTTATCTCGTACGTACGACATACTATATTTATATTTTGTTACGAAGACAACTTGTTCAGGGGAAAATATCGGGCCGATCCGGATTCGAACCCATGTCGGTGACACACATGTCCGGCGTTCCAACCGCTTGGCTATAAAAGCAACCTTTACTTGGGAGACAGTTGGGTCCACTTTTATGTCACCCCATAAGTGGCGGTAATGTTCAATTACTTCAGACCACCATTCCTTGGGCCCCAAAGTCTGCTGTCATTTTAGACGAGCCTCCATTTGTTACTTAGACAAATTGCTAAGACAAATTAAGGAAAATACTTGCCCCGGGCGAGATCAATGACGAAAAACAAACGGTGCTCATGACACCTGACGGCCGTAGATATCACCTTCACAAACAAGGGTTTTCAAGCTTCTCATGGTGTTTCTTCTTTCATGTTTCTTAGCTTTTTTTTATATAATTGTCGCATATGCGCGACCAAGTTCTTTCCTCTGGGCACCCGGCCTTCTTATGCAAACACCAAAAAAATGATAAATCGAATAGCATTTAAAATATATATTATAAATAAATAAATATATGAGTATGTGTGTACGTTTTAACGGAGGTCCAGCGGTTCGCAAGGAGGTGGAGATGCATATAGTTAATGTGAAAACACACATTTAACACACACACACACACACACACATATATATATATATATATATATATATATATACATATTGCTTATACATATATCTGTTGGCATGGTGTCTAGTCTGTGAATCAGATGCGTAAGATTTATTTCGTCGTACGTACGAGATGATATATCGTACGTACGAGAAAGTATGTCGTACGTACGAGATAATATGGCGTACGTACGAGAGTGTATGTCGTACGCACGAGATAAATAAATTTAATTTTCTTTTACCAGGGGGTAGCAATACGCTTTCGTAATTAAGGGAATCTTTTCTTTGATGAGTTTTGTAATTGCTGCACGATTCCCGTAATTATACAACACGTATTGAGAGAGCACTATCACACTTTTCTACGGTCTATTCACTTCATACAAACAGGGGCCATTTACGTCCGACACAACAGTGGATAACATATTCTAATCATCGGCAAAATAATCTCAAAATCTTATCAATATCATCAGTATTTACAGGAATAATTATATCTTTAATTGACATTAAGAGAACATTTATTCTAATATATAATAGTGTGAGAATGTGTATCTACATACCTGAACGGTAAACAGACCGATGAGAACCTACATAACTCGATTTCTGTCGGGGCATTCTGTCGCCATTTTCACCCTGGGTAACAAGCTTATACACGGCAACGCGGCCCATATGAGGCCAGCCTATAAAGATTCAAGCAGGAAATATAATCTGTAAGGAGCCTGTGTTATGTCCTGGTGTTCCCGTGAAATCAACGTTATGGGTGATATAGGGTACACTGAACTGATACTTAAAATAACTGGGTCGAGGACGCTGTCAGGGTAACACGAGAAAACTGAAGATAGTCAGATTACGTGGCCGACAGCGGTCGTATTAGTGGTCCAATGTTGCTATCAATGTACACATGCAGCAATAGTGCCTGGTGGTGCAGCCTTTTGTCTGTGTCATATTTGCCATGACAACATCAGATGCGGATACATGAATTAAGAATAGGGGGGGGGGGGGGGGCTCATTTGCGGGCCCATGCGCGAATCGGGGGGTGGGGTGGGGGGATTATTGGCCCAGTTGTATTTAATATATATATATATATTAAATATAGGTTTTAATCGTGCAATCTGGGGTCGTTTAAATGCATTATAAGCAAAACAAACATTGTAAATGTTTTATACACTTACTGTACTATGAGTTTTTTTTTGGTTAGGTCGGAAAAAAACATGACACTCCAGAAGCGGATCCAGGGGGGGGGGTCCAGGGGGTCCGGACCCCCCCCCCCCTTTTTCACCCGAAGCAACCTTTTTTAAGGGGTTTCAGACGTAATTTTGCGGCCTGGACCCCCCTTTACCAGACGTGATGACCTTTTTTTAGGATTTTCATTAGTCCTCCTGGGTTGGATCCCCCCTTTTCCTAAATCCTGGATCCGCCCCTGCACTCAGCTAGGCCTTCTACAATAACTGATCAGGGTATGTGATTCATGAAGCAAGAAATAACAAAACTCCCAATGTAAGGGTCGGATCAAAATATTTGATGTGTGGTCGTATTTGATATCAGAGCCTTTATTGTAATGTTATATTTGCTAAATAATGAAGAAAAAATGTTGTTACACAAAATTAATTACATTATTTACCTCCTGTCTTCCGTATGGCACCTATTTTCACACAAAGCTGTCAAGCCACCACGCCTTCGCTAGAAAAGCACGCTTCGCTTGAGAGGCGGTTGGTACGCCGGACTAGCAGAAATGGATCCGGGGGGGGGGGGGGGGACCTGGGAACCTTTTTTTAGGGTTTTCATTAGTACTCCGGGGTTGGACCCCCCTTTCCTAAATCCTGGATCCGCCCCTGATTAGGAAATTACCGTCACCTAGTTCATCGAAGATGTGATTCTTGGCATAGTCTTGTTCTGATTGCAGAACTCTCTTAAGTGGGGGTGTGTCACGGGGTGACATAAAAGCGGACCGAACTGTCTCGCTAGTGAAGCTTGCTTTTCTAGCGAGGCGGTTGGAACGCTGGACAAGTGCACCACCGACATGGTTTCGAATCCCGGAACGGCCCAATATTTTCCCCTGAGCAATTTGTCTTCGTAACACAAGCACATCTGTATGTACAAGAATTGATGTGAATCCAATAGCTTGTACTGCCACCCAAAAATCTCGAGTTAATTAAAAGTCGACGTTTGGGTGGCAGACTGCCGCTAGTGTCATATGAGTTAAGTGTAACATATACCCTTCTCGCAAACCGTTAGCAGCGCTCAGAATGGGCGCACCAAGTATCTCTCCAAACCTTGTATCAGCGTCTTCTTACAGCAACCCTTATGGTACGACATGTACTCGCTGGTGAGTTCCCATGTTGTCACCCCGAGGGCCTCATGATCATTCTCCATTATTAACTGTAAAAGTGGGCCTTGCATCCCGTTTGGGGACATTTTATACATATTTGTACCGATCCACGTAGATTTAATGGCCGATTCAAAATGGTGTCTCTTGACCACTATCACAGAAAGAAACTGACGAAATCTATATAAACACTATTTCACTCGGGAAAAATTATATCCTGTAATATAAAATTAATATCCTGGAACTACCCTTATCTCTATCTTACAATATAAATATTGAGACCCGATGGCAAATTATTTGACCGGACATCCATATGCACCAATAATAGGGCATTTGGCTTTTTCAATGTTCGAACGTTTTTAATTGATTGTGTTTTTATTTTATGGCTGAATAATGATTAAACGATTGGGCTCTATTGCTCATTTATAATGTACATCTCTATTAAAAAAAAGATTTTAATGCCTGAGCCAGGAAGATATGCGATCATCCCCGTTCGCGTGTTGTTGTGTTTGTGCGTGTGCTTGTGTGTTTATACGTGTGTTTGTTCTCATTTTAACTAACGCAATCATGAAGGGAATTTAATGAAATTTTCAGGGTATTTCGGGAATAAGCCATCGAAAAATCGATTAGATATTGGTGGTGATACAGCATTTTAACCGTATTCAGGAGCGTCATCAAGGAATATTCACAAATGTACAGTCACTTTTGCACGAATGAAACTGGGAATTTGGACCAAAAATACGTGAATGCACAGGTCCAGCCTCAACCATCTCATTGTGGTTAAGGTCAGGGTCGCGCGCCGAGAACTTAGAAGTGATGGGGTGCAGTTTGGTCGCAGAACATCTATTAAAATTGAGCTACCTTGGCGGAGGCATGTATCCACTGGGATGCTGGTTCTAGTTTTTTTTTGTAAATCAGATGACAAAAGAAATCAGTGTGCAGGTCATTTTGTAACACTTATCCTCCATTCTTCTCTTTATTTACCGAGTTATATACCTCCGACAGGGTTTTTTTCTGTATGTTTCTGCTTTGGTTGGTTCGTTTGTCTGTTAGCAAATTTAATCAAAAGTTAGAAACACTATTGATGGAATATTGTGGAGGGTCAGGTAGAACAATCTATGACAGTTTTAGGTAACCCAGGAGATCATGTTATATATTTAAAGGATTCTTTACTTTCATAATGTAAAGGGGAAAAACGCTGGGAGAACGAGACCGTAATCATTCACTGGTTTTAAGGGAAACTTTAATTGTCACTTTCCGAATGAGGTTAACTGACCTGTGATTCATCGAGTTGGTGAATGTGTGGACTGGCTCTCTGTCTCACAATGGAATGTAATGTGTGGTACGGTATAAAGATACAGATGCATGATAACAATTATATGTTTAGATAAATTTACTAGATTTACCACCGCCACACACCAGCATTTTGGCAAACAGTCTTTCATCTAATAAATAAAACCAGCCCAATACCTCGGTTTTATCCTATACCCTCTCAATCATGTGAAGGATCCATACGAAAATGTAATCGATTCATAGGCCCATTCCCGAAATGGTCTGAACATTTCATGAGATTGTCTTCATGACTGGTGAGTTATTTGTGAGAAACACACAAACACCTACGGACGGGGACGAATGCTTACCCTCCTCGGGGCGCCGAGGCTTTAATGGCTTTTGATAAATTGGTCGGCTTTATTTTAATAAGGGTTCCGCGATAGAGGCCAACTGTTCGGTGCTCTGGGCAGACCCCAACTCCCCTCGGAAATAAGAGCACACGTTTCAAAAACACTCTGAGAATATTAAAAAAATTCCCGTGGGGAGGAGAGAAAACCACTGGACACTATGACTGGAGCTCGACCGGGAACTGAACTGGAGGACAGGTCTACGTTGCGCATAAGGACCGTTGTTTGCATTCTTTTTTTTTATCCTTGCAGAAGTGTACATTTGTGAAAATTCATTGATGACTTTACAGAATTATGTTTGATACACACTTATTCATGAGATTTCGTGATTGCGGGAGTTATGTTTTAAACAAAGACACACACACGACCGGCAATGAACGCATACCTTCCTTTTGGAGGGAATAGTTCTTTATGCTCAAAAATAAACATTTATTGTATTTATCCTGTTTGATTCTTGCACACATGTAATCTTTTCCTACCTGTCACACCTATACAGTTGCTAACTATTTTCCTGCACTGTGTCAGACACTAACTCACTATATGCCAAATATAAATAAAACAGCACTAGGGGTTTTTATCTAAGCCACTGTTTAAGTGTAACAATAGGCTTTCATTGAACTGAGTTTTAATTTCTCGAATGAACGAAGTCGCAGTGACTCAAGTTTTGGTTTGGTAGGAGAACTTAGGAATATCTAACTGTATGTCTAAATTGGGTTTCTAGTATCTAACTTTCTCTTTTAAGTGCCCTGTTCAGGAATATCCGGACCAGTGGACGTACGTTAAGCAAAAGACCATCGCAAATGGCTCAGCGATAAGAAGCATCTACTGTCACGTCTCTACACATGCACACGTAGAGTGCATCTTTCATGCCTTGTAGTGTAAAATCGAACCGTAGCTTGGCTACGCCACCTTTATGAACTGGAGTTAATTACCTTAATGTTGGACTGATCATGTCACCCTTTCCCTTGCTGTTCGCTATACCCAGAAGACCTGCCTCACAGAAGGAATAGTGATAACGGAGGAATCGTGGCTGTTCTCAAAGAAGATCGGACACGCCAATGAACTTGGTTTTCTGCATTCCCAGCAGATGTCAGCAGCAGTGGCCATGAAAGCATCACAAAACAAACAAAATCCGGCCGTCCTTCAACTCTAACAGAATATAAACATCATCTTACCTCAGCGACAGATTTCTCCACATAGTTTCATCGACATTACTCAGTTTATTTAGACAGAGAGTGTTAATAATATGTGGTAGTATAAACATGGTTGGTCAAAGTTAGAACAGGAACCACTGGTCATTTAGTTTGACTATTAGTTCTCCGTCCTTCTCTAAGACATTTTATTCACAATTAATCCTCCCCTTACTTTAGAGGTTTAGGTTTTTTTTTGTATCCATTATTTGGGATAATTTTTAGCTCAGCTGACTGTAAGTCATCTGAGCTATAGCGATCACCCTTTGTCCGCCGTCCGGCCGTCCGGCCGTCTTTCCGTTAACAGGGCACAAATCGTAACCGCTGGACCTGGAACCTTTTAACTTTACATCCAGGGAGGTCCATGAAAAACTCCTTGAAAACCTGGAATTAGGTCTCTGTTACCCATATCCTTAGAGCTATGGTGCTCCGAAGTATCCCCCAGAATAATGGAAAATTTGATACAAATTCTCAAGTATCTGAACAACTAATGCATTGATCGCCATGATTCTTTGCGAAGATATTGATCATGAAGTGTTTCATCAGTTTCTGCAGACTGGTGACGCCACCTGTATTTTTTTTTATTTTTACGATTTTTTCTTCTCTATTTTGAGACCTTGAGATGCGGTCATCAGTTAATAGGGCACAAATCGTAACAACTGGAACTAGAATATTCTCTCTTGACATGCAGGGAGGCCCATGAAAAGTCTCTTTAGAAACCTGAAGTTAGGTCTCTGTTTCCCATAAACTCTTGAGCTTTGGGGCTCTGAAGTACTCCCCAGAGCAATGGAAAATTTGATACAAAACTCAAGTATCTGAACAACTATTGCATTGATCACCATGATTCTTTGCATGGGTATTGATCATGGAATGTTTTATAAGTTTCTGCAGTCTGTTGGTGCCACCTGTATTTTTTTCAATTTTTACGAATTTTTTTTTTTTCATTTTTGAGACCTCTTAAGACGTGGTCATCTGTTAACATGGCACAAAATGTAACGGCTGGACCTAGAATATTCTCTCTTGACATGCAGGGAGGCCCATGAAAAGTCTCTGGGGTCTCTGTTACCCATAAACTCTGAACTATAAGGCTCTGAAGTACCCTCCAGAATAATGGGAAATTTGAAACAAAAGCTCAAGTACCTGAACAACTGTTGCACTGATCACCATGATTCTTTGCATGGATATTGATCATGGAATGTTTCATCAGTTTCTGCAGTCCAGTGTTGCCACCTGTATTTTTTTCGATTTTTACGAATTATTTTCTATATTTTTGAGACGTCTTAAGATGCGTCTATCTGTTAACAGGGCACAAATTGTAAACATTGGTCCTAGAATCTTCTAACTTGAAATCCAGGGAGCTATTTGAAAAATATCCTTGGAAACTTGAAATTAGGTCTCTATTACCCATATTTTCTGAGCTATGGGGCTTATAAGCACCCCTCAAAATAACTAAAAATTTGAAACCAAAGTAGGGCACAAATCATAACCATTGGGCCCAGAGTCTTCACTCTTGATATGCCAGGAGGTCCATGAAAAGTTTCCTTGGAAACCTAAAATTCGGTCTCTTTTACCCATATTCTCCGAGCTATTGGGCTCTGAAGTACCCCCCCCCCCCCCTCCGCCCCAGAATAATATATAATTTGATACAAAAGCTTCAGTATCTGAACAAATAATGCATTGATAACCATGATTCTTTGCATGGATATTGGTCATGGAATGTTTCATCAGTTTCTGCAGACTGGTGACGCCACCTGTATTTTTTTTATTTTTACGATTTTTTTCTCTATTTTTTGAGACCTTGAGATGCGGTCATCTGTTAAAAGGGCACAAATCGTAACAACTGGACCTAGCATCTTCTCTCTTGACATGCAGATAGGCCCATGAACAGTCTCCGTGGAAACCTGAAGTAAGGTCTCAGTTACCCATAAACTCTTGAGCTTTTGGGCTCTGAAGTACTCCCTAGAACAATGGAAAATTTGATACAAAACTCAAGTATCTGAACAACTATTGCATTGATCACCATGATTCTTTGCATGGGTATTGATCATGAAATGTTTTATCAGTTTCTGCAGTCTGGTGGTGCCACCTGCATTTTTTTATCTGTTCATCTGTTAACATGGCACAAATTGTAACGGCTGGACCTAGAATATTCTCTCTTGACATGCAGGGAGGCCCATGAAAAGTCTCTGTGGTCTCTGTTACCCATAAACTAACTATAGTGCTCTGGAGTACCCTCCAGAATAATGGGAATTTTGAAACAAAAATACCCATATTTTCTAAACTATGGGGCTTATAAGCACCCCTCAAAATAACTAAAAATTTGATACCAAAGTAGGGCACAAATCATAACTATTGGGCCCAGAATCTTCTCTTGATATCCTGAGAGTTCCTCAAAGTTTCATTCAGAAACCTGAAATTTGGTCATTGTGACCTATATTCTCAGGGTTTTAGGGTATGTTTGAGCACCCCAGAAATAATGCAAAATACATACGAATTGCCAGATTCCTCAAGAAAGGCTGTTTGGATTGTCATCAAAATTGTTGTGCTTATGGGTCTTGATGAACTTAAGCTAATATACATGAACAATGATGCCACCTACATTATCGTAATTAGTTGCCTGTGCAAGGACATATTGTCACATGTCAGTCTGCTGAGCGTCATGACCCATGGGTCACTTGTTTTAGAGTGGACCTCCAGAGTGCTAGAAACGTCGATTTCCTGTTTTTCTTCTTCTTTTTCTTTTTACTGCCACATGTTCTGCTTGCACTGAATCCTAATATGGCTGATTTTCAAAAGTTGAAATTCGATCAACATTTTTGCTATATGTCACAAATGTACCCCGACATTTATATTTGACCATGGCCTCATGGCAAAGGCTGTACACTTCGTAGCCGAATTCTCTATTATCGCTCGGGGCGGCTTTCAGTTTCTTGGTGAATGCCAACATCTGCAGTTGTGTGTTTATGTATAACGTTAACCCTTATAATGTTATAACTTCCTGATTTGTATTTAGTGTTAAATTTATTTTATTACTTACTGTTTTGTATTTTATGTTAAAATTACTGCTTTAAATTTATTTTATACCTTTCTGTTTTGTATTTCGTGTTCAATTTGTTTTATAATTTACTGTTTTGTATTTAGTGTTTAAATAATTTTATAACTATGATAATAATAAATCCATCAGAAAACGCTTAATTAATTATGGTCACCATTTTATTGTCTCAGAAATATGAAACTTTTTTTAATATATTTATATATATATATATATATATATATATTTATTAATCTAATGGAACACAATAAACAACTGCTAGAGTGCTCTAATGTAAAACATACCATTTCATCTTACTTGATGAGTGCAATATGTTGCCCAAAACTACGTAGTAGTAAAAATGTCTGACAAAATGTGATCCCTCTGTTTGTATAAGGTAGTAGAGTAAGTGATAGGGCAGTATCACACGCTTCCTCTCATTTTGTATTCTGGTATGAAGCAGTCCCGGAAGCAACTGCACCTGGGGGTCATGGGTGTATTGTCTTCCCTTTTGCTAAGGCATGCTACCGAAAAACCCCTAAAGGCGCACTCCTTTGTGAATGAAACGGCCATTGGACATGGCCTTACCAAATTGACTTGCAGCACTCATACCCTGAGTTTGGGCCGACCGTGAAAAATCTTGCCTCTTCAGCTGAGATTGAACTCACGATCTCTTGTGCTCTGTCTCCGTAGACCACAGAAGCCAGTAAGAACACTTTTACGTTTGTACTAGGAATTATATTTATAAATTATATAAATTATAAAATATAAAAATGTATTATTTCTGAACACTAATACAATACTTTTAAAATTCTGATGAAAATTTATGCTGTAATTTACACCGGGAGTGTAGTAACACTAATAGCTTATCTGCATATAGTAAGGGAAAACCATTAAATATTCATACCGATGGAACTAGACTCCGGCACACCTTCTGGACTCCCCAACAAGTCCAATCAGGTCAGATGAACTTGTTCAACCATTTATTCTTTTCGTCTGCTAATGAGGAAAGGTTATAGCACCAAATGCATGTTCTAACACGAAACTTACACAGGCCGAGGCTTTCACTGCATTTATTGAATATGCAAAAATTTGATATTTATATATAATTCGTACTAGAACGTATCACTCATGTTTGTCCCATTTCAGATCGGCGCATAAAAGTGACTAAATGAATATGGAGCTTTACCTGTGCAGCAGGGGAATGTCGTTTACTCACTAAATATTACGATGAAGAAGATCACAAAAATACTTCTATATAGTCGTATTTTTTTTCTTTTATCAATCAGTTATTCTGTTGCTTCCCGCAAATGAAAAGATACTGTCAGTCTCATCTCATTTTATAGCTTCCTTCCCGGTTTCTTATTTTTTCCTATTAGAAACGAAAAAGGACCGTGTCCTACTAATCCTTAGGTGAAAAGAGTCGAGACATTCGTCATGGTTGTAAAAGTAGAAGAACATTTTCAAATAGGACGAGAACCCAAAACCGCACATTCGTTTGTCCCATTATGTACATAAGCTTCCATGCATAGATTAACTTCATCTAAAATGAAATGCAGGTTATTTCGGCCAGCAGTATTACTGTTGGAACTTCATCAGCCAGAATCCCGTTAACCGCTTTCTCCTTCTTGATTTCCTTAACAAACCCAACCTTGCTTCGATGAGCTCTTTCCGTAGTTCATTAGGCACCAAATTTATTACTGGATTGGTGGCTCTGAAACTTTCTGAAGAATATTTTCAAATAATATTATATATGTGTGTGTGTGTGTTGTCTAAATCGTTCGAACGGTGATTCCTAATACGCCAATGATGTTAATTTAACACCTCTACACCTTGTTTCCTTGCCTCTTCATTATTTCCAAAGTAATTCAAACATTAAATGTTATCATTACATTTCCTCCAAGTGTAGAGGCCAATGCACCTTAGTATTTGTTAGGAGAACACTGATCTCGGAATGGGATAGTAAAAACAGTTCCAAGTAGGACATGAACCAATAACCTTATTGTCAAATATCTGAATTGTTTACGCTAAAAGGATCTGTAGTATTACCTTCATCAAAAGGCAAATAAAAGACCTTCTGGTTGTAAAAGATGACTCTAAATCCGCTCAGCTTCGCCAGCTGTTAGGTATCTTTCGATAATAACTGCTCTATCATAGCCATTGGCCAAGGCGCTTTTAACCCTGCAAGTCTCTACCGAAAAAAAGCAGATTTTTTTCACTAACCGATCGCTGACATTTAATAAAAATTATGGGCATTAATTAAATTAATGCTATGTTCATATTTATGACACATTCGATTATGAAATGAAAAAAATGTAATATAATATCAAGATGAAAGATTTGATTTAGATAACTGTGATCAATCCACGCACATTTTGTTAATTTAAAAAGAGTACTTAAATAATAACAACATATACGGTATTTATATTTGATCATGTATGTGACCTCCTGCGAAAAGCATCTAAAGTATAAGCAAATGAGCTATATAATTATGTCACAAATTAAGGGTTACCTCCGATTATAATGTACCAGATACATCTTGTATCATATAAATTTAATCTTCATTAGGCAATTCTGAGTTTTATGAATCCCATACACACAGGGTTTCTATAATTATTTACACATGTTCCTTATTTCAGGGAAAGTGTATGGTTTATATTGCTGTAAAGGAATGAATCATATCACCTTTAATCTGATCCATGGTTGCCAAGCACACTTATTTATAATTTTGGTAAATACAGTTTTGTGATATTGTGTAGAGCCAACAAATACGGATAAGCTCAGTGCCGCTTTGCCGCCTGTTTTCAACAGCCAGTTCACATTTTCAAACACAGTCTCCATACGCCTGACCCAAGTCGCCACTGTGAAGGACGATTTTAGAAGATCTTTACTTCTAACATCAGTTTCCTTGTAGACAGATAAAGGCACACAAAAAATTATATATATATATATATATATATATATATATATATATATATATATATATGATATATACCGTGTATATCAGTTTATATATATATATATATATATTATATATATATATATATATATATACTGATATACACGGTTGTCATATCGCCAGATATTATTCACTTGGATGTCCAATAGAAGTGAGTCTGCAAAGAGTCATTTTTAATTTGTTTTACAATATTCAGTCATGTCCCCACTGGAATCTGCAACGGTAACATCACAACCGAATCTCTGACGTATGTAAGCACTGGTCTCTCCGGTTCCACAGCCAATATTAAACACCGAGTCTGATTTTTTCAGGAAGGTAAAATATTCTTCAATGACCTCCTGGTTAAAGCTTCATTGCGTTCTGCTCCCGTTCCTGATTTCTGCTGAGAAATATTAATATATAATAAATAGGTAATATATATATTTAAGGTAGATCTAGTTAATTAAAGGAAGAGTACTTATAAATTGTCAACATGTGCAGATAACCACCATAAAAACCAATGAGAAAGTATAGAATGCTCAGCAATTACAGAGTAAAATGTGTTTGTTGTTAAACTTGTTTGTCATCAGTTGATTTGAACCTTGTACTTCGGAATCTGTTGTATGCTGAAATGAGTGTGTGTGGTCTGTTAAATTACCAACAATTTGATGTATGATTGTTACACAAACGTCTAGCGACGTTGACCCGGTTTGCAACTACTATGAGGAAAAGTAGAATTAAGGAGGATAAAGCGTACGAAATAAGTGCGTGATGATAGGAGTGATGATAGACTGTAGTTGAAGTATTCTCGGCAAATGCTGTACAATGAAAGTAACATTTATATAGAAGTATATAGAGTTTATAGAGGCAAATATTGCGATATTTCAGGAGAACTTATATTACCCTCTTTATTTTTTATCGACCGATATCCGGCCTAAAGTATTCAGTTGTCAGGCTCTGCACAAATGTCACTATTCAGACTTGAGATTAGCCTTAAGAATGATCACTACATCCCCTTTTGCATTCTAAAAGACCTTAATGGAATGTGGAATCATATAGACAAGCATATTGTTTGCCTTTATGTTTTCGAGTTTTCAAATGTCTTATTACTGCCAAACATTGAAAGATTTTGCTGAGAAAATATCCTTTCAAAGACCTACTTGCAGATAATGACTCCTATAGGCGATTGCAAAAGTTCACTGGGAATACAATGGGTCGGAGTTATTTTCAACTAACCCACTAATAATATTGATGTCACAAGAAACCTCGATTCGCTAATAGCACACACTGGACCTGTTTGCTAACTTATTTTAATTTATACACGATGTGACCCTAGTTTTGTAGGATGAAATCCTAAATAATATTTCCAATATCACCGTTTATCTTCCCTTTTCATCGATAAAAGGGTACTAATTAAAGATGGCTGATGTCACCAAGGAAGAACTGGCATGCTGAACTTAGACATCTGTTGGGGTTTTGAAGCGATATGTCGCTGATATTGAATACACGCTACCACTATCATAGTTAGCTCAATACAGAACGCCACAAAAAAAGTAAAAATAAAATTAACTTAGCAAATTTTCGCACAAGAAGATTTCATTTTGGTTATAAGGCAAAGGGATGAACGAGAATATATTGATTTTTACAACCAATAATAATAAAAAAAAATAATAATTCAAAAACATTCCAAACTCTAAATTTATTGAACCAATATACAACCTATACACTAATTTTACAGCCAAGTCAAGAGCTATGGCAGCGAACATAAGAAAAAGTAGCTGATGGCATATCATGCCAAGTGCAAGCTTTACATCCCCTGATAGGGTCCCTTAACAATTAGCCTGACTGATTGTCCGTATCTTTACAAGATATCTCTAAGAGGTCATGGCGACTTTGATTGAGACTAGGTGAAGAATTCGTCTATAGTGGTGTTCATATTATCTTGGATATGTATGAAATCTTTTGTCTATTTGATGATCGTATATGTTTTGATACTGCTGCTTAGAAATTTCTTGTGAGGGTCAACAAGGCGTACTGGCTGAAGGCAAGCCTTTATAATGCAATATGCATCAGGTTAAATCATTCGCTGATAAAACAAGTGGCCCATGGACCATGATGCTCAGCTAATTTTGACTGGGTTGTTAACGTTACAGTGTTAAAAAAATGGACGGAAAACAAAAATTTCAGGATTCATAGGAGACCTGCCCAGAACCCCCCTGGATTTCACAAGGGGGTTCCAAGGAAAATGGATCAATTTGTACCTTGTATGTCTGGGTCCTCAAATCTGTTTCTGGTCCATAGCCAGCAGAATATAGGTCACCATGATCCAATTTCAGGTGTCCATAGAGAATTGCCAAGGATTTCCCTGAATGTCATGTCAGAAGAGTCTAGGGCTAATGGATACAATTTGTGCCTTGTCTGTCTGGGTGCGCAAAAACATTTTCCAACGCCACACAGTATAGGTCACCATGACCTTATTTCAGGTTTCCACGGACACTTGGCTGGGACCTCCAAGACTTTTTTGTCAAAATATTCAAGGCCTAATGGATACAATTTGTGCCCTGTCTGACTGTCTGGGTGCTTATATAACATCTTTTCTGATAGGTTGCAAAATATAGGTCATAGTGACTTAATTTCACTTTCCAAGGACACTGGCGAAAGGCATCTCAGAATGTTACATTAGAAGATTCTAGGCCTAGCAGATACAATGTGCGCCCTGACTGACTGTCTGGGTGCTTATATAACTTCTTTTCCTCAAATGTCGCAAAATATAGGTGATGGTGACCTTTATTCAGTTTTCCACAGACATTTGCCAATCACGTCTCAGAATGTTACAATACAAGATTCTAGGCCAAACAAATACAATGTGTGCCCTGCCTGACTTTCTGGGTGCTCAAATTCCTGTTTTCAACCTGTAGGTCATAAAATATAGGTCACCATGACCTAATTTCAGGTTTCAAAGGAGATTTGTCTAGAAAGTCCCAGGAAATTGTTTTAGAAGATTCAAGGCCTCACAGATACGATTTGTCCCCATCTGACATTCAGGATGCTCATATGACATATTTTTCCTATAGGTCGCAGAATATAGGTCACAGTGACCTAGTTTCAGGTCCAAGGACAATTGCCTAGGATCTCCCAAAATGTCAGGTAAGAGGTTTCTACGCCTAATGGATACAATTTGTGCCCCGTCTGACTGTCTGGATGCTCAAAATCATGTTTTCGGCTCGTGGGTCACATAATATAGGTCACCATGACCTTATTTTGGGTTTCCAAGGAGATTTGCACAGGACCTTCATGGACGTACAGTTAGAAGTTTCTAGGTCTAACGGTTACGATTTGTGCCCTGTTAACGGATGGACGGCCGGACGACCGGACAAAGGGTGATTGCTATAGCTCAGATGACTTACAGTCATCTGGGAAAGCCGTGGGAGAATTTAAAACTGATGCGACTTTCTCAAACTAGATGCGAAAGGTTGTGAGAAGCCGGTGCACTTTTTCTAAAACAGAACTCTGGGAGCAGGTCCCTCTTCCTTGTGAAATGGTTAAGATTAATAAACCGACTCCTTGATATTAAAGAAGCTTAAACAGGATTTTCTCTTTGACTAACCACCGACAAAAGCATTGGATAAGTCCACTCTCGGCCTTAAGTTTTTGTAATGATTTATTTTTGTTCGGAGATGATTCCGCAAACAAATTTCTTCGACGAAAATATATCTCGACAATTAGTTAGTACCGATTGCACTGGACGATTGTGTCCTGGCTCTTTTATTTTATTCCCAATCACAATTGGTCATTTATTTCCTAACATGAAAATGGGCTTTTTAAGCAGTACTTTCCTCAGTTATACAGTGTATTATAGATAATTCAGTAAAAGGGCTCATTAAAGTCGATAGTTCTATGGTATAGGTGAAAATGCATAAATGAAATAAACATTTTCAATTAGGTGATTTTTTTTGTAGAACGTGATTATGTATAATTGTTTAATACAAAGGATGTACTTTTGGCATTGATTTAAAGTTTTTTTTTTATCTGCACGCAAGCCCAAAAACGTACGTAGTCTCTTTATGTAGCGTTTCTTTGTGGGTTCTGAGTGATGAGTTATAGGTGACCTACCCTATATAGACCATGGATCGATCCCAAGATGAATATAGAGTTGGAAACAGAACGCAAAAGATCTTTAATTGAGCCTTTATTGGATTTTTTTTTATAAAGCGGTCGGCTTTATTTTAGTAAGGGTTGATAGAGGCAAACTGTTTGGTACTCTGGGCAGACCCCAACTCCCCTCGGAAATAAGAGCACACGTTTCAAAAACACTCTGAGAATACTGAAATCCCATGGGAAACAGAAAAAAATCACAGGACAGTATGATTCCTAAGACCTGGGAGTTCGCCGGGAACTGAACTGGTGGACAGGCCTACGTGGCGCATGACGACCGTTGTTTGCATTCACTTATTTTTCGGCACATGTGTCCAGGGTTATCCGTGCATACGTGTACATTAGTGAATATTCATTGATGAAGTTTCAGAATCAGAAGATGTTGGATACACACCTATTCCTGAAGTGCCCTGAAAATTTCATTAATAGCATCATTTCGTGATTTCGAGGGAACAATGCTTTTACTTTAAAAAACAAACATTTATTGTATTTATCCTGTTTCATTCTAGCACACATATAATCTTTTCCTTCTTGTCACAACTACCATTGCTAACTATTTTCTGGCACTGGGTCAGACACTCACTCACGTACTGCAACTACGCTTGCTCTGTTCACGAGTCTACCAAATCTCAGAGACGGTTACCATGGAAAAAATGGTCTAGACCGTTTATTTATAACATACACTAATAGTACTTAATGTTCGGGTCCATCGCTTCTCATAATTACGAAATATTGAGCTAATTACTGGCATGTGCATAGAAAATATACGGAGTTATAAATAAAACAACACCAGGGGTTTTAATATAAGATACTCTTGAAGTTTAACAATGGGTTTTTACTGAACTGAGTTTTAATTTCTTGAATGAACGAAGTCGAAGTGACACAGTTTTCAGTTTGATAGGAGAACTTAGGAATATCAAACTGTTTTTCGAAATTCGGAATGTAAAATGTCTAACTTTCTCAAAAGGTACCCTGTTAAGGGACATCTGGAACAGTGGACGGACGTTTTGTAAAAGACCATCGCAAACGGCTCTGCGACAAGAAGCATCTACTGTCACGTCTCTACACATGCACCATTAACAGCGACGCCGGCTCTTCTGTAGTTCTTCTTTCATGCCTTGTAGTGTTAAATCCAACACTAAATTTAAAGCTTGGCCACGCCGCCTTTACGAAATGGAGTTTATTTCCTCAATGATGGACTGATGGTGTCACCCTTTCCATTGCTGTTCGCTTCACCAAGAAGGCACGCCTCACATAAGGAATGATTACATCGGAGGAATCGTGGCTGTCTGGAAATCATGTTCTCAAAGCATATCGGATACTCAATGAACTTGGTTTCCTCCATTCCGCCATTGTGTAGTCTTAAATAATATTAGTACCGATTTGAATTATATATCAAGAAATATATACACATATATATATATATATGGTAAAATTATAAGTGCCCCGCCGTAAGGAGGGAGTACTTCTAAATGTCACAGAATTATCATGCTATCCTTTTTTATTGATTTCACTATGTCAAATTCTGTGGCATGTTCTACTGTGTTCATACCCTGGGGATCTTTAAAACGATTTGCACTCTGTGAACAGGGATTTCCGTGTATTGTTCTTGCGGGGGTGTAGTAGCGGTCAAGTCTAAATCCAACGCACACACATTTCAGGGAACAAGTGAACCATGCAATGTTTTGGGGTTGTGAAGTGTCATGCGGTCTATAGGTAACGATGCCGATATTTTACAGAGGCTACAGTAAATTTTGGCCAATAAGCGCCCAGTAGCGAATTCTGAGTGAAAAGGGCTCTGAACAAATAGTTCAGTTGACAGAAAGACTCCAAGCAGGAAGCTGAAAGCTTTATATAGTCATGTGGCTTAGCGTCAGATTCTGGCCATATCGTTGCAGACCGAATAAAAGCACCAAAGATTGTATATTGGTAGAGTACACCAAAACGGATGAATTAAGAGGGGGTGCCCTCATGGAGTACCCACGAGATAAGTTGCAGAGCCTGAAAACCATTTCTGCCTTGCGTATCACAGTACCCTCTTTTCGCATGAAAATAATGAGGGTTGGGGAAGGAAAAATCACCTTAGATCCTCTACGGTTTAATGAATTACAGTAAATTATATACCAAAAGAAAGCAAAAGAAAAGTTATTTCTTTCATTACCATTTACATTGTAATATTATACACCTATAGCCCAAAAAATATAGAATGGTGACGATACCTTTTCCGAAATAAGGGACTGGGAAAGCTACATGCAAACATTAAAACAAGATATTAAGTGTATAAAAGAAAAAAAAAATGTGTAAATATTTTTCATGTTTACTCTTGTTGAGTTTGTGATTCAGTTTTTGGGAAAGAATAAAATGTTTGTAATAACGGATAGTTGCCTTAGCGGTTTCTGGTATTTAAACTAAAAATATGACCAATAAACCATATTTCCGATCAAGATCAACCTAACTTTTATATTTTTATTTGTTCTTGTTATTCATTGCAACTGATCTCTGTAAATTGTGCAAATTCAAAATGTAAACTTTTTGGCAAGCACAATAATTTTTTTTTTTCCAGAATTTATTATTTAACTATTAGGTCGCCATGTTACAAGATTGCGAGCACATTCCTGAAAATATGTTGACAAATTACCACTTAAACAGCACTTTTTTTCAAAATTCACTACAAATTAAAATTTAACAAAGAAATAAAATCATTAAGACTGCTTTAACAAATAAAACCGGACATATAATTAAAGCCAAATGGTTACAATGCGATATATTAGTTGTATACTAGCACATTCTGGAACACAACTTTGGTAGTTTACTTAATGTAGTTACATTTTCAAAGAGATGTACAATTAAGATTTGCTTTTAGTCAGGTGAATTAGCGTCAAATTTGGACTCTATCGTTACCGATTGGATAAAAGCACCAAACTTTTAAGGTGGATAGAGTACATCCTGGGATTATTTTGGCTCATACCCACCGGAATATCAAAATTAATCATAAAAATATGATGAAATAACAAAATAATAAAAGATAAATAACAAAATTTAGCATAAAAATATGAAGGGTCAGGGAAAGGAAAAGTCGCTTCAGATCCGCTTTATCTGGATAGAATATACGAAATAGATATACCAAATAAAGACAAAGAAATATACGTTCCATGCAGTTTAATATGTACTTTTTCCAATGAATCTGTCTTGCATTTTTGGTAAGTATAATGAATATTCATTATTTCATCCATGTCCTGTAGAATATTAGCTTATATTTATTTTCCTTTCTATTTCTGTATCTCATTACTTTTTAACTTCAAACCAGTTTTCCATTTTATTTTGGAAATGTAAAAAAATACCATAGATACATGAATCTTTTTTTCTTTATTATATGCATGCCTGCGGTCTAATCAATTTCACATGCCATTGTATTACCTGTTTTAGGTTACAAATATCTTTATGAAATGATTTAATCGCGACCAAGATGTCTATAAATAAATGAAAGCTTGAAAGTATATGACTGAATAACAAAATCTACCAATTATATTCCAAAACCAATATATGTGTTATCTGTATCTCCAAACACTCTCTGAAATTCCCCTAAAAAGTTTCGTATAGGTTTAGGAATTCAACATTGACAAGCAACTCTAAACAACAGAAGGAGTAGGTAGCCCAAGGCAAAGCCCACTTTTCCTGATAGATATATCGTGATTGCTTCTACAGAACTTTGATCTTGCACTACAATGGCGGTCTCAGCATCATAATACAATTTTAGCATATTCATATTCACTTACACAACTTTATAATCATAAACACTTAAAGTTAACTCAGTCGGACATTTCCTCCTATGTCTTAACAATTTAGAATGTAGAACTTGGTCTAAAAACGCAGATCGATAATATTACTGACATTTATTTGTATAGTGACGTTTTTATTCTAACCGAATAAAACACACAGCTTATCTTCATAAGTCCTCATTAACTTATTTGTACTAAAAGGTGTCCACAGTCTCAAAGTGTATAGATTTGAACAAAGCCACAACCCAAATTTGTCATTTCAGTTAAAAAATTATTTAGGACAAGTGTAAACAAATGCTGCATTATGTTACATTCTGTGGTTTTTCTCACTTGCCCGTATATCATATATCGTGACTGAGATGCATAAATGCACAATCCCTCAATGATCAAATAGGCAGCTCACCAAATTGTTTCAATAACCTGTGTTCTTTGTAGCTACGTATTCGGACACAGCATTTAAACAGATGGTTCTTACTGGAAAAGACGACGAGTGTATGATATGATACCCATTAAACTCTTAATCAAAACGTGCGGCCGCCAAAATAACTATCTATACAGGTGTTGTTCAGAAAAAAATAATGGTCCAGTCTATGCAGACTGCGAATATAAACTCCAATCATACATTGAGCTGCCCCGATCTCACCTATACTAGTAAGATCTTTATCATCCAAACAATTGAGCAGTATTGATTTATATTCCAATATATATATTAATGTGAAATGCAGAGCTCCAATATTTTAACTTTAAAACTTGGGGGCCAATTAAAGGATGAACGGATGATGTGAATTTCTGAGCTGAAGCTGGCTACAATTAACCTTTAAACTAGTTTTGGTCTTTACTGCAACAAATGTTTGATATATTCAAAAGTGTACTTGAGATGTATATTGATTAAATACAAATGAAATATAGATTCAACCGACTTTACTGCGTTGCCTTCTTTGTTGTAAAGGTCTGATAACGTTTCGTTATCCTGCTATTGTGGACTCTGGCCTGCTGAATGGGCACCTAAAGGACTGACCTGAAAATACCGTTACGTTAGCTGACTATTTGGAAACATTATTTTTGTCTACAAATGTTAAGACTCAAGCTTACATGACGGTCTTATCATCATAATACATCATTATCATATATATTAATTTTACCTACATAAATAATTATAACAATAGCGTAAATCTAGTAGGCCTTTTCTTCAGTGCACAAAAACATTGAGTATGAACTAATTTTTTATATAAATAAAATGTAAATAAATACCTTATTCTTTTATTTAGTCTATTTCTGGCAAACTTAAGTTGAAATCAGTAAAATTATTTCATAATGAATTAAGACTTAGTAGTAATATAAAATTATCAGCGATGTAAGTATTTATTTGAATATATGAACATACCATAATCCACTCTTAACCGTTAAAGTACAACAGATGACTAAACGCCACTGGAAGCTCTGTCGTATTGAAACTTGATCTAAATTGCTTCCATCGACGATTTTACTGCAATTTATTAATTTCTTTAAAATGTTATTTTTCCAAACATATAGGCTTTAATACCCAACGACTGTTCAAGAACTTCCCATTAGCTTATTATGTACTCAATAATTTCCATTGATTTGCCGGTAGCCCTTTTGGATAAGTGTAAACAAATATTTATTCAAGATACATTTTCATTACCGCACTTACCATTTATTATGATCGACGTATTTGTGCCCTGATAAATAATGATTAAAGGGGTTGACAATTCAATAAGTTGTTTCAATCACCTGGGTTCTTCGTAATTGCGACTTCAGATATAGCTTTAGAAAGGGATGATTTCACTGGTAATGTGTATATATACTAGTATATTCCCTATATATTTTAATTGTGTGGGTGTTTAATCTTTATAATCCTTACCATTATGCAATTTTGATTTTTTTTATTAAAATGATATATTTATCACTTCTCCAATATTTTCACTTTAAAACATCAGGGCATTAAAACATACAGGACACATTTTCACATCAATGGATGATGTGACCTTTTGACCTCAAGCGACCTACAATTATACTTTTATATTGATTTTCGTCACAATTTCTACAATAACTGTTCATGATATTTCATTATGGTTTTCTTATTATGTATATTGATTAATTTCAAATGAGTTTTAGAGTCATTCGAGTTTACAACTTTCCTTTTATCGTTGTAAACGTGTGGAATTTTATGTAAAATCCTGTTTATTTTGACTCGGGCCTGCTGAAAGAACCAGAAACCGAGTTCGGATGGGCACCTCCTCCAGAATGACCAGGATTGACCTGTAGATACTTCATATCAAATTTTGTGCTTTTATCCGGCGAGTGAACGATAATTCCGTTGAGCTACCTGACTAATAATAGGACAATTTTTGTTATTGGACCCCCGAGCCGTTGAGTCGTGTTATAATAGGCCATCTCATTTTTTTTTTTTTTTTTTTTTTGCTGAATGAACATTTTTGTTCCTGGTATCAGCCGCATACGTACTCATGTCTATGTTGTGATTTGTCGGGCCCGGAGACATGATGTAGAAGACGAGAGTAGTAGTGCCATGCAGACGTGATGCGGTAGACTCCAATGTGACTGGCTGGTGTACCGACACTACTGCCACATGTCCAGAGGTCGAAGGAGAACCCTGTGTTACTTACCTGTCTGAGGAGTCATAAACACCAACCCATATTGTTTTCGTGCACGGTGAGTCTACGTTTTATTCTTACTGATGAAATTTGCCGTAACCTGTATAATTCTTACAATGTCAAGAATATACTGTAGGCCTACTAATTTGCTGTCTTCTTTTAGTATCATTTAGAGATATAATCTAGAGATATATCTATTGTTAGTCGTATGACACATTATGCCGTCTTCAATAGTACTTTTGGCCCAAATCTATCATTAAATGGCCCATTTGTTCCTTCGGGTAAATGTCCTATAAATAAAGGGATATTTCGTGTAAGCGAAATTACGTATGCTAACCCAGTTAAGACCAAATAAATAGCAAATCCTATAGACCTATAAATATTTTTTTTTATTTTAAATATAGAACTGAACTGGTCCATTCTACCCTGTTATGTGTTTTGAGGGTTCAGACTGGAGCTGGGGAACGACCTATAGAAGATTTATGGACGCTCTATAAGCCATCCAAAAGTCTAGTTTCTGTATATATTGTAAATAAAAATTGCTGAAGTTCAAATGAGCTGTTTTATCTCTTTGTGCAAATGCTTCTGTCTATGCTGAACGGGTCTGAGCAGGGTCAGATTGGAAACTGACCTTGACACTAAAATGGTCTGCGTCTGCCGTGCCGTCCTTCCGTTCAAGTTCCACCCCGCTACCGATGCCATACTTTCCTAATTTTATATATATGGTAAACATATGGTAGGGGACCATTTGTACCTCTAGACACTTGTCATACAATTACAGGCTGGTCACCTCACATCAGTGCCATCACATACCTGGAAACAAATTAATTAAAAAGAGCCAGCTGTTAGCGACATAATGAGAAGATACCAAAAAGTCAGTCTTGGGTATTTAAGGATTATATATACAAGGTTAACAAGCTAGGGATCGTTTCTGTGAACGAGTTGTTTGGTGACAGTATCATCCCTTTTAGATTTTATTTAAAAAGGATCATGCCATACTTTGTTCCATGAAAAATGAGATTCTTTCGTTTCTGGCATTATTTAAATATTCAAATAGCGCGGATAACTATACCGCAAATAATACGGTAAGTGTTTCCTTCTGTTAAATGTTGCAAGTGATACAATGACGGTCAAAGATGACTTTCTTGAACTATGAGAAATTCCTTTGTGATGCGTCTGTGAATAAAAATTGATACTGATCTATTAAGCATATGATATCCTACTGCAAGAGAACAGATAATTGCTTAGAATATAACATGGGGTATTTTTTTATGATTGGACCCAAGCCCAATTCTCTGAATCCCCTTACCGCTCATGTTTACATTGCACTGCTAGTGAAGTAACACAAAAATGAATGAACAAACCAAACTTTACATCTCATCTCTATTATAACCGTCGTAATTTCCTGTTCCTCGCACGACTGGCCTGCCAATAAAAACCTTTCACACATAATCGTTCAAGCCATTACGATCACCACGTTCTCAGGTCTGCAGAGGTCGTCGTCAGGTCGCCATGATCGCCAACCCTCTATGACAAAGTTTTCCTGTAACGGAAGGTAACCACCACCACCCGGTAGTTATCGTACTACACCTGGGTAGCTATCGAACGACAAAATCGTCTTGATCAACGATTAATCCACACGAGAGACTTCGTATGGTCGAATAAAATGCAGTCATGCAGACCGTAAAACTCTCACCGACTGATTACGACCACTCGTAACGTAGCCTCGTGTGTAACCGCAAAGCTATTCCGTTGCGACAGGTCGCAATTGATCAGCAACGACTAGTCGTGACTATGAGGTTGTAGGTGATCGTAGGCGATATGACTGGCTGGGCCTTTACGATCATGACATATCTCTTATCATTGCAAACCATGTTATCTCTATGTGCAGTTTTTTTACCCACATGGAATAAGCAGCATACTTTAACTTGGTGTATGCATTCACCAAGAACTGCAAGCTTCCTCCAGACGCCCGCGGCTGAGCGATAATGGGGGATCGGTTCTAGAGTGTACTCATCAACTCCTATAAATCTGTACAAGAGAGAGGCGTGATGAATGATACGCTTAATGTATCGGTTTCATGTTACCCTTTGAAAATCCACAAGTAAATTATATCTAGGTGAACTGAATAAAAACCTCATTAGGTTCAAAGAGATCGATCAAAATACAAAAGAAAGTAGGCGTGGGATTGTTCTGAATGAATATTTGGGCATATAAATCGAAAAATAATCTAAAATGTAATACTGTAATACTTGGTTGGTGTTCCGGTCACCACTTCATTTTGACCAGGTTCAGCCATCTCAAGACCGTCCTTCCTAAAAGTACCAAAATTCCCAGCATCACAAAACAAAACACCCCGGCCGTCCTTCAACTCTATCAGATTATATCATCTTAACTTTATCTTAACTCAACGACAGATTTCTACACATAGTTTCATCGACATGATCCAGTCTATGTAGAACTAAGGCATTGGCGACCAAAAACACTTTTAAACATTGATTACACCATTAAAACCAAGTGTATGGCCGAGAGAATATAACGATTACTATCATACACAATACACGAAGATCAAACAGTGTTTGTGAAAGGCAGGTATATTGACGGAATTTCAAATAAAACGATAACTGCGATTCATGAAGCAAAACATCTTACATTTATGGATTTTTATGTTCGCCGATTTCGAAACAGCTTAAATAGCTAAATAGGTAATTTATAAATAAAGCTTTGAAATACTTTAACTTTTGGGAAAGATTTATCAGATAGTGTTCAATATTACACAAAGGTTAGTTACAGTAGTTGCGTTTTAATAACGGTTGGTCTAGTCAATTATTTGAAGTGTGTAAGGGGGCAATTAAGGTAAGGCTGTCCGGTGCCAACATATTTGTTCATTATCGCGAGAGAGATTTTGGCCATATATTTACCAGATATTACAAAGATCCGAGGCATCAAGTCTGAGATTTTTTTGCACAAAAATAAGCCAAAAGGCTGATGACACCGTACTAATATTATCAAAAATTACAAAGCGTCAAAAAACCTTGTGTGCCCTGAAATCATTCCAGGTGAAATCTGGTTTTAAAATTATTGTTGAAAAAACTGCATTAATGCCTTTGTTAAAAATTGACAAAATAGACAGTACTTTTAATATTTGGTATTTCAGGAAGATAACGTTTATTGGCAAACAAGCGGTCCTCAGGACTTTTGCTTTGTCTCAACTTATTTATTGCTCGTCCTGCCATGCCCGAAAAAAAGTTTATTAAAAATATGACAGATCTATATACTACTAAAACAGTCTCCTGTCTGTTTATCCCCAAAAAGCCCGCAGAACGGGCCATGACAGTGGGACAGTTACATGCGCTAACTTACAGAATGCACACCAATTTGGCCCTTCCACTTGCAAACAATTCACGGCAACATCATATCACAGGTCTGTCATACAACATAACACCGCCCTCGATCTCGCCATTGCTGACCTTCAACTTGACTAAATTCCACAAAGACATAAATAATTGGTTTCGTATCGAGCACAAGACGTCACTACCTTACGGGTCTGGGGAGTTCTATAGGGAAACACTACGCGGCAATATGGCCTTCCTCTGCAACAGGACCCAACGGGTCCCCATTTTCTAGTATATTGATGAATTTCTCTGGTCTCAAAAGAATATAAAATATTAAATGAAGTACATCGTGGTGTCTGTATTAGAAGGGTGATTGCAAAGGTCGATATATCAACTCAAACTAATAATCTGAAAGTATCCTGTATAAAAAGAATTTTATTGAACGGTAATGAATGCAACTGGGAAAATGCAATAATAAGCGAACTGCAGGGTGGAGATTTCAATTTTAAATGTAATATTTCGACATAGGATTTGTTTAATATTTATAAATCAAATAGAACATTGCGGCGAGAGGTATGGGAATGCTAATGTAGGTATAATTATACTTGTCCAGAAAGTATGGGATTTTCAATCAGATCACATGGAACAATTCTTTTATTAAGGTTTTTTAATGAAGGAAAGTAATACTGTATAAAATGTGATATCGTGCAGAAATATACAGAGTTGCAGATTTGTTGGTTGAGGAAGGTAATCAAGTTAGAATAATGAATTTTACAAGCTTAAGGGACAAACTAAAGTACGTAAAAGATAAATTACTTAGAATATTTATGATAACTTAATGCAATAGAAGTTGATTTTGGAAAGCAGATTCGAATTTACGCAAGATTGATAACATTGAAAAGTTTATTGCTGACAATTACGAACCTTTACAGTTTATATACAGTCATTAATTATGAGAGTTCGAGTAGAACCAGAGCTGAGTAGCAAAATGGGCAAATGATTTAAACTTAGTAGGATATGTTGTTTTGAAATATTTTTTTTAAAAATGAGAAACTTTCAGACTCGGCTCCAGCCTGCAGAAGTTCACAAAAAATTTGGTAAATGACAAATGTTAATGTTTCTTTTGTTTTAGGAATTTGTTAAAAAAATTGTTTCACTTGCATTTTGAAATTGTCCTCTTCAAAATTGCCATGTATTAATTATGTAAATGAGTGTGAATAATGAGACCAATATATTATCATTTTGTAGGAGGTGAAGGCATATTTATAGCAGACAGGGGATAGCAGCACGAGAATCATGGCAGAGGCTGAGAGTGAAATTCGGCGCAGGCTGGCGCTGATAGAAAACATATGAAAGAACCAAACTCGGAAATACATGTAGATGGGTTACTGATTAGTAAGTTTGTTTTAATATGCATGAACACTATTTGACTTAATGAGTGCCCTGGGCGCTCTCAAAATTGATTATGTAAAGAGGACGCTCATTACTGTAGGGGTGCTCATTTACGTCAAATATGGTACATGTATGTATGCATTTTTGGAGGGGGGTCTGCCTCTTATTTTTTCTTTTAGTTTTATATATACACATTGCAGAATTGAAAATAATTTCAATATTTTTATTTGATTTTTTTTAATATTTTAATTAATATGGTACCATCCCACAGATGTTTATTTTGTAAGGTTCAGAAAGAAACATATGTTCATCTATTTCGAGACTGTATATACATAAAATACTGGTTAGCATTTTACTAGTGGTTTAAAAGAGAAGGTATAATCGACTCTGAAAATATAAATTGATATTAGGGTTATCTTCAAATAGATTACTGAATTGTATAAGGTAGATTTTCAACAAATGTACTATTTGCAGTATAAGCTTAATGCAACCTAGCATCACTGGAATGAAAAGAGCTTTGAAAATATACAAAAGATCGAGAGTGCTACAGCAGATAACAATTGTGAGAAAAGCAAACATCTGGAAAAATAGAGGTCACCAGCAAAACAGTTAATGTAGTTGATTTAGGCTGATGATTTTGTGTATTTGTCGATTCTGGATAATAATGTTATGAGTACGTGTTCTGTTTTTATGTATATGTGTTGTAAGAAAAAAATGAAGTTGCCAACGTGAAAGACGACCTAAGATGAGTCTTTTTCTGACACCAGCATAGTCTATTCCTGATATAACAAACAAAAAAAAAATATCATTATTAAACATTCAATTAAAAAATATAAAATGTTTTTTTTTTTTATTTTTCTGCGATAGTCGTCACTTTTAAAGTTTGATAGTCCCTACTGATCGACCTGCGAAGGTCCGAGGTCGATTCTTGACTGGCCCGGTGGAAGACGGAGCCGGTTAACTGGTTCGCCCATTTATACCTGAGATTAGAATTGCCAGTTTCTCCCATTTTTATCCATAATTTCGGATATAAATGGTGCTCAGACCCCATTAAAGTTTCAGGTATTTTCAAACATCCAGACTGGCGGATAATGAAGACAATAATTACTAGGATGTTCTGAGTAAAATAAAATCAATTTTAAATATATGGTTGACAAGAACTTTACACTATCAGGTAAAATAACAATAATAAACTATCATATTTTATTACAGTTGACTTATGCTTTACATGTCTTAACACATCCTCCATCCTGGTATATAAAATAAATTGAATGTTTGTTGTATAAGTTTATTTGGGGTAAGGAGGAAAACAATAAAGAGAAGAACCTTAATTGCAGCAATTAAAAAGGGGAGGCTAAATATGAATCATTTAAATCCAAAACGGAAGGTTTAAACATTGGATGGATCAAAAGATTTATTTCTGGTCCAAGTGATGGAGACAAACAGTTAATATGCAGCTTAGAAAATTAGGTCCCCTTATTTCTAGATAGAAATACTTGAGATTTGGGGGAATATAATTTTTAAAGATGGAAATATATGTAACGAAATTTAAGCAGAAGCAATATTCTTGAATTCTCAAATAAAAGTAGATAACACCAATGAATTAATTGATAAGTTTGAAATGAATTTATGAAAAAAAGAAATACATCATAGATGCAATTATGACACAATGGAAGAAAATTTGATTACAAATAAACTTGAAAATACAATATATAAATCTAACCTTGAAAGAATCATGGAGATGAAAAGGGTTACATATACATAATTACTTCTTAGTATATGCACAAATCCTTTGAAGATTATAGAAAAATGGAATAGAGATATGAATAGCGGTTGCCACGAAGTTTATGTTTGAGGCCTTTTACAATATTAAAAAGATAACAGACTCAGAAAATTTAAGAATATTCCAATTCAAACTTCTGCTACACCGGTCAACCCTTTATAAACCCTTATTTTATACCGTATCGGCTAAATGAAACAACAATGTGCTTTTTATGTATGTCTCAGAAAAAAAACACGGTTACATTTGTTTTACGAATGTAAATAAACACAAAACTTATTATGCCAAGTAAAAAATTGGCTGTCCACTTTACATATCTTTGTAAATGAAGAGAATATTATCAAAAATATGTAATATTTAAGAAGACCAATAACTGACAGGTTGATAAGATGTTTCTGTTAACAATATTCATATATAACTGTAAATGCAATAATGCAAAGCCAGTTTTCAATAGTTTTAAAATATATATTGAACAAGTTTATAATATCCAGAAGAAAACTGCTGCTAAAAGTGGTAAAATATTGGCTCACAGGGGAAAATGGGTACTCTACACGTCTATAGACACTGATACGAGGTGAAATTCACATTCTGTAGAAAAAAAACCAAAACCCTTCGACATCAATTTGTTAATGTATGGATGCATGTATAAACATACGTGTTTATACATTTGTATATAGATGTGTGTATCTGCCTGACCCTTTCATATAAAAAATCTGTAATAGTAGATATATGATTTAGGTATGTTACTTCAACTATGTATAATGTACGTGTATAACACAAGTATAATGGTATGTATGTTTTATACGTCTGTATTTGTTAATAACATGTTATTTTATTGTTTCAATAAAAAAGGGTTTTCTCCAAGGCTTTTAAAAGATGGGAGTATTCCCGGATAGCCTATATAGTACATGCTTGCCAAAGCCTTAAGGGGACGGGGCTACTTAAGTTACTGGGACTCTGCAGGTGGCAGGTTCGGTGAATAGCATGATAGGCCTCTCCTGGAAGAACCGGTTGCATACCAATTTCTAAACCAGTAATGGTGGACTTAATATAAACATGGGATACTTTTCAATCCTGATAATAAAGTCCTAGACTAACACATTCTGTAAAATTGGTGACATGTAGCTAAGAAACAATGAGCTTCATTACAAAATGAAGGCAGATAAGTTAGATACATATATGAAAAAAAAATCCTAAATGGTCTAGAGGGTATAGGATTTATTTTATTAATTCAATGAAACCCAGATGATCATTCCATGATCTGTCTAGACATTAGATTCTAACCCCAAAATTTATATTTTATGCCTCGGCTACTAATACAGGGCTTGGTTACCCGGCAGCATTATGACTAATTGCTACAGCTCAGTAAGATTGAAAGTCAACTGAGCTAAACATACTTATATGAATATCGCTGCTGAGAAATTAATTAAGCACTACAAATACAACTAATTATAAAAAAATGATTGGTGATCAAACTTTGATGTCACAAGTTCTTAACAGTGCCCAGCTAAGGCAAATGTTCATGTTTACATAGGGATAATTCATGCAGGGGTCGTAATACTACCTTTCCGCATTTTTCAGACAGGCAAACACGTGCATGGGAAGGCCTTTTTCATGTTGTACCTATCCGTTGGAAGGTGAAAACCTAGATGTTTCCCACATCAGTAACAGATAAGTAGCAACAAATATGACACAAAAAAGAAATATTTTAGAGGTGGTGTTCCACCGACTCCCTATATTTCCAATAGTTTCTTATAAAAATGGTCTAAAATGACTAATACTTTCCGGGCATTTAGGCCTTCATCTCCTATATTTCCCTGCATGTTTTTTATTACTGTACAATCGTGTTTCTGATAAAACAGTGTTACTTTTGTAAACGCTCAGTCCTTTTTGCAGGTATGATGGCATGTAGGATGTCAGAATCAAGATTACACTGAGCAAAGTGTGACTGAAAGTATGATATGATCGTAGGCCTATATAGGGTGCATCTTTAACGGAAAGGCAAATTTTTCTGAGAAAGGCAAATCCATATTTATGCCTTTTCCCGTTGGAAAGATGAAAAGTTCAAATTATTACCATTCCTGACATGCATGGACGATTATAACTGTAAAGTCACCATTGGCCTTTCATTGCTTTCTTGGAGGCTTCGTTAAAATAACTTAACATTCCAGCCAGACAAAAGAGGAATGCTAGTCCTAAAATTTGTATCCACCATCTCTGCTCCTCTACCTTCTTCTTTAGGTCTTCCACAGATCTTGTGTGGACACAAGACATACACTTAACATGATCCAGCAAAGTTACAACATCACGCACACTCTTGATCATTTCCCTAAACGTTCCTGTAGTGTTTTCGATCCGCTTTTTCATTTCGGCAATGTCATTGCCGAGGCCCAGGTTTTTCCTTTGTATTTCAAAAATTATTTCCAACTTATTACGCTCGATTGAGGAATTTAATTGCTTAAATGTGGAATCGATTAGCTCTGGTATCTCATCGTTTACGGAATCCACATGTTCAGTTATTTCATCTTTTCCCTCTTCAAACATATCTTTAATTGCTGCAATTTTGGTAGCTAATTCCAGGGAAAACTGCTCCATGTTGCTTTTATATTGTTGTATATTTTCTTTCATCTCTTCTATGTTGCGACGCATATTATAGAACTCTATTCTAAAAGAATCAAATTCTTTTGATAGTGGCGACACCTGGTGGCGCTGGTGTTCAGATGATGGATCAAATGCACACAGTGGGCAGAGGAATTTGGAACAAGTACGACAGAAGTACCTGACCACTTGCCCATGTTGTGTACAATTAACCCCTTTAGCGATTATAGGAATACTTGTGTGCGAGGCGTATCTGTCAATATGGAGTAACAAACAGTCTTCACAAAACTGCTGATTACAATCCAAACAGCGATAAGAAGCATCTACTGTAACATCTCTACACATGCACACATCACAGCGACTCCGGCTTTTCTGTAGCTCTTCTTTCACGCCTTGTACTGTAAAATTCAAAGGTAGCTTGGCCACGCCGCCTTTATGAATTGGAGTTTTATACCTACATGTTGGACAGATGATGTCACCCTTACCGTTATTTTTCGCTATACCCAGAAGGCACGCTTCACAGAAGGAAGGGTGACAACGGAGGAATCGTGGCTGTCTGGAAATCATGTTCTCAAAGCAGATAGGACACTCCAGTGAACTCGGTTTCCTGCATTCCGCCATTTTGAAGTCTAAAATAAATTGGAATGCCAATTTAAATTATATTTAAAGAAATAAATATTAGGTAAAATTATTATAGCCCGTTCCTGTACCCCTGTCCACCTGATTTTTCGCGTTTATCTCTACATAAGAAAAACTTGCAAATCAAAATTTGCACCAATTGCATAAAAAGGCACAAGCGTAATTTTTTGTACCTTACCTACTCAAAATATAAATATTATTCACTTTACGGCCTGGTTGACATATCTCATATATATCCGTGGTTCATGGCGTCCCTAATAAGTGGTCAATGTTTATCCTCCTTGTATAATGTAATGTTACGTAACAGTGAAGCGCGTGCACGTGGAGAATACAAGTCTCGCTGTAAACAGGGGTCGGCAGCTCTTGATTATTGGTCCAATGAATAAGGGCGCCTCTTTAGTACGTCACGTCTATTATGACGTCATCACTAATCCCTGATATGCCCATTTCACAGATGAGTGGCACGATGTCGGTATAGAATAGACTTGTTACTCATAAATAGGTTTTAAATTGTTTACAGGAAAATGTCATAAGGTACGCTTTTATTTCCATAATAGTTAATTACGCTTTTTCCTCTTTCTGCCCTAAGATTAAAAAGTTTGGACTTTCTTTGATTATCAAAAAAATAATCACGAAAAAAAGGTGGACAGGGGTGCTGGAACGGACTCTAGTCCCCCGCCGTTAGGAGGAAAGAATCCTAAAAAAGTCTGTCCGTCCGTCCGTAAGTCCCGCCCCGTCACTGATGCCAAACTTCCCTAATTAAACATATGGCGGGGACTGTTTGTGCCTCAACGCCCTTGTTATACAATTACATCGGGATCACCTCACATCTGTGCCATCACATACTTGACACAAAAGGTAGTTCAAAAGAGAGTAATTTTAACGACCAAATGAAAACATACCAAACAGTCACCCTTGGTAAAATCAGGATTATATAAAAGGTTAATAATCTAGGGATCGTTACTGTGAACGTGTTGTTCGATAGCACCACCACTCTTATTGGACTGAATAAAAAACAGATCATGCCACACTTAGTTCTATGAAAAATGAGGTTCTATCGTTTGGTTTCTCATCTGACATCATCTAATATTTAAATTACGCCAATAACTATACCGTGAATACTCCGGTAAGTGTATCCTTCTGTTAAATGTAGCAACAGCAGCGGTATGGGGTGATACAATGACGTTCAAAGATGACCTTCTTGAACTGAAATTCCCTTTGTCTTTGTGATGATTCTGCAAATAAAATGGATACGAGACCTAATTATATGATATCCTACTGCAAGGGAACAGATAATTGGGTGGAATATAACATGGAGTCTGTTATGTGATTGGACCCAAGCCCTAGTCTTTGAATCAACATTTCATGTGTCCTTTAAGGTAAACAATATTGATCTGCTTAATATTATCACATGAATGTGCTACAATCAGGATAATTCAAGCAGTGAATAACTACTATTTAGATGCTTATTTTGGACTGATAGGGTCATGATGTCAGTCATGCGGAAACCTGAACTGGACTGGCAATCCATTCTTTTCCATCGCAGTTCATAGCCGGTAATGTTTACATTGCACTGCTAATAAGGTAACACACAAGTGAATGAACAAACCACACTTTACATCTCATCACTCTTATAAACGTCTTCATTTCCTGTTCCTTGCACGACTGGACTGCCAATAAACCATTTGGGAGGCATTAAGGAAAATAAATTGATATGCGGACTTATACCGGAATTTTTTCGCGCATGGTCGGTGCTGTTAGGAAGTACACAAATATATTCAACGCTTCTTTTCGTTTAAAATATTTTGACAATTTTGAGCTTTTTCGTCATCGCGATTTTCAGTGCCGTTTCTACATTTTCACCTACATAGGCACCCCAGCAGACACAGACGGGAAAACTCCAGCCAGGAACAAAAACTATAGCGGTATTGACTATTTATTGCAATGTCTCACTTTCTTATCAACTCCTTCTACTGTTCATCCCGCTGATTAATTAATCATTTTTTATAGGACTATATTTTGTTACGGAACCTAATATCAACAGATCACGTAGTCGTGACGATGATACATTCTGTTATGGAGATATATAAATAAGATTCTGCAACACGAGGCAGCGTGAGATGTCTAGGGGAATAAATAAAGAAGTCAGTGGCTTTTTGTTAACAAATAATTATATTTTATTCTAAAAACAACCCTAACATTACAATACTCTAAATCAATACAACTACACAATAAAACAACAGTATAACAGTAAATCAATACAATCGCACAGTATTAAAAAGAAAGTGTACAGTACCTGGATACCACCACTGTGCCAGCGACAAAAAGTCCTTTAAACATACAATCCAGATAAAACAGTTCACATAAAAACTTCTCAGAGAATAACAGTCCAGTTCAACCACAATATCAATATGTTGTAATCCAAAAGTGAAGTTCGGGTAGTAATCCCAAAGGCAAATTGAAGACTATATAAAATCCTTCACAAATTTCGAAGAAGATCTATAACTGCCACAATTACCGGAAAAGGTCCACAAACTGACACACACTCTTCTGTGTCCGCTGGAATATTTCTCTCTCCCCCTCCCGGCTCTAAAACACAGCCCCTATTTATAACTTCTCATCCGAAATTGTAGACACTTTTTTTTCACGAATAAACTAAAGAACAATACATGTGCACTTGAACATTCCAGACTAGCACGACAGTTATTGCTGTGTTTACACTCGCGAGAGTTCACGTCATGTATCACATGATTGGTTAAACATGACATGTTGCTAGAAACGACAGCAAGGCGCTATTAGCATTTATGTGTATAAATTCTTTAGTTAAATATGTGATACATGACACTGTGTATTTACTGTGTATTTACTCAGCTTCTTATATTTTCCAGTGTTTTTAGAAAAGACAGTAATACATCATCAGGTTCTATATGTTTCAATCCTGTGTTCATAAGAGATAAGCAGCAGTCTATAGTATAATCCCTGTTAATGTAAGTAGTTTAACAAGTACTGTGGGGCCTAAGATTGTATTATGAGTGGTTGTATATGCGCCCAGAGTTCAGGCATGGCGTGCAGTTATGTTTTATTTACAAGGTGCGTTTAAGCTAGATATAGGGCATAATAATATAGTGTCGGAGGTCACAACTGTGAACCCGCCAGCTGCCATCTTGCCAAGTTGTTAGACGGACGGGCATTTGACTTGTCTATATTCGATCGCTGTAAGACAATCGTTGGTATAATTGACATTATAAAGACATTATTATTGACTCGGTAGTCGGAGGAATGGCCCCTGCATTCTATAGCCTAGCATTTTTTATACTCTCTCCTAAAAAAATAAAATCTTGGAAAACATGCCGACATGGATTCTGGTAGTTTTAACAGGCTACACGTGTTTTGTTTGACAGAGCTCTGTCAAATTATGCAAAATTTTATTTGTGTCAGATGATTGATACTTTACAATGTTTGAGGCCACCTGATTGGTTGCTCATTAGTCCAATGCTTATGATTATTCATTGAATGAATATGCGATTAAGGTCACATAGAGTTCATGGATAGGTCAATTGCAGATGGTGACGAGGTGCTTGCCGACGGTGGGCTGCCGTATTCTCATGTGATCCCGATGATGATAATTAAGAGCAACAGTACAGATTCCGGGCTGATTATTGTGAACATTTTTGTGACGTATTTGTAGAATGAACCCTAGAGACGAGAAAACACACCCCCGGCCGTGGTCTTACCCCCTTTGAAGGCCCGGCCGTGACATGTATATCATATAATACATGATTTTTTATTAATTTTGCCACACCTCTTGAGTTATAACTTTCACTTTTAATAAATAATTAAGGCCCCCTTTCAGCTTGTTTTTCTTTTGAACCAATGTAACAATTCCCGCTTCTATAAAATCCATGAGAACACCTTAAGTTCAACGAAAGTATATTTGCTTTTGCATATTATGCTTATCAACAAATCACAAAAGAAATGCGTTTTGGAAAAAATCGTGCTGCATATATAGATTGTGCGAATTCTGAGAGAGAATTTTTCCCCGATAAACAACATGGATAGTATTGGATACATTATCATTATTGCTTGACTGACAACAGTTAAATAGAAATAATTATTGTACAAAGAAGCCATATACTGTGAAAATAATTTTAAGAAATTATATGACTATATGGCTGTCACGAGAACATTATCCGGTAAGAAACTGCACAAAACGGAAGATACCTGTCCCAATCTCTGGGTTGCTCTGCACAGAGCCGTTTAAGCATAGTTTTAAGCGTACCATCGACCATGCCGTTGCAGATTGGATGGTAAGGACTTGTCGTCAAGGATTTGATTGATAGTAGCCTGCATACTTCCTGCATAATGCTGGAGGTGAACTGACTACCCAAATCAGTTAAAATTTCCCTGGGGACCCCTACACTGGAATACACTTCCACCAAAGCTTCAGTGATTTCTTCAGTCGTTATACCCTTCAGCGGGACTGCTTCGGGGTACCGCGAGGAAAGTCAACGATGGTCAGTATATACCTGTAACCACGTTCGGATACAGGTTTTATAGGACCAACTAAATCCAATGAAATACTTTGGAATGGAACTTATATGACTGGTAGTTTACCCAGGGGCGCTTTTCATACTTTACCTTTAGCGATCGTACGCTGGCATATGTCACAAGACCTGCAGAAATTTGCAACATCCTCAATAATCCCTGGCCAGTAAAACTGAGTAGTGATCCTCTCTTTAGTCTTAGTAATACCCTGATGCCCTGCTAGGAGAGACTCGTGTGCTAACCGCATAACGTGCCCTCGGTACTTCTTGGGTACTACTAACAGTCTAGGCCCTATCAATGTGTCAGGATTTTCAGGATCCCAACGTTGGCGACATAACCAGCCTTGATGGATAAGCCACTTGTATTTTGTGCGCTTGTCATCATCGGGGCGTTTAGCCCTTTCCCACAAATGAGCTAGACAAGGATCTTGTTTCTGAGCGAGAGCAAAATCTACAAGTTCAACTTGTGATAAAGACTTGATGGTTTTCAGGGGCTTTCCGGATTGCCGGGCTTTTTCTGACTGTGCCCTAGTGATGACTGCCTGAACCTGCGGTTCGGAAAGCTTATCAGGTGTCCACAATTTGTCTGGATCATTTGGGCCTCTAGCACCAGGGACATTACCAATAATAAGGTCATATATTGGGTCAGGAACACACAGTGCTTCTACAAGTCCGACCAGGAAAGGAGTATCTACCTCTATCCCAGCAATTGGGAACTTCCTAACTGTTCCATCGATAAGGACTACCGTTTGCTGTATCCCCGCCATCTGATCTGAATAGACCAAGTCTGCTTTGACCATTACAGAACTACAGCCTGTGTCTCTCAGGACGGAGACATCACATCTGCGTTTATTTACCACGGGTAACAGGCATCTGCAGATCTACTTTACGGCCCTGATTTAAGGCCATATTTAAGAACTTCAACTCGTGGCCACACTTTAAAGTTAAGTGACCAGTATGATCTACACAACACTTTTGCAGACCCACAGTAACACATGCTGCCCAAGATCCCGGTTTTGGGACTGACTCATTCGAGGTTTCCTGACTGGACCCTATCTCACTATGACTGGGTTGTATCAAAGTCTGTACATCTTGACCCTTTGTAACTAAAGCCTGACCAGAATGCATACGACGGCTAGGCTTCGATTTACAGTCTCTTGCCATATGTTTGGGGGATCCACAGACGAAACATGTCCTTTGTGGATTCTGCCCCTTCCCTTCGGTTCCCTTAATCTGAGGCACTATGTTACGTGAAAGGTCTTTTCGCTGATCAACCGGACCAAACTTAGTGGCGTTACGGTTAACTGAGCCTCCTCTAAGCTGCCCTATGAAGCTACTGATACCGTGAACTTCCGTGTATTTTTCTGCCCAAGAGGCCATATCATCAATTTACCGACATTGTCGCTCCCTCAGAAAACAGTTGAGTTCTTTACTACAACATGATAAGAACTGTTCCCTTAGGATGATATCTACAAGTCTTTCATAGTCATCACAAACCTCTGCCAGATATAACCATTTACGTAGGTATCCACCTGTTCTAGCAATAAACTGCATAGGGGCTTCTACCCGTTCTGGCCTTGACGATCTAAATTTCAGCCTGAACCCCTCTTCTGTAAAATGGAACTGTCGCATTAAAGCGGCTTTTACTTTATCGTACATCAGTGCATCGGATGTGTCCATCCTAGTATACACGTCCAAGGCCTTACCTTTTAATAATGCACTTAACTGCAAGGCCAAGCCGTCCTTTGGCCAATTCTGCCCTTGTGCTAATCTCTCAAACCTTTCTAAATATGCGTCCATACTATCCTTACTTTCATTTTGAGCGCTGGGGCCACTAAACCGGATACTTTTCTATTTGAGCCCTCCAATGAGTGTCTACCCTTTTGTTTTTCTATCTCTCTTTCTTTTTCCATCCTCAATTTCTCTATCTCAGTTCTACATGTTTCCTGATCTTGTTCTCTCTGCCTTGCCCTTTCGTCTCTTTCTCTGTCTTGCTGTTCTTTAATAAAAGCCCTTAGCTCCTGGCCCTCATAGCTTAGCTCCCTTCCTGCTGCTGCAATTCGTTCTAATTCCATCTCTATAAATAAGTTTGGGGCAAACTAATATATTCTCTGTATGCCTTATTTGCATTCAAGGAACCAAAAGTATTATGTATAACCGCTCACGGTTCTCCTAACAAATGCTGAACAGGACAAGAAAACGACGTCTCAAACTAACTTACCTATATGCATATATATTCAGCACTCCAGGTCACCCTAAGATAACCTATGTACATTCCCATACTAACGTATGTTCAGGACTTGTATGTCCAACAAACACTATCGTGTTCCAACCACTAGCGTGATATCAACACTATCGTGTCCCTTGCTCATGTAGTATTTTATACCTTCTGATGCTAACACATCAATACTAGCTAACGCATATCTGGTACTATCGTACCCCTACATGTAGCAAGATAAATATCGACCCATAACAAGCAATCCGTCGCTAGATAAGAGAAGTATTGTTAGGGACTATTTTCCCCTCCAACCATTCCACCATCAAACTGATGCTTTGACCTAACTCAAGCGGGCCCACTATACTTACCGAAGTTTAGGTATATCAATTATCTGAATTTTCCAGGCCAAAACATAAACATAAACTCAACTACAATACATTTAAAAATCAAACATCTTAATTATTCAGGCCAAAATATAACCTAATTGATTTAATTAGGTCCAAGTCTGCGGCCTAGTGTGAGCACAGTTCAATTTACGATGGTCCAAATTTTTCAACACCAAAATTTCACCGCGGAAATACTATTTAATGCAATTCTGGCAGTTTCAGTAGAAATAACCGGATCTCGGTAGGACCTCCAGTTTTCCCGAGAACATTATCCGATAAGAAACTGCACAAAACCAAATCTTTGGAGTTAAAAAAATGTTTATTTAAATGTAATAACTCAAACTTAAAACCCCTCAAAAGGAAAGGCTATATGTGTATATATATAAAACCCTTCACCAACCTCTCTTGAAATTTACTCTAACAAGAAATTTACTCTAAACAAGGAAATAGTAAACCCGGGAGAGCAGTTATTTTTGCGAGCGATAATTAAGCCCATAGCTTTGGTGAACCATGTGTTCAATAAGTCCACGTGCAACCCAAAATGAACAGCTCTGCAATTTTCCCTATATATAGTATCTTCACAGCTATAGTTCAACAGCGTTATATTCAAGCACAGCACAAAAAGGTTCTAAATGATAATACATGTAATTCACTGTTCTGGGTTTTCCACCAATGAAGAAGGCACGAGGCATGTCTATTCACAGAGTTGTTTGTTTTCAATGAATAATAGCGCATGAATGTTTTTGGGCAAACTTTCTATATTCATGAAGCAGCGGTAGCTGTAGAAATTCACAAAGGTTACGTTTCGAATGGAAAACCACCATCGTTGCTGCTCCTGGACGAGCGAAGCTTCCCTGTACACTCTGCCATGTTTGTCACCCCGTGAGGTACCTGTGCCCCTCAGTGCGTGCGTGCGTGTGTCATCGCGTTCTCTGTAGGCTCCGCCCAGGCTTCCTCCGAAGTTTCCCGTACTCACCTCTAGAGTTAAGCCGGGCATTTGTTAGCTTTTCTAACATTATTCAAGTGATTTTGGTTCAAGACCCCGTTACTGTGTCTCAAGCCTTTGGTATTGTGCCCACTCGCTTTACACGGTTCATTGCTTTCGCCCCGGTGCGTGTAATTAAGGTAATAGCTGCACGTGAACACAAGACGCTCTCTCCCGTATTATTAAAACAAGAAAATCACTTGTGACAATGGCAAATTGAAAGTTTATAAAGGATACTAAATTGAAGCTCAGAGGACATCACGAAACACAATGTGCTAACACTGAGGGATGCTAACAGTCATATGTATGTCGTTGAAGGCTCTTGCACACGAAAATGCATCTTTCGATGCAAGTCTGTGGCAAAGAAATAACCTCAGTCTTTGTTCATTACTTTGTTTCAAAGCAGTTTAACTCAAAATTATGTACGAATGTTGTGGAAAATGTTTAAATGATTAGAGTTGTGGAAAATGTTTAAATGATTAGAATAAAACCGTACGAGATATCAGTTAAATTTTGGCGGACATCAGGATCAATATAATATTATATATATATATATATATATATATATATATATATATATATATGCTATTATAACGAAGTACGATTCCTTTGCCCCCGTGTATACGCTTCCCATTCATATGCATTTGTTCTGCCACACCCGCCAGGTGAAAATGTGTTACTTAAGCCCGACGGTGATGATATGAAATGACTGCACATGACCACATGAATGAAAAGGAGACTCTGGTGAAAGGTGTGTAGGCTCCAACAACAGATTCTAGTTTATTAATGGAATCCATTTCTGTTTAAAGATGAACTTGTAACATGTTTTCATTAAAAAAATGTTGTCAGTGATTGTTTATAACTGTTCCTTTCTAAAATTTTATCTATCACATATCTTACTTTAATAAACTTATGTAAAGTTTTATCAATTCTTAAATCTGATCCTGAATAAATAGGAAACAAAATCGAATATCAACTAGATATTTCTTGGCACTGACACTTAGCAAGCGACTAGGGTTTCTTCCATCTATCAACTTGAAAAAACAATATTTTTCACCAAATAGTGGGCCAATACGGTGAATCACTCTCGAGAAAAAAAAGGATAAATTTCTACTATAAAATGGTAAGGTAGGCGGCACCCCCTGTCTGATTGACGAGAAAACTCCACAAGATGGATGTACATGCCAAATCGGAGACCAACACAATAAAGGACTCCTCAGATATGAGCAATTTTCACCTAAAACAAATGTATGGATGGACAGCACACAATACAAATGGCAGATGGCGCCACCAGGCTAGAGTACATGATAGAAGAGTCCAAGATCTATGGATATGCCGATGTTCAGACCAATGCCTTGAACCTACTCTGAGATCTGAGCAATGTTCACCCATAGCACATTTACAGATGGACGCCACGGCAAACCGTTTGCAGATGGCACCACCAGTCTTGAGTACAAGATGGAGCGGTCCAAGATATATGAATATACTCAATTTCTTGCCAATAGGGTGAATCACTCCTCAGAAAAGGACATTAATTTATTCTACAAAAACGGGAAGGTAGGTGGCGCCACCTGCCTGGTTTACAAGGAAACTTTCAAGATGTCAGACATGCCAAATTTCAGACCATTACCTTGATTCACTCAGGAGGTATGAAGATTTTTCACCGAAAGCAAACGTACGGTTGGACGCCACACAATTAAGAATGCAGATAGCGCCACCAGTCTTGAATACAAGATGGAAGTATCCAAGATCAATTGATATGTACAATTTCAGTCCATACTGTTCATTAGTTTTAGACTTATAATGCTCACAGTAATGTCAAGTGACAATGGTGGGGTATTAAAAGGTGCGAAAACAAGAAACGGACATAAAGTGGCACCACCTGTCTTACGCAGAAGACAGAGCTATCTGAGATATTCGGTCAGTTTGATTTTGGACCAATCCATGCATACCTTATTGAGATATTTATGATTTTTACGTGATTTTCACCATATATGTCAATATTCAAGGTCAAGGCCACTCTCGTAGGAAAGGTCATTATCCTAATTTAAATATACATAATTCCATAATCTCTGGCTATGTTTATGAAAGAAATCTGTCCATTAGTTTTTGACTTATTATGCTCAAAACACTGTTAAGTGGTAATGATGGGGTTAACAGAACGAAAACAAGAAAAGGATAACAGGTGGCGCAACCAGTTTCCGATACATGACAAAACCATCCAAGATCTTCGGTCTAGTCGATTTTTTTATCAATCCATGCAAGATTTCTTTAGATATTTAAGAATTTGTATTAATTCCCCCCAAAACGGAATAATTCAAAGTCAAGGTCACTCTTCTATTAAAGGCCATGACCCCATTTTAAACAGGCTTCGTCTCCTTACCCATGTCTATGCACATGTCAAGTTTGGTAAAGATCCGTTAAATATTTTTTGAGTTATCGCGTCCAAACAAATCGCTGCGGCGGCGGCGGCCGGCGGCGCGACCGTGCTTGAACCATATAATCCCGACTTTGATTAATATGACAATACCAAAAGGTAAGAAATTCAAATTGTTGGTCCTAAGATTACCCCTAATTTCACAATTATGGCTCTGATCTTCCCTATTTGACTAGACACACAGCTTATCTGTGCCTTGTAACTCATTAAAACCTCGTTAAGGCCTAATATATCAGTAGATGTGTCGGTGAGAATAGAACCAAGCTCCATTCCTCCCCGACATAAGGGAAAGTATCAGTTACCAAACGTATGTTTTTGACTTGTTTACAAAGCAGATTTCTGGAGGAAGACGGGTGTTGGCTGACTTTAGTCTGTAGTGCGAGCGCGGCTTAACAAACACACGCGGTGGCGCTTAGCAAGCCGCAGTGAGCTTGTACCAGCGAGGACGTGGACGGCAAAAAAGCTGTCTATTAATAGGATTGTGGAAAAGGCTAGTACGGGATTTTCGTTTATTTTGGTATGCACAAAATCGTGCGTCCATGTTCTTGTGTGGGCGAAAATGGTGTGTTTTATAGGTAATTTACATGATAATCCGTGAAAATAAGTAAATATAATTAATCACGTCATCGTGAACGTTACTGTGTATGAAATACCCAATATACACGTTATCGTGAGTACTGACTATTATCATGCATGCATGATTTTAAATTAAATTCCGTATCTGCGTTCACCCGTGTGTAGCTTAATATATTAATACAACCAGTGCATTATAGTGTGACACAGAGTAAATTTGAACGACACCATATGCGCCGGATAAATAATACAACAGTAATTTCACTTACTTCTCGGGACACGTCACGTTGGAAAACATCCACATTTTGCCATGATTTTGGTAGATTGGTACCCTGCTCTATTATGGCCCTCAGCCAAGCATAGAGACAGGCGTACAACGCCATCTTAAGGACTCACAGTTGCAACTCCTGACTTACCTATAGACTGGTTCCAACTTCAGATGCACGCTCATACCGGTTATCATGGACCTTCACGCGATCCTGGTTGATTATCTGCGAAGATTTCTTATAAAATAACTTTCTTTGGTTATTTCTAGTTTTCAAATATTGAAGAATGAGTTGTTGCATACAAAATTGTATGATGGATGCATAGATAATACGATATACTGAATCTTTGATTTTCCACTGTACGTGGCAGTGATTTAGTATTAATATCTATTAATCTAATCATTAATGTCACATTTAATATACAGCCAACTTTTGGTAACTTCTGTGAGCAAACGAAATGCTTATTTTTATCATATATAATATATACTAGAGTTGGTACCAGTCTGCCAAGAGAACAAAAGATGGCGTTGTACGCCGTCTCTATGATTGGCCTAGAGCAGCGGTGCCTTAATAGAGCGGGGTACCAGTCTATGATTTTGGTTGTTCATAAAAACTGTGCGAGTCGGGGAAACCCTGGATTCCGTGAGCTGGCCTAAAACACGGAACCGTGCGCGGATTAGGGGCCAAGTTTACGGAACGGAACACAGATTTAAAAAGTGTCAATACTTTTTAAATGGATAAATAGGTTTTGACAATATATACTCTGAATAAGGATACCAGTAATACCTGTCAGATGAAATGCTTAAAGAGATATGTCATGGTATATTTTACTAAAATAAAAGAATTATTGTTTTGCTCCGTGTATCAGGCCGGATGCATTTATTGCGAGACGTACGATGTAATACATTGTCAATTCCCTATAATGATTAACACTTCTTAAAGTGGGTATTTGTAGATGTTATGGTGATCGTCTAAAATTTAAACCAGTTATATTCCTGGTACCAAGGTCCATATATGCCTTTATATGCCTAGATCAAGTTCAACAATTTTACGTCCAGTCGGACTGAACAGCAGAATTTCCTGACTAGGCGGGCTGTTCCATAAATTTTCATTTTGCCCTTGAGATCATCATAAGATCTAAAGTTTAATAGCAATGAAAGAAATTTGGATTTTAGCTCAGCTGATTATATGTCATCTGAGCTATAGTTATGGTCCATTGTCCGTCGTCCGTCTGTCCGTCGTGCCGTCCGTCCGTCTGTCCGTCCGTTAGACTGGCACGTTTTGAAGCCGTTCGACCAAAGTTCGGCCTACTGTTAGATGTCACCAAAATATCTTCACAAAACCAAAAAACTGGGTCAATGCAATTTCGTTCCTTCGAGAAATTAAGAAAAACCTTCAATTTTCCATTCAAAACCTATTACCACACTTCAGAGCTGTCGTATATCAAAACCTTTTACCTGTTTTTCCTAATATTTAACATAAATATTCTTCTTTATACTTCCTGTATGCAAACAAGAATTTAGGGCAGTATAGTTTAATCCTTGAAGTTATGGGCCCGAACATGATGCACTTTGTAATAAATCAGGAATGTTATTTACTCACTTAACATGATAATTGTTGAAGCTATAGACTATTTTCAGGTATATAACTTTGTTTAATTAAGATTCAATTGTATACCCGCAATAAGATCTGGATTTTTTTTTTATTTTTAAGTTATTAGTATAAAAATAAAACAAGAACCTTAAACTTTGCCCAACTTTGACCAAGGCACATTTTTTACCTGTAAGTACTGTTGATTTAATTTTCACGGCATTTAACTTTATTTAATCTGTTTCTATCTGAAATTTGAAAATAAATGATAGGTATTTAATTTTTTAAGGCTCTATTGTACTCACTTGCATCAATTTTCCAGCTGCAGGCAGGCCACTTCTGGTCACTGGAAGTCAGCTATGCCAGGGTACTGATTTGTAATGGGTCACTGGGGAGATTCCCTGCTTGGACAGGTGTACAGTTATTCTCATATCTGATATAATATAAAACAAATAGATGTAATTGAACAGATATGTAAACTGCTGAACTGTCAACAATTTATCATAAAGCCAACCAATGATCATGGTAACAGTTTACGTATCTTATACATATCTTATGTTCACAAACTACTCACAAGCTCCAGTTTCAACATTATGAAACACATTGTCAGGTAACAAAATATTATTTGCAACGATTTCTTATTCATCAATACAAACCAATCAACCAACCATGCCCTATATTACCTCTTCCTCTCTTACTTTATTTCCATTTGATATTATTTTACATTTTTACCTTCAGGGTCAACTTCAGCTGAGCACTGTGACCTATTGGTCAATTGTTTAAAGTTATTTGATAGATGACGGATAAACAGATCTTAATCCCACGTAAACTGGAAAATTGTCGATTATTCAATCTACAAATTAAACAAAATATGAAAAAAAATAACAATATGCTTTACACTGAAGCAATACAATAAACACCAAATAATAAATGTAAATCCAAATTGGAATGTCTTAGAAGTGTCTTAAGAAACCCACATTAAATCAAATGTTTACGTCTTAGCAGTCATGCATTTATCAAATGTTTCCTAAACAAATATATATAAAAAAAGTATTCAATTTGATCACTTGACAGGAATTGTAAACCAATAAATAGTAGCCGTGTTATCATTCTGAACAATAAATAGCATTTTTATTGATAGCTAGATATACGTACCTTATAAAACAGTATAGATATATCTACGCATGCCTATATATAACAATCTCTGATCATATTTTTACTCTGTTAAATCTCATGAAAATGTAGCATGATTACACTGGTTGCTATAAAACATCTAACTAAATATCCAAATCTAACCCTTAAGAAACATAATTATAAAACTAAACGATGAATACAAATATTCATAGACTGAGGACATATTTGACTACTTGACTATACAGGTTTGCCTTCTTGTAACGCGGTATATTATCATGGCAGGCATTGTACATATACAGGCTAGCTCGGCCTAATCTGCTAAGGGTTATATGATGGATAATATAAGCAATACAATATATTTCTAGCAATTCTCTATTATAAAATGTGTACATGTACTTACTTCTTTGGCAGGATTCAGATAACCATTCTGCTGTCCACTGGACAAATCTTATTTCTTCATTAACAACATCTCTTTGTCAATCGACCGTTCACTTATACACTGTAGGCTCTACTGTACTGACTGCATACCAGACTAACACGCTCCTCGCCTTGTCATACCGGGTGCTGAGGACAGCACATCCTGATGTTCACTCAGCAGAAAACCCTCCCCCATGAGGAAATATCCTCATCAAATTTAATCATGATAAACTTCTGCTGGATAGGTCACTGCGATCTTAGTAATTGGCCTGGAATATTCCCCACTAGCCATTTTTACTGTTATTTTCCTGATCCTACCATTAGAACCAGAAAAAAAATCTTGAATCACCCTGCCTATTGTCTATTTTCCCCGAACTGCATTCATATCTGCCATCATAACAATGTCATCTACGCGCACATTCCGACCATCAGCATCCCACTTGCGGCGTGGAACAAGTAAAATAAACACATCTCTCGTCCATCCCTGCCAAAGTGCATCTACAATCCTCTGGACCAACTCAAATCGATGCCGTCGCTCTAAACGGTCCTTGGGGAATTCTGCTCGAGGCTCGTCTCAACATTATATCATTTGGGCAAAGGTACCTTTCATCATCAGGGTCATTTGGAACTATACCAATTGGAAGCTGATTGACCAAGTTTGCCACTTCTTGTAGACATGTATAAATGGCGACAATATCTGCTTTTCCACAGCTTTCTTCAATGCATACTTGCAACTCGTCATAAGTGACTCTGCACAACCATTCTATTGAGGGGTAATGACCTTCCACTGGACACCCTTTTCTGTGCTGATTGGCATCTCAGCCCCTGATCACCTTATTAAGCTCACGCTCTGCTCCAACAATTGGCTACCATTATCACTGATGATAGATTTTGGTTGTCTTTCAGTGCAAAAAAAAATCTACGAAGCCAACTTCCATTTTTGAACAGTCAACTGTCAGTTCCAAATGAATTGCCCGGGTATTGAGACATGTGAAAAGTGCTCCATATTACTTGAAATGTTTTTTGCATCCAACTTTTACTTGTATTGGTCCAAAATAATCACAGTCAGTGTGGCAAAATGGTGGAGTATATGGAGCCACACGTTCAGTAGGCAAATCGGCCGTCTCTTGAGTTTCCACTTTGTGCTCCAAAGCAGACAACACATCTGAACTTGGTCTTGGCAAGCTTGTGAACTTTGATCATCCAGAATTTTCTCCTAGTCCTAGCCACTGTAGTGGCAACTCCATTATGACCATCTTGATGCATCTGTCTGGTAATAAGTGAAGATATCCAATAACAGTATGGTGTCTGCACTCATATGACATCTCTGACTGAATTGTTCAGTATGCTCTTACTCAGCTGGTGTCAGAGTGACTTCACTTTCAACGGATGTGTCCTTTCCGCTATTTTGCGATTTGGCCGAGGATCTGCCGTTTTGGCAGTTTATGGTTGATGTCATTTTCACACAAACCTTTTAAAATGACATTCCTTTACATATAACACCTCTTTGTCAACCGACCGATCACTGATACACAATACGCTGTACTGACTGCGTATCAGAATAGCCCTGATCGGATAAAGCCCCATGTTGCTATATTTAGATCTTGCCTGTGCGCATGCGTGGGTTGGCTTGGGGCAAGTAGGACAAACATCTCCGCTTGAGTAAACAACAAAGCTCGTCGATCCCACTTACCATTGTTCAAACAAAGGGCCAAGTAAAGCATGTCACTCATTCCAGACGCTATAAATGCTAAAGGAAAAGGACCCCTGCGGAGAGGTGACACTAGGCATTGTTGTTACGGCCTTTGTAACAGTGACAGTCGATATTCTGACCGTGATTACATGCAAGGTGTAAGATGGCTACCGTTTCCCCAAGCCACACAAAGACTTGGACAAATGCCGGCGTTGGGTAAAGGCGTGTAGCCGTGAAGGATTCACTGCGGAAAAAGTAACCAAATGAGCCAACCCAGTCAGCAAGAAGCTGAAGTATGATGCAGCAGAAGCTTTGCTTACATTGGGACAGGCAACCGACAGCTTGGAAAAAGATGAATCTGAGCAAAGTGATCAAGGGCCAAAAGATCCAACTATCACACCTGTGGCCTCATGCAGAACCTCGGACAGCACTGTCCCTTCACATCGGTCTGTTAGGACCACTGCAACAAACACTCACACACACTCTTCGTCAAAGGAAACACAGACCAGTTTTGCTTGTACTGATGTATTGTCATACAAAATAGATTCTATCATTTCAAAACGTACATCAGGTTTTAATTCAAAGTCTGAAGTTGAAATTCTTTTATTTCCACACAATAGCTTTAAAAGAAAATCTGTTTTACTTTTACACAGGACTCACTGTATTACAATTTCAACACTTATACTCTTGTCTTGGTGATGAAGTTAATAATTTGCACCACTGGCATGGCTCAAAAACTTCAGTTAAGAAAACAAAAAAAAATACAAAGCTGCTAAACGTAAAGTCCAACCCAAAGATCAACTCTTCTTGACTTTGATTAAATTACGTCAGGATTTTCCAGACAGAGATTTAGCATACAGATTTAAAATTGTATTGCCACAGTGTCATCTATTTTTAACACATGGATACAGTTTTTGTATGTAAAGGCAGCAGGCTCAGAAAGAGAATGTTCCCATCTCAACAAATCATAAAAGAAAATCTGCCAGCATGTTTCAGGTCATTTAAAAATGGAAGGGTCATCATTGATTGCTTTGAGGTGTTCACTCAACAACCAAGAAATTTTTCAGAACAAGGAAATATGTATTCAAGTTACAAAAATCATTGTACCTTCAAAGCATTGGTAGGGATTGCTCCTACAGGAGGGATATCATTCCTGTCTGATGTATATGAAGGCAGTATATAGTCAAACAATCAGGGTTAATCAATTATCAAATCCAGGAGATCTTGTTATAGCAGATAGGGATTTTGATATAAAAGACATGTTACTTGAACGTAGGGTAGACCTAAATATTCCTCCATTTTGGAAAAACAGAGATAAACTGACACCACAGGGAGAGATCCTGACAAAGCGTATTGCGCGTGTGCGAATCCATGTCGAACGAGCAATAGAGAGTATGAAGAAATTTAAAATAATAGCTGGCACAGTACCATTAAGTTTAAAGTCCATGATTTCTCAATTAGTCCATGTTATTGGGTTTTTGGTGAACTATCAACAGCCAATAGTAAAGTAGATAGTAAAATAAATAATTTGTCAGAATGGTTTTATCAGCTTGTCTGACTAAGTGATCTGAGCTATAGCACTGGTCTTTTGTTTGCTGTTTTTCAGCCTGTCATTTTCATCTGATATGAATGATCTTGAATCATATATATATATATACATATATGTGGTCTACTATTCTTAGGCATGTACAACAGCTTTTCTATTGTTATTATCATCATTAATAAAAAGGTCCAATATGAAGTGCAAGCAGACATTCACATTTACGTTTGGCAGCTTTGTATGTGAGACAGGGCTTTTTATACAGCAGATATAGATATACTATAAATATATTTATATACAATTTATATTTATCATACATGGCTAATACACTTAGCCTGTGAATGAAAAAATGCAATATCTTCAGAACATTGATTAGATATGTCTACTATTTTCACATTTATATCTTTTCTTTAATAAAATTGCACTACGAAGTGCAAACAAACCTCCAGGAGCTTTGTATATCTGACCGGGTTTTCATAAAGCAGATATACAGATGATCTAGATATTTTACGGATATAGTACAGATACATTTTTCACAGCAGACTTTATTGACTCTGGCATGAACTTGAGACTGTGAATGGAAAAAAATGCAAGATCTTCAGAATCTTCATTTTATGTTGTCTACTATTAACCTGATATCAATTATATATATATATATATGTATATTGCAATAAATTAGATACATATGCATAAGCAGTATTGAAGTCATGTGTTAAAATGTCTCATCATTTTCTTATGATATCCTATGTCAAACTAGAAATGGGAAATTTTTTGAGTGTTATGAACATTCCATAGTTTGTTGATATATCATAAATATTAAAGGTCATTTTTTAACTTATGCATTGTTGATAAATCATATTTCAATCAAATTTCCTTCTTGTAAATAAAATATTTACAATGACTTCTGTTTTATCTTCATTTATATATTATAACATATATCTACAATATGGAACTTCAGATATAAACCATAGAATCACCACACTTGACATAATGACCATCATCAAGTATTCATAGAATAAAGGGGAAAAGTTTCCTCGGGACTCTCATCTCAAAATATTCAGGTACCAGAACAGACTTGTACACATGTGTAAGCTCGGCAGCAGCATCTTGCCAGAAATCTGTATCAAAGATACACGTTCCACCGATATTCCTTGTGGGGACCATACAACAAAGTCAAACCAGTTCACCTCACAAATGGCCATTTGCATCTGAACCTGCCAAAAATACTGATGCGTTTTTTTTTCAGCTGGAGGGTGTTGTTAACACATTTACAGCAAAATGATGCCTGCTGCTTCTTACTTTATTTATCTAATTTTACTGGATTGTGATCCTCTAGAACCACTGGACATTTGATTTCTACGAGTCCAGCAAGGCCACCTTTATCATAAACAAGGCCATCTGGACTGCATCCAAAATAAGGGTAGCTAGGATTTACCCAAAACTACTTTCCTTAACTGACAGGGCACATGGCAGGGTGTCCCTGTAAGTGTTCAAAGCTTTTGCTTCGTTAACTTTACCATAGTGCATCGCTAAAGTGGATATGCTGGCACCCCACAATTTTGTGGATGCAAACTGCTTACAGTTGGAAGCAGTTATCCGGCACCACCGTGCCATGTGCCATTCCATGGAGATCGGCCTGGCCTGTTGTTCCGGCCACCTGATGCAAGTCGGAACCCGAGTCTGTTTCCATTGCTCTCAGAAAGGTTTCTGCCAATTCACAGAGCTCTTTTCTTCGAACATCAGTTAGCGCATAATCCTTATATTCAATCTCCATTAATGTTTCAAGCATAGTTTTGTTGCCGGTTGATGGGAGAGATGATATAAAGAGATGTTAGAATGCTGTATCTGATGATGATGATGATGGGTGTGAACGTGGGTTGAACTTGATGATTCTGTCTGGTGCTGCTTTTTTTGTGTATGTAAATGAATGAGCTAGCTGTGGGTTTTTCTGTTTTTTTCCGGCCAACATTCCATTTACACAGCTTACTGGTGCATGACACTGGCTCATGACCAAACTGGATTACGTAATACTCCAGTGCAAACAACAGTCCAGCAATGTGACTGCATCTCCCCATGGTCGAGGGTTTACACTCGCATGATGAATCTGCAATTTTGCCATCCTTCTGCAGAGTTACACTAGTACAATAGTTTGTACTAGCATATGAAGCACGTACCAGGGCTTTGACAACATAATGTTCAGTGCTGCTGGTACCTTGAAGTTCGGTCACATGACCACTGACAAAGTACTGCCTCCCTTTCTTCAATGGCTTTGCAGTGCGTATTCATCAGCATCCACATCACTATCAGCAGCTTCATTCACATTCACCAACTTTGCAGATGAGATGATATGCTCATAAATATTGCCATAGCAGAAGTCATCAGGAATCCTGGTGGATGGAGATTACTTTGCAGATTCTTGTTGTACGCAAGAAACTGGCTGCACACGCTGGCAAAATGAATCGATTCTGCGTATACGCACATATGTACTCGTGTATGCACGCGTTTAGGCCTAAACATTGACAAAGACGCGGAATCTGGGCTGGCCTAAAACACGGAACGGAACACGGAACATGGAGCAGGGGCCTATTTTAAGGAATGGAACACAGATATAAAAAGTGTCATTATTTTTAACTGGATGAATTGATTTTGACCATATGCTCTAAATCAGGATGTTAGTAATACCTATCGGATTGAATGTCATGGTATATTTTGCTAAAATAAAGGTATTATTGTTTTGTTCCGTGTATTAGGCCTGATGCATTGCAAGACGTACGATGTGATACAATGTTAATTTCCCGGATTGATTTGTACTTCATACTAGATATTTGCAGAATTTGTCAGCACACATTTACATCATAATAGTTTCACCACCAGTTTTGATACGTCCAGTTCAAATTTAACAATATCCCAATGGATCGCTCGCTTGGTAAGTCGAACTGTGCCGGGAGGGGGGGGGGGGGGGGGGTTCCTGACTATGTGAGCAGTTCCGTAATCTTTCATTTTAACGTTTAGATCAAAATCTGTCCGATGTCTTTAACTTCTTTGTGATGAATGAAAATTGGATGTCTAGAGGTTTCTTGAAATATCAGGCCTTATGTTTTCAAAATATAGGGAAATACATGTAAATGTGTTCATGTAATAGTGAAACATTTGACCGGAAGATAACCATATAGCGTTTTACACATACTGTAATAATAATAATAATAATAATAATAATAATAATAATAACGTATTAATTAAAATACACATATCAGCTAAAATCAAGTCATGGCATCAAATATAAAAGTGTTTGTTTAATAAAATTTATATGAACTTATATATAACTAATTAAGTTAATCTTTAATATATTTATTATCTTAGATTTTTGCCCTTGAGCAAAAGGGTATGAAAAATAAAAGTGACCCCCCCCCCCGCCCTCACACACACACACACAACACACAACCCCTTTAAGTTAAATCGAGTGCGAACAGAATGAAAAATTGGCGAAAATCGTAAGGTACGATGGCAACATGGGATAATGTTATGGCAGCTGGATTGCTAAGTGGCCAGAAAGCTGGAGATACTAGTTTAACTATCATTAAAAAACTACGAAAGAAATCTAGGAAGAGAAGAATGTTTTGACCACAACATCAGTTACCCACATCATTATTGATACTGGCAGTTCATGTTCGAAAAGGCAAATCTCATGAGCAACTAAAAATATGTACAATTAATCAGAAAATTAGAACCTAATTAAGGCGATATGTCAGAAATGCTTATGAAATACGCTTAGGTAATAAGTCTTCCGTCTGAGATAATCCCTCACGAGAACAGTCAAGACCTAGTAATAGTTTTTAGCTCAGCTGACTGAAGGTCCGTCGTGACGTCTATCTGTCCGCTAACAGGGCACAAATCGTATCCGCTGGACCTGGAAACTTCTGACTTGAAATCACGGGACGCCATGAAAAATCTCCTTGGAAACCTGAAATTAGGTCTCTGATGCCCGTATCCTCCGAGCTATGGGGCTCGTAAACACCCCATGAATAATTACAAATTTGATACAAAAGCTCCAGTACCTGAATAACTAATGCATTGATCCCCATGGTTTTTTGCATGCATATTAATCATGGAGTATTACATCAGTTCCTGCAGACTGGTGGCAAACCTGTTCTTTTTTTAGATTTTACTCATTTTTTTCTCAATTTTTTAGACCTTCAAAGAAGCAGTCGTCCGTGAACCAGGCACAAATCGTAACCACTAGACCTGGAATCTTCTAACTTGACATCCTGGGAGGTCCTTAAATAAATTCCTTGGAAACCTGAAATTAGGTCTCTGTTACTCATATCCTATGAGCTACTATGCTCCTAAAAAAAGGAATAATAAAAAATAGGATACAAAAGCTCCAGTATCTGAATAACTAATGCATTGATGACCATGATTGTTGGCATGCATATTGTTCATGGGATGATTCATCAGTTCTTGTACACTGGTGGTGCCATCTTTAATTGTTTTTCTTTTTTATTTTTTAGACATTTTTCTCCATTTATGAGACCGTCAGATGGAGTGGTCATCTGTTAACACGGCACAAACCGTAAATGCTGACCCTAGAGTCTTCTTACTTTACATCCAGGGAGACTAAAGAGAAATCTCCTTGGGAACCTGAAATTATATCTTTGTTACCCATATTCTTTAAGCTATAGGGCTCCTAGGTACTCCCAAGAATAATTCAAAATAATTGAAGTTTGATATCTTTTTCCTGGAGACTGGTGGCGCCACCTGTACTTTTTTACACATTAGTCATCTGTCCAAAAGCCCACTGTAACTCATTTCTAAGGGCTATTCACAAAATTCATGATATTTTGCACTCTGGCAGTCATTTTGCACATTTTTCACCATTCTTTGAATTCAGCTGAGCGTCATGGCCCATGGGCCGCTAGTTTTTTTTTTTTTTTTTTTTTGGGGGGGGGGGGGGGGGGGCTTGGTTAACCATAACACTATGATATTCAGGCATTTTTGTAAATTAAACTGATAGGGATTATCAGATAATTAAAATCGACGTTTAGGTGGCAGGCTGCTGCTAGGGTGGGGATGGATTGTTGGCCCTTGTAAAGTCAGTAACAAAAAAAAGTGCAGACCCAGGGTATCTTACTCCACGAGGGTCCCTATCTCGACCCTGATTTCTGCTTCAGGAGTATGTTTTACCTAAATGCTCCTATGAATAGACTATCCGTGATATAGGAATACGAAATTAAGTCAGTCCAATGAGAATGTAATTTTTTAAGTTTCCATACTCTTTGCAAGAGTGTGCAGAGATATCACGCATAAAAGGGCGAAGGTTTCGGTTAGTTTTGGTTATAGGCAAAATATATAACTTGTTCAGACAACATTCATTTGTAAAAAAAAGAATAAGAAATATTATTTATTCGGACATACAAGTAAAATGCACGCAAACTAAACACATAATATGTGCTACAGACTTATAAACAAATGAATCTGGGCCTATACAGCAGAGAGAAACACACATAATGATCTGACACTTTGAACGCCTGCTACTTTATACATTAATACAGTTAAACCCGTGAAATAAGACCAGCAATAGGACTGGTAAAAAAATTGGTGGTCTTAATTCACAAATCGTCTTATTAGACCGGTCAGTTATAACCATATATAAATATATACGCACGTACATACATGCATGCATATATATATGCATGTATATAAATATATATTTAAGAAGGAAGATTTAAAAATATCAATAACCAGGTCACTTTGGAAGCTGAAATGACCACTCAAACATCGAAAAAATAACAAGTGTTTCCTCATGTATGATAATTCATATATTATTTAAAATTTATACGGAATTAATGGAATCCAGATCCGTGAAAAACGATAAAAAATAATAGCTATCCCTGAAATAAAAGGCCGAATGTTTAATCAGAATTCAAATTGATCTGCAGAGAGTTCTAATTTCTCCTCAGCCTTTTTAAGGTAATTCGACGATTCGATTGTGGTATGATTGTATGAGGAATTCGTTCAAAATCCTCTGTAGATGGACCATATCTCCCCAAAACTTTTCTTAACTAGATCATATTTTATGTAACATTTCTCCTTCCCTTACCTCTGTCTCCCATTATTCAATATCCTACAATTCATGAACATTCCTCTGTTGTATACGCTGTTGGTCATAAAAATCATCACAGATGTCATATATACTCCCAAAACCTTATACAATAATAACGTCACAAATTGATGACGCATAAACAGGTTTCGCAGTCATTTTCTGATCTTTCATATTGTGTTGTGATGCACAATGATGTCATCAGGCAGTTGGTGAACTAGTATCATTTGAATTTTAACAGCGGCACATCTGACATACATATCCTCACGAATTCTGAAAGAAAATAAACATAATTAAACCTGAGTTTTACAAATGTTAAATGTACAATTTCTTGACTTATACATTAACAATTAAGATATTTTTATCTTTACAGTTTTAATTAAAATTTTTATCCGATTTTTTTTTTAGATTTTATACAATGCAGCATTACATTTGTTATAATATTTTAATATTATAATATACCAAATTATATCCAAGAATCACTTATCTGAATTATTCAAATACTTATTTTCATTCAAATCATCCTCTCGATCCAAATTATCCAAATGTTACGAATCATCTGAATTATTCGAATTGTGCGAATTATTCGAGTTATCCAATTAAGTCTAATGATCAGAATATTTTAAAATGAAATAGATAATTCAGGAGCTACGGAACCTGGTAATTCTGAACACAATAAACATATGTCACCGTGCTTCATTTAATCCAATATATCATAATATAACAGTCACAGACAATACTGTTCATCTTTAAAAACAACAGTTCTTACAATACCATCAAAGGATGACAGGGACGTAGCCGGGGAGCGTTGCACGGGGCTATAAGCCCTCATACCCCGAATCCGAATTCACGTGATCGGATCAACAGTCTTAGAACAAATATTATATAGAAAACTAGAAATTTGCAATCAGACAGTTAATCAGTTCTTCTCCAAAGGAGCTCAATACCCTCATATGGCATTGTCAGAAATGTAGCATTTTCCTTTAAAAAATCCTTGATACAGATGGTGATCTGGATCACCCCCAAAACTTAATCAATTGTTAGCTCGCCGGATCAAAGTTCAGGAGAGCTTATACCGTACCGTCCGCTTCAGCGTCGGAGTCGGTGGCGTCCGTAGACGTGTTTTTGTTAAATCTATAACTCGGCGGCCACTGACCCGACTGCATTCTTATTACACATAAGTAATAAATAGATTATTATTAATCTTCTCTATGATTTGCGGATCAAAAGAACAAAGTCCAAGTTCCCAGGCCTCTGTTGTTCATGAACAAGTCAGGTTAAAGTTTTTTGAAGGCTCATTTCTCCTTTGCTATTTAAGACATTTGAATTAAACTTAATACATAGGTGTACAATGACAATACCTAGCACAGCCATTACAAAAATACCATATTTTAATTTTAGGGCCAGTAAGTAGACAAAGTTTGTACAAATCCCAATCCAGCTTTAATGTTTTTGTTCACTTTTTATAACTCGGCAACGACTGACCCGATAGCGTTCATATTTATTGTATATGTGGTTATCAATCCCCCCCCCCCCCCCCACACACACACCCTATGTTTTGGGGATCAAACAGTCAAATGTCAAGAACACAGGTTCCCTTTATTCGTGAACAAGTCGGGTTTTTGATAGTCTCATTTCTCAATTGCTAATAAAGACATTTCAATAAAACGTAATACACTGATGTACAGTCACATGACCTAGCCCAGCTTAAAAGGTTTTTACCATATTTTAATTTTAGGGCCACTTGCCCTATTGCTTTTATATTACACATATGTCTTGCACAGGGGATTATAAATCCCAAGTATTATTTAGGGGTTAAAGGGTAAAGTTCACAGGTCCTGGGTGTTAATGAACAAGTCTGGTTACATTTTGTTGTTAGGCTCATTGCTCCATTTGCTGATGAAAATATTTCAATTAAACTTAGTCGACTGATGTACAGCGACAATACCCAGCACATCTTTTAAAACTTTACCCATATTTTAATTTCTGGACTAGTAATTAGCACTTCACGAACAAACCTTGTACATATCCCAAGCCAGCTCAGGTTTGTTCCTTGTATCATTCCCGATATATCCTGAATATTTCTTATAAATCCGTATATAATGTTTTGAGTAATGTTGCTTACAGTAAAATAGACAGACAAACAAACCAACACCCCTTGGCGGAAAATCAGCCGAAATGAGTTCTGGGGTTTGCAAAAATGTATGTAGAATTAGACTCGTACCGCCAATATCCTTCTTTTTTTTGAGAACAGGAGCCTATTTTGTTTGTTTATCCGAAACGTTTACATCTATTTTAATTAAAAAAGGGTAATTTTAATTAGCTTTGATGAAAAAAAAAAACTTTCCGGACATTCAAAATCTGCTAGAATATTTTTGTATGAAAGTTAATGGTTATATCGGCTTTGTTAACTCTAGGTTCATTACATTACATGGTCATGTACATCGAGCTTTAACAATACTAAAAGATATATTCAGGGAACATTATTTCTGAATTTGTCATGAGAACTTAAGAAACCCGAAATAACATGATTCTAAGGAAATGATTATTAACTTAAACTGATAGTAATAGTGGACACTTTTTCACTTTGTGCTTGGGTAACTTATTTTTAACTTATATATTAAAATGTTACTAGTTCTAGGCAGTTCTAGAACTTAAGAAACCCGAAATAACATGATTCTAAAGAAATGATTATTTACTTAAACTGATAGTAATAGTGGACACTTTTTCACTTTCTGCTTGGGTAACTTATTTTTTAACTTATATATTAAAATGTTACTAGTTCTAGGCAGTCTCCTATCCCCCATGCACAGCCCCCTTCCCCCTCCCCCCCCCCTAGTGGATTCCTTGGGTATGCCAAACGGAATTTCATGGATTTTTTTTTAAGGCTCTGAAGAAAGCACGTCTATTGCTGTAATCGGAACCGCTCGTGTTTACGGTAATCAACAGACAAACTCGTGTGCGCGAAAGAATTTTTCTCGGCACCGACTTCGCGTCCTTGACCCTGCAAGCAAATATGCTGGCGTCCGCGCAAAACAATGACGTTGACAATTTTTTTAATTATGCCTGGATATTGTTATTTAGGGATGGCACGTGTTTTTGTTTAGAGTAGTATAAATTTATTTTATCTGACGGATTTTTTTCAACGCATTTTTATAATAAATTTCTCAGTTGGTTCCGAACGCTCATGTCGTGTTCCCCATTTCCCATCTCGTAATTACCGTAAACACGAGGGCTTCCGAACGCAGGACAATAACAGACGTACCGGTTAAGCAGTTGCGACACCTGGCATCTGTTTAAGAGACTAGCATACATTCTTTCTCAGCATGGCTTACCTGCATAACTTAATTTGCCGTCATGGTTACGGTCAAAGTTCCGTGCTAGGTATTCTACCAATTTCCTGGCGGCCTTTACCTCCATCTGGGAAGGTCCTGGTGCGGTCAGTATTTCAACAAGATGTGGATATCTTTAAAACAAAAGATAATCATGAAACCATGTGACACATTTTAAAAATCACCAACTTACGGTCAAATAATCATATAATCAAAGAACCACAATGTCATTGTTACATTTAGCTTGTCAAAAACCGCGTCGTAAAAATTAGATATATAAATAATAGTATGATGTTGATAAGTTGTCAATACAATTTCGAGTGCATACAAAACAAATCTTGTCATGAATCGATCAAGACATCTGTCCAGCGTCGGGCGCTTATATATGATTACTGACTGTGACCGTGAACAGGTGTAGGAGGAATCCGCCGGTTTTTCTTGGTTGTTTGTCTTGTTAATTGACTCTCACTTGATGAGGAAAAGGTAGCCTTATGACCTAATACCTTTAGTTGACAGACGCAAGGATAATAGAATCTGCCTCTATTTGCAGTTGGCACAAAAGCTTGACATTCTGTCTGAAAATCATCGCTTATACATAACAAATTATTGCCTCCGACAGGAGAGTATTCGTTCATCTTCTTTCATATGAGTGTTTGTGTGGTTATTCACAACATAACTAATGCAATCATGAACGGAATGCCATTTCTTTTTCAGGGCCTGTTGGGATTAGACCAATGAAGAATAGAGTAAAATGATGTGAATCCATCACATACTCCGGACTCAGGAACGTCATCAAAGATTCTTCACAAAACTACAGTAACTTATGCAGGAATGAACCTGGGAATATGTTTCGAATAAGGGAAGAGAACAGGATTTGGGAGCATCCCACAATAGGAATTTCAACATTGTGGAGGCTTAGATTCGAAAGAATGCTGATATCTAGTACATATTTATGCAGGAGGACGGACGCAAAATTAAAGCCTAATGATGATTATTTTCATGACTGTCACTTTTCTGTTATATTTCTGTTAGCCATGCAAATGGAATGTACTGCTCCTAAACATTTTCTCATTTTCTATAACTCAAATACTCCATCTTCAAAACAATACTTCTCACCAAAATCATCAGTGTCAAAGCTCTTCTTTACCGAACATTTCTTTCGAAATTTGTGGCCCAAGACGGGATAAAGACGCCCAAAATAAAGGCAGACAGAGGCCATTTTAATGACCAGCAATGTGTCAAGTTATAATTTTTTAAAATAAAATTTAAGAATAATAACAATGGACAATTGTAAAATATAAATTGTCCGATTTACCTCCATGTATTTTTTAAATGATAATGGTAACTCCTCACCTGTCGTCTGATATATATATATATATATATATATATATATATATATATATATATATATATATATATATTATAACTTTTATCTATTTTACATGGATTGTACAACTAGTTATAAAACCTAATGCAAGTCCCTCTCAATGGCTCAAATGGTGGCGTTCGGTAGTTATGCCGGAAACCGTAGGACCCGGAGTATACTACCTCCCTTGGAAGGGCAACTTCAACCCACTCTCATGGCCACGCCGGTGATCGAATATCCGTTCGGCGTTTCTGATTTTTTCATCTTGGCCAAGTCTGGTTTTGATTGAACATACATTCGTCGTTTCTGATATTTCATCTTTATCCTGGTCAATGATGTGTTTTGAACGAACATACATTCACCCTTTCTATCTTTTAATCTTTTATATCTTGGCCAAGGCTGGACTTTGTTCGAGCATCAATTTCCCATTTCTGGTAGCCAATAAAGCGCATTTTTGTCACATGCTCGAGGGGTTGCCTTTAGGTTTTACTTCAAGCGTAACGGTCGGGATATCGCCATTTCCGCTTCCCTGCAATTTCTCCATTGAAGATGGTTGGACCGTATAACACTTGCGTTCATTCAGCTTTTCAAAGAACTTTCGATATCTGAGGTGTCGGGTCATCGTAAGTTTGTTTGTTATTCACGTATCATATACTTCTTGCGATGTTGACGGTTACCATCCACATGCAGCGGTTATACACTTGAATCGTCCCATATATCCATTCTTGTAACCGCTGCTATGCATGACAAGGTTCTCTGGGTAGGAAAACCAGGATGCTCACAGAGCAGGGAATTGAAATCAGAAAAATGAGAGGGTGTTATTATATTTTGCATCCAGCCGAAAGTTTAAACATGCGACAGCCGCTCTCGTTGTTTTAGACTGACTGAAGATGAATTTTGCTTTATCGAGCAGGTACAGGTTGCTGTAGTCAATTCAACAGCCCTGCGCGCTCCTTAAACGTAAATTTGGATGAGCCAATACACGTGATGCCACCAAGCCAAGCAGGGGGCCGCGAGAGACCGCCATCTTACCCGCACCGAGAATCCAGAAGATAGAGAGATGGTTTAGATGATGACAAATTTAAATAAGGTTCACAAAAAAAAATCTGTCTTTAAACAAAGAATAACATTTGCACACCGCCAGACTTGAAACGCTAACATGCCACTTTTGTAACCTGAAACAAGGTATAGAAACTTCGGTTTTATATCTCTGGTTTGTCCACAGATTTTGCACACCATTAACACACAATAAATCCCTGCCGATATCAATGAAAGTTCTGTTATTCCCAAACTATAAAGAAGACTGGTATATATCAAAGGAAACGTTTCTAGCTTCCCCAGAGGTCATATTAGCCCAGTATATAAGCAGCCTTGTTTTAGCCCCAACTTATAGAGGTTACCTAGGCTTGCCCATATAAATTTCGGTCGGCGTTAGAAGCGCCAAATAACATGTTCAAAAACTTAAAGTGAACTGTTTCAATTATTACTAATTTCTCAGCTCCCCGACCTCACGTCCATATAAGAGTAGAGGTAATACATAGACAGCAAACAGATTCAGGATAACATCTAATGGCGACTCATTTCCACAGCCTTTTTCAGAATTAGGTACGTTTGAACAAGATTATTGTTATTTACGGTAACTCCCGCATTTGCTAACCAGCGCCACCTAGTATTCAAACTTTGAATGATTTAGAAGTTTGAGATATCTATGTTTTTGATTAAACGTTAACCTTAATCATATTTCAACTCAATGTAGTGAAGCTTTATATATTTCTTTTGGCGATCCACTCAAATATATAAGAATAAACAAAGGAATTAGCCAGTTTTAATGCCTTTTTCAAACGTTATGCGTTTCACTTAATGAACACAAGATGGCGCTGATAAGCAAATGCGCGAGTTACCGTAAAAAACAATAACCTTGTTCAAAGGTCCCCTATTGATTCATTGCTTTATTAAACCTACCATTATCACTGAGCAAAACACCGAGGAATCGATACTCATCTTCAACATCAATACATTTTGAACCTATCTTGTATTGTAGTATCGTTCTAATCTTGCCTCTAAGAAATACATATACTAGTTTTTTTTGTGAACAGTTGGACCATACTTTATTTAATCACTTAAATTGGCCGACGGAACTCAGACCAGGGCTTTGGTGAAAATGATCGACAGGCCTGTTCACAAAGAACTCTAGGCTCGCGGAGGAGTTAATTGAATCAAATCGCCCTTTTCCACATAATAACACCGGCAACCAAAAGCATGCTCTTTAACATTAACTTTGACCAATATTCAAGAGACACTTCACCTTTTTTTCGCTTATCACTACTTTGGATGCATTTAACCAATACAACTACATTAACTGAACAAGTGTCTTTCTTACCTGATGAATCCCTTATTGTGTCTGTCAAATTTTTTAAATGCTTGCATAAGTTCCTCTCCGTGTAAACTATGCATGTTGATGACATCAAGGTTGGCGATGAGCTCCTTAATCTCTAACTGACCGTCCCCTTGGGAATAACACAATTTACAAAATGAATCATCGAAACAAAATGTACAAAATGAATCATCGACAAACAGTTTATGTCTGCATTTTCATACAATTGATATACAATTTCATAAGAGACGGCAAGTAGACACAGACTGTGTTTTCATGGTTGTATAAATATGTGCTTCCATGTTTGTCGGTTTGTCAGTCCGTCGTTTTGTGTGCATTTTTATCTGTTTTCATTTCAACTTAGAATGGAAGAATAACAATAGATTTTTGAGGAATCATGCCTTAAATTTTGAAATATGGTGTATTGAGAGTATAATATTTTCATAAGAAAACATGGACCTGAAGTGCAGAAAGGCTAAGTTTAATGTTCTTCATTAGATCATTGTTTTTATTCTCCCATAAGCGTGTCTGATATAAATGATTTCGTCATCTTGATTTTGAACTTTACCAAAACATGCTGTGCTATGTTGTGTCGGTCGTATATGTATCTATAATAGGTCTTATATTACATTTAATATAAAGCAGCTTATTAGGAGCTACCATTTTTGCTTGAACAATATTTCATTACTAATATAACAATATTCCGTTACTAATGAATGGATAATAATTTTTCCTTAATTCATCTGATAGTTTTATCATCGTAAAAAAACCACACCATAAAGGCCAATGTACATGTATATATATATATATATATATATATATATATATATATATATATATATATATATATACAAGCATACATACAAACCTGGCCTCACGACCACCTCGTTTAAGCAACCATCTCAAAATAACGATCACTTTTTGAGGGGCTAATATATATGATATACTTACCATTATCATCAAAATGTCTCTTTAAAAAATCAAGATCTTCTTCAGAAGGGTCAAACCCCACGGCCAACAAACACTCCTCAAAGTCGTCCACGTCTATCACGCCGCTCTTACTCTTATCCTTACTCCGGAAGATGTCCTCGATTACTGGGAGTAGAAAAAGTATTTATGTTGACGTAAAGGATAGGTCTAAGAGATGATGTTCCAACTATATGGATGTCCTGAATTTTTTTTAATTCCCATACCATCTATTAAAGGGACCTATATCACCTTAGCATGTTAGAATAATAAGAAAAATAGCGTCTTCTCTTTTGAATAAATTGGTACCTGCCAAAATATTGCCCTGAAACCGTTAGCTTACTTCTGTACACAAGTGTTAAGTGGACCGGGCGCGATCAACCAGCATCCACAGAAACAAAGCGCCTGGGAACACATGTTCATCAGGAGATGCACTGACTTTCCCCGAGAAAGGTAAGACAAGTTCCCGCTGGCTGAAACATAGGGTATAGTGCTGGTTTTTAAGGATCCGATACACGGATGTGTGTGTCATTTCAGCTGAGGCACGTGGACCTATCGTAAATTGCGTTGCGATGGGTTCTACAATAAATTAACATTCGACCCATGGATCGTTATGTCAATCCAGCAGAGATATATCAGAGGACATGAAGGGCCATGTGCAGGCCAGCTTGGACTACCCCTTGTTTTGGATCTGTCGCGCATGCGCAAAACTGGATATCTGGTCACTCGACCATGTTATGGTAAACAGATCCACGTGGACCGTGTTTACTCACACGCAGAACCATTACAAGGTGTTGAACAGCTGTACTGGAGGCACTGTTATTATACTCGGATGGTTTTGCTTAGACTATAGTTGAATATTGGTCAAAGATAAACATTTGATTTATAGTTTAGTATCTCCTACATTGTCATCCGACACCAGACTTTATATACGCGCAAACTCACAAACTGATCCTGATTTAATATTACAACGTATGGATGTATTCGTTTTAGAACTACTGAAGTTGATACATTATGGTAGCACTCCTGGCAAAAAAAAAAAAAAAAAAAAAAAAAAAAAACCTCTTAAAGAAGCATCAACCAAAAGCTCTTTTCAAATAAATGTGAGATCCATATATGTAACATTTTAAATCAGGTTAGTGTTTTTTTTTATGGCATATGTATTTATGTAACTGTTCTACAATGTGTAAAAATGAAATTGATTTTTTTATCAAATGTTTTTTAATCAAATTTTTAAGTTAGAGAGAAACATGATAGATGATAAAAAGCTTTTGAGATATTGCCACGTAGTATGATATTGATACACGAACGAGTGCGCCTTTCTGGGGTTTCTCGGTGGTCTAACCCGGCGATGGGAATGATAACACACCCAAGGCCCGATATAAACGAGAGGAAGTATGTGACACTGTCCTCTCACAAAGTTAAAAACAGGGATGAAATTCTGCAAATGTACATGGATTAGTTAAGCTTGAATTAAACATGTAGGCGGTTCCCTCCAACAAAAGGAATATTATTCTCTTAAATAGTGTACCAACTGAAAATTTGAAATTTCCAACAATGTTAAAAGGTCATATGAAAATGAATGTGAATTTCATAAATACATATACCGTCAGAAAGAACAATGGACCGGTTTAGAACGATATAAACGTTATGGGGTGTAATATGTATTTTAAACAACGATTGGATTAACTTTAAATTGAGGGGGTTTTGCCAGGGATACTACATTAAATATAAAGGAACTTTGCAAATTAGCAAGTATGCCATGCAGTCGGCAGATCGCTCATTTGTAAGCGTTTATTAACTTGTGTCAACTTTAACTTCTCCTGGCTTGGGATTAATTTAGAACATTGATATCTTGAAGTACGGCAAGAAAGCCTAACATGTATTCCGACCTTGCCTGGAGTGGTAACTCTTCTAGTACAATCATAACCAGGTATGTGCTATTAAGTTGTGCTTGGTGAACAAATATTTAACCTCCGGACAACTGGGTCAGGTTTATGTTATTTAAACCACCGTAAGACAAATTTACTCATCCAGTACCTCTGCTCTCTCCTCTACCCGTCCGAATCAACTTCAGTGCTGCTTGTTAACAGATATTGGATACTTAGCAGGTAAGGGGCAATCCGGAGTGAACGGCAATGCCCAGTTTAAAACTGTATTTATTTAACATACATTAAAAAAACTGTCAAAAAGCGTATACGGGCGGGTAAACCATGCTTTAGAAAACCAGTTTCTCTTACGATGAGAACCGTTGGAGGTTCTTGAGGGTGCTAGTTCATGTCAAGTGATACTATTTGGTATAAATGGGTATAATGAATTTGTAAGAAGGTCGAATTTTATGACTGACCACATCGGCTAACGGTTTTCTTCCTTTATATCAGATTTCATAATACCCATTTCCCTTAATAATGTGACAATCTACCATTTGATGTTGCAATATATAACATAAATATCTCTTTTGCGGCCAGATGGATCTTAAAAAAAGGTCACAATCAGCTCACAGTGGAAGAAACAGGAATTGCCTGAAGACTAACCAGAAGACTAGTACATAATTGTTCCACACGATGTCGCTGCATGAGGGAACTCTGTTACGAATCAAATTCCCCAAATGTGTTATTAATAATAAAGTGAAATTTGATACCTTCATTAGGCCTAAAAACAAATTAATCCACAAAAGAAGCTAAGGTCGGAATCCTACTGTTACTTTGGGATTTGGTCGTGGTCCATAAAAAACGTTATAACACTTTAAACATTGCTCATACACGTCCCCTTGCCACCAAACTATATCCGCAGATAGACTCTCGGTTGCACGCTTGCTCTGAGAAATTTCCCGTCGAATCCCCTCGTCCTAATCGAAGCCTGACCGGTTTATTTCCCCCCATTTCATAAAAGGCTCACGGTGTCTGCATTATTTTATTCATAATTTTTACATACCAAAACACGGAATCTCGCAGGTCGGATCTCGAAATTATGAGTTAAAAGAAAGGTGATATTATCGGCGGGAGTTATAAATTTGTACAGAGATGCTGTATATTATTGACGTGTGCCCTCGCATGATCAAAGAAGAAAACTAGAAAACTGCATTCTATGGAATGCAAGCCTCCGCCATGTGGGATCCCCGTTGTGGGTTGCTCATAGTCCCGTGTTTGCATTCACCTATTCAGTAAAAATTCCCATATTCACTCCAACATAAGTGATTTTACATTTTTAAATATTCCTGGATCCGGACCATGTGCCCGATCCCTACTAAAGTCGAAAAGGATTCTATATCGTAAGATATGCTTGTATGGGGGAGCATAAGTCGATAATAGGATACAAAACGGCCTTCATTATGTACGTAAGTACGGTGAAATAATATTTTTCCTTATAAAAAAATGAAACTCTTTGTATACTTAAATCATGTATATTTCTCACCTCTGCGAGTGTCTTCTGACATCTGGAATTCGGATTCTTTTTTGCCAGCCTGTAACAATCATATGCATATACACATACATATACACACGCATGTATAAACACAGACGTATTTATGTATTAAAGGATTGGCATTCTTCCTGGGAAATACATATTTCTTCCCTTACCCGGAAAGAAGGGAAATTTCCGGGACGTGATGGACCTTTCTGGGAAGAAACGGAAGTTGGGGAAGAAACTTTTGACATTTTCAACAAAATGTTATTATTCTGTTATTATGAACATATGTAATAGAGTATCACTGATTTATTATATAAAAACTGTTATTCAATATCAAATGTTGAATTTGACAAATTTCGTTGAATTTAACAAACTCAAATAGAAATGCAAACTGCGAGCAGCACATACACCATGCCTCACTCATTAAGACAGAGACAGATCATTTCATTTGGTTTTCTGCATAAAACATCTACTTCCGAAATGTTGTATGGTGTTGGCGAATTTAATGGTTGTGTCCCAAAATCTTTACTCCCTTAGTTTGGATCTGTCCCATTTCTACTGGATATCATATGGTCTACCAGTAAAAGTGTGATGATCAGTTGTTTACCAGAATGTCTAAACTATACCTTCATAAAAGTCCTGGGTATACTATGATAAACATAAAAGCAAAATATATAAAAATATGTCATATTGCTAGAAAATACTGGGTAATAATTTATTTACCAAACTAATCACAACCTTAAACTTTGACAATCTGCCATACCTCAATGGATTCCATAATGTTTACCATGCTAAATTATATAACCAATCTTTTGTCAATGAATGCTAGTATGAATAGCCTTTGATCATAAACTGATCTTTAAAAACAATTAAAATAATAAATTCTCGACTAGTACTAGATGCCTGTAGACATTTTGGTCTACATTCAAGTCATTTTTTATAGAAGACATTTTAAAATGAAGTAAAGACATTTTGGGAGTAGCCATTTTGGGAAAACCCCAGTGTATTATATGGGCAGGTTGGATCTTTTCGTTACTAGACAAAAAATAAATATGTAATCAGCTCAACAGTGTACATGCATCTTCTTATCCAACTAATTTCATTTGATATTTATTCAAGTTTGATTACTCATCTCAAGGCTAGCCCTACTGTGCGAAACAACCCCGGAGTGTCTATTGAAATAAGCTTTAATTCTCATATAAAGACCATACAAACGGTACAAATCATACTCTATCCCCATTGACTGTCTGGACTCAAGTTGAGTTCATCTTCATTACTTCAACTTTAGAAAAGCCAAATAAACAATTTGCACCCTAGACTGAGTGGAATCATCATGAGTTCATTTCAGTGTTCAACTAAAGATTACCCCAAGTGAACCCGCAGTCCAAATCACACCCCTGGAAAAGCATGCAGTCACACTATAGACACCTAAAAAACCCCGAGGATTTATTTGAACACCCTTTATATTAATAAAGGTTGTGAAAACAATCATTCTGGTTTGCACTGATATGACCGGCCAAATATATATATATATATATATATATATATATATATATATATATATATATATATATATATATATACCATAATGAAATCAGCTCACCATCTTTATACGTCTGTTTGTTTCTTACTTGAATATGACTACTGTACGGGGGATATTAGACAAACAAATAGAGTACGGCAAGGTCGAGACGTACTGCAATACGCGCATGCGCCACACGGCTCACAGTAGACCCTTGTATGTCAACATTCCTGTGTATCTGTGTAAAGGTACGCCATAAAAATATTGAACAAAGTACAAGTGAGGGACTAGTCACTTGAATCAGTGAATATGGGCTACTTATGTGTTATTGTACGATACCAGAGGAGGTTTAAAACGTTGAGCAGTTCTCTCGAAATCAGAGAGAGCACTCAGAGCACATACCGCCGCCAATTATCCGGATATTACAGCACATAACGTTCAAAATTAACCAATACTTTAGTCCAGTTTATATTGAGTCAAGTTTCTCGACACGGGATTATAAAATCTTTACTAATAGCAATAAAATACAAAGGGCAAACGTATAAACTGATATAAAAAAGGCAGAAAAAATGGGCGAGCCAAGATGGTGAAATGCTTTTTGATTTTACATGTTTGGGATGTCTCATGAATATAATTATGCAGGCGGACAATCACATGCAGAGAAAAAGAGAAACGTAAAAACAATTAGACGGTGGTGATCACAGAATTTCCATTAATGACTTTCTTTCGATATACAGTAAACACAAATACTGACCGTAAAACAGACTGAAATACAGACTGAGACTGCTACAGTGTCACCATCATCTAACAATCAATTTTGGAAATTTTAATTTATGCCTTTTTTGAGACTGATAGACTTATATGTTGATTAATTTTGTTATCCTGTTATCCATATTGCACTGCAGGATATATTAATATTTATATATTATAGTTTATATATAAAATTTATAATTTATAAATGAGGACCTATAAGCCATGCATTCACATGCTTTAAATTGCTTATGCCTATAGCCCTCCAGGCCCGATTGCTGAACGTCTACGGCAATAATCTTTATAAATAAAAATTATGATTAAACCTCCATTACGTTGTGACTCAAGAGTATATCGGCAAATCTTACGCTGGCTTCCTATTTGATTACCTTGAAACCAACAATTTGACGCGGTAGATAAATGTTTAACTTTAATTACTTAATATATTTAATTGATACATAATAAGACATATGGAAAACCTGACAACCATAGGGCAACCACCTCAGCGGGTATCTAAAATGCAGTTTGAGAAAGATAAAATCATAAATTTTAAAGATTACTTTTACCTTAAGCATTAGAAAATATACCTTGGCTTTAACCAAAGATAGCTTTACTGAGTAATAAAGCAAGGAAAAAGGTTAAGAGCACGTCTAATTAATCAAAATATTGGTAATGCAGGTCAGCATATCATGTACCTCAATGTTTGGACGATTCATTCCATTAGATAAGGTCTGATAGAACCAGTGCTTTTGTCTGCTGACAATTCAAGACCGGAGTTTGTGTCTAAAGCCCAGTTTGTCCTTAATGAACTTTGCCGTGTAATAATTATATTCAAATCCTCGTGTTTACTGCCTCCTGCGAGTTTAAATATAATTATGTTTTGTAAACACCAGTTTGAATGAGACCGGCACTAGTATCAAACAGCCCCGTTGTTCGCTTTAAGGTGGTATATGTGGCGTGATACAGGTAGGTGTTGTATCAAATACCTAAACTCTGTGAGCAGCATACAAATGGTGCAAGGGTGACCCGCTCTAACGTGAGGTGCGCCATGTATGACGTATATTGGATTAATTCCAAATCGTACATATGGCACAGTAATCCTGCCATAGAAATGGACAAACTTTTTCTTCCGTTTTCTACATTTTTCTAGATTATTAAACCACGGGTGTACATACGAAATTGGAGGTTCTTATTAAGACATGCGATTGTATTCGTGTTTCCAGTTTGACAGGCTTCTGTGTTGTGGTTCTCATTTTAACGTTTAATTATAATATACTTTACAAGATGACAGTTCGTTGTATTACAGTTCTCATAAAAACAGTTTGTTCAATAATACCTTTCACTGTGACAGTCCATTGTATTATATTTCTCATTTTACTGTCGTTGCCTTTTTTCGCAATTATCTACGGTTCGGGATATTCAAGAAAAGGAATTCATCGCGAAAATAAAACATTCGTGAAAAATTTGCCCAGTCGTTTAAAACACATCGAAAAGAAAAAAAGATTGCTTTTATAAATATTGTCAAATCTCTTAAATTATCTGCCAATAAATATCTAATTTATGCTGGATCTATGTTCACTTTGGTAAGCTATCCAATTATTATACGCTTTTGCACACGTTATTAAATATAATAAATATTATGTCATATAATTATAATTAATCCATTTAGTTATGGGTATGGTCTGTGTAAATTAATGTAATGGGGGGAAGGAAAAATTTAACTTCGCGAACATTAAACAAACCGCATATATTAATCTTTGTAAAATAAAATTAAGAAAAGCGCTTACCATTATGAAATCTCTATCCCGTTCCAGCCGTCAGTGAATGCACAGGTGGTATGTGGTCCGCGTTTAAGGCCCGAGGTCTGGTACAGATCCGCTTTAGCCATACACTGAGGATGACATCAATATGTACCACGCCAGACCGCCCATGTCAATTTGCGGGCACTTGTACAAAGTGTTTATCTTCACTTTTCATGAGGGCTCTCATGTTTAAACGGATCACAGTTTTATGTTTGATCTGCTAGATTACACAGGTTCCTATACACCACACAATATGTATTTGTTCAATCATTTAACCTTCTGCAAGGCTCACTGCAAAATCAACTTACGTACACCCGAGCATAAGGACAGTGCTAACGCGAACTTTCCAAAGAAGCGTCCCCGAGGGTATTGGCTTATTGTTCATGAGGAATAATACTCCCGAGGGGAACACGCTGTTTTCTTCTCTTTACAATGTGAGCCGCAACTTAAGTACCTACGAATGACACCGAACCCTTCTCTTCACAAGATTAAGTTTTCCTCAGAACACATCGAACAAATTTGTTTGACACAGCAGGTTTTCAAGCAAATACTCAACCCTTTTAACTCTTGAGTTAACGGTTTCTACACAAATAATAAATCCTTTTAACTCTTAAGTTGAGGTATCTTAGCAAATACAAAATCCATTTAACGTTTGGGTTTAAGATATCACTGCAAATAGCAAATCGTTGTAACGTTTGCGTTATCTTTGTTGGAGGTGTAATACGAGCCGGTGTTAGATTGAATCATTGATTATTGCAGATTGAATACTGCAGACTGAAAAAAAAACTCACATCCATCTCTATAGAATCTGCATATACATCCAAAAGTTGAAGGTTAATTAGATGTAGCAGTGATTTAGTCGTTTCTACACCATCCGAGCCCGGGTGCGAGTCTGAGTCCAGGCCACACGAGTCTAAGGCCGAGTCCTTGATGTTCGAGTCCAAGTCCACCTTCTTCTGGTCAGAGTCATTTGGAACTCGGGTCCGAGTCTGAATTTAGTACAAATCTTAATATAGAAAGAAATCTAAAAAGGATATTTGAAATTATGTTTTATGTTAGTTTACAAGACAAGTGTCCTTTGTTTGAATGTTTAATTACGTTGTGCCCTCGATGCAAAGCTAAAACTTGGTATGTATAATGTTTTTTTACAAGTGTTCTGTTACTAGTTCACTGATGTGCACGATCTTCATATAATCTGAGACAGAGTTTTCTTTTCTACTGGACTCAATATGGACTTAGCCTGATTTCCCGAGTCCTTACCTCCGAGTCCGGGGAAACGTCAGAGTCAAGAACCCTCGAGTCCAAGTCGGAGTCCTTAAAAGTTGACTCGAGTCCGGACTCAAGACCTACATCACTGATATGTAGATGCATCGCAGTTACCATGGTGAATCCAAGGCTTCTTGGCAAACGTGATTGGCGAAAACAGAATGTTGGAGAAGCAGAAAATGTGAAAGAATAAAAAAAAAACCAACGCGACACTAACATCCTTTGCAATTTCTGTTATGCAGCGTATATTATTCTGTTTCCAAGACTTTAAGGTTGAAAAAGACCCCTCTAAATATCCGAACCTGAATTAACATTGAACAGTGACTAGAGTCATATGCTATAACATTATTCATTTTTTTTTATTTTAATAAGTATTATATACTAATCAGCAGTCGCTTCCATTTATCTTCATATATAATATATATATACCTTTGATTGTCTGTGTAACACATTTAAAAAATTTCAATTAAGTTTAAACTTTTAAAATATAAGGTATAATGTTTCAGCTTTAGGTTAATTCTAAACCAGGTTTTCATGTATAATATTCTAGAGTAAACTCAGAAATGCAACCAAAGTCTAATTTTAATTATTAACATATTCATTTTAAATTTTAAATTTCATTTAAATTTAATTTCATAAATAAATATTATTATCTGAAAATTAGGGATGATTACATTGACTATCCCCCTTTGTTAAAAGTGAGGGGTATGTAGCCTCCGTCTCCCCGTACTGATGCTTCTGCTAATCTCTGTGTCCATAAAAGTATAAAAAAAAGCTCCCCTATAGCCAAGCAATATCACGAAGTTAAAAAAAATAGGTTCTCTTTAACTTACTGTATTCTTAATATATACTACTGTGTTTAGATCTTATTAGTACATACATGTACATTTCTAAAAACATTTTGTATCTAATGAAAAGACATAAATGTGAGAACATTATTTATGAAATATAAGTTTCGGCCGTATTTACTTCCTGAAAATGACAGTTCTTACCTATGTTGCGTAACTTACAACACGAGGACAAATATTTTGTGTTTAAAATAGTCATGGGAAAACAGAGCTCTCCGGTGCGAGACATTCAGAAAACCAGAGCAAGGGTGAATAAAATGTCTTGTGACCTCTGACCTCATTAGTTATGCAGGATTTTTACCGATAATTTAATTCATCTATGAAAATAGATTGGTTAATATTTATAATGAGTTTCATGAAAATACATAAGAATTATGGCAAGTCAGCACGGCGCCAGCAAAGTCTGGTGACCTCTGACCTCATTAGATATATATGGAATTTGCTTCAAATATTATATTGATTAATATTTTTTGCTGAGTTTTATCAAAATCCTTCATGTTTCAGGCAAGTTATCGCGGCAACGCCACGAAGTAGCCTAGTGACCTCTGACCTTATTGAACATGCTTTGCCCATAAAGGGACTTGGGCGAGATGATCTATTGGTAAGGTGTTATGGTGAGTTTCATGAAAATCAATCAAAACCCCGATAAGTTATCGCATCGACACTCCAAGTTAAGACACGGACGGTGAGTATACCCTAATACGCCATGTCACAGACAGGCGGATAATAACGCCCCCGGCATATATCTCCATGTATAAATGGTTGATAAAATGAAAGTTTACAATTATGAAACCTGACTGACGTTTCCATATTTTGAGAATTTTTTTCCAATAATATTTAATGTCCATGGGAAGTTTATCCTCAACATCACAAGTCGGGGGAGGGGGTGTATAGCAACCCTGAGCATTACGCCCCCTCGGCACCTCCCTGGCTACCGAAACACCTGATAGGACATTCTTTCCGCATATAGCTGCCACGTAGGAGAGTCCCAAATAAGTGACCAAGGGGTCATGACGCTGAGCTGATCTCTGACAAATTCCAACAACTACTGATGTTACGATCTGGTGAAAAATATTTGTGTAGAAACCTTGAACAAAGGGTAGAATTAGTCCTTAGTGCTCAAAATATTTTTTTTTTTTATTTTTGCCGACAGCGCTTAGAAAATAGTTACAGTGACCTTATTTAAGGTTTCCAAGCAGATCTTACCTGAAACTCTCTATATACTAATCAGAAGTTTCTTTTTTAAAATGCTATGACTTGTGTCCATCTGACTTATAGGGTAATCAAATCATGTAGCTCACATAATATAGGTCTTAAGTTACAAAGTGGACTTACCAAGGACCTCCCTGGATAACAAATTAGAAGACTCCATGGCTAAATTACAAAAATGTATGCCCCGTCTGATTCTCTGACTGCTCAAAATCATGTATTCGGTCAGTATCTCACAGAATATAGATCATTATGGTCTAATTTCTTGGATATCCCCCTGGATATAAAGTTAGAAGATTCAAGGTCCAGCGGAGACCATTTGTTCCAAGTTTCTATTTTAAAATGCTATGACTTGTGTCCAGCGGTGACCATTTGTTCCAGTTTCTATTTTAAAATGCTATGACTTGTGTCTATCTGACTTATAGGGTAATCAAATCATGTGGCTCACAGAATATAGGTCTTAAGTTACAAAGTGGACTTACCAAGGACCTCCCTGGATAACAAATTAGAAGACTCCATGGCTAAATCACAAAAATGTATGCCCCGTCTGATTCTCTGACTGCTCAAAATCATGTATTCGGTCAGTATCTCACAGAATATAGATCATTATGGTCTAATTTCTTGGATATCCCCCTGGATATAAAGTTAGAAGATTCCAGGTCCAGCGGTGACCATTTGTTCCATGTTTACAGACGGATAGACAGATGGACGGCACGACGAACGGCCCGAAAGACGAATGGTCAGTCCGCCAAACAGACAGAGCGATTGCTATAGCTCAAATGACTTTCAGTCAGCTGAGCTAAAATTCTGACGTTCAGCATTCTCAAATTATGTTTTTAGCCAATAACTTGCAGAACATAGGTCTCCGTGACCTGGTTCATGTTTCCGAGGAGATTCATCCATGACATCTCTCTGAATGATATGTTATAAGAGTATAGAGCTAACGGATACAATGTATGCCCTATCTGACTGCCCGAGTGTTCAAACGAGGATTATAGGTCACATGGCCCAGTTTAAGGTTTCCAAGGAGATTTTTTCCAGATACTCCCTAGATGTTGGGTTAGAAGATTCTAGACCAAATGGATAGAATATGTTCCCTGTCTCACTCTCTTGGTCATAAAAATCATGTTTTTTTTTTTTTTGCCAGGTAGTCCATATCAGATTGTTTTGTAGTCATGACATCCCGACTCAGTAGACAATGATAATTGGGCTGGTAAGCCTTCTTGGGCCGTGATACAGACAGTATCGAGGAATGCATCGCAGTGGTCTTCCATCATGTAGCAATCATTTTGTTGTAAACAGCCCATAATCTTAACATTATGCTATGAATACATGTGAACATACAACCAAAACTGAAACCCTGTCTCTATTGTAACGAGACATTTCCTGTATATCGCGTACAAACTGGCTGTACCCAGTAACCCGTGTAAGCCATGCATGCGGTTAGAAATTCAACAAACATGCGGAGGGATTTACCAATATGTTGAGTTAGAATGGAACTTTACTCGTTCATGTTTGATGTTGTTTGAAAGACAACTAAAATGCAAACGATTAGTCTAATTTTTTTGTCAATTGAGGTGTACCTGTTGGCCATGAGGCGTTGTCTGAAATGACGAAAATATTTGCATCCTCATGTAGCCTTATAATGCGTTCCTTACAAATAGATGTAAAGGCACTCTGGCAGGCCAGTAATCTGGTCGTGATGTCAGAGGGCCGATATGGCGCTAGATGTTTTGGTACTCAATAACAAGTGGTTGCGTTTGTATACTTTGGTTGGCATCATATTCAAGGGTTTAAATTTTCGCAATTTTCACATGTACAGTGTTTCGCGAAAACTGCATTTTTTCGCGATATTACTAAATTGTATCAAAACAGATTATATCTATTATATTTATAATTTTACTACAGCGCAAAATCTTATCAATTTGACAAAACAATAGAGAGCATAAAATACATAATGAATAGAAACACGTGTTTATCACTAGCAGATAATTACGTATAATATTAATATTTGGTTTACGCATAACATAAAATGTATGTTCCTATTTATAAAATCAGTATTTCAACTTTTCACCTGTGAAGACAGGGCATATTATTCACGAAGGTTTTATCTTCGCGATAATTTCCTTTTCGCGAAAACCACCAATTTGAAACCCTGGCGAACTAATAGAAAACCTCAGTATATACAAACGTATCTGTGACGACATTATATTAACTACACACCTTTATTACCCATGAGCACTTGCACACCGGTCCTGGCATCGGAAAGCTGTTAAAGCTTAGAAAGAACTGAGAAAATTGACGCTTCATACAAATCCTCACAACGATCGTATCACTTAAAAGTTGGATCCTTAGGTGTGTGGCAGCGCCTTCTATTGAGAGCTACACGAGATAGAAAATGTGCATGGACACTTTTAGTTATCCTCACAAGTTAAACCCTGTAAAAATCTAGGTTATTATATTTATGATTAGTTATAGGTTAATAGGACATACGTATATGAAACTTCAATAGGACATAGGAAAAGATATTTTTGTACATTCCTACTTGCATTTACATTATGGATGGAAAGAAAAATTCCTTACTGGCTTATTTTTACTGATGTGATGGAAAGTGCTGACATATTTATAACGGATAAAAAGAACGGATCGACTTATTGTGTTTACAGTTTTTGGTCTTTTTTTTTTTTTTTTTTTTTTTTTTTTTTTTCTTTAGTTTGCATGCGACAATTACGACGTTGAATGCAGTACGTTTATACGTTTACGACAGAGTCCTCGATCATATGTCAAGAAGGGGCATCAACTCGTGCTCTGTACTGTGGATTACTTTTTCTTTGCGAGAAGTTTTTAAGCAGGTCTGATAGTTTTCACAGTGAGCGATAGCGGGGCTAAGATCGCCCTGGCAAAACGAGAAAAGACTCCAGTTCATTGAAATTCAGAATAAAGTACCCAAAGAATCTTTTGTCTGAACCACAACCGGTTTAAGCGTAATACTATATATACCTATACATAAATATTACACCCAGTCTCAGTTTAATGAAGAAATGATATCTTCCTTTCCGGTGATGTATAGGGCTGGGTATCGGTACGCCACTTCCGGTACGATACGTATTGCGATACAGTTAATTCGATACCGATACGTATTGACGATACGTTTCATTTTTCTTTGTATATCATTTCAGCTCTGTTTCTGGTTTTTATATGTTTTTTTTTATTTAAACAAACAACATATTTAGTATGCCATGCACTTAAGCAGCTTAAGCTTGATATTAAATAAATAAACAAACCAGTTGCTTTTAATTATAAAAATCTCTCTAATCAAGACTAGCAAGATCACGACCTTTTTTGAGCTCTAGCGCCCCCCCCCCCCCCACACACACACACACAAACATATTTTATTGCATTTGGTGGGGAAGATCATAGGCTGTTTTTTTATGTCATGTAATTACACAGTTTTGTATAATTCTGTGAATATGAATCCCATTAGTCACTCTCCTGTTTGTGCAGTATTTGTCCCAATGCTTTAACCATTTATTTGACATCTGATGTCGAACGCGGGAGTTCCGACTAACCTATGACCGGCTGCGTAAATAAAAAAATAGAGATTAAATGACATATATATAGAAAGGGAATATACATGAATGAACCTTGTTCCTAGTAGTAGCGATATGTGATGTGAATATCGATTTCATTAATAAAGATAAACGTTATTATCATTCTCCTATTATCGCTCACTTGCGCATGCTTGTCATGGAAGTACTGACGTGCATGGATATATACATGTATAAACAAATCTTCAAAGCCAAAGCAACAAATATATGGGCTGCAGTGCATTTAGATTTATAAATCGTCATGGTTATATGTAAAGTTAGAGTTAGAATGCTTTAAATTAGCAAGCAATCGATACGACCAATACAGCATGCAACGCATTTCGGTTATCGTATCGACTTCGTGTATCGATTCGTATCGATATATCGATATATTGATACAGCCCTAGTGATGTAGAACTAACTCGATTCCGGATTCGGGTCCACTTTCTAGGGACTCGGACTTGAACTCGAAGTTTCTTGAAACGGAATTTTACTTGGACTCGGGGATAAGGACTCGAGAATTCAGACCGAGTGCGTCTAGAGTAAAGTAGAAAATATTTCTGTCAGGTACAGTAAAGATTGTTATACATGAGCAACTGTTAACAGAATATTAGGCATAAAAATATAACATATCTACCAACCTTTCGTTTGGCATCAGGAGCTATAGGTAATTTAACATTAAAGTTAAGATCATGTATAAACAACTTATAAATACACATAATAATCTAAAAAGTCCATTTTAAATTTCACATCAAGGAGATGTGAATCAGACTCGGACTTGTACTCGGCTTCTAAGGGACACGGACTCGAAGAAGGTGGACTTGACTCGAATCTTTAGGACTCGGACTTGGACTCGGACGCAGGTGTCCTGGACTCGGACTTGTACTCAGACTTGAATGCCCTGGACTTGACTACATCACTGTTAATTTATCCTCTTTACCATGAAACATCTGCATTTCATACAAGTTAGAATTTTCGGGTGTTAGCTTTTCTGTTGGGCATGATTGTTTATCCTGTTTCACCTGTAATTGCTCGATGAGCGAACACTTCTTTTGGCTTGGCTTGGTTGTTTCATTTCATCCCCCGTTCATTTAACAGTCTCTTACTGCATAAAATTGGACGATATGACATCAGAGAGCGCTACTGTATCACCGGGCGTCTTGTGCCACGTAATTTTAGTGAGAGCATCTACAGACTCTCTGTCATATCGTCAAATGTGGGACCGACAAACCATATCGAAGCGATCAAATCCAAGTTCATCAAATCGTGTCTAAATGAAACTCAATTTGATTTAAGAAGCATAATATACCAGAATACACTGGTATAAGAAAACATGCCTGGTGGCTTCTTTATTAATATATTTTTTATGTAAGTCATGAACCAAACAAGGATAATATAAATCATATAAAGGTAAAGGTGAGGATATCACCGACGATATCAGTCTCATCCGACACTTTGCTTTCCTGGTCTTTCGGGCCTGTTCATTCCGGTAGCCTTCCTCGACTCCCTGGGTAGCATACAACCAATGCAGCCATATCAGGCGACAGAAGGTTATTCGTTCTACATTTGCCTTCCCTCCAATAACCAGTACCCATTCACTCTTGGGTCGAGAGAGCGCACCCTTGTGGTAAAGACTCTGCCTAGGAGTCTTAGCACAGGCAGCGGTCACAGGGACGCGGACCCAGAACCATGCGGTCACAAGTCCAGCACCCTATCCATTACACCACCACTTTCAAAATCATATTAAAATGTATGCATACACAACTGCCACTATTTACGATTTTTCCACTCATTCAGTGTTTCCTTAGGTCCTTGTATTTTCCGTACATAATAGTTAATATATATAACAGTCGTTATGTAATTGTGTTACTTAATGTAATGCAAACCCTTGCGAATTGGAAATCGCGAAAATTTAACAACGCGAATATGAAGCCATCCACACGATATTATGCTTCTTAGGTCATACTAAGTGTCGTTTTGACCAGATTTTGTTGGACTAAAATTTGATCGTTTCGACATGATTTGTCGGTCTCACATTTGACGATGTACCAACCAATGTGTTGATGCTGTGACTAAATTCCAACGTGGCACCAGTTCCTTTGACAAAGTAGTGCTCTGTGATTTTATATAGTCAAAATAATATCTGGTTCAGGAAAGAGACTCTTTACTGCAGGGACGGTTCTGGGATTTTAGAAAAGGAGGAGTCCAACACGGGAGGACTAATGACAAAACAAATGAAAGATCCCCAAGTCCGGAAAAGGTTCCAGGCCGCAAAACTTGGCGGCTGAAGAAAGGGGATCGATCTAGACCCCATGACCTCCATCCCCCCCCCCCCCCAAACCCTAAACCCACCTTGGATCCGCTCTTATATATACGGGACATGAAATGAAATGGGATTTTTAATCATTTCCCGAGAGGAGAGAAACCATGTTTACTTCGTGTAAATGTGTGCCTAACTCTTATACTAGACTCCATATATATCCAGTTCCTATTCTTTGTTAATATCTATACCCTTGCCCTCGTTCACTCTGAGTGAGTTGGGACGGGGTGGGGGTGGGGGTTGGGGGGTGGGGTGGGGTGGTTATGAATACACTTGTAAACATTACGGGTGTGGATGTACGTTTTAAATTTCCAGCACAACTTTATAAAACAACAACAGTCAAAAAGCGATATGCTGGGACACAGGGTTACATTGTTATCATCTCCGCGAAACGTACGAGGCTAATCTAAAAGACCCCAAATTATTTAAAATGTGCTTGTCATAAAGTAGTGTTCAACTGGCAAAGCTGATCTGAGATCGGTAAATTTACATATAACTGTAAACTTCTAACACGTATGAAGTGCGAATGTTTCTTAGTAAATTTATAGATATAATTTCTTCATTTAACCAGGACTAGACGAAATATTAATGTACATTTATAAATAGTGTAACACTCAAGCCGGTCGTGGTTCAGACAAAAGCACGGGATTCTTCATGCTGAAATTCTGAGAGCGTGAGCATTTTCTCGCTGTGCCGCAGCGATCTTAGCGACGTCTGTTGCTGACTGTAAAAACTATCAGTCCTGCATCCAGGCTGGTGCAAAATGTTTAATGAAACGAAATGCATCACTGGACATTATATACATATACTTTAAAGTTAGAAAGAAATGCAAAAGTCTTGTTTTTTTTTTTTTTTTTTTATCCTATTTTTATTTCAGCTTTCCATATGGAAATGCAGGGGCTTGTATCGCTTTGCATTTCTTATGGATGTTAACTTTGTAATAAAACAACAATGTATTTGTGGCGGTCCCCTTCTTCCTACTATACGTCTCCCCATTATGAGCGCTGTTTTGAGCATAAGCGTGCTAACACAAAATATCATGTGAGCAGATTCACATGTTGATTTGCTATTCCCCGAGCGCTCATTAGCACAGCTGCTACTAGTTTTTCTCTCCTCCAGTAGATGGCGGTATCCATCCATGCGAATTCTTCAGTTTATTCAGAAAATACTCTTGGCTTTACAGTACTAGAAACTCGAATTACCGTATCGTTTTCCCTCGAAAATTGGTTTTTCCAGAAATTTAAATTGAGGAACCGAAATGTACTGGAACCTTGATATGCTCTCATCAGTCACTGTAAATAAGTCTCTATAGTAACGTAATCCGTAACCGGCCTCCAATTCGGGTATATGTAATACTAATGAATGATGTACCTCGCATTTCCGAAACCTCAAATATCCGAAAAAAATGTTGGCCCCCAGACTATTCGGAATTTGAGGTTCCACTATATATTTAAGCCCCCCCCCCCCCCCCCCGTAGAGAGGGGAGGCCAATGGGGGTCGATGAGTTTATATTTATATCAATATTTGAGTGATTATTTTTTGCGCTTGGACTTTCTTGATCCCCTAAGGGCAATTTCATCGATTAGATTTTGTGCCCCGCTTCCCCGGGACAGGGAACATTGATTTGGGTTTGTCTGTCTGTCCATATGTCTGTCTGTCTGCCGTCCGTCACGTTTTCTTTTCAATGAGATAATTTTCCTAAATATTATCCGATTTCATTCAAATTTTGGTCAGTGATTGCTCTCATGCATTCCTTGGTTTGGATTGGTTTCGAGTGTCTGTCTACAAATTTATTCTCACAAGCTCAACAAAACAAACAATTTAGTTCCCATTTCACAACCAAAAATTATGACATGTAGAGACATCTTCAGAGGCATTGAATACTAAAAACACAGCCACTATGACATGTGGAGACATCTTCAGGCGAAAATAAAAACTAAAACATATTGATAGGGCAAGCATGAAGGACAACAAGAGGCGGAAGCGGGGCACATAAATTCCACGAATTTGCTTGTTTGTCTTTCTTCTATGGATGTTTGCGTCAGCTTTCCACCATGCCGGACTCTCAAAACCTGTACGCTGGGCACAGTATTAGACATAGTTGACAGATTTGAAGGTGATATTTAGTGTTGACCTTAAGCTAATCTTAAAGCTATAACATAGCATATCTGAGATGTCGCTATTAGTGCTAACTTGAATGCAGGGGGGGGGGGGATGTTGAAGGGGGTGAGGTGGTAATAAAGGAGGGTGGGGGATTATCGCTCGGTTCTGTCCCTTTTTGCGTTAGATCTCCAGCTATTTCGCCAAAACTGTAACAGTCAAAGTAACAGACACAGGTAATATATTTGTACCTGATATTTGTTTTGGGCCTATATATATATTTCTAATTATTAATATATTTGCTTTTAAACATATATATATATTATTCAGTAAAAATAGCAGGGGGAATGATTACTTTTACCCTTGGTAAAAAGTGAGGGAGATATATACCCCCACCCCTTTGGATTGACGCCCCTTGTGGAGGGGTTAGAGGGATGGGTTTGGGGGTGAAGGGTGGTCGGAGGGGCGATGGAGGCTTACCTTGCGACAGCTCGGCGAATCCAGACATCTACAGCCAGTTATATATTTGATTACGCATGTAATGTTAATGACCTTAGAAAATGCTAGGAATTCAGTCATTAGAAGAGCGACAAAAATACTTCACCTGCCAGTTGGTTAACAAGTGTTTTAAAAATCATTGCCCCTCATCATATCTTACCAATTCACCAATGTATGCAGTGTCAACACGTCTTGCACTTGGTCACACTCGGCGGTGTACTCTGTTTACCGATGACCCGGACAGACTATATAAGACATACATTTAAATTCATGGGTCCTAAATTGTGGAATAGTCTACCAACAGAGCCAAAAAAGAGCTCCTTCCCTATACATATTCAGGTAACGTCACAGGCATTTGATATACAGACGACAACTAGCGGACATGTGACATTTAGATTTTTTTTGTGTGAAATCATCTGATTTTGTAATACCTGTCTTTTAAGACCATCCTTGAGAGATCGGAAAACATCACATTGATATATCAGACCTATCTAATAAGACCACCTGTGAATTAAGATCACTTATGGCAAGTCCCAAAGGTGGTCCCCTAAAACAGGTTTCACTGTATTGTGTTATACATGCATGTACTCGCTTTTATCTCATTTCATTGTTGTTTTATAACAGTTGACCTTTTAACAAGGGCATGGTGGAAGATAAGGTTTGAAAATGTCACCCTGTATAAATATTTGCTAATAAATTAATAGTTAGAACATGGTTTAGCAAGTGAATGCGCATTCTCCTTTTGAGCTTCACCGTTGGGCTGAAACGGGGGGCAATTTTTTCTCAAGTACGCGAAAGGTACTACACGATTTGGACTTGAGTAATCGAAAATTAGTAATTGAATGTTCTTTTCTAATATGACGAATGTGCTGCTAAGACTCGGAAGTTGTGTATAACAATTTAATTTAAAGTGAAAAGGGGTGCAGTGTCACCTCAGTGTAAAAGAATCCTTAGTTTATATTGGTCACAAGGCAAGTTAGAACCGCAGATATTTTTTTATACCCGCATGAATAACTGCTTACAAGTTTAAAATACAGGCCTCTATGAGTATCCGAGTCTTGCTTTCCAACTCAAGTATTCGGTTAGGATAACTCGGACATGAGTATTCGGATACACTAGTCAGCTCTACATTACTGGAGGGTACTCACATTAAGAATCCTACTCTAATCTGATGATTTGGGGGTGGTCCAATAAAGCGTTATTCTACTATAAACTTTCCCGAAGCCAAACTTTCTCAACATTAGACATTCGCCCAGGCGCTCTCTCATGGGAATAGATCCGTTTTAAATTCCCACGTCGTTAACATACCCTGACAGGTTTACTTCTCTCAGTTTCTTGAAGCCGCTAATAGGGCGCCATTCTGCATTGACACCATACCCGGTTGTCACAGGTCGCATTCCTAGACCTACCGGTCAATACCTGAGTACTTTTTTCTACACCCCCTGACTCACATTGTTACAAAGACAAGTTATTCAGGGGAAAATATTGGGCCGATCCCGGATTCGAACCCATGTCGGTGGCGCATTAGTCCGGCGTACCAACCGCTTCGCTAGCAAAGTTCGGTCCTCTTTTGTGTCACCTCGTAACACACCCCCTCTTAAGAGCGTTCCGCTATCAGAACAAGAAAATTATCCCAGGAGTCACGCTTTGGTGAGCTTATTCCCTGGGCCACAAAGTTTACCGTCACGTTGGACGAGCCCCCATTTAAAACTTCTCTACATATCAGGGTTCACACGTGGGCCGGCCCCGCTAGGCCAGGCGAGAAAGCCCTAGACTAGCATGACCGCCGTTTACACGTGAGACCCCACGCGTGGGCCGGGCTGTGCCGTCATAGCAACAGACAGCGCTAGCGCTGAACAAACACACTGCTGCATAAAATAAAAGAGATATCTATAACAACATACACACTATGAATATTAATGAATTTAGTCAACTCTGCATTCTAAACAGTGGAATAGTTAGAACGATCTATTATGTGACACTGAAGCAATGAAACTTTGGTTAAAACACGAAGCTATAAATATATGCAATATATTGTCTGTGGGGGACATCAGCATGATGAATAATGACGTCATGGTCGAACATGCTTACGTCATTGTCGTGAAGGCTCACCAGTTATCAGTATTAATAAATTTGTCATATATATATATATATATATATATATATATATATATATATATATATCTTTAAATATAAAGTATATACATAGGCGGAGTTCAACGACCATATAAGCAAGGCAATGACAATAAGCAAGGGGTGATATTATATTTAGGAAATAAAAAAATATATGTGGCTTCTTCATTATGTGGGCATTATGGAATAAAACATCTCATTTGCTGAAATTTTTGGTCAAATGGCTGTGGTACGGATTACTAGGCCTTGATACAAAGGTATCTTAAATTTTATTAAATAAAATGAAAAATATAAAAATTACTCACATTTGCTTTATTCCATCGGTAATTTATAACTTATGACAAACTGTTATTACCCAGGGCTTATAATTTGCTCTTATTTACATAATCACAAAGTCAAAATATGTACTGGATTCAGAAAATTGTCTGAAGATGGATCCTTAGTCTATGAGATGTTATTATTGAGCTTTCTGAATTAAGCTCTCTATATCGTTATTATTATGTGCTCTGGCAAAACAAGTACCGGTATAAGAATAATTCAGGTGTAAGGTCCATTTGACATTCTTCGGTTCTAGAGATATTTACGATATATTCTTTTGTCTTTCAGGAACTTGAGGGAGTAGAATTTTTAATATAAAACGCCCTAACTGCTATGCTATCCAGATTGTATGAAAATCAAATGCAAACGCTATAAAATTTTCTAAATGCAAGTGCAAATTAATACCCTTTGCTTTGTTTCCCGGGGGACGATTACATACCCAGGACCTGCAGGTGTATTAGACACCGGGCCTGGGTGACACCAGGATATAAAAAACATTGACGCCCCTGGTTTTTCCTCTGCTCTGCATGTGTATTGTGCCAGCCCGTCACCTTCTGTAGCTCAGAACAGACGATACATTCGTCAATTCATTATATGTATTTGAAAATGATAACTGAACTTTATGAGACACACTGGGATAATCCATTAAGAGGAAGAATAATAAGAGGAGATCTTAATTCCTTGTACTTTGAGAACTGTTTCCTGGTCTACATAAAGAGAGAATCAGAGATTGTTTATTTGAATTTTAAGGGGACAATATAACCCTTAGTTATTTATATTTGTTCCTGAAAATATAAAAGATGTATAGTTAAACAACAGGGGGCCTTACAGGGACGTATTTCCAGGACCTATTATCATATACGTGTTTGGGGCACCGGGAAAGTTTTTCCTATCGAGCGTGTGGCGACATGTGATACATCAAACTCAAGCTCAACGCCTGCACTTTTATTTTGTTCTAGGAAAACATGGGGTTGCACATATCATTTTCACGTATTATGGCATCTTTTACAACAGATGTCGCCACTTGTCAAGCTTTTCACAGAAACACATATACAACTTTCAATCCTCTCCAACAAGACCAAAAAAAGGGCCACCCCTGCCATTTTGTTTATTTATTAAATTTCTCCCATCACCCATGCACCTGCTATAAATAATAAATAAACCCTCAAATATTTTTGCCTAAAATTTCTTGCTGCCCTACAATTTATAATGCCAGCTGACTCTTGATGCGAACAATGGGCCGACCTTGACCTGACCCGGAAACAGGTCACTCAAACCTACACAGTAATAGCATGCACACACATACTTACATAGTTAATCTGACCAACTCTTTGTCACTCTATGTGCTTTTATAAGATTTGTTTGACAATTAATATTTTCTATGTCAATGCAGTTTTAATTTTTCGGTTTATAAAAAAATCTGAAATAATACTTTTAATTATTTTATGAAACACAATTGGCTTTTTTGCCTAATAAATAAAAAATATAACAAAGATAATCAATTTTATAAAACCTTTAGAAACAGTTTTCATACGACAGCAGGATATCTGAGTCTCGGTATCAGAGTTTGAGATTAATGGAAAGTCGACTTCAGAGAACATCACCTACTAAGCCGCGGCGTGTTTTCAAGAACTATTAATTTCCGTTCAAGAAAGTGTGACCGGAAACAATCGTCTATTATGTCGATTCGCAAAGTGAAAGACCAGGTGCTTGGATTCAGTGTGTCAATCATCCATACCTTGCATTCTAATTCTTGCTATTTTGCCAAGTTACCATGTTTCCTGTCAAACTCTACGTTTTCTCTGCAGGTTTGGCGTGATAACGTCTTCCCAGCGCTCGCTAAGACAGAGTTCATTAAATGGCAATCCCATGTACATTTCGACGCGCGTCCCGCGCACATAGAGAGAGCCGGAAAATCTCGCGTGAGCAGCGATAGCAGTCGACATGTGTCTCTGGCCCGCTTAGCACAAGTGGAAGAAGTCAACTGGTGCATTCGATCGAAACTCAAGTAAAAAAGAGAAAAGTGTTGGAAACAGAGAGCGAAAATACATGTTACTACTGTACAAGCGGGCCGGCTTGTGTCTGCGGGCCATCCGTTAGTATCACGTCACGACGTGCGAACGCTAGGCTACCCTAGTGGCAAGGTCTGGGGTTATCACAAGGGGTATACTTTATCACCCCCAGTCAGGCCAGACAGGGGATACCTCAGTTTATTTCGGGCCAAAAGTGAACGTCTCTCCCAGACAAGGTCTGAATGTAAGAATTTGAGGTTGGCATCCAGACACGAAACAGTCATCATTTTGACGTCAATATCAACTTTCGCCATTAATACATCACTCGGTGTCAACCTTTACAATAAACAGCGGGAGGTCTAATGCGCTTGCGTGATTGTTGTTTGTCGGCTAGTAAGTGCCGTTTTCTTTCAAGATATTTTTTTCTTTACCACAGCGGCTGGTAAAGAGAAGTCTCTTACAAATATGCCCCCCACCGCGTTCTTTTCGTCACCTCAAACCCATAATAAACACGTATTCCTTCTCAGTAATATCAACAGAGTCATCGGACTTCCACTCTGGTTTCCATAGATATCAAAAAAAGAGTAACACACTATTTCGAAAGTGAATATATAGGTTAGGATTATTTGGTCCGGGCTTTTGCGTTTAAACATGTTTTATTCCTACAGTTCCCTCCGACAAAAAAAAAGAAATTATATATATATATATATATATATATATATATATATATATATACGAGGAGATATCATAAACACCATCAGTTGGTAGTTGTCCCTTTAAAACTATATCAAGTTTGCCTTTATTCTGGATGTCAAAATATTGAAATCACTTATAATTTGTTTATTTTAAACAATTGTTAAATTGTTATTTATATTAACATGCACACCATGTGCATACTAATTTACAATTATAATTTAGTATCAAATATACTTTAGGAATATTCTGATCGATGGAAGGGGACCGTAACGATAATTGATCGCTGTGACAAGAATCAATACAATCATCGATGTTCGGACAAGGATTAATGTGTGTGTATATATATATATATATATATAGGAGTGTGTGAAAAAAAGGATTAGCAAAAAACTGGTTCTTTAGTTTATTCTTAATCCCTATTGCTCTTTAAGTGATACGTCACGGCTTTTGAAAATACATCTAGGATTTTTAAGTTAAATTCATGTAGTGCAGTGTAAACAAATAGTCTTTAAACAAAGCAATGCGGAACATTTATTCAATAATGTTCTTCTGTTTAATGTCCCATTCAATAAATGAAAAGAGTAACATCATTAATTTTTTACAATTCTTTAGATTTATACATTTTATATAGATGATAACGGGCCTCCAATGGTGGCAGTGTTTTAACATTTCCTACCCAGCCAGTTTCTATGATTTGTCATAACAGTGGTAAACAATTGCTGGAAATCTCAGGATAGGATATCGTATCATATCAGCCGTTAACTAACCAGTGTTTACTGCGGGTTTCCGTGACCGCATTCATGAATGGAAGTTGACATCTAACAGGAATTCACGACTGTTAACCACAGGGACCCTTCAGTGAAGGCCACCTCAGTAGTCCCAACGATCCTCACTTTCATTATTTGACGTCATTAACTATTTCCAGCTTCGCAATTTGCTGTAACGAGCTATATTGCTCATGTTTTGACATATTTTCCTCGAATGTCTGTCTCTATATGTCGCATGTCGCACAGATTCCCTCAAGCAAAAACACTTGTAAAAATCTATTATGTTAGTGGGCGATATTAGGAGCATCAGCGGGTCCCTGCAATTCCTGCATTTCCTTCCGCTTGTAATAACTGTTATTTTTTTAATAACTATACTATTATTTATTGTTATGACGTTGGGTTATCAGACGATCAGAAAGGCTTAATATCAACTTGAAACTAAGGATGCAATGCACCTTAAATTTATCGTATCGGCTAATACAGGGGCGTATGGGGGGGGGGTGCATCTATGGATATGTCTAGTCAGGTATATCGTTCTTATCCAGTCCATGAATGAGTAAATCTGGCATCAAAAGGATCCCAGGCTTGTGAAGCATTCATATTTTACACGGCATGAACATAAGCCATATGATGTCAGCATTTTCAATCTTACACATCTACCAGCAACCAATAAAAGCTGGCCAAAAAATTCAACGCGGCACCACATGGCCCACATGCATTTAATGCTTAAATGTCACGTGATGAATCACATTATTTCAATTTTACGAAATGCGCAGTCAAAAAAATGTCACGAACATGCATAGGTGCAATTAGTTTTATAAATCAAAGTTTAAAAGTACATAATCATTTGCATACGTATTATCTCATTTGCATATGCATTTTTATTTAGAATACAATAGTATCCCAGCAATACCATCCCGACACACGGACTTACTAAATCTCCAGTTCCTTTTTCATAAACGTTCCCATTGCTTTGTGTGTGATGAACCACAGCCCACGAGTGTCTGTTTATAAAAAAACTGCAAGTTTTTACATTCCAACTTGTGTGCAGGAATAAGCACATGGTTTTAGAACGAGATATTGGCAGATATTATAATATTTTAAGGATAATATACTATATATTTCGTGTATATCTTACACAACTGCATGGTGTGTGAATACAAGGGCGGATCCAGGATTTAGAAAAAGGGAGGGTCCATCCAAGGTGGACTAATGAAAACCCTAAAAAAAGTCTCCGGCTCTGGAAAAGGGGGGGGGGGGTCCTGACCGCATAGTTGTATCTGAAACCCTTTAAAAAACGTTGTTTCTGATGAAAAAGTGGGGTCCGCCCCTCCCCCCCCCCCCCCACTCGGATCCGCTTCTGGAATAGGTCACTTAAAGATGCATAGCCTCATGATCTTCTTGACATTCAGAAAATGGAATATTCAACTTGACAAAGTCTTCAAACAGTCAACAGTATGGTAGTTATAAGTTCACAGTTAAAAATAACCTGAAGAAGTCCATGCGTGATAAAAGGGTTTTTTTTAAAGAGGATGAACCTGTTATAGGATAATGAAATATGGTGCCATTACGCCCTATATACTTTGATAGGAATGGTGGCTAATTTCCTGCACCAGAATTCAATGGCAACAGTACGGATAGTTACCGGCGTGGCTATGAGAGAGGGTTGTATAATGGCCCGTCCAAGGCTGTTAGTTTTCTCCGGGCCCTCTGATTTCCTCCACCCTTACCGACTACCGAGCGCGAAATTCCGAGCCATACAGAGTACCACATTAGTTATTATAACTATTTGTACAATCCTTGAAAAATAAATAAAGTTTATATAATAAGTTTAAATCATATGGTTTTATCTTATCAAATTACAACACGCTGGAATATTATTGCATAATAATAAAATAAATAATTAGTTTATTTAATGTTTATAAGGTATAGCAGGTAAGTAAAATGAAACGGCATCGTGGATATCTTAACGAAAAAACGTGTCGGGCGATAGATCCATGAATTCTATTATTACAAACAGAGTCAATTGCGGAATCTTTGAGATTACAGGACTGTGAAATCGGAAACACTTATATCGACCCAATAACTTGTCTTTTAATGTGGCAATAATCAGGTTGATTTTGCTAACAAGTCAAACTCGATTTCTTTGTTACCTGAGGTCCAATTAAAATGCTACAATAACATAAAAGAAAGTAAGATGTAATTCTGTTTCATGTGCATTATTGAGTAATTTTTTTTCACTTTTGATATTTGTTAACAAGTTTTATCAGATCAAATACACAATGATTTTGTAAATCACTTTCAAATGCAATCCCCCACGCCGCAGTCGCGGTCCACCAAATGTTTTACTACATGCGTCCTAGACAGAAACCAGCGCGGTCAGCGCATGAATACACCCGCCAAGGTGTTAGAGCGAACTACATGTGATCCAAGTGCACCACCTCCGCGCGTCATTAAATAATCCGCTAGCCCGTGTTTTGGTGAGCGGTCGGGGCCCTCCGGACCAGACGTCATGGGGTAAACGTATACGGCACCGAACGCGTGCACAAACCCGTATGTCACCCCGCCGGGAAAATATGTCTCGCTGGATTACAGTTTTATTAATTATCAGCTGTTTGGCGGTCACAGGGGTGCCTCAGGCGGTGGGCTACTTTGGGTGAGTTGTGTTTACACCTTAAATCCCCGACAAATAGCTATAATTCTTCTTAACAGTGATCTGGCAACTATCAGCTTCTTAAGCTCAAGGTATTAGAACTTGCATTTGCTTATTAGCGCCCGGCTTTGCTTCGTTCTCCGTAACATCATCCAAATTCAAAGGATGAGGAATAAGTGGAGATGCTATCTGTACATGGCCGCCGGCTAGATTTTGAGAGGGAAGCTCTGTGTTAGTTGAATCTCTTCTTGGAAGGCCACCCTTCCTTTGTGTGTGCACCTGAATGATAAAAACAATCTAATCTATTGATGAATCTAAACATGTGTGTATATGCGTATTAAAATTTAAAAAAAATGGGAAACTATTCTTAAATCTCTCACAGGCATTCTGAAAATTTTAAACGAAATATGTTATTTTCTACAACTACTTAAGGTTTAAAATGTTTAATGGATATGATAAATTTAAATCGCAACTTACGCTACTTTGTTATAAGAAGAGTGCCTCTTATATGTATGAACCAAAAAATTTCCTTTATCCACATTACAAAAAATGATTTCCTAATTGTCTATTGAAAGTTTCCTAAAAAAAAGTGGAAAAATTTATAATATTTTAATGAAGTCATCAATTTTTTTTTAACTTGCTCTTGTTTAATTAGTAATCAACAGTAAATTCAAAATGTCAATAGAAAGTTGTTTCATCATATTACATAACCTTGATTTTTTACAGCTTTTTTTATTATGATTGTAATCTTGTCTTTCATACAATGTCCCCATTCTGGTAGGTGAAAGGCGCCATGGCATCCTCAGTAATTATCACAAGAAATATATCATATATTTCACTTATACGTATAATGATATATTATATATTGTTTATTATAGCCTATATTATGTCATTTCATCATAGGACCATGTCCCATTCTGCATCTTAGTATGTTGTGTTATAATATAATACATTGTGTTATATTATATTATATTATATTATATTATATTATATTATATTATATTATATTATATTATATCCTATTACATTACAGTATATTATATTATATTTGCATATTAAAAACCGGTAATCTCACATGAGCTATATAAACCAGTAGAAGCCCCGGGTGAGGCGACGGAGACCTAAATATAGTATCAGATCTGTTCATGTTTCTGATTTCTGTCAGCATCCACTTTTATTCATATACTGTACAGACGATAGACATCTTTTCCATTATGATATCCCACAAATGTTTTTCTTTATTTACGTGCATGCCCTTTGATAAATTGTGTGTATGAAGGCGCTTTAAAATCGTTCATTTTATGTACAGATTAACACCCAGAGATGTTTTAAATGGGAGGGGCACCCTCTCTGAACATTTCTCTCGGACCCAAAATATCCCCGCCCCCGATCTTAATTTTGGACATGGATGCTATCCAGCCTGTGCGTCATTATTGGAAACATATTTTATATATATATATATATATATATATATATATATATATATATATATAACCGCATGCAAATGGATTTTTTTTCTAAATTTGTTCAGGCTAATATATAATACTATATATAATATATCACATATATTAGAACAATTAACTATAATGTTAAGAAGAATTCTTGTCAGAACAAAGAAACTGACAGAGACAAATAAAGACGAGGGGTATTATTATTAATTAATATCATATATAGTGAAACTAAAACACACCTGCCGTTACTATGGGGCTGCCAAGCAACAATATTTTTATTAGGCCTATGATTATTATTCATTTATACGTGAAGCATGTATTTTCTTCTATATATAATATAATATATGGGTAGACTTAAAACAGATGACCTTTTTTATACTATTTGTTTTTTTTCGGCCGAAGGAAAAAGCGTGCACGTGCATGCACACGGTCGGGTGCATGCATGCATATATAAGCGGTCGACCAAGTTCCTTAAAAACCTAAAATTATATTCGTACAACTATAAAACATTTTGCCATTATTATCAGTTTGAATAACAATTACGCTTTCAAGCGAACACGAGTTAGGAGGTCGTTAATAGTGAATGGATATTATTACAAGATACTAGCGCGGACATTTAAACATTATTTCTTACTGTATCAACAGTACTGTAAAAAATCATTTTGTATCGGCGATTGCATAGGCAAGGGAATTAATGCCTGCTTCGTGGAAATCTAGAGAATTTTTAACGTTGTTAATAAATAATAATTAAAAAAATGGTATTTAAATAAATGAAAAATATATTTTATGCATGCAGTTGATCTTCGTGAATACTAGTATGATGTGATTTTTATTACAAGTATATCAGATTCATAATTATCTGCATGCTGGATAACCTCGGGATCTATTTAATTTATTGATAATTGTTATGAACATAATAAAACAAATGTACCAATATATTAAATAAAAATCTGCAATCGATTATATCAATACAATTTCGATATTTTTATCAAAATATAACAAAGATAATGCATATATTTCGTAAGTTAAGTTAAATAACGGCAACATTTATTATCACACCTATATATATAAAAACGGCGATAAACATAATATCGTATGTGGTCTTCGTCATACAAACAAATAGGATAAATATTACTCAATTTCTTACTTCTTTTGTATACAAGGAAAATATGACATTTATTTTATAAAGCTTCCTTTCTCATGTCGATATAGATGTTTGTCTATCAAATATATAATAAAACAATTATAAGCTAACGTAGGTGCCTGATAATATACGTGATACCTTACATATCTATCTAATTACCACTTTCACATTTATTATTGCGGATATGCAAAAACATTATATGAAAGTATTGCAAGAAAATGTTGACATTTCTAATTACATGTAGTTCACTACGTTTTCGTATTTACTGTAACTTGATCCGATCAGCACAATATTAATATGGTGTTCTTTCGGGTAAATATCGTCCTGTTCTACATGTAACAGCCGGTAAAAAAATAACTGGTTTTCTGAATTGTATCGTTTTCGCGTACCAATAAAATGTTATTGTTTATAGAACATTACATTTTGTTGCATTCGTCGATAGTTTTTCTCTCTTTATGCTGATATCAGATAATTTCTTTTAGTTTATATATATATATATATATATATATATATATATATATAATATATATATATATATATATATATATATATATATATATATATACAGGGTTACCATTTATTTTTTAAATTTAAAGCATGGTCAATATGGAGGAGACTGTTTTCAAGTGATGATATATAATACTTAGCTCAAATTACGGGTATATCTTTATATTTATATATTATTAATATATACCTTTAAATATATATATATAATTATATATATACATTTATATATATTTATATATATATAAATATATAAGTATATTATATGTGTAACATTATTATTATTAAAACATATTTATACATGGTAGCCCGTTACGACAAGATTGTCTGATCTGCCACAGGGCCCTGTTGGGCTATATATACGGATATAGCTTTAATGCTACATTCATGATTAAAATTGCGACTTATAATACGTGCGGCTCGATTTGAAGACTTTGAATGGGAGTAAGACATGAAGAAGGCGCATTTCCCCAGATTGTGAGGCCGTAGTCAATATGTATATGTGTGCGGGCACAAAATATAGCGTCTTCTCATATATATATATATATATATATATATATATATATATATATATATATATATATATATCTTCTGTCTATTTTTCCTATATCTGCTTCGGGTAAAATAAATTCATATATCAGCGATAACTCATATATAATACTAATAAATAAATATATGTATATGTATGTATGTAAGAAACCTGATGAGTGCATGCACAAAACTATACGTTGAAGTACAAATCTCTCATAAATTGTATTGCTCGATATTTGTATTGAAATATATAACTATACCCACGCATACACATATATAACAGATCTGATATATATAGTTTATATATATATATATATATATATATATATATATATATATATATATATATATATATATATATATATAATAACTGAGTATGCGTGCATGTGCATTACTATTGAACACCGATTCTATTTCGGTAACACAATCTTTTGACTATAGATATATGCGAAGGGTTTTTGTTATATGACCCTCAGTTGATCTGTATATCAGTTATTGACCCAAGACTTGAGTTATGATATATGGCGAGCGAGATTTGATTTGTATGACAGGGCGGGGTGTGATACACGACAAGTGGCTGTAGTAACTCCGCAAGGCGGTAGGATAACACTCATAAAGTTTGGCGCATGCGCCGTGCACGCAAAAATATACAAAAGTACACTGAATATATAGACCTCTTTATATAAACAGTATCAGTTCATATACCTTCCCGATGTAACATAGCGTATGTTGTAGTTATATTTGTTTTTTCTTTCTCTGACGGGGATATTATAATTCAAAGTATATCATTATTATACATGTTATTTTTATACATGTATATTAACATTATCAAGTATATAAACGTTTGAAAATAATATGCTTGGTTTTATCGTTTTCACTTTCAACTCGGGATTCAAACTTTGAAATCTATATATAAGAAAGTTAAGTAGGATAAACAATAAACTCACTATCCGTAGTCTGTGGTTTGCTTACTGACATATAAAATACACGGCCAAAAGGTGCATAGTGATGAAAGGATGAGACTTCAGTTAACTAAAATCTCCAAAAAAAAAAAAATCTACAGGCCTTTGACGTAACAGCACACTTATAAAAAAAGTCGACACTGATTAGACTTATATAGCCCAGCCCAGAAAACGACGAACAACCCACAATTATTATTTATCATCATTACCATATCGTCAGTAATATCATATTGTAAGGTTCATTGAAGAACCTTGGAAGTTTTTTGGTAGTTGTCGAACACTTCAGGCTTGTCCCCGCTTGTAAAATGATCTTGTTACAGTGTTGCTCGATATTCCAGAAAAACAAACTAATTATACACCATTTCTTGTATGAATATCTGTCTCATATAAAACCCATTCTTGAAATTACCTCTGCATCAAACAGTAATGAAAATGGCATGTTTTGGTGTGTCCATTTTGCGAAATGTTATCCCAATAATAATAATAATAATAATAATAATAATAATAATAATAATAATAATAATAATAATAATAATAATAATAATAAAATTAATAATAATAATGATGATAATAATAATAATTATTATTATTATGTATATTGAAGACTCAAAGTTTTGATAATAGAGTCCTAATTATAGAGATCATCTGGCTAAAAGGTTCTGATTTCATATATAAATCAGTGGTATACATGGCACTTACATTGGAATTCTCACTTCTGGTGACTCTGTTTTTCACGGACTGTGTTATTCCTCTTTTGTTAGAAAGTTATGGTAATTTTGTAACACAGTCGGTAAATTATATATTTTATCATTTATAATTTTTCAAACCATCGACGCATTAAATAAATTATAAATGGTGTGGAATGTACAATTGAGGTTTTTTAATCATTTTAAGCCTGACCTCCCGATCCGGAGATTTCATGGTCGCCCTGACGTTCAACCTAGAAGATGGCGGCTCAGGGGACCAACCGACGGTGGCGCCACTCGGTGCCCTTTCCCGGCGTAAGATTTGTGATTTGTTGAAGTTAAATGGCCGCCAGAAGCGGATGTGTACCCGGGGTAAAGGGATCGCGCAGACGCTGATAGGGGCCATCAAAATGTCTGTGGCCGAGTGTCAAAATCAGTTCCAGTCTGAAAGGTGGAACTGCTCCATGGGAAAATACAGGCTGCAGATACTAGAAACAGGTAACGACCACATACACAGTTGTATAGCATATATATTAATATACCCCTTATTGTTTCTTATAGTGTTATAGTATGATTGCACAAGTTTATTAAAAACCTTTAACCCAAAGTAAAAGTATTTCAGATTGTGTATAAAATGATATAGGATTTTTGTAATTCCTAATCATTATTTCTGATTGATACTTATGTAAAAGCCGGTGTGAATAGCGAGACCTTCACTAGCGAGACAGTTCGGTCCGCTTTCATATGCACCCTTAACACATCCCCTCTTAAGAGCGTTCTGCTTGCAGACCAGGGCTAACTATCCCAGTAGTCACACTTTTGGTGAACAAGGTGGCGGTAATTGCCCAATTACTTCAAACCACCATACCCTTGAGCCCAACGTTGGGTGTAATTCCCGGACGAGCCCCCATTTGTCACGAAAACAAATTGCTCAGGGTAAAATATTGGGCCAATCCCGAGGTCGAACCGATATCGGTGGCGCACGTGTCCGGCGTTCCACCCGCTTTGCTATAGTAAAGCAAGCTTCACTAGCGAGAGAGTTCGGTCCGCTTTTATATACACCATGTAATATATGTCAATGCCTGTATATCTGTAATTACTGGGACAGAGAAAATTAAGTCGATAACCATATCTACGCTCAGAAAAAAAAGAGCAAAATACCATTCAAGAAGCAATTAATTAAGGTAAATTGGAGACAAACACAGGGGAACCGGAGACTTACAGAGGCAGGCAAACGAGACACAGACAGATGAAGAGAGGGAGTGTACGGAGTCAGACAATCGGAACACCCACAGATAGAATGGGGGACTTACGGAGTCAGACAAAACGACACACACACAGACAGAAAGGGGGGACTTACGGAGGCAGACAAATGAGACACGGACATACGAAAGGGGTCACTTACGGAGGCAGACAAACAAGACACGGTTATATTTGGGCTGGAGACGTACAGAGGCAGACAAACGACAGACAGACGGATCGAAAGGAGGGCCGTACTGAGAGAGAAGAAAGAAACACAGACAGACGGTAAGGAAGGACCTATATGGAAGAATACAAAGCAGGCACAGACAGATGGAAAGGGGGGCTACGGAGGTAGACAAACGAGACGCAGACGGACAGAGGGGCTACGGAGGCAGACAAACGAGACATAGGCAGAGTGAAAGGTCGGACTCACGGAAACTGAAAATAGAGACAGACTGATGGAGAGGGGAGACCTATATAGGGATGCACACAAACGAGAGACAAACAGGCGGGAAGAGGAGGATTACATAGGCAGACAAACGAGACACAAATACTTAGGAACTTGAGATCTACGGATGCAGAAAAAAAGACACAATGACAAACGGGAACGGGAGATTTACAGAAGTAGACAAACAAGACTCATTTGTGAAAAAAACACACAAATGTGACAGAGACAAAGAGGAATTAGGGTGCAGAAAGGCAAAATACAGAAAGAAATTACAGTGAATTCGGATAATACTCTTTTCTTCCAGGTTTCAAGGAGACCGCTTACCTCTACGCCTTGTCCAGTGCCGCTCTAGTTCACGCCTTTTCTCGCGCCTGCAGCCGAGATCAGCTTAACAGGTGTACGTGCGACGAGTCACTGGCGCGCAGGCGCAACAAGGACGCTTGGCGATGGGGTGGATGCGGAGATAATATTAAGTTCGGACATAAATTTACGAGAAGGTTTCTCAAGTCACGTGGTACCAGTAACGATCTTCGTGGAAAAATGGACTTACACAACAGCCGGGCTGGGATTAAGGTAAATCGCCCCTCTGATATTTGATTTTTTTTTTTAATTGCGCTATTTATTTTATCCACCCACAGTATTTCCCATAATTACTTTAATTAGTGTTTATTAAAAAAAAACGTTCCGTCTGTAATCCCTCAGGTATATCAGGTTGCACTTTAAAATTCTCCTTCAATATATAAAATTCAATAAGAGAGCCTTTTAGGGCTGTCAAGACACATGTTCTCCCAAAGCTATTCACATTGCGATATTTCACTCACGATTCAATACATGATACGATACATAAAAGTAATACAAGTGGTCATTCCTTTTTTTCCTTCCTTCAGTTAAATCACGATTCAGCTTCGCCACAGTGTTGCCTCCGCGCATCATGAATAATTAACAATGCAACAGACCCTTCAATTGCTATGATCGTTCGGTTAGAGCCAATCAGAAGACAATTAACGTAATTCTGACCAATGAGGTTTCGCCTTACATGTTCTGGCCCGCTGGCTATTAGTAAATGCTGGAGGTATTTTAAAATGTAGGTAGTGTTGCATTGTCAGTGTATCGATATACAGAGATACAGCAACACCAATGCGATATTTTACTTTGTATCGTGATGTATCGATGCAGAGGTGAATCACTACCGCCATAATTACCATACACATATTTCAATTATCTACACCCAAGATGCACTTTACTTAAGCCGCCAAATAATTAGACCTTTCGACATGAGAGAGAGAGCGTGAGAAAGAAAGATTTATCAGAAACACTTAGACATCGAGAGTTGCGTATTTAATGCGTGCGTGTGCGTCCATGCAAAGTTTACTCGTAGTTTCAGGAACAGGAAAAGGTAAAGCAGTATTGAGCGTGCTGTATCTTGTCGCTTTCATGCCACAGCGGCAGTGCTTGTTTTTGACTGTAACAGGCCTTGTGTTGAGAGCACATCCTGCGAGCTATCTCCGTTGGCAGCAGCCGCGCGCTGGGCATGCTGTGCTATCTCGCGTCTTTTCGGTAGACATTTTTCCCTCTTTGTGTATTAACAGTACAGTTGTCCATCGACACTGTATAAAAACAGATGAGGACGTCAATATCATAAGTACCAAGAATAGAAATATCATTTGTTATACATTAAAGGAGCTTGTGTTGGTTGTGTGTATATGTGGATAGGTATTTAATCATACTTTTCCCAAAATTGTTTCAGTCAATTGGCATACTTATATTGAGTTAACGTTTTGTTTTATTTCTTAATTTGAATTAAGCAATACGTTGGTGGAAAAATTACGTAATCCACGAAGGTGTATTTTTTTTCTTTGACAAAATCTTGGAAAAAGTGAGCAATAATTGGGTTATGATGAGTCCTGGGGCAGCTTATCTGTCTGCGAAAAAAAATATTCTGGTTGGAAATTATTGCGAAAATAAAACCTTGACTAAGACCCTCGGTCAATACATTTGAACTTTCATATAAAGATTCACCAACTGACACATTACATCGCAGGTCGAAGTTTGATACTTTAAATAATAACAAACATATTTTAGGTTACCTCTAAATTAAAGACATATTCTAAATAAGAAAATAGCTTTGAAGAAATAATTTCAACCCGTTTCATATTCCTTGGGTCTTCTGTATCACGAATATTGAACCATCGCGAAACATAGAAAAGTAAATATCGTGAAAATTTTGGTTGGTTAAGTGTGTGGGGGTCAGGGGCTACCAGAAAGTCTAGTAAACAAGCATTTACCATGCTTTATCATATCTATCTACATAAAGGGGTCCAGAAGCAAACAAATTCCTATATATAATTATACAAATGAGTTTAAATGTCAATAACATCTTATATAACTTAAGGAAGGTACGAAAACGCAAATAAAGACGGTCAGACATGTTACATTAAAGGCATAAATTGAAATATGGCTTCTGTGGCTCAGGGGTAGAGCGCAGGACTCAAAGCCGGGAGATCGTGAGTTCGATCCTCAGCCGAGGCGGTGAGGTTTTTCACGGTCGGCCCCCACCCAGGGTGAGCGCTCTGCAGGCTTAATGGGAAGGTCGTGCCCAACGGCCGTGACTCACTCACAAACGAGTGCGCCTTTCGGGGGGTGCCCACAGGTGCAGTAGTCACCGGGCCTGGTTAACGCCAGGATATAAAATGAGAGGAAGCGTGTGATACTGCCCTGTCACGTAGTCCGAAACAAGAATGGAAATCTGCAGATGTAATTAAGCTAGAATTTAAAAAAATGGAGGCGGTTACCTCCAAAAAAAAAATTGAAATATTGGTATTTTGCATAACATCAATGTTCAAAATTAGTCATATGTAGGGAATATGCAAAACTCAACATTTTATAAATAATTATAAACTTTCAGATGTGTCATATGTGTAAGATATGGTCAGGTGTGTTTACAATGAATATACCGGTATTTAAAGAAGAAATTTGACCATAACTTACAATCTTACATAACTCACAGTACTCCATAAAACCCGTGGTGCTGAGCTTGGACTGAGATACTCAGAGAACGTGTGTTATATAACAGCTCCGGCTGGCTATCCGTCTGTCCATTAACGTGAATATATTGAAGGGGCTCCACTCAATTTAAAGGCAAGGGTAAATTAGCTCCTCGTTTCGAGGATGTTACGAGGATTTACGATGAGACGGCTCTTAAGCTTGAGCTCGCTAATCCCCGGTGGTTGATACAGGCGGGGGCTGGGGTGTGGAGCTTGTCTTCTACAATAGCCTCCAGAGACTCTATGTCCAGTCCTCGATAAGCATCAACGCATGGTCCCTGATAACACAGTGGAGGGTACTTGGTGAACTCTATGGCCCGGTTAGTTTTATTGTGTGGTAAGGACGGGGTCAGTTACAATTGCAGCCACGAGCATGCGCACTGCTTTCTTCCGTTTATATGATGAGCGGTAATATGTGTTGTATCGTCTGCAAGTTCACTGAATACGCAATGACTATAATGATGGGGAAATATATGGGAAACAGTGATCTATTGTTGGTTTTTAGTGTCAGTGTTTTTTATTATAAAGGAATGGTTCGGATAGTTTTAATACTGACCTCGCATTGCTAAATCATAATGTACAACATATCTAAGGGGATCTGCAAGTCCAATTAAGTTCACGCCACTGTTTTCTATCATGACTTTAATATATATATATATATATATATATATATATATATATATATATATATATATATATATGCGCGTGTGTGTGTATGTATGCGTGTGTTTCTTTGTTTTTTTCCTGTGATTTATAAGTTAAAAAACTGTGCCAGGCGTGTCTCATGTTTTGCATTTCTTTAAACGGTTTTTTTTACAGATCAGACAAGAATATTTATTTTGTATATTTTAGCTTTATTTGAAATGTCTGATTCGTCAATTGATCAAAACTTGAATTAGCATGCGTATGTGTATATATGGTATATATAGGAATATTTTGTTATGCGTAGAATAATTAACGGGAAGTCTTTATTTTCGACAATGAAAATATTGAAAATAAAAGTCAACTTTCAAAATGTCCAAGGGTTTGTACACACATCCTATGTTAGCAGTATTAAATTTAACAGATTTGCTTGACAAAAAAAAACGATTTTTCATGGAAATACATGGAATTAATAAAAATAAGTTAAATGTAGCTAACAGTAACTGGTATTTCAAAACTTACACAAAATCACAGCTTTCACAAAATGTACATACTAAAAGGTACAATAGTAGTAGTTTTTTTTTTTAGAATATCAAGGAAAAATTAACAATGCTTACACGGGCTTTTTATACAGCATAATTAATGCCCTGTCTAAGGGTTTCGTTTCTAAACACACAAGTCGGATGTTTTGCCCTTTAAAATGCGACCGGAGGTGCGCTTATAATTTAAAAGGACTCTAAAGCATGTTCAAACCACATACTTATGAATGTCTTTGTTAAATTTATGCCGTGAGTCACATGTGTTCCGTCGATTAAATCATATACTTGTATGAATATTAGAAATCTACGTTCTATTGGATGCAAGCCTCCGCCTTTCACATATACGGTCCATATTTCCATACCAGGCTCATTCGTGCATAATTGACTCTAGGTTTGTGACTATTCCTTGATGACATTCCCGGATCCGGATAGTGTGTCGGATCCACACTAAAATCTGTTCGATTCTTCATTCACAAAATGCCCCGAAAATTGTATACAATTTCATTCAGGATTGCGTGAGTTATGTTGTGAACAAATACAACAACACACACAAACACACGAACTGGGATAAACTCATACCACCCTATAGCAGAGGCAATAAAAGAATTTATCTCAGTCTCATTTTTGTTTCATATTATCTTGTAGCATCAGTTTCTGTCTCACATTATCTTGTATAGCATCAGTTTATATTTATGACATGCTATTTATTGAAAAAAATAGGGAAATTACATTCAATCAGAGTAGGTCATATCCCAGTGTATCTTTATTATTCGTGTTTAACTATTATATTGGAATAAAAAAGATCGTAATTGCAAAATAAATTTTTGTTAAAAGATAAATTATCAAAATTTGAGAATTTGAAGAAATTTGGAAAAAAATCTGAATGAAGTTATTTAAATTTCAGATATATTCTTGGAAAAAGAATCTGTTATTTTTTATCGATTTATAAACGCTTAATGTAGTAAGATCATGGGCCGTACCTCTCTCGGCACAGCCATTTAAAAGGTTGTAATAACCCATGTAATAACCCCACTACCCCGCAAACATAAGAAATAAGCAATTAACATCATTGTATGACACAGGACAGGTCCCACAGTGGGCACAGAGAAATAACTGCCAAACACTTAACGGGACAATATTTAACTAGTGTAACTAGAGCTATTACATCCATGGCAATAAATATGTCACGCGCGGTCACCTAGCAACTGCTCAGTTACACAGAGAGGAATTTAATCAATTCTCGATGCACTCCTCGTGTTCAAACAAGGGTCGGGCAGCCGGACTGGGTGCGTGTATCTAAATTACTATTCGATGTCAAGTGGTTCTCGCTATACACACGGAATCAGTGAGAATTAACTCTTAATAACGTTATATACATACTTGAACTGCTGGGAAAACCCCTAACCCAAAGTCATATATATATATATATATATATATATATATATATATATATATATAAAGATAGTGTGTGTGCGTTTGTGTGTGTGTGTGTGTGTGTTTGTATGTGTGCATGATTGCTTAACGAAGCCAACTGTAAAAATGGTCACCGTTTTCTCTTTTCCTTTGGAAGGGCTCTTCATAAAAATATCATTATACATGTATTCATAAATATCAAAAATATTCATTATTATATGAATTAATTAGAGTCAATGATAAATGCGCAAAGTCGTATCAGCATCGAGCGATTAGTAAATATATAATGTTAGTTACTAGCAGTTGATTTAAAGGACATGATACCATATTAACATAATCTTATATTTAACGGTAACATACAATATTTTTATCATTTATGATTTCCTTCTTTTGCCTTCGATGATGAGACCTTTTAATTCTCAAAGGTTTCATTTTCCCGAAAACTTTCCTGTCGCGAATATCATGAATTTGAACCTCTACTATCAATAAAAGAAAACTACGTACGGTATATACATACATACACACACATATATAATAAATATACATATATATGTATACATGTGTGTATAAATCGGGCATGTTTTATTGACTTGTGTGACCTTCTTTGCATCATTTGTCATGGCTTGAAATATGTGAACTTGAAGAAATTCTGTATGTTCTATTTTTGATAGGCATATATATATATATATATATATATATATATATATATATATATATATATATATATATATATATAGGCGCAACCGTCTCTAAATTTTTATTATATTTCAAGAAAGCCAAATAGTGGAGGAGAGAGAGCTGTTGACCAGTCAGTGCATACATAGTACGTCTCCAGTCTAATGTTTTAGTAAATATTATCAATAAACATTCAAATCTGAAAAATGTATGCTGAGTAAACCTATCAAATAGATATCACTAGGGAAGGGGAAAATAATATAAGGTAATAATAACGGCATTATCTGGATCTCTCGATGTTTTTAACAGTTCATTATACAAAAAATCTTCATATAGCCCGAAATTTGTACAATGACCTTGAATGGGATTTGTTGTCTTTGTACTATTGTGGGGGCTTTATCAGTCCAAGGTCGGTACAACTGTTGTTGATGCTTACACCATGCATACAGCACTTTTAGTGACAGAATTATCCAGAAATCTACGTAAGAAAGCAACAAAACTGTGGCTTATATCAAAACATGATGTACACAATGTTAATACGTGTTTACCTTGTGCAGTACAAAAGCATAGCTGGAAACTTTAGACGGCTCTCACAAACCGCATTCCTCCGCCAACGAAATTTCCCAAGTCCGTACCAGGTCAGTCCCAACGTTCTTAACAAATTAGTAAACAAGTTAGTAAATTATTGATTGTTTTCAGTTCATTACTCGCCCTTTCATAAAGGCTGATGGTGGTTTTTATATCGAAACGGTGGTGATATTTGTTAAGACAAATAGACCAATTTCTGGATTCGAATCAGATCCGATACACTGTTCATCCAAACCGCCCTAAAATGTAACAAATTGTTCCATGGCCTATGGCTCAACCTTTCACATTTCCAACTTTCAATAAAGGTCTATGGAATATTTTAAATATTATGTCGAGAAACAGATAGGGGTGAACTTGACTGAATCCAAAGTCGGATCTCTCCTATGCACGATTGAATCGATCCGTCATATTATTTATCCATTTTGCCAAAAGCACATCGCTCATCACTTTCTTTACGCTGTTATTATTATTTATTTCTATTTAAAAGGTTCCTGTTACGTAAGACCTACACTGTGCCCTTTATCACGTTTAATGGTTCTATGATATTCTTTTTTTCCAGATTGTCAAGGACGGCGTGAAGGTCACGTGCAAATGTCACGGTTTGTCTGGGTCGTGTAACGTCAAAACCTGCTGGCGTCAACTCACCAACTTTCACTTCGTGGGAAATTTACTGAAAGGGAAATACGAAAAAGCTGTAAAGGTTGCTATAGCAACTAATGGGGCCACAGGCCAACCAGAACTAATAAAAGTAAAAAAGAATATTGGAGTCATAATGGACCCAAAGTTAGAAAGTGTCAAAGATAGGACGCTGAGCGACACGGATTTAGTTTATTTCGAGGACGGGCCTAGTTTTTGTAAACCAGGGCGATACTCCGCCGGAACTTCCGGTCGAAGGTGTAGCAAAGGGGCAAATTGTGACGCCACGTGCTGCGGACGAGGTTACAACGTCCAAACTCGGACTGTGACAAAACCGTGTAAATGTCAGGTGATCTGGTGTTGTGAGGTCAAATGTCAACGCTGCGTGTCAAGAGAAGAAATGTACACGTGTAAATAAATACCAACCCGTCCCACCATTACCTTTGACTGGTCACGTGACTTTAATGATCACGTGAGTCGCACACCACGTGACCTAGCCACGCAGCATCTTCTTAACTGGGCAGCAGGTGGCGCTGTACAGTCCTCCTATGTTCCGACGCCTCTTCTAGTAGAAGTCTCGAGAAAATGCAGAAAATTATCTTCATAACCATATTTTGCTTTGAACTACGTAACCTCGTCCGGTCGGAACACGATACTAAGTAAATTTACTCACTCAGTGTAAAAGTCAACATATGAGAAACTTTGTATCGCCTTATTACCCTATTCAGGGAAGATAATCCGGTCATTAGTTCTACCACACGTCCGATTTTACCTCTTTATAGTATCAATATGGTAACTGATTGAAGCTTTGCAGCCTTGGCCGTTTGTCGCCACAAAATTAAGGTAATATCATAACACAGGTCTAATAATGAATGTGCTTAAAACTTTACTTACATTATGTACCTTTAAGTTTGAGGAGGCTCGATTGTGTATATTTCAAAAATATAAGTTTAATGTTGTTGTTATAGAATTTAACACAAGTAAAAAGATCTCTGTTTGATCAGCTCAAAGTTATATATATCATGTCGGTATCGAAAAGGTCTACAGGCATTATTTATAGATATATATATCCATGTGCAACCTTAAGAGGAATCAATACATGTCTTTGTGGCCACTCAAATTGGAAAGGGAGAATTTGTTGGTTATATATGAACATCAGACACGGAAAGGGTAAGTACAAATTTGCATATGCAAATTTTGTTGGTCACGTGATCAGGTCACGTGAGCAGACGAGGTTAGTGATATTCTCTGCTGGCTGGTTTGTGATATTTAAGATGGTTACCTGCAGATTTTTTTGTCTTTTAAACTTTCAGTTATGTTTTGATTCTGAAGATTTCCCCTCAAAATTGATGTTTAAATTTAATTTGTTTGCCTTTTATTATTCATCCCGTTAGTCGTGTCAGATTCGGTTATTTTGTTTTCACGTTCATCATTATGTTGAGATATTCTCACTACAAAAGAAACATCAAAATATAGATTTTCATCCTGAATTGCTCGTGAAATCTTGTGATTAATACATATAGATTTGAAGTTTGTGTACATAACTAACCATTTAGCAAAAGAACTGGTTCTTCCCTTGCATATCGATAATAGTATGATTATTATAAAGAAAGTCCGAGAATAAAATGTTAATAACTATATTATCATGTCTAATGTTGAATATACGAAACCAACGGAGAACAGTGAAGGTCGTTTGGAAGGACATGATCATCTATTACAAATAAACTTGTAAAATTCAGTCAAGATGGGCCTATTCCCTCCACTCATGGGATGACGAGTATATGTGTGTTCGTGTGTGTATTTTAGATTACAATCAATATGAGTGAGATGTAGTTGTGTCCAACAACAAGTGATAAAACTTCTGTTATCTATTATGTTAGTCTTAACCTTAAACGGAAAAAATGATCAGAATAGCATACACATCTCTGTACATAAACATTCAAACACATTTAGAAAACATGCGCAGTTATATAAGCAAACGAACGAAAGAAATAGTTAATATGTTTAAATGTTTGTAGTGGAAAAAAGAAGAAATAGATAACACGTTTGTATTTCTTTTAAAGGATCAAATAAACTTAAATATTGCTCCACTAAAAAAAAAGAACAAAACGCCGCTTTCTTTTTTTTTTTTTTAGAAATATGGATATTCACTCTAACAATTAAAAGACATTGATATGACTAAATTAATATTCCGCCTCACTCAAAAACCTCAATCGCCATTGAAACGTAGATTGCACGTAGATTTAATTTTGTGATTATGCAGTTATTTTTCATTTTCTTTTAAAAGGTACATGGTAATGGTTATGACTTTTATGGCGATAAAGGTTAATATTAAAAGGGCCAAACACGTTCTCTTGAAAGCTGAAATCATTAAACCAATGTCCTGATGTATTTAACAGAAAATATATCTTTCATTTACACAGTTTTTATCTCTTGAGGTATAAAAAAGTCACTGAAGGAGAGAGATGGATAAAAGAAAGCTCACGTGAGAATAAAGAGGAAATTCCCGAATCGTGTAAAAGTAAATTGGAGACGAAATGTCAAAGGTTTCTATGGAAACTGTTGGGTTTGTGATGCGCGTATAAAAACTACAACTCGGGAGCCAGCATTGCTGCCTGGAGGCTCTAAGTATGTGGTGAAGGCAGCGTACAGTCAATGATTCCAGCCCCGGAGCAGCAAGCATGCAGCCGCGGTCATAGAGAGAAGAAAGCCCCGAAAATACAGCCCGCATTTACGGAACACGATGTGTGGCGCGGGACAGGACGCCGCCATCTTTGATCTCGGGGTCGGGGTGATGAGGGTCAAATCCGACAGGAGAGAGGCTTTTGATGATGTTTGGTGTGGTCGAGATGAAACCAAGTGCTGATGATGCTCTGTCTACTCCACACCTGTTACCAATGGTAACAACATCGCGGAGGACCTCTTCAAAGATGACACGGCATGTAGCGGCCCAAACTTCACCTCTCTGCTCAATCTGCTTGCTACCTGACACGTCACATCCGGCCGATTTCCAGGCCCCCGACCCCGAGATCCTCTGGGATATGATATAAAAGTATATTAAAATAATATAATATAGAATAACTTAATTATGGAATATTATGCTACATAACATAAAATCGTGTAAAATACAAAACATATATCATAATATACAATAATACAAATTATGGAATATGTTAATATAACATAAGATTGTGTAATATAGGAAAACATATATTGAAATAATAATAGATGTATATAGATGAATTCGTTTTCACAAAATTTCGTATATTATATATTTGTATTTTAAATACATGTAATTATATATTTATATAATAAAAAGTTCAATATATAATATATACAGTGGCGAAAAACTTAAAAAACATAGATAAAAAAAGGGCTCTGCACCCGTTCATAGGTATTTCAAATAAGCGTTTCAGGGCTGATTATTATATAAAGATACAGATGCAAAGATTAGGAAACGCTGCGCTATGCGAAAAATTTGATGATAGTTTTGATTTGTTTACACAATTTCATATGTATATCATATCAAACGTAACCTGATAAAAAGCTTCGTGAGGGACAAAAAATTGCTAGAAATAGATAAACATTAACTGGAAGCCGTGGTAGTATTTAAATAATAATAATAATAATAATAATAATCATAATAATAATAATAATAATAATAATAATAATAATAATAATAATAATAATAATAATAATAATGATAATAATAATAATAATAATAATAATTATTATTATTATTATTATTATTATTATTATTATTATTATTATTATTATGGCATCTTCAACAACAATTAAAGTGATGATAAAATGGAAAATAAGATAATAATTATCCCTTATTATTATTATAATAATAATAATAATAATAATAATAATAATTATTATTATTATTATTATTATTATTATTATTATTATTATTATAATTATTAATTTTATTTTTTTTTATTCTTATTATTTTTAATATGTTTATAATAAGTAGTAGTAAAAGTAGCAGAAGTAGTAGTAGTGGTAGTAGTGTGTTAATTTTAAATATTATTATTTTTATTATTTTTATCATTATTATTATTATTATTATTATTATTATTATTATTATTATTATTATTATAACAAGAGAAGTAGAGGTATAAACAATAACGGTGTCAATTAAGTCGAGCAGACTAGAACGACTGCCACTGCCTCGTAATGATAATTTGGTGAACTACTAATGCATGAGCAAAGCAAATGATTTAACAAATAAATAAATACTAACAGAACTTAATCGAATTCCACTATGTTATTTTATATAGCGTTATACGCATGATAAACAGAAATGACAGGTGCACTCGAACAATGCTCTCCCTTGCACCCTTCAAATGGCTCAGTTGCCTTCGATGGGACAAAGAAATCGCCCTCTGTCACTATGGTAGATAATAATTTTAATTAACATGTGTTTTGTTGATCCAGATTAATTTAAAAATGTACAAGGTTGTCTCTTGTGTATAACCCTATTACCCTCCACAAAATTAATAAAAATATGTTCATGTTTTACTAACAGTTGCTTACAGAAAAAGAAACCAAGATGGAAGAAAAATAGAATGACCAAGGAGAAAATCCGCCACCTGGCGGAGGTGTAATTAGAAAACTGTGATGTTGCATTCAGGCAGAATTCACGAACATAATATAGTTGTGATATTTTTAATATGTAGAACAGAGAAAAAATAAACAGACTGCGGACATGTTGCTGTGGACAAAATACATGGGTATGGACAAGATAATAATACAAAATCATTTAACATTGTTACAACATTATTTTAAATAATATATGACACCTTTATGAGGCCGTGGAGGTCGCCGGTCAGTAGTGCCATCTGGCGGTAGTGAAACTAACTTCGTAAAGGAATAGACACAGTATCATGATTAATATTTATTAAACCAGGACTTTTCTGTGACATTATATTGTCAAGCTGTTATTTCTTTTGTGAATATAATTCTTGTGAATTGTTCTCTTTGTCGGAAATTGCTGAGATATACGATTTTGATAATTCATAAGAAAGACATGGTAACTAAATTGGTACACAGCGCATCGAGCACATGTTTAATGGTTGACTATGCAAGGGCGACATCTGCTGATCACTAAGAACACTAAAAACATCTTCGAGACGACCATGGGTGTTATCAAGATGAAAATGTAATCCTATCCATACCAGCATATAATCCGTCCATTATTTTGCACTCGAAGACCAGTTTAACTTCATTAAAATAAAAGATAGATGGCGCTGCAAGTTCACTTACTGGATGCATTCGTAATTTATGACAGATGGCGCTGCGGTAGTTAGGCCTACTTTCTCACAATAATATCACATTTTCAGGATATATACGGAAATATGGAAAATGTCCTTCCCAATTAGGACACATTTCCCAACATTAAATGACCAAAGAACGGGCATTTCTGAGGCGTCACTACAGGGGAGTTGCGAGGCCACGGTTTAGTGGCACCACCAACATTAATAATTATATAGATTGCGGGTTTATTTCAAGAAGGGGCGCACTCGAAAAATCGAAACTGGATTCGGTTATGACCATTTCCGGGAAACCGTCCATTTAATATAGCGAAACCGAAACTGGTTTTTGCGAAACTGCGAAACCATCTCCGGAGGAGGTTTCGTTTCGCAAAAACCATCCACTCGATAATTATATTGGCTAGATGGTGGAGGTGGGCCAAAGTAGTGCAATTTTATTAGTTATTTTATTAATTGATACTGTTCATGCTTGTTAGAGTCAAATAAGTAATGATTGAGATAAAAACATTCTTTCGGAAGTGTTTTGAATTCAAAATCCCATACTCTGACCATGGATAGCTAAAGATGAGCCGCACGTATCCTGTACTTCTAAGTCGCCTGACACGTGGACATGTTGTAAGACGCTGAGAAACAGTCTATTTTCAACAATATTGAATATATATTTGCCAGTCACGATTAATAATGCTCTCACTTTGCCTCAGAGTGCCCAGGCATGGATCGCTTACTTCTGAGAAAATGTTCATCATTATTTTCTATAAAAACTGTAACCGTCCACTTAAAAATGCAAGGTGAAACCATACAGAACCGGTTTTCCCGGAACCGAAACCAGTTTCGAATTTTCGAATGCGCCCTAGAATTTTACATCTTGCATACTCAACCTCGTTTCGACAATCGAATAATCGATATATTGAATCGAGGACAGTCATTTATCTATGAACGAATCGGGGATTCAATGATCGATTAATTTCAATTATTTTGTATGCAGTCATAATAACCACTGTTATCTACTGTGACGTCACTTATATCTAGCCTGCTGCAACTCTATTTTTAGTCATTTTATATTGTATTATATGATTCTCAGTTCGTTTTTTAGCTCAGCTGAATTTCAGTCATGCTGGGCTATAGCGATGGGTCTTTGTCCGTCGTCCTTCCATCTGTCCATCCGGCCGTCCGGCCGTTAGCAGGGTACAAATCGTAACCTTAAGGGTTAGGATCATGAACCCTATGCAGTCTTAAAGGTATTAAAAAAATCTCCTTGCAAACCTGAAATTAGGTCACTGCGACCTATATTCTCTGAGTTACGGGGTGTGCTTGCACCCCCCCGGAATTAATTTTTTATAGCCAAAATTTTCATCACAAACTTTCCATCTTTCACATACAGCTCACCTACCAACAGGGGAATAACCATAATTATTTTGCGGTCACAAGGTCAAAGGTTCTTTTAAAAGCTTGTGGATGCTTTTAAGCCAAACCTTTCATTCCAGTCCTTTGATCTTTCACATATGGCTCACCTACCGAGTGGAAGAAAAATCCTATAGATTTTGAGGTAAAAGGTCAAGGTCACAGGATCCACTTCTTCATAAAGGTTGTGGACATATTTCAAGCTAGAATTTTCATTCCAAACCTTCTAGCACTGACATATCCCTTCTCAGCCAGCAGGCAAAAAGACCTGATTTTGAGGTCAAAGGTCAAGTTCACAGCACCCACTTCTTGGCAAACTTTTCAACCTATAACTTGCATCTGTCATGTACCAATAGGGGAAGAACCCTATTGATGTTAAATTCAAAGGTCAGGGGTCAAGGTCACAATACTAAATTGTTCCAAATGCTTATGAACATATTTCAAGCTAAACTGTTAATCCCTAACCTTCAGTCTTTCACATATGCCTAATCTATACATCACTCAATTTGATTTAAACATAATTATGGGTCTTTTTGCTTGAAGAAATAACTTATTGATTTTGGGGTCAGCTGGTCAGGAGGTTAAAGGTTGCAGGTCAAAGTTACTTGGTTGCCAAGTGATAACTCCAGTTTTAAGTGGTTGGTAGTTACTCATCACTTTAAAAAGAATCTAATTGCTAGGTGAGCAAAAAGCCAAGGTCAGAGGTCAAGGATGTTTACAATAAAAACTTACTTTGTAAACCATCTCTATTTTTCTTGTATATATAACCATTGCACTCCCAATTGGTACATCTCACTGTGGACCCATAATTGTCAGTGACACTTGTCATATATGACTCCTTTTTGTATCAGCTCATGGAGTAATAAGGGCATATCATTAGTGCATAACAAAAACACTGTTGCCGGGATACTTTAGCCAGGCATTAAGACTATGAGAGTAAAGTGTTATGGTTTAGCTACTGATTTATAAGATGATGGGAACATTTTGCAGTTTATAACATGGAATCATAGCAATAAACTTAGTTCTCTAGTTATCTGAATATTATTATACAAATCATCAGATATACCAGCAAGTGTTTGTCCTGATAATATGTGGGTCTGTACCTGGATTTAGGATGGCTTTATTGATTACAAGACTCTAAATGATGCTTTCTGTATTTCTTTTCTTTCAGGTTTTGCAGTTTACCTACCCTGCTGACCCAAATGAAAAGCAAGTTGATAATTAAAAAATATTGGACTTACATTTTTTACATTTGCATGTCCATAAATCTGACATGAGAGCTCTCCAACCTGATCATTCCTTTTGAATTGTTTTGAACATTCCTAACTGTAACATTCTTTGGATCAATTGCCACAAGTTTGGTCTCTTATTGGAGGATGTGTGATATCAAACGTCAGACCTGTCAGAAATCCATTATGTCTGCAAGGTAGCCAACTTAGACATCCTTTTGCCAGTGCAGTGTGTGTGATTTTTTTAGATGTTTGGTCCCTTTTAGAGGTTGTTGTTGTTCAATTTTCCGACCTGTCAGAAATCTAATATTGCCACCAGGAAGCTACTTAAAATTCCTTTAGAAAATTTTATCTCAAGAACTATTAAAGTGAATGCATTGGGATGTATATAAATGTTATCTTGCATTGGGTCAAAGATTTCTTAATAGAAATGACCATCATTTATGAAAGCTTAGTACAGTTGGCTTGTATTGAATAAAAATTAATACAGAAGCATTAGTTCCAAAATAATTTTTGCATGGATTTCCTTGATTTTTTGCTATATATTTTTGTCTTATATGTGGCCTATGTGGTATTGCTTTTGAGACTGACAGGTATCAAGCAAGCTGTGAGATTAGTTCCTGACAGCTCAAAAACCATACATTTTGCCTCAGACCATCAATTCACTGTGTTTAACCAGACACATGTGATATAAATTTATGTCAAAGAAGAAAGTTTCAACAAATTGGCATATAGGTTCTTCAACAATTTGACTGGAAGTTGTGAATCGCAGCCCATGATGTCGCAGGTCATTTTTGGCAGCTGAGCGTCATGACCCATGGGTCACTTGTTACTAATCCTAATGTATCTTATTGTGTAGAGTGCCTAAGGGCTATTGTGTTTTACTACAGTGAATTTGGCACTTTAATATACTTAAAGAGATCAATAAATTAAATTAATTTTCATGTACAACTGTTATGTGAATGTCATCCTCCTTAAGATTTTAGCGCAGTAAGTCACGCTTGGGAAGATTTAAATGGGCCAATTCTGATATGACGTCTATTAACTGAATATAATATAATCAGTTGAATATTTATAACGATAGTCAAGAAACTCATGATCTTATATCATGATATAATAGTTAAAACAACATTCAACAAGGACACCTGGCGGAAGTTCAGACGAACCTGAGTTTTTCAAGAGGAGTTTCACAACTGTTCACAACCATTCAACATCCGTCCATATACAAGTAACCACCTGAGAATCTGTGTTTTTTCCATATGTAAATATTGCTTTGTTTATACCAAAAGCAGGTAGATAAGAAACTTCACACATTTATCACACAGGCGTTAGGCCCAAAAAAATAAAAGGTATGGTTCTCAGGCACCGCCCGCGTCACTTTTACCCCCCCCCCCCCCCCCCCCCCCACGCATCAAAAATTTTGATTTTAATTTTTCAAGAAGATAAAAAAATACTTTGATAAGATTTCCTTTGTTATGTAGTCCTTTTACCTGTTTACGAAAATAATTATGTTATTATTTTTATACCTTTTCCCTGATCATATGACATATTTATCGAAACATACGAAAAAGGTAAAAAATAAAATATTGTCCACCCGCACTGATTTAAAAAAAAAAGTGCCTTAGAATGACCTATAAAGTTCATGTAGAGGTTCACAGAGTAAGCCAGAAATCACATAATGTCTATAGAAAAGGTCGGTGAAAAGAGGGCTTCAAGTATTACTTTGTCCACGTAAATGCTTAGGTAAACTATATTGTTATTTAAACATCATCTTGGAAGAAACTTTCAGTGGATAGCCAGTAGCTGTATGACAGAATATTATCACGATTTACAATAACAGAATCGATAATCGAATCAACAGACAACAAGAAATATGCATTCTCAGAAATGCAGGCCTCCGCCATGTGCGCGGTCTTTAATTTAAGGTACTACGCAACCCATGGGGCCTATATTTCCAGGTTCTTTGGATAATTTTGTTCCCCAACAAGTGTTGCATTCACTTCTTGTGGCCAATATTCCCATGTTCAATTGAGCATATGTGTCTGCACATTTGTGAATATTCCTGATATTCCTTCCTGGACCCGGGTCATGAGCCAGACTTCACCCAAATGTAATCGATTCTGCGTTAACTTATATACGAGTAGGCCTTAAAATTTTATTGGATTCCGTTCATGATTACGTGAGTTATGTTCCGAGCAAACAATTAACACACACAAACACACGAAAGGGTATGAACGTTTACCCTCTTGACTGAGACAAAAGTCAACGATAAAATGAATCCAATACACCCAGTCATAGCAAGAATTGTTCAATAAGAAAAAAGTAAATACCGTAGATCATAATAGGACAGTGAAAACGACACGCAAATACAGTAAAACCTCGCCTCACGACCATCTCAGTTTAGCGACCACCTCAAAATATCGAACACTTCTCCACCATCCCGATAAATTTTTGCTTTTTATATAAGACCGCCTCGTATCGAGGTCGCGTGTTTGTTCGTAGATTCAAATTTTAACTGTATAACCTCAAATTGATACTTAAAATCTGGTAAATAGATAATTACACGCCCAATAACGAAAGAGAGTACCGACGGGATTACCCCCTCGACCTCCCTTTATGAGCCCCTCCCTCCTTTTCAAATCCTGCATGCGCCCCTGGCACCCGCCACTCTACCCTGTCGCCATCAGAATTTGTAGTCTTCATGCTAACGAGATATTTTTTACATATTAAATTGCATAAAATATAATATATATTCCGTAAATATGAGCCAAGTGTCTCGCTGAGTGCAAGGTGGGAACTGATCAAGACTGCATACCCTGGAGATTAAGAGTCTAAGGAAATATACTCATTTATGGATAGTTATTGTCAATTTTTCTCATTTTCTGACTTATGTATACAAGAAACTACAAAATAGTAAACTTACAACTTAACGTCGACAGGTTATGCCGACATTCATTAAATTCATTAAAATAATTTTATTCCTGTATTCTAAAATTAAGTAAAATATAGATAAAAAAAAATAAACTGATTAAGTATAATGTATAATAAGACAGTGTAGCATGGTTTAATATTTAATAGTACATAGAGTTTTCTTGTGCAGTGATTTTGTTAAATACATCAGACTGGTGCATGTTAATTTAATTTTTTACATCCATCGAAATTGTATTCATTTTATACAATATCACTGCGATGAAAAACGTTGCACTGCAAATATTCACTGCTCACCTATATTCGCTTTGTGCACTTGATAAACCATAAATCCAAAACAAAAAAATACAGACAAAAAACATGCGTGAACTGCACTGACGCCATCTGACGATATGTGGTGACGTCACTTCCTGTTTTTTATTGCAGCTTTGTAACGGGAACGCGTATATATATAAACTGATTCACTATGCATGTACACGCAGTATCTAACCAACACATATAATTACACATCCCGCAGTTACGCCTTATAATACGTAGATGCCGGTATATATGTTATTATAACGGGGTTCCGAGGTCTAGCTCTTAACAGAAGGAATGTTATTGACAAAACAGCCGTTGTCGTGTGTACGTACAAAATTTGCATATTACGTATATATATATATATATATATATATATATATATATATATATTATTTGCTGTGTTTGAATCTTATCAATAAAAAACCATACCTTGCATGATGTCAGTTATATCAGGAAATGCTTAAGCAGCAGGAAATACTGTTTAAATAGTTTTATAATACAATAAATGAATATGTCTATATAAAGGTGTAATCTATTCATGTAAAAATGATGACAAAGTAAATTATGTTTGACAAATGACTTTCGGTCTCATATTCATTTGCAGACGTCCTCCCAATTTTGGGTTATGAAATATAATAAGAAGTATAAGATATTTACTTCCTTAAGTATAAGACGACAGACCGGTAACTGTACAATCCTCGGAGACGGCAGTATCGTCCCGACCAGGAGAGCTTTTCAAAGTGACGTCGGTATTAGACCTGACATTACATGGACAGACATCAGCAGTTGGAACAGCTAAGTTTTTATATCAATTCCTGGGCCTAAGCTTGTAGCAAAAGGTTAAACTATAATTGACATGTTTTTAATTTTTTTTTCACGTACATTTTCAGTTAAACCTAAGAGTAAAACATTATTTCCGCCCAGGGAATAGGTGGAATACCACCTCCAATTTTGGACCAGAGTTTATTTGTTATTGCTTGGTTTACTTGCACAAAAAAGAACACTGGATATAATGCAGACACGGACTAAAGTAAATACTCTATAGCCTCATAATACAAATAAAAAAGACTGCGCAAAAGTAAACAAAATAAATATAACTATATACATCTTGAATAATAAAATACTTCAAAATATATCAGTCGAATTTATTTATTAAAATTTTCAGACTTTACTATTAAATAGCAATTAAGATTATTAAGTACCAATATAGCTCAAGTAGGAGCTTTCAAAATGATTTAAATGTAAAAATGTGAAAAAAAACATGTATCATGTAGCATGATATATAACATGTATATAATTACATTTATGTATATTAAAAGATTGATATTGCACCGATAAAAAATTATTCATATTGTCTGTCAATCAAAAAAAATTTCGACGCTATTTTCGTTGTTCCCTTTACATAAGCATCCCGCAGTATATATATATATATATATATATTACAGAGATTGTAAAGTTGATCTTACATTCCCAAAAATACGTTTAAAATTAAAGAAATTTACGATTTACAAATTACATATTTTTACGCAGCATGGGATGAAAGACGGTCACACTTATTTAATCCAACGTAAATTTAATATAATATATGGTTATAGAGTGTCTTATGAACCCCGCTGATGGTTGGGGACCATCTGATTTGTAATGTTTCGTGTTCTGAAAATATTGTACAAGACACTATAATAAAAAAATCTATCTATCTATCTATTTTACCCACGAAACGGCATGCACGAATTTGCTACTCATTTGACATTTGATATTTAAGATTAATGGTGCTTGGTGCTGCTAAAACTATTATTCTATCAAGATGAATCTAGACCTTTTTCGCGCGGTATATCAATCAAATTAATGTACGTTTCCATAATTTGGTTGACTCTCAAGTAACTTGAATGTATAATTTTGCACACATTCTCAAATAACATATGAATTTTGATATATTGAAAATATAAGAAATGCAAGACACGTTTATAATTTTAATAATGTGGTCGTCTGGTGCCCGCTGCTTGAAGCAAGAGTTTCGTTATGATAGCCATGCACTATTTCGTGTAATATCTATATATTGCGTTCCACATTGCACAACTTAAACGAACTGTTGTGCATGAATGTCTGTTGATCAGTTATGGCACCACTCCATATACAAGGTTATTGTCTTGTATAGGTATATTCCACTACACTATAAATATACTGTAATGATAAACTTATTTACTATTAAATTGTATCTTATTTACTTGTATTGTCATGTTGTTCATGACATTGACTGTACTGTGTATATTGATTGAGCGCCGGTTTTAACAGCTGGAAGTACCGTTCTGGTAGGGGCAATAAGCTGAAGTATACGGTATAATAGTTTAAATTAATAATAAATTACATGTTATTCTAAATTCAATCAATATAAAGATAAACAGTCACTTTTAT